>OY728143.1:1633496512-1634696512 GCA_963277665.1 Viscum album
ATTTTCTAGATTCAATGCATGGATATGCAGAAAACCCGCCATGCATGATGGAGTTCGTCAATTTTTAATACCTTAGATCCAAAATTTTCTAACTAAACACCTAGTTATATAATTTATATTATCTTTTAATGATGATTCTATTATGATAGGACGGTGCATCAATATCATCTACTTCAAGGAATGAATCCAGGGACTATGGACAAGAACACCCACAATATCTACAACTGGACGAGTATCTTGGTATATATAATAATATTTCAATATCCAAAAACATATAAAAACAAATTAATTATTTTTCTCGATGTTTCTTCAGTGTTCAAAACAAACAAATGGAAAGGAATGTGGTTATTATGTTTGTAAATTTATGAAAGAGATTGTATTTCATCAATAAACTAGCATCCTTTAAGAGGTATTTTAAAAATTAATTATTAGTTCATTTAAAATACTTATTAATACTTTGTGAATTTATATTTTTTCAATACTACCATGACTAATTTAAAAACTAATATTCACAAGATGATATAGATTTGTTTATAAATTAATGGCCAGCATACCTGATGGAAGATTGTACACAAATATAATGAAGGTGAATTCCTACTACTTATTTTATCCTTATATGATCAAATAATATCACCCTTTTTTACACTTATTGAGCATATATGATATCAATTTATTATGTTTTATATCCTTAGGTTGTGAAGAATGGTTTTAGAAATGATTTTTCTTTCTAGTAAATCATAACTTAATGAGAGACTCTTTTGAACTAGTTCTTTATGTTTCCATGTTTCCAAAATCACTAGACCTAAACTATTATGGCATGGACCATTTATATTCTATATTATGGTCATTTATGTAGGTGTTTCTATAGATTTAGTGTGTTGGAAGAATGTTGGGTGTGAAACACTAGAAAATTTAATAACAAAACTAAGGATTATTCACTACTGTTGGTTAACTATCGCTTATCATACCTTCTGATCTGAACATTCAATCTGACGTCTCCATGATGATCTCATCCCACACCATATCTATGATATCATCTTTCATCCTTCACTTTTCCTTCTCTTCTTTCACCCATTAAATAGGTAAATGGGTGCAGGAAGAGAAGGAAAAGTGAATGTTGAATGACGATATGATAGAGTTTGTGTCAGATAAGAGCATCATGGGGATGCCGAATCGGAAGTTCAGATTAGACGTTATGCTAAGTGGTAATTAACCAACAATAGTAAAGTGCACAATGAATCATTAGTTTTTTATTAGCTTATATATGGACCAAAGAAACCATTTTTAAATATGTAAAGGTAATGTTACGATATAAAATGTCTATTTTAATGAAAAATTATATAATGAAATTTTGACTTGATTTTGATTATTCTTTGTAGTGTTCGTTTATTTTAGATGATTTTTGTCCATGTGGCATGCCTTTTCAGGAAGATAAATGATGTTGTGTCTGCTCAATCATAGAGTTAATCTTGATGTTTTCATAGTAAAATCGTTGTCTATAGAATTAATGCATTGTTTCATATTTATGTTTAATTCATTTTTTTATGTAAAAAATATTAATCTACTCATATGTGATATCAATGTATGAAATTTTTAGGTCATTATAGTTGGTATTAGAGTAACTCACCCTATGACCATGTCCTTAAAATCGTAATGGTCAACACCATCTCAAGTCTCGAGAGCCACGACCTTGTCCTAATGAATTCATCACCTCAAATCCTGATGACCAAGTTGCCTCAACCTGGTGAGAATCGTCACTCCAAGTATCTGAGCCAAGCCACACCTAACGAAATACAACTCCTTAATCTAGACGATCAGAACCCACCTCAATCCTAAGGCCAATCCCATTACATTCCCATGGAATCAGGTAACCAATATAACAATTTGATTTAATTTAAATTTACACTCGAACTAAACATTACAAGTTAGTCCAAACGTCTTACCTAGCTTAACCAATTGTAGTGGAGAAAGATCATGACCATATGCATCTCATATAATCATTAAAACAATTTAATAAGCATGTATTTATTTAATTAGGTTCTTGATCGAGTAATCCGCATAGTGTATATTAACGCACCCCCAAAAAAGTCACAAAATCAAGGAGAAAGCTAGGAACCACCTACCTGGTACAAGTATGCACTCACTCATTTTATATCTTCCTCAAAATCTATCTGAGTCGAAAGAAAATGGAATTTTAGATGAATTCCCTGAAAATAAGAAAAAAGGGATCGCATGGATTTACTGCTCCATATAGAGAGATAAATAGAAAAGAGAAGCTAGAATAAACCTGCATCATAAAATCCCTCAACTAATCAAATGATCAAACAAACATGCATCATATATACATATATATTCCCATCAAAATCTGGGTGCCTACGCACCTCATATAGAACCCGAATCACATCAATGCCAAGATGCATAAACACATCACATAAAAATATACATCACTTTGATTCCCACATAAATCTCGATGACAACACACATCATATATATATATATATAAACATCTCATATCATAATTGATGGAAACCTAGTAACAAATGTCTATTTAGTCCAAAAACAATATTCGTGCACCTCATGCACCAAAACCTACCAAATCCAAAATGAAATAAATGAACAGTCACACCCATGATATACCACTAACTATCATTTGACCACCATCCTACTCTGACCCTAACAATTTGATAGTGTGCTTCTGGCCAGATGCCTAACTACATGAGTTATGGCCTCCATATGGAGATGTACTAGCCACTAGCCACTAATCCCACTACTGGGTCCTGCTATATTTTACAAGACCTCCATGTGTAGCTAATTCCCAACTACCCACTCCTAGTACTGCTCTTAGTCTGACCTCAGATCCCTGAGTTTTCCCTATTCCCTAGCTCCCAACCGTCTGATATGGATTCTTATAGAACCTCTTCAAATGGCTCATCTGGTTGCATGCATGACACTCCTTCAAAACCTGATCGCATTGGGCCACAATTGATGCCATATGATCTGTCACCTTATTCCTTTCATGACAGGTACACTTCACCTGGGTATTTGAGAGAATACTCCTACTTTTACTGATGTAGTATGAGATGGACCAAGGGGTAGGGAAAGTGCCTTGCAGTATGTTGAGGAGAATGAGGGAGTCTGTTTCAGCTTCGACAATGACAAGGCCCCGCAGCCGATAGAGGGAATAGCCTGAAAGGAGGGAGAGGGCTTCTGCCTGGATGGAGGTACCATTTCCCAGGAAAACCGAGAATGTGAACACAAAGGAGCACCTGGAATCATGGAACACCCCTCATCTCTTTATGATCCCCTCGTAACATGATCCATCTGTGTTGATCTTCAAACCGTAGGAAGGGGGATGCCACTGGACCCAATTGTCAAGAGGGACAACAGTTAGGAGACTGTGGATAAGCAGTTGTAGAAACTAGAGCGAGATAGAATCTTTCCACCCCTTAATATATCTAATCATATCGAGAATAAGGTAGTGGATGTGGGCAATGACGGTCTACCCTGAGGAGACGATCCCTTTATAGTGCTCTTTGTTCTGCGCTTTCTACATACACCACACACCTGCATGCAAAATGATAGCCATGGCCGTTCATTCCATCTCATTATCACCTGAACCCTTAAGCCAGCAGGTGATGAAAGGAACATCATTTGGATCGGAATTTTTCACAGTAGTGAACGCAACAAAGGTATTCCAGACCTCTTGAGCCCAGACCCCCTCATAGAAAAGATGCTCCATACTTCCTTCTTTGTGATCGTTGCAGCACGAACAGTGGGAAACAGCTAAGATACAACATTTTTTGATATTATCTTCCAGGGAAAGGGAACCATTCCTTAGTCTCCACGTAAGAAAGTTGAATTTTGAAGGGATGTGATTGAGCCAATGAATATTGTTCCATTGATCTGGTTGGGTTGGTGAAATGGGGATGCTATGGCTGGCTATAAAAGAGAAGGCTATCGATCGATCTCATTGGAACCACATTGGAACCACATGTTTAGGTTGGATAATTAGAATTCCACCAAAATAGGCTAATTAAGTAAACACTCTGTAGATTCTCTACTAACACTTTAAACAATCCAACCCCTCTTAGCTCAATCCAGGTTCCCAATGAAAATCATAATAAAGCATACATCATATGAGCCTAAGTTCCTTTCATGATGCGTAATCAAAACTCCCTTGCCATACTAGGCCAAGATTCAAAGTCCACATAATGTATAAATATCATACCCAAGTGTGCCACCTGAGGTATAAATCAAATCAACTATAAAAGAGAAAAGTAAAACATCAATTTACTACTGTTGGAAACATAGTTTGTCCCCTCTGCATGGGGATGAAAGCACCCAAATATAAGATCTATACCCATTCCTAAAATACTCAAAACTAAGAAAACCCATTTGAATTGTTTTAATATTTTAAAACAAAAATCTATGACTCATTTTGCACATGTAGTAATAAACCCTACCTTAATACAATGCACGGTGTGACCGGCATATCTCTAAATGTGTCTTTTTATTTAAAATTTACATTTTGTTAATGTAATATTTCATATTAATGTTTTATTTATTTCATTATTGTATTACTAAAATATTATTTGTTTTCTTATATAGGTGGATTTTTTTTCTTGAGTTCAAGTGCTTTGTTCGGCAACTAATACCATGGACAACAATTTTTGAGAGGGGATCACGTATGGAAAAAGGATGAAACATTAATGTTTTTAACTGTTTGTTGGATAATTGTGATTATAACCATATAAAGCATTGTATGAAATGTATATAGCAATGGGTTTTTTGTATTCGTGATTTCAATGAAATGTATATAGAATTTGAAAAACTCTTGTGTGGCGTTGTTTTGTTCTTCTATGCTTTGTTTATGTAGGTGTTGTTTTGTGTAGCTATTTTTTGTGTAGGTGTTGTTTTTTGCTGTTTTTTGCAGGTGTTGTTTGTTTGCAGGTGTGCAGGTGTGCAGGTGTGTAGGTGTTGTGCAGGTGCTGGCTATGATGTTAAATAAATAGAACATCACAAGCAACAAAGCCTATATCAGCTCTAATTAAGCACTGATAAATTGGGCATTTATCAGTGCTCAAAATAGAGCTGATAAATTTGTCCTTTATCAGTGCTCAAAATAGTGCTGATAAAGGTTTCCCTTTATCAGTTCTCAAAATAGCACTGATAAATTGGGCCTCTATCAGTGCTCAAAATAGTGTTGATAAATTGGGCCTTTATCAGCGCTTTTTTAGCGCTGTTAAAGGGGACCCCCTATCTTCACCTCAATTAAAAGAGGTTTTTAGAGATGTTAAAATATCTATTTTTAGTAGTTTACATTCATGGGAATTATATAAACCACACAAAATAAATAATCTGTGAATATTCCATGTGTCTCATGGAAATAAAAGTGAGATGAAAATCCATTACCTCTTTGGTAATATTTTGAATCACAAGATCCTTTAAAGATTACCATGAAATGAAAATTTAAATATCATTAAAATAATTAGGTTCGTGATATAAAACTTCAATAGGATGGTATATAAATCACAATGAATAAATGAGTAGTGAATATGGAATATCTCTCCCAAAAGTAAAAGAGAGACTAGAAATCCCTTACCTTAAGTCTCAACTTACTTCGTACACATTCAAACCTCCTATTTAATAAATATAGTTTTATATTAAATATATTCCAAAAACATACTTATATATATCATATCATATATATTTTACTTAGGGTCGTATATGGTTTTTTTCATGTATGTTTTGGTTTAGTATTTTTGGTCATTTTACTTTGATCATGGTTCCAAAATATATAGATATTGTACCATGATAGTAATATAATATATATTCATTATATATGTTTTTAGAACAATCCATAAATTTTAAATATAAAAAATGAATTACAACGTTCATGGAGATGGTGGGTCATATGTACGCATGAATGTTGTTTCTATTTTCACAACGGATGAAATGAAAGATTGGTAAATAATATATCACCTTTATAGAGTCATTTTATTTCATATATATCATTTATATTCACTAAATCTTTCCTTATTACCATCAATTTTAAAATATAATGAAAAATGTATCACATTGATTCATAGTGGCGGTAGTCTACATGTATGCATGAGCGACGTTATTGTTTTCGAACGGATTGGAAGGTAAGAAGGTAGATGTGATATTATAATTTTAGAAGTAAAATTATTTCATAAATATTAAATAAATATGTTAAATACATCATTATATCCGGTTGTGATATGCATTGGTGGAAAATGAATTACGTAAATTTGTGAGGTGGTGGTCCGTCGTACACATGATCGATAGTTTCGTTTCCCATTTTATAGAAGATGAGATTGATGTAGATTATGAAACTAAAATAATAATATCTAAATATGCAGAATATACTGATGTTATTATATCAAAATATTTAAATAATATTTTAAGTAGGTATAATAATAAATAACATAAAAATGCTTGGTTAAGAATGATACCTCTTCTTCGGAAAACCCCTTTGGGTTAGCACCAAAAGCCTTCTTATGAGTGTTTCCTAATCAAAATAAGGCCTTTAGGAAGTGCATATGGAAGTAAGGAAAGGATTTGTGTATCTCTTGGTTGAACCAAAATATTTTTGGAGTGTGAATAGGATAGTAGAGGGGATTTCATTTTGTAAGTGGGGAACGAAACCTAATTGGAAACTACTTAGAAATTTCCCAAAAGAATCAAAAATGATAAATTCATTCCAAAGAAAAATACTTCCAAATGATCATATATTATAATTTTGGATGGGATAAAGTGGAAATATAGCTATATAATAGTATTTATATTATAAAATACGGATATTCTAAAAAATAAAGACTGTGTTCGATAGCGTACAAGATACGCAGCACCAAGCTTACATAAATAAAGAGATATTACTATTAAAATTTGACAATTATAATCTAGCAATTAAATTAGTTGAAATGAATATTATTAACTACAATTTTAAATATATAATTTCCTACTTATTTCTGATGTATTAATTAATTACTTTTATATAAGTACTATATTATTAGTAAACTCATTTTATTCATCAAAAAATATGTTTTCTACAAAAATATTTTTTATTATTTTTTATTTGTGATTATTATAATTAGTTTTTGAAAATTTTAGATTTTTTTTAAAATTGAATTTATTTTTTGGATTCATTATTTCAATATTATATTTGAATAAATTTTTGAGAATTTTTTTAAAAGGATGATTTTTTAATGAATAGTAAAAAACTACTCATTTTTATTGAAAATCATATTTTATCTTAAAGTCTTTAAAAAAGTAAAAATATATTTCCAATTATTTTTAAATATTAATTATTTATATTTGATTTCAAATAATTCAATTATGGTTTTTTTAAATTTATTTACACTTGAATTTAGTATAAATATAATTTATATTTAATAAGGGTATTTTTCTAAAAAAAATGTTTTTCATTGCGTTTTGCCGGTTTAATTTTAAATTAAATAATATAACTTATATGATTTAAATTTTGAAAAATGGATTAAATATTTTGAATATTTGGGTATAAATTTATTAAATGGGTCCCTTTTTTGTTCATTATCAATAGTAAATTTAGTGATATTATTACCACAGTAAAGGGTAAATCGGGTATTTTAGATTATAAATAAAATGATAATAACCATAAAATGACAAAAAAACCTTAACTAAATCTTATTTTATAAGTATATATTAACCATAATCATTTAAGAGTATAATTTATGACCTTTTGGGACCACTTGGATGAGATTATTACCTTTATAGTATTTTATTTAAAGAAAACACAAACATGTTGCACCGTTATTTTTAATAATTATAATATTTTTAATTTGGAGTTATCGAGAGAGTATGTAAGACTATAAATATTATTTTTAAATATAATATATTTATATTCATCATGTTAATTTATTTTTATCTTTTAGTGATGAAATAATTACCTTCAATTCTTACACAACACTGATGCTGCAATTATTTAATTAATGGAAAAATCAAATAAATGATATTAAAAATATAAAAATAATTATAATTTAAGATAATTAATGTGATAATATAATTTTATATGTTATATTTATGTTTTATGGATGTATTAAAATAATTAATTCTAATTATATGTGTTATCTTAGAATTATTAAATCCGAAGTAATGAATAATTCAAAAAATTGACATTATAGATATTTTATAGTAAATAATATTTTATTAAATGATATAAAATTCATAAAAATATTAAAATCTTAAAATTGTTTAGGATAAGGTTTAAAATATCATCCATGGTCCATTTATGGGAAATATTTTATTTTATAGTAACTATATTGAGCCTTAAATAGTAAAATATCGATGTTGTCATTGTAAAATTTAAAGGGGTTAAATAAAGGTTAAAACCAAATGATAAGGGTAAAAATATGGAAAAACTTGTATAATTTTTATTTTATGAGTATTCTGAGACCCATAATCATGTTATATTTTAAATAAATCACTTTTTATCCATTTGGAATTTAAAAATAATTGATATTAATTTAATAGTTTGAGAAATTCTGAGAGTACGCCTCCCCTCTCTTATAAAAGGTCACATCTTATTCTGTTTTATTAAAACTTCAAAACCAATTTTAATTGGAAAATAATTAACCAAAAACATTTATATAATCTTTAAACTCGTTATATATATATATTTTTAGGAATAACACCACCCTTAGTAGTATTAAGATACTTGTCAAAGGAGATTTTCCAAAAAAGAGGTATCTTTTTAATCGAGTGTTTCTCTATTGTTTCTTATTCCACATCCCTCAAACCTTCTTAAACCATGTTAAAATAATAAATAAATTATCCTCTATATGCATATAATTTATTATGTTAGTGTAATTATATTCATCTCTTATTCTATCAAATGGAAAAGGAATTCATCGTTTGTGTGTACAGCAGACTACCATATCACGAACCAATATAATTCATTTTCCATCACCGTCTCTCGAGACTAGTTATAATTTTAGAATTAATATTTATATATTATATTCATGAAATATTTATAATTCCTAATATATAATATATCATTTACATTATTACTTTTTCATTAATAGATAAATGATAACGTCATTCGTGTGTATGTGTGGATTACCACCCGCACCAAGCGATGTGATTGGTTTTTCATCACTGGGTCACATAAATGATATATATAAGTATATTTGACGAATTAATATGATAATTATTATATTTATATTTTTTTTAAGATAAAATAATACTTAACTTCTTTTCATAATAATCAATGAAAAATGGAATCGTTACTCATGTGTATGTACAACCTGCTATCTTCATGATTGTAATGCAATTTATTTTTCTTAATCATATTTAACAGGTGGATTTAAAATTATAATTGATATATTAAAATTATAATTAGTTTGTTATTATTATTCTGGATATGTTTTAATAATTACCACTATGACTACAGTCAAATTATTGAATACATTTTTGTACTTATAAACCGAATATCCTTAAATATCCAAAGTGAACTTAAATTATTAAGTAATTGTATATAACATAGTAATAAGTGATATAAAAGTAATAATAAACTTGAAAAATCTACTTAATAAATTATAAATTAACCTAAGTTTATTATTCTAGAAGATAAATAACATACGTGATGTGTGAGACTCAAGGTAAAGGTATTTCTTTTAAAAACATATTTTAAAGTTTCCCTTAAAACTCTATTATTATTCCATATACATATGATTATTTTCTAAAAATTATTTAAATAAGGATTTTATTATTATTATTATTATATAGTTTTTAAATTAACTTTTATCAATGTTTTACTTTTTTAAAAAAAAATTAAAAATAATCTTTCTATCATTTTCCAAATGAGGTGTTTTATGAATTTTCTAAAAAAAATTAAAAAAGAATGATTTTTAACTTATACAGCATAAGAGTATTTCCCACCTTTATGAATAACATTTTCTTTGAATCTTCTTTATAATATTACATTGTGATTTTCAAATAAAATTGTTTCCTATATAAGAACACAGTTTTCATTCTAAATAAGTCATTTTCCCCCAGTAATCATTTTATAATGCAACCATTCATGTTTTATGATAATGTTATAGTTATTGGGAATTTTTAATGATAATGGGTGGTTCTGTTGTAAACCAAAGTCATGTGGGCCCATTATATCCCTGAAATGAATTGGGTATGTTTATGTTAGAATTTGAATGTGATGGTTATTCCAAGTGTTGTTGCGATGGTTACTCCAAGTATAACCTTAAGGGTTGTTTTAAGTATAACCATAAGGGTTATTTCAGGTGTGAACATGAGGGTAACTCCATAACTAATTATGATGATTTCTCAAGTTACCTGTATTATTTATTTATTAAGGATATTTTTTTATATAAATATCATGTTTTCACAAGGAAAGTTGTTGAGTTTATTTTCAAATGAATGTATATGTTACTTCTTAAGGGTGAATAATATAACTCTGTGAAAAAGTTTTCATGAGTTTATCATGTTTTCAAAAAAACCAATATGGATTTTATTTTTACTTTAATATTTTTTATGAAATGTTTAATGAAAATAATTTTGAAGAAAAGATGATTTATTGGAAATGAAAATAATTATTTCAAGCCAAAAATTTATTTTGGAAAAGGAAATTTTTTATAAGTACTCATGGACTAATAGTTTATTTCTTTATTTTTATGACCCTTATTGAGATTTTTTCTCATCCCATATTTAAAAAAATTCACAGAATTTAAGGCTGGGTAAACAAAAATAATAAGTCATGTTTAAATTAGTAAATAATTTTCATGAAAAAAAATCATATCTTGTTTTAAAAATTTCATATTGTGAAAAAATGGATATTGAGTATAAGGTGACTACTTTGTAATATATGAGTTGTTATGTATGATTGATTATCTAATTCTATAACAATATAAACCTATGAGATCCCCAAGATTTTAATAAAGTGAATTATATAATAAAGACACTATAATATGAAATGTTTATGTCCATGTCCTTACAGTTGGTATCATAGGAGGTTTTAGAAAACTTTGGATAATATGATGTTTTCATTTGAGGTTGTCTTAAGAGTTATGGACACCATCATGGGTTTACAAGTTTAAGGTTGATTATAAGTTTAATGTTTTAGACATCCGATTTTTTTATGTGAAGTATTTTGAGTTAGTTAATGATATTTTTAGAGAGTATATTTAGAAGGGTAATCAATTTTGGCATAATTTATTTGAAATTTAAAGTATTTTAGAATTTCTTTTGTTATTTTCTTTATGAGGAACATTTTCATTTTTACATGAAATAATTCCTTTCATGTTTTAATTATGCCCTTTTATACATATTAAAGAAATTTATCAATATATATAGAATGCGATCTTTCAAAACATTCTTATACCTTTTGAATGATTTGATTATCACTATTATTGTAAAAGCTTCTTCGAATTATTTTAAACGATATATGAGTATTAAAATAAACTATAATAAATTATTTGTATTATCTAAATTTTTTCATTTCTCTAAATATATTATGGTTCATGTTATATTTTTCATTTTATTTCAAAATATCAACTTTACCAACACTCTTAGAAAGATAAACTCCACAATTTACATGACAAATTACTTTTTGGATGTAGCGAATCATATTGGAAGATAAAGGGGATATCAAAGAAATCTCAATGTATGGATTTAAGGTATAGATTATTTTTCTTATATTATAAGTATGAAAAATTTTTGGGTTGATATTGATGAATAAAAAAGGGTATAATTAATATCTTTGGTTTTATGAATGATGTATTGTGGAATAATACTATGAATAATGGTTAATGGTTTAAGAATGAATTTGAATGATGGGTGTGTTTATGGATTCTGTTTTCATAATTTTGATATAGTGGTAAATTTTTGATATTATGAGAATAATTAAACACCTAAATATTATTATACAATAGGTTTTGTTTTAAAATTTTGGAGACATATATTATATGGAATTGATGCCTTTGAAAAATAGCATAGTAAAAATTTGGAACAAAATTGGGAGACATTTATTGAGTTTTGATAAAAAAAAATTTGGTATGTGTTACCATTAGGTTTAATGATAAGTATTATTTTAAGAATAATTAAATTACTTTTATGTACATGAGTTTAATTTTGGCATTGGATTTTATCATATCATTGATGTTGAGCTAATTATTGGTTATTACAATTTCAGAAAATGTGTTTTATCGTATATATAACCATGGGATTCGAAATTGATTTAGCAGTTAAGTGATTAATGTTATTTTGGAAGAAGATCACTATAATTTTGGGAAGCATTATATTATTAAGGAAAATAAGATAATATGGGATTTTATTTGATAAATATAGTTTTAATTATATTATGGAAGCATAAGTGATTTTATTTATGATGATTTGGGTTATTTATGGAAATGATTACCCTATCATGGAGATTATATATTTTGGGCATATACATTTTTGTATGAGACTTTAAGAATTATATATATTATTTGAAGATCAATATTACATTTATCTTGGAATACTATGTGATCAAATTATTTGGATTTTTTTTGTTTTAATTTAAGTCTATAATATTTTTGAGGAATTTTATGGTTTGTTATTTTTTGAATTATCTATATTAAACTCGTGGTATTACTATATACTTTTAGACATTAAAGTGTTTTTATTATTATGAACGATTACTCATTTTGGAGAATTATCTAATCTATCATAACCATTTTTTTGGTTAATTCATAAAGATATAAGGAATATATATTTATTCTTTTATTGATTATGTGATTCATTAGAAGTAGATTTTAGTGCTTCAGGCATGAAAAATACAAACTCATCATTTGGATCAAATGATGAGTTTGTGGTGGAAATTGATTAAATGATAAAATTATACTTTTCAAGTAAGTGTATTTCCATATGTTATTAGTATACATGGAAATGTAATTCCTAAACTCTTGGAAATGGATCTTGAAATAAAAATGTTATCTGTTTTATTTTCTTATCAAAAAATCAATTATCATTTAACTCATCACAGATTTATGGTTTTGTGATGGTAAAATTTATCATGACCATGTTTTCTATAACTCTTTATCAGTCCTTGGGTGTTAGTTTTCTATTCAATTTCCACATTTTTACTTTCCAATTATCATATACTACTTGTAAACCTAGTATGTGTTACTCAAGATGAATTCCATACTTCTCTTTTCTCTCTTATCAGGTGGAAGTTTTATTAATCCTTTTTAAAATGTGGGGTTTCAAAAAAGGTATTTTGAAAATTAAAATATTTAGTTTTCGATCCCAAGTTCAAATTTTAACGATTAAATTTCCAAAATTTGGGAGAATTTAGCATCTTTATATTTTAAAAAATAAATAATATGTTCAATATTATACAAGATACACAACATCAAGCTTAAATGAACAAAGAAATATTATTATTTCAATGTGACCGTTAAAACCTAACAATTAAATTGGAATGAATGAATAATATTAACCACATTATAAAATATATAACTATCCTACTCATTTTAATATATTAATTAATTACTTTTAAATAATTATAGGTTTTTTAGTAGATTGATTTTATTCTATAAAAAGTATATTTTTTTGAAAAATTATTTTCATTGCTTTTTTAGGAGTGGTTATTAAAATTAATTTCTAGAAAATTTAGAGAATTTATTTGATAAAATGAAATTAATTTTTAATTCATAGTTTAAATATTATATTATTATGATTTTATGATCATTTTTGGAAAAGGTTTATTTTCAATGAATAGTAAAAAAATACGCATTTTATTGAAAATTGTATTTTATTTTAAAGTATTTACAAGTTAAAATTATGTTTTCGATTATTTTAAAATTTTATTTAGTTCAATTTTATTTAAAATAAAACAATTAATGTTTTTTAAATGGATTTTATACTTGAATTTAGAATAAAATTATTTTATATTTAAAAGGGGCATTTTTCTTAAAACTATTTTTCATTGTGTTTTTTCAGTTTAATTTTAATTTAAATTTTGCAACTTCTGTCATTTGAATTTTGAAAAATGGATTCAATATTTAGAATCATTTGGTAAAAATTTATTAAAATTGTCCCCTTTATTTTTTTCAACCTGAATAGTTATGTTAGTAATTTTATTACCACAGTAAAGGGTAAATCAGATAATTTAGGTTAAAAATAAAATGATAAGAACTGTAAAATTACTCAAAAACTTACCTAAAAATATTTAATGAGTATATATTGACCATAATAAAATAAGTTTCTAAATTATAACCTTTTAGTTACACATTTATGAGATTTTGAACTTTATGGTATTTTATTTATAGAAATATCAATCGTGTCATGCTCTTATTTTTATTATGTGTAATATTTTTAATATGTTGTTATCTAGAGGACATGTTCAACTATAAATAGTATTTTTAAACCTAATAAATTTATATTTATCATGGTAAATTATATTTAATTTTTAGTGAATAAATAATTACCTTAAATTCTTGAAAAACACAGATGTGGTAATTATTTAATTAATGTCAAAATAAAATAAATGATATTAAAAACATTAAATTATAAATTACATGATATAATTAATGTTATCCATAAATTTTATAAATTCCCTTTAAATTTTAGGGATTTATTAAAATAATTTTTTCAAATTATATGTGTTATATTGATATTATTAATGTCAAGGTAATGAATAATTCTAAAAAATGACATTATGGATATTTTATAGTAAATAAATTTTATTAAATAATATAAAATTCAGACGACATTAAATTCCAAAAATAGTTTAGGATAAGGTTTAAAATATCAAACATGGTCCATTTAGGGATAATTTTAATTTTATAGTAACTATATTAACCCTCAAATAGTAAAAAACTTTTTTTCATGGTTAGAGTTAATGAGGTCAAATATGGGGTAAAACGAGAAGATAAGTGTATAAATATAGCCTAAAATTGTATAATTTTTATTTTGTGAGGTAATTTATACCCTTACTAATCTTATCTTGTAAATAAATAACTTTGTAGTTATTTTTAATTAAAAATTAATTTATGTTAATTTAAAATTTTGAGAAATTCAAAGAGTTCTCCTCCCCTCCCTTATAAAAGGAATCCTCTTATACTCCTTTCCTCAAACAGAAAATCCTTTTTTCCAATACCTAACCAAATAAATTTCTAGAATACCTTCCCTCATTATAGAGTTCTTTTTTAGGTATAACACTATAAAGACCCTAAAATCTATGTAATTTAAAAAAAAAATTATATGGAATTATTCTGAGTCTGCGTTTTCGGATGACACGAAATTCTGAGTCCCGGAGTGCCCGGAATGTTTTTCCAAAGTTTCTGAGTATGTTTAGTGAACATAAGAGCATGTTTTGGTTACTTTAGAACTGGTGCTCAAAATAAAAATCCGAGGGCACCATTGAACTCGCAGTGCTAGTGATTGCTTAGGAGGGCCTTCACCTCAGTTGTGCTTGGTTGTGAATGGAAGTTGGTTTTCCAACCTTTCGTGGAGGTTAAAGAAAAAGTGGAATAAAATAAAAAATTGTTTAAACATAAATTTAATTTTATATAATCCTTTTGAATTAAAGTGGGTTCTACCCAAACTAAACCCCCACTTTAATTCTCGCCACCCCCCCCTCCTTCATTAAATGAAGTGATTAGGGGGAGACTACTCAAATTGATGTGTTTGTTCCCATCCTTCGGGAGTTGCGGGAATTGATGTTTTGGCTTTTGGAGTAAGCCTTGGAGGAAGATATCTTCTTCTGCCAACGACGAACATCTTCTTCTTTTTTGATCTCCTATCGGAACAAGGGAGGAAGTGTTGTCCTTGAAGAACGCTGACGACGTCATCCTCGACTTCTTCATCTTCTTTCCCGACGTCAACGAATCCGAGGTAGGGGTTAATGCTTTGTTATTTGTTTCTCATTCTTCGTTTTCCTTCATGGATTAAGATTATAAGTTGCATGTTATCACTCTAAT
This sequence comes from Viscum album, assembly GCA_963277665.1. Lineage (NCBI taxonomy): Eukaryota > Viridiplantae > Streptophyta > Magnoliopsida > Santalales > Viscaceae > Viscum > Viscum album. Next base: position 1,633,512,490 of record OY728143.1, read on the forward strand.
GCGGAGGGTGCGGGCTGAACGAACACAGCCCGACCCCTCCGCCTTACTTTGTGGGTTTTGATGTTAATCGTGGCACGAATCCAGGTTGAGCGATTTTTGTCAACGATGGTTGCGAATCAAAGGTGACGTCCCGAGGAGTGAGAGGCTACTTCCTAAATGAGAATCATGTCACCAGAACTCGTCTGGTTACCCGCAGAAGGTTCGTCGGTGGTCGGAACTGATTAACATCACCAGTAGAATAAAGGGAAGGGCAGCCAGCACTCCGGTCGGCCGTAGGGAAGGTGACGAAGAAATCGCGCCTCATAGGAGAGGGCCACGGCGGTGTAGTGGCAGATGGCGTAAGGCCGGCCGTGAGAAGATCCGGCGGCTCGGGTCTCCGGGTTGCTGGGGAAGGCACGGTGCAGCGTGCGCCACACGGTGGAGCGAGGGGCCGCGTCCTTAGCCACGGTGACGGAGGATGGGCGGCCGACAAAGCCGGCCGCCGGAGGAGGTGCGGCGCAACCGCACCGCACAGGAGGCGGTTACCTACTCTACCAGCCGGGAATAGCAGGACCCATGACATGGGTCCCTCGTGACATGGACCAGCGCCATGTGGCACCGGATCTGAACTGCCCAAACGGCTAAGCCATTCGGGACTCCAAGGGGTGCGGCCTTCCCCTTGGATACGGTTAGGGTGGATCCCACGAGGACCGCCAGCCACAGGCTGGACCCAGCGTAGGCTGGGCCTCCCCCGCGGGCCGGGACACCCCCACTGGCCGGGTCGGACCAGCGAACCGGGTCAGACCCGAGTTCAGACCTGGGTTGGTCTGGGTCGGGCCGGGTCGGTCCGATTGGGTTAAACCGGACCCGGACTCGTTTTGACCTATTTCCACTCTTTTGCCCGTAACATGTGCTACGGGCATTAGATTTATGAACCATCTATGGAGACATAATACATAGAGGGAGACAGTTCTTTTGTTATACCCCACTAGAGGTTTGGATGCAGTTGGGGTACAACCAGGTTGGATCGAACATAAATCTAACCGGGACCTCGAAGCGGAAATGCCAATAACTCTCAGACCTGGCATCTGATTGTAGTGTCGTCTATCGCGTTGGGATTCTTATGGAAAGACGGATATTTTGGATACATCAAATTTGGACTTTGTGGTAGTTGATGTATAGACACTTGGATTAAGGAGTGAACCCTCCATGAATCAAGCGTGCTTTGTGCAGAACTCTGTGGCTGGCTGCATTGTGATAAAGGGATCCTACGTGGGTTCGATAGGACTGACTACTGTTCCAGGATCCTATGTGTGCTTGATAGATCTGACTACTATTCCAAGATCCTACATGGGTTCGACAGCTCTGATTACTGCTCCAGGATCCTACGTGGGTTTGACAGCTCTGATTACTGTACCAGGATCCTACGTGGGTTCGACAGAGTATATGATTTAGTGGCTACATCTAATCATCTCTATCTCTCTACATGAGTTGTATACCTATGTGAGCTGATCCTTTTCTTTGTCTTATTATTAACAAGTTATCTTTATTCCTTCATGGAATGGGTTATTCTTGGGATCAAGAGTTGGTGCTGGTTTTTATTTGATTACTTAGGTATATGTATGGGCATATACCTAATTAGGGTTGGATGATACTTTGTGATTGTATTCTTACTACAGTGGTTTATCCTTACTGGATTCTAGGAGACCTTTGGGGGTCTCGGGATCCCTACTAAGTATCATTATAATTACCCCTTCACGGGCTTCGCCCGCACCTTGTTGTGTCCTATACGGATGACGGACAACAGTGATTGAGGCTGAGAGAGATAGACGGGAGGCTGGTCGGAGCTAGACTTAGACGGGACATACCTTAGGGATGACTTGATCGAGATCTGTACCTACCATTTAAGAGGGGTTTCCTAGTGAAAGATCCAGGATTTGTTTTCACTTTTTTCTATACTTATTTTCAGTTGGGTTTGTATACTGGCCCATTTACTTTCAGCACTCTTCCATTATTAGTACTTTTTTGTTATCTCTAGTTGTGTAAAGTCTGTGTGAGTTGCAGGTTTAAAGGCAATGCCTTCCCTTTTCTCTGGGATATGCCTTTCTGGTGCTAGTCACCAGCCCCTGGCCTAAGGAAGGAGGGCTTGGGGTGGTCACAGTACGGGCCTGTGGAGGGGTCATGACAAATTGGTATCAGATGAGTCGGCCCTACCATAGAACATTGGACTCTTATATTTTAACAACAATAGTGTTAAGTGTGTTGGGTGTGGTTATTAGTTTAGGGAAACTGGTGTTGGTGTGGTGGACAACGTATCTATACACTTGGACTTTGACTTCTTATTTTCGAATCAGTGCACAAAAACATTGATTACATGTGTGTTTATTTTGAAAATTTTTCTTTGTGATCTCTTAGGGTCAGCTCACCAGGTATAACTTATTGACCATGATGCACCTATTTCTTTTTAGGATGGCCCCATGCAGAGATCCAGCCAGGGTTCCAGACTTTGTATGAGATGGAAGCCCACCGAGAGACAAGGCCTTGGTGCAGGGCCCTATCACAGCGGAGGCACCAGCAGTACCACTACCTGTTGGGCCACCGATTCCACCAGCCCCAGCAGTAGTGAGTGCATGCCACCTGAGCGCATTGCACGAGTTCCAGTTCCATAGGCCGCCCAGGTTCATGGGTGAGACGGACCCGCAGGCAGCTGAGGATTGGCTGGAAGCTATGGTGAGAGTCTTCAGACTAATAGGGACACCATCCGAACTTATGGTCGTCCTTGTTGTGATTCTCCTTCTGGCAGCAACAGGTAGATGGTGGATCCTGATTCTCTAGGTGCGTAATGAGGAAACACTTCTCTGGGAAGACTTCGAGAGCTTGTTTTGGGCAGAGTTTTTCCCAGCCACCCTACGTGCAGTGTGGATATATGAGCTACTTCATCTACAACAGGGAAGCATGAAGGTGGCACATTACTCAGCGAGGATCACCAACCTCTCGCAGTACTCAACATATATTGTTCAGGGCCCATTCTTCAAGGCTCGGACCTTCGAGCAAGGGCTCAGGTGAGAGATCAGGGCTTCGATGATCTCCCTTAGAATCCCGATGTAGGCAGAGGTGTTGGAGAGAGCTCTCTTAGGGGAGAGTTTCCTTGATTAGCAGTCACCAGTAGTGAGACCCACCACCGTGGATTATGTAGTGGAGTCTTCTACATCTGGCAGTAGACAGATTTCATAGAGATCCAAGTGAACCAGGTCATTCAGTGGACAACCTCATGATACGGGTTCAGTGGTGTGGGGAACACGAGACAGAGCCAGTCATACGAGGAGAAATCAGTGCTACGCATGCAACGGGTAGGTTAACATGGCTCGTGACTGTCTGACCCACCATATAGATGATCAATAGATGGTTTAAGGACCACCCAGGTAGAGAGATATTAGATTAAGTTGGTCTGCAGGGCGCAGGCGGACATGGCAGAGGAGCTGGCCGAGTAGCTGGTGGTGGGAGACATTTCGAGGTGTTACTGCCACCACCACCAGGAATTCCACCCTGACCGCAGGGATTAGGTGGAAATGGGAGAGCTCAGCTCCAGGAAGCTGAGGCTTATGATCATGGTGCTCTAGAGATGATTCTAGGTACGTCCTGTGTCTACTCCACCATAGTTGCAGTACTTATAGACAGAGGTTGCAGTCACTCATTCATTGCCACTACCCTCGTTTGGAGCTCGTAGATTCCAATGGAGCCGTTGGCTCGATCCTTATGGATAGAGACTCCTACGAGAGAAGATTCGACAATTACACACTAATTCCGGCAGTGTGAGCTTACTCTAGGAGGTGAGAGCTTCGGCTGGGATCTCCTAGTAGCGGCGTCGAGGCCTTATGACGTCATCTTGGATAAGGAATGGTTGTCTACATTCCATGATCAGATTTACTGTATTAGGTGGAATGTGTGGTCTGTCTATGATGATGGGACTAGTTTACCTTAATCGGTGATAAGGAAGCCTTTGCAGCGCAGGATGGACATACCCAGAGGAGGGGGCAACCAATTACTCATCAGTGGGCTAGCCTTATCCTCGAAGTGGTTGATGTGCAGAGTCTGAGATATCCTATTGTGGTGGATCAGTATGCGGATGTTTTTACTAATAAGGTGTCAGGACTACCTCCTCACAGAGAGGTAGACATTTACATTGACTTGTATCCCAGGACGACACTGATATCTACGCCAGTGTATCGTATGGCTCCCGTGGAGCTTCGTGAGCTGCAATTAGAACTGGGGGACTTGCAGGGAAAGGGGTTCGTTAGACCCAGTGTTTCACCATGGGCAGCCCTGATTTTGTTCGCCAAGAAGGCGGACGAGAGATTGAGGCTCTGTGTTGATTACTGGTGCCTGAACCAGGTGACCGTGAAGAACAAGTATCCACTTCCGAGGATTAATGACCTCTTCGATCAGCTGAATGGAGCACGTTGGTTCTCGAAGATAGACCTCCAATAGGGATACCACCAGCTCAGAGTACAAGATGAGGATGTGTAGAAGACGACTTTCAGATGTCGTTATGGCCACTATGAGTTCTTGGTTATGCCATTCGGTGTAACCAACACACCAAATGTGTTCCTGGGACTCATGAACAGGATCTTCCAACCATACCTTGATTGCTTTGTGGTAGTCTTCATCGATGACATTCTGATATACTCGACTATTGAGGAGGAGCATGCCTATCATTTGCAGATAGTACTGGACACACTCTTAGAGCACCATCTTTATGGTATTCTCTCTAAGTGCCATTTCTAGATCCGAGAGGTTCACTTTCTAGGACATGCCATCTCAGAGGTTGGAGTTGCTGTGGATCCAGCAAAGATTGAGGTTGCGCTAGCTTGGGAGCCACCTAAGAGTGTAACGGAGGTACGGAGATTCTTGGGAATGTTAGGTTATTATTGGAGATTTATGTCAGACTTCTCTAGAGTTGCATAACCCTTATCAATGTTGACGAAAAAGGGGAAACCCTTCGTGTGGTTAGAGAGGTTCCAGTGGAGTTTTCAGGAGCTGAGGCAGAGGCTAACTAGTGCACCGATCTTGGGGATACCGTATGAGTGCATTGGGTACGTGGTCTACTGTGATGCATCAGGGAATGGGCTCGGATGCATCCTGATGCACGAGCGAGCAGTGATAGCTTATGGTTCTCATCAGCTAAGACAACATGAGAAAAACTACACTACCCATGACCTGGAGTTAGCAGCAGTGACCTTATCCTTAAAAATGTGGGGACACTATCTGATGGGCAAGCAATTCATAGTCTACTCTGACCACCATAGTCTTAGGTATATCTTCTCGCAGAAGGACCTGAACCTGAGATAGCGGTATTGGCTTGAGTTCCTCTAGAACTATGATTTTGAGATAGTTTATACTCCTAGGAAGTGGAACATTGTATCAGATGATCTCAGCATGAGATCAGGTATTCAGCTGCTAAGAGAGGCGACTGAGAAGGTGGTCGATTTGCAGATTTATTATGTGGTCTAAGATAGAGCATATTTCCTACAGTCTCCTACAGTCACACCCCCACTCCTTCAAAGAGTTAGGGAGGTGCAGTGTGGGATTGCTGACTGTGAGGCTCGACATGCACAGATATCCACAGGGTAGGCACATGATAGATTTTTTGTAGGTGGGGAGCACGTCATCCTATTCAGAGGATGTACCATGGTACCAGCGTCGCTTTGTGAGGTAGTGTAGTGGGAGTTCAACACATCACCTCTGGAGGTACATCCAGGTGTGGAGAAGATATACCTGGATCTTCAACGATAGCATTGGTGTCCAGGTATGAAGAAGGCAGTAGCGGAGTTTGTCTCTCGATACCTCACTTGTCATCAAGTGAAGGCAGAGCACCAGGTACGAGCAGGCTTGGTTTAGCCTTTAGAGGTCCTAGAGTAGAAGTGGGATGGGATATCCATGGACTTCATGACAGGAATTCCACATACATCCAGGGGACATGACTCGATTTGGGTGATCATCAAACGACTAACCAAGTCGAACCACTTCCAACCGATCAGAGAGCAGGGTTTAGTAGAGAGCTTGGGATGCCTCTATGTGCAGGACATTGTGCGACTACATGGGGTACCTTTGACTATTTTCTCTGAATGTGACACATGTTTCACTTCCTGGCTATGGAAGGGGTTGCAGGAGGCTTTCGAGACACAGCTTCGTTTGAGAACCACCTTCCATCCTCAGACGGATGATCATATTGAGAGGACCATTCAGACTCTCGAGGACATTCTCTATGCATGCATCCTTGACTTTGGTTGCAGTTGAGAGGACCACTTTCCTTTAGTTGAGTTTTCATTCAATAATAGCTATCAATCCACCATCGGGATGACACCATTTGAGGCCTTGTATGGTCGACCTTGCCGATCACCACTGTGCTGGACAGACCCAGGGGAGTCAGCACTAGTGGGACTAAAGATGGTATAGGCTACGATAGAGAAGGTTAAGATCATCCATGAGTAGATGAAGACTGGACAGAGCTGGCAGAAGTCATATGCTGACAGGAGGTGGATACCTCTGGAGTTCGAGGATAGCCACCACATCTTTCTATGGGTCTCACCTCGACGAGGTCTGCGGAGATTTGATCGAGGCAGCAAGTTATCTCTGAGATTCATCGGACCTTTCTAGGTCCTCAGTAGAGTAGGCGAGGTGGCTTACCACCTGGCACTTCCCGCTCAGTTGCACTGGGTGCACGAAATTGTTCACGTATCCCAAATGAGGAGATATGTGCATGATCCTACTAATATCATAGAGTGGGGAGAGCTTGACATTGATGATGGGGCAGATTTTTGAGACGTTCTAGTGGAGATCGAGGATAAACAGGAGAGATTATTTCGTGGGTGATCGATACCTCTGGTACGTGTACGATGGCATCACGACAACCTCCAGGATATCACATAGGAGTGGGAGGATCAGATTTTTGATCAGTACCCCCATTTGTTTTTCTAGTTTTTGAGTCTTGGCTTTCAGGGACAAAAATATCTGAGGTGGGGAGAATGTAAAGACCTGAAAATACATGTTATTTTTTTAAAAAAAAATATGGAATTATTCTGAGTCTGTGGTTTCTGACGGCATGTAATTCTGAGGACCGGAGTGCCCAGAATTTTTTTCTAATATTTTTGAGTACATTCAGTGAACTTAAGAGCTAGTTTTGGTAACTTTAGAACCAGTTCTCGGAATTGAAATCTGAGGGACCATTGAACTCGCAGCACCGGTGATTGCTTAGGGGGACCTTCACCTCAGATGTGCTTGGTCTTGAACGGAAGTTTGTCTTCCAACCTTTCATGGAGGATAAAGAAAAAGTGGAATAAAATAAAAAAAAATTAAACTTAAATTTTATTTTATTCGAACCTTTTTGAATTAAAGTGGGGTCCACCCGAACTAAACCCCCAATTTAATTCTTTCCACCCCCCTCCATTAAATGAATTGATAAGGGAGAGACTCCTCAAATTGATGTGTTTTTTCCCCTCTTTTGGGATTTGCGGGAATTGGTGTTTTGGATGTTGGAGGAAACCTTGTAGGAAGAACTCTTCTTCCACCACCAATGAACATCTTCTTCTTCTTTGATCACCTACCGAAACAAGGGAGGAAGCATCGTCCTTGAATAATGTCGATGACGTCATCCTTGACTTCTTCATCATCTTTCCTAACATCAATGAATTCGAGGTAGGGGTTCAAGCTTTGTTATTTGTTTCATGTTCTTAGTTTTCCTTTATGGATTAAGATTTGAAGCCGCATGCTATCACTCTAATTCAGAGGGTGTGAGCCAAACACACACGACCTGACCCCTCCGCCTTATTTTGTGGATTTTGATGCTAATCGCGGAATGAGTCTCGGTTGAAATATTTTCATCAACGATGGTTGTAGAATGATGGAGATGTCCCGAGGAGTGAACGAATACTTCCAGAATGAGAATTGGTCCACCAGAACTCATCTGGTGACCCGCGGAAGGTTCACCGACGGCCGGAACCGACGAATGTCACCAGTAGAACAAAGGGAAGGGTGGCCTACACTCCGGTTGTCCACCGGGACGACGGGCCGCAGTGGTGCAGTGGCGGCTGGCACAAGGCAAACCGTGAGAAGATCTGGCGGCTCAATATGTCGGGTTGTCAGGGAAGGTGCGACGCAGCGTGCACCGCGTGGTAGAGCGAGGGGTCGTGGCCTTGTCCGCAGAGACAGAGTATGGGTGGCCGGCAAAGTCGGCCGTCAGAGGAACCGCGGCGCAACCGCGCCGTAATGGATGTGGTTGGCCACTCGGCCAACCGGGAATAGCAGGACTCGCTGTGTGGGTCCCGCATGACACGAACTAGTGCCACGTGGCACCGGATCTGAACTGCCGAATGGCTAAGACATTCAGGACTTCAGGGGGATGGCCTTTCCCCTAGACGCAGCCAGGGCGAACCCCACGAAGACCACCAATCGCGGGCCCACCACTGGCCAGACCGAGCGCTGGCCAGACCGAGTGCAGACCGGGCTGCCCCCATGGGCCGGTTTGGACCCCAGTCAGGACCCAGGTCGGGCTGGGTTGGGCCGAGTCGGTTCGGCTGGGCCGGACCGATCCCGGACCCGCTTTGACCTGTTTCCACTCTTTTGCCCATAACTTGAGTTATGGGCATCCGATTGATAAAAAATCTATATTGATGGAAACCTTTGAAGGAGACGGTTCTTTTGGTATAACCCACTTGAGGTTTGGATGTAGTTGTGGTACGGTCAGGTTGGATCGAACGTGAATCCAACCCGGCCCTTTGAGCAAAAATACCAATAACTCTCATACCGGTCATCCGATTGACGCACCATCTGTTGCATTGGGTTTCTTATGGAAAGATGGATATTTTGTATAAATCAACTTTGGACTTCATGGAAGTTGATGTATAGACATTTTTCTTGTGGAGAGGACCCTCCTGGAATCAAGCGTGCTTTGCGTGGAACCCTATGGCTGGCTGTATTGTGATAAAGGCATCCTATGTGGGTTCGACAGGACTAACTACTATTCCAGGATCCTATGTGGGTTCAAAAACTCTGACTACTGTTTCAGGATACTACGTGGGTTTGATAGCTCTAATTACTAGTCTTGGATCCTTTGTGGGTTCGACAGCTCTGATTACAGTAACAGGATCCTATGAGGGTTTGACAGAGTAGATGATTCAATGCATACATCTAATCATCTCTATCTCTCTACCTGAATTGTATACTTGTGTGAGATGAGCCTTGAATCTATGTTGTTATCAATGAGTTATCTTTCTTCCTTCATGGAACGGGTTATTCTTGGGCTCAATAGTTGGAGCCCATTTGTATTTGATTACTTAGGTATATGTATGGGCATATACCTAAGTAGGGTTGGATGATACTTAGTGATTGTATTCTTACTTCTGTGGTTTATCCTTAGTGGATTCTGGGAGACCTTCGGGGGTCTCGAGGTCCCTACTGATTATCGTTATACTCAACCCTACACGGGCTTCACCCGCACCTTTTTGTGTCCAGTGCAGACAACGGACAGTAGTGATCGATGCTGAGAGAGATAGACGTGAGGCTGCTCGGAGCTGGACTTATACGGGACATACCTCGGGGACGACTTGATCGAGATCTATACCTACCCTTCGGGTAGGATTTCCTGATGGAAAATCCATTATATATTTTCCCTTTTTACATTACTTGTACTTCAGTTGAGTTTTTATACTAGCCCATTAACTTTCAGTACTCTTATATTATTAGTATATTTTGGTTATCTATGGTTGTGTACAGTCTGTGTGAGTTGTAGGTTTAAAGGCAATGCCTTCCCTTTTCTCTAGGATATTCCTTTTTGGTGCTAGTCACCATCCCCTGGCCTAAGGAAAGCAGGTTTGGGGTAGTCACAGCATAGGCCCGTGGACAGGTCATGACAAACACTAACTTTAGTGGTCTTAAGGTCTTAAGCATAGGATATTGTTCGAATAAGGGGTATCATTTTAATCAAGTGTTTATGTTTTGTTTCTTCTTCCCCATACCTAAAACCTTATTCAACCATGATAAAATAATAAATCCAATATCCTAAATATACTTTGATATTATTTTTTATTGGAATGATCTGTATCCATCCCATCTTCCATCAAATTAGAAAATAATTCATCGTTCGTGTGTACGGTGGACTACTGCCTCGCAAATTAATATAATTTTTTTCCAATAACCACCTCTCAATACTTTTTATAATGATGGAATTAATTTTTTTTATATGATACTAATGAAATATTTATAATTATTAAAAGATAATATATCATTTACATTAATAACTTTCCATGCACATAAAAATGATAACATTGTTCGTGCGTATGTGTGGATTACCACCTCCATGAAGTGATGTGATTCGGTTTGCATCACCAAATCACATAGATGATATAAATAATAATATTTGAAGAATTATTATGATAATAATGATATTATTATCAATATTTAAATATAAAATAATACTTAAATTATTTCCATGATGATTTTTGAAAAAAGGAAACGTTACTCATGCGTACGTACGGCCTATTATCTCCATGATTGTGATGTGGTTTATTTTTCATAACCACATTTAATGAGTATATTTAAATTTATAATTTATATATAAAAATGGTAATTATTTCATTATTATTAGTCTAGATATTTTGGAATAATTAAAACTATGACCATTATCAAATTACCCAAGACATTTTGGACTTATGAAATGAATATTATCAAATATCCAAAGTGAACTTAAATGATTAATTAGTTTTATTTCACATGGTAATAAGTAATATAAAATGAATAATAATAATAATAAATGGTATTAAGAAATAATAAATCAACCTAATTTTATTATTTAGGAATATAAATGATGTTTGTTATGAGTTAGACTCAAGGTAATGGATTTTATTTTAAAAATCATCTTTTAAAGTTTCCCTTAAAACTATTTTTTTCATCAATATCTAGATGATTTTTAAAAAAAATTAAATAAGGTTTTTATTTTCATTATATGATTTTATAAATTCATTTTTATCCTTTTTTACTTTTTAAAAAAAAATTGATTTTTTTTCATTTTTTTAATGATGTACGTTATCTGTTTTCTCATAAAAATACAGAACATGAGCATATTTTTCCGCCTTCATTAATAATATTTTATTTGAATATTCCTTTACAATATTACATGTTAATTTTCAAAGAAATTTTTTTCCTTTTTAATTGTTTCGTTTTCTTTTTAAATAAGTGATTTTCCTCAAAAAATGTTTTTATATTATAAGCATTCATGTTTTATGATTGTGTTATCATTCTTGGGAGTTTTTTATGATAATGGGTTGTTCTTTTATAAACCAATGTTGGTTGTGTCCATTGTATCCCTCTAATTAACTGGGTATAATTATGTTTTAATTTGACCATGGGGGTTTTTTCAAGTGTAACTATGATAGTTACTCCAAGAATAACTATGACGGTTATTTTAAATATAACCATGAGGGTTATTTAATGTCTATCTATGAGGATTACTCTATAAGTAAGTATGATGATTCCCCAATTTATCTATATTATTTATTTATTATTTATATGTTCTTACAAAAATATCATTTTTTCACATTAAAATTTATTGAGTTTATTTCCAAATGAAAGCATATGTTACCTCTTAAGGGTCAAAAGTATAACTTTGTGAAAAAAATTTCATGAGTTTATCATGTTTTAAAAGAAACCTATATAGATTTTGTTTTTCCTTTATGATTTATTATGAAATGTTTTATAAAAAGAAATGGGTTGAAAATGTGATTTCTTGAATAATAAAAATTTTATTTTGATCCCAAATTTTAATTTTAAAAAGGAAATTTTTTATATTTATTTATAGAATAATAGTTTCTTTCTTTATTTTTATATACCTTACTGTTATTTTTGTTCTCATCCCATATTTTTAAAACGTTTTTCATAGGGTTTTACGGATGTTAAAATGAAAATAAGAAGTCAATTTTAAAAAATTTATAATTTTTCATGAAAATAAATCATGTTTTTTTTATATGATTAATACAGTGAAGGAAATGGATATCAAGTAGATGTGTCTACTTTGTAAAATATGAGTTGTTATGTATGAGTTATGACCTAATTCTCTAAAACTCTAAACCAAAAATATCCTTGAGATTTTAATAAAGTGAATTTTAGAAAAAAGAAACTGGAATATGAAATTAGACAGTTTGAGTCCTTACATAGACATGTATGATTGGTAAACTTACCCTTATCATTTAGTTTAACCCCTCTGTAAACCAATTTTAACCATAACTGTTGTAATTAATTTTTATCATTTTTAATATTCATTATAAGCAAAAATTAATTTAACATTATTATAAAATATTAATTATTCTAATTAAAAATATTTATAATATTTTATCAAATTCAATTCATAGAGGTGAGAGAATTTAATTTAAAATTAAACCCATAGATGCAATGAAAATGAGGTTTTCCAAAGAAAACGTTTTCATAATATAAAACATTTTCTTATAAAAATTAACCCTAGGATTGATTCAAATGGAATAAATGGGATTAATAATAACACAATTTTACAAATTTTAATATTAAAACCATTTTAAAATACAATTTAATATTTTAAATACTTTCAATTAAAATTAAATTTTCAATAAAAATCACTATTTCTCACAATTCTTCGTAAAATTAAACCTTTCAGAAAATTCTCAAAAATTCACCCTAATATAATTTTTTATGCTGGTTTAAAAAATTAATTTAATTTTTTGAAATATATTTTATAAAATTAGAAAAATTAATTTTAATATAAGTTCCCAAAATTCGGTGAAACCGCTTATTAGAAAAATATAGTTTTAAATCATAAAATTGGATTTATTATTGTCACATTCCTAGAAAAAAAATATTAGATTAATTATAAAATATTTTATTGAATTTATAATATATAAATTATATTAAAATAATTCTAAAATAGTTATTAATATGATTTATTATGATAAAAAACTTTGAGCATATAAAAATAGTTTTTTAGAAAAACATTAATTTTACTTTCAAAATATTTTTATTTTCATTTATAATAAATTGATAGACAATGAATTTATCTTAATCATATATAAACCAAATAATTTTCATAATTTATTTATTTCTATTAATAAACACCAATATAAAATCTAGGTCGCATTTAAATATTTTAATAGTATATCACAGTTTGTTTAAACTCGGTGTTTCATGTAATGCAAGCTATCAAATAAATTAAATATAATTAAAAAAATTCATAAAAATATTGAGATGTTACATTCTACCCCTCTTAAATAAATTTTGTCCTAGAAATTTAAAATTCATTTTGGTAATCAAGGGTTTTACATTTGAAAATTACTTTTTGGAAACCCAAAATCATAAAAGGGGTGATAATAAACCCTCATAAAAAGAGAGAAAGGGAAAATACCGTAGTCATATGGAATAAGAAATAACTAGGTTTCCAAATAAGAGAACGTTTGTGGAAAGTGAAAATACTGACATGGAAGATAAAAATAACTCATAAGTACTACTATATATTTATAGAGATCATGGTTAGAAAAAAGTTAACAAACATAAATCCATAAATATATAATGTGTGAAAAGATCATTCATTCATCAGAAATAAAGGTAAATGTATTAAATTTTTATTTTAAGATCATTTTCTTAATGTTTAGGGATTTTCATGAGAATATATACTTACTTGATTTAATTCCATTTCATAATCACAATCTCATCCTTTGATTGTGCTTTAATCAATTTTCACTTCTTCTCTTACTCTAAGAAATTAAGATGAATTTTTTATGCCTGAAGCACTAACCGAATATAATATCCATGAAATAATGATAATTCATTCCATTTATATATAGTTATCATCAAAACCATAATGGTTATCAAAAGTTATCCAATATGGAAAACACTTCATATGATGAAATAATACATTGATGTTTAAAACCTCATCCAAATTAAAACATAAATCATTCCATAAAATTTTAATTTTAATACCCTTCCTAAATTAAAGAATATATAAATAAAGTCACTAAATTTACCAAAATAAACTTAACATTAATCCCCAAAATATCATAAAGTATATCTTAGTTCTTACATACCAAATATGTGAATACCTGGGCCATATATTATTTTTAAACATGGTAATAACTAGAATTACCATAAAACCTCAATGAAAGCATAATTTATTCCTCTTTACTTAAATACAACAATATATTATTAAATATATTCCATAAATTCAAAAAATATTTTTAAGCTCAATCAATGAAAACATAAACCACATTGTCATCAAGTCGTTAATCAGTTACAAGGTCATCAATATTATCCAATTTAATTTATCCTTTTCAATCATCTCTTTATCCCAACTAAACACTATCATCTCAACATTAGGAACATATTAAGGGTTATCTTTACCTAAATCATGTGTTTTCCATAAAATATCATATTCCCATTAAATAATTCTTCTATTTCATTGGTTCCATTCAACATATTCTTATAAATCCTTAATGAAAATCTTCTACAAAACAATCATTATATATTGTATAATTTATATAACATAATTATTAATCCACTAACTAGGTTTCACAATATCATTCCTTAATACCTCCTTCCTTTCATATTTCATTTTTAATCTCTTCATCATCAAAAGAAAAACCTTTAATCATGCAATATTGTTGATCCTATTCTTTAGAATTCCCCCTAAGGCATTGATTTTCATAATTCCTATAGTTTCCACATTTAAATCATTCAACCATTAATAACTCCATAGGGAAAGAATTGTTATAATCTATTGTGTAAACTAAACATTTCATTTTTCCTCTATAATTACTTACTTTTTCCCTTATTCTCCATACATAAAACATCTTCTCATTCCTTTAAGATATTCCATCGATTTCTTCATACCAAATTATCTATATATAGAAAACTATATTTTTTCCTCTATATTCTCCACCAACTGATCTCTTAGTAAAATATATTATTCTATTCTTCGGTGAGTCCAAGAGTTGGTTCGGGTGAAATTTTTTAATCATATATCATGATACATAACTAAGAATAATACCAATATATTTCACTCTAATAATTATATCATTTGGTTTCCCATCATCACATTGTCCATCACATTCAATGATAGCTTGATTCCTCCTAGTTCCATCCATTGACTAAAATCAAAAGGCATAGAATGAGCAATAATAATTATAGTGGGAAATCACATAATCGTGAAAAACTTATAGGATTCTTGAATCATGACACCTTATTTTTATCCTATGACACCTTAGGTTTAAACTAGGTTATCCATGACTATCATCTATTAAAAGCCATCATAATGTTTTATAAATAAAATGTAGATTATCCAAATCATATCCCCCATGAGTGTTAAACTAGGTGCATAGTAAGGCCCATTATCATGAACCAGGTGATGATCGAGTCAAATACCAATGTGCTATTTTCGGAGTTGTTAACCCTAGGAGTAACTTTTCCAGATCCATATTCACTTATTGTATCTAGAAAGGGATATAATTTCTTTTAAAATGACATAATATCTTCCTTACTAAAATTTTAGGATGTTATTTTATAATCAAAATTATCTCTACGGTTTTTAAAAAATTTATGTAACCCTAATCTCCAAAGGTTGACTAAACCTATCCTCTGATACCAACTATAGAAAATAAATATTTTCATATAAAAATATTACATATTTTATATTAATATGCACTATATATCACAAATGAACACCTAAGGACTGTAAATGTTTAGTGTCTATAGAGACTAGATACACAATCTTTTTATTTCATGAAATATCTTCAATATCTCCCATGAAGATCTTACCACATAGTAATATTTTTAGATATATCCTACTTAAAACCATTTTTTATAACCTAGGGAAAGGAAACATAATAAAGGGTGATATCATGTTCTCAATAAGATTTTACAGGGGAGATATCAATCGATGATCACATGAAAGTATAAGAGAATCATAAGGGTATATTATCATGACCAAAACTTACAATGTTCATACCTGATCTATAAAATATCATATACATGAGTCATGAAATAATGATTGGAATTTCATAAGACATGAATAATAAATTAATAAAAGTACATAATACATGAGAGAATAACATTGGAATAATACATAGATTTGTAGAATACACATAATCTTATAACATTGTAAATATGTATAAATAAGAATAGGTTCACTCTTTATGTTTAAGACATAAAATTAGGACCTCGCATAAACTTTTAGACATGAAATCCAGGTCCACGCAGAATATTATAGACATGAAGGATATGTACACACATAAATTTATGGATATTAAATCTTGGTCCATGCATAATATTATAGAAATCAGATCCATATCCATGCATAAACTCGTGTACATGAAAACTTGGTCCATGCATAATTTTATGGACATAAAAACTAAATCCACACATTAAATTATGAACATGAAATCAAGTTCACGCATAACATATTTACTCACGATTTATACTTATTTACCGAATGAATTACTAAAAGATATAGGTCCCACCTATAACATCATGAAAATCATACATATTTATTCCATAATATCTTAAACATTTATCTTATGTGAACCCATGAAAAGAAATGGGTTTCATGCATATTTCATCATAACATAACCGATGGAAAATGAATAGGTTTCATAATAAACATTTCATCATAAACATAAACCATATAGATAAATAATAAGGATATTATCATTGGATCATATCCCTAGTAAATCATAAGTAATATCACAGTATTTCATCTTATATTGAAAATTATTTTAAAAGATCATTTAGAACATTTCTTGGGAAAAATATCATTTTATATCTTAAATCACTTATTTAAAATATAACAATTTCCCAAATATTATGTAAAACATTTAATTTTAAAAAAAATTGAATAAATATGAATAAATATTCAAATAATTGAGTGATGATGATGGTAAAAAAATGTGTATGGTAAATTAAAGATTCCTTTTATATTTTTGGTAAAAATTTAAAAGCACCTCATTTAAATGAAGAAAAGAATATTAATTTTAAAAAAATTAAAAAAATAAAAAAAGGGGGAAAATTATTTAAACAATTAATGGATAATAATAAAAAGTCTCTTTAAAATATTTTTAGAAAACATAGACATGGATTCAAAAGGATTTTCAACTGAAGAGGGAAATAAAGATAATTTTTCTTAAGAACATTCTTTTGGTCTCTTGAGTGTTTAAATAGAGTAAAATGAATAAAAAAATATATTATATATAAATAACAATAAGATAAGAAAATAAATGTGTTTCTTGAGAGTTAGATTATAAGATTTGATCATCTGAAAATTAATCACAAGAAATCCGGATAATCAATGAGATTATAACAAAAGAACATCTACCACTTTGAAAATATTTTAATCATAATCCCCTGATATAAATAACCTTATATAGATATGTATATCCCATAATTTTGATGGGTGTAAAAATAAAATAAATTCATGGGCTTTATAGACACCACAAAAAAGAAACAAGTGGTGAATATGGCATGTTTCCCACAAAAATAAAAGTGATATAAAAATCCCTTACCACTTTGGAAAACTTTTGAATCATAAGACCCATTAAAGAAATAAAATTATATGGATGTGTATAACTCATTATATTCATAATAATAATTATAAAATAAATTAATGTTCACTATTTTTCACAACACCAAATAAATAAGTGATGAATATGGCATGTGTCCTACAGAAATTAAAGTGAGATGAAAATTCCTTACCGCTTTGGTAATCTTTTGAATCATAAGCCCTGTTAAAGAATAAAATAAAATAAAACTTTTAATATCATTAAAATAATTATATTCATGAAATAACATGTAAATAGGGAATAATTTATAACACGCAAAATAGAGTGTTGTGAATATGACATATGTCTCCCAAAAATAAAAGTGTCTAGAAATCTCATACCTTAAGTCTTGACATTATTCATACACATTCAGAACTAATGTATAGTAAATATAGGTTTATTATCCATATATTAGATAAAAATAATTATATATATCATACCATATATGATTTACTTATGGATTTTTATTACCCTTTTAATAAAACATCCTAATTTAAATCATGTTTTGGGTAATAACAACTTTATTATCTTCATGGATGTTTTGGTTTGTTATTTTCGGTCCTTTTACTTTGATCATGGTTCCATAATATCTGGAATTTTAACCATGATATAAATAAAATATATATTTTTTATATATTTATTTATAGTAGTCCATAAAATTTAGAGATAGAAAATGGATTACATCATTCATAGAGATGTTAGGTCTTATTTACACATAAACGTTGTTTCCATTTTCTCAACGAATAGAATTAATGAAAAATAAAAAATATATCACCATTATAGAATAATTATAATTTCATTTATATCATATATATTAACTAAATATATCATTATTATCATCCATTTCAAAATAAAATGAAAAATATATCACATCACTTCATGGAGGTGGTAGACAACATGTACACACGAGTGCTATTATTATTTTCCAACAGATTGAAAGGTAAGAAGGTAGATGTAGTATTTTATTTACCAAAGTATAATTATTTAATACATATCACATAAATATTTTAAATCCATAATTACATCCACCCATGAGAGGTGGGGATGGAAAATGAATTACACTGGTTCGCGAGGCGGTAGTTCACCATACACACTATCGATGGTTTTGTTTCTCATTTAATGGAAGAGGAGAGGGGTGTAGGTTATTTCAATAAATATAATAACATATTAGTATATGAAAGATAATTATGTTATTATATCATCATATTTTAATAATATTTGAAGGATGTTGAAGAATAAATAACATAAATATGCTCAGTTTGGAATGATACTTCTTCTTCGGACAACAACCTTAGGTTACCACTAAAAGCCTTCTTAGGAGGGTTTTAGAATCAAACTAAGGCCTATAGGATTTGGGTAGGTATGTAATGAAAGTATTTGTGAAGGTAATTTCTAAACCAAAAGGCTTTGGGAGTATGAAGAAGAGATGTGAGGGGATGTCATTTAATAAATGGGGAAAGGAACCCACTTAAAAACTACTTGGAAATTTCCAAAAAGAATCCAAAATGATAAATTCATTCCTAAGAAAAATGCTTCCAAAAGAACATATATTCAAATTTAGGATAATATAAGGTTGAAATATGGTCATGTAATATGATTTAGACAAGTTTTATTGGAAAAATTACCCTTATATTTTGGTTTAACATCTGGTAAATATGTTTTAATCTTAACTGTGGTAATTAATTTTTCTTAATTTTACTATTCATTATGACCAAAAATTAAGTTTGAATTATTATATAATATTAATTTTTATTATTACAAATATGGAATCTATTTTAACAAATTCAATTAATAGAAGTATCATAATTTAATTTCAAATTAACCCCATGGACGTAATGAAAAATCGGTTTTCGAAAGAAAATGTTTTCATAAGTTTAAAAAAATATATCTAAATTCACCATAGGATTGATTATAATGAACTAGATCGGAAAACTAATTACATAATTTTACTAATTTTACTTTTAAACCCATTTTAAATATAATTTATATTTTTAAATACTTTAAATGAAAAGGTAGTTTTCAATAAAAATTAGTATTTTTCACTATTCATCATAAAAATAATCTTTTAGAAAATTTTCAAAAAACACACTAAGATAATTTTTACATGATGATTTCAAAAATTAATTTCATTTTTTCAAATAAATTATCTAAAAGTAGACAATTTTATTTCCAAATTAGCATCCAAAATACAACAAAAACACTAAATAGTAGAAATATATTAGATGAATGATAAAACATTTAATTGAATTTATAATATATAAATTTCATTAAAATTATTCTCCAATAGTGATTAATTTAATTTATTAAGACAAAAACACTTTTCATGTATAAAAATATTTTTTCAAAGAAATGTTTCTTTTACTTTAAAATGATTTTTATTTTCATTTCTAATAAATTTATAGCAAGTGAATTTATTTTACACATGTTTACACTATATTATTCTCATAATTTAGTTAGTCTTGATCATAATCATCAATTAAATTACTAGGTTAAAATGGTCACGTTTAAATATTTTAATAGTATATTGTGGTTTATTTATACTCGGTGTTCCTTATAATGCAATCTATTGACAAAATTAAATTTAATTGAAAAAAATTCATAATGTATTAGGTTGTTATAAGAATGAAATTTCTCAACTTATTGGAAGAATGAATAGAATTTTCAAAAATAATAATTTTAATTATACTCATTAGAAAGTCATAAAGAATAGTAATGAGAAGAAGGAATCTTAAAACATCATTTTCTATAAATGTGGGAAGATATGTAATATTAGACCATATTTTCTAAAATTGAAGAATAGAGATCAAAAATCAAAGTAATCTAAGATTAGAGGTAAAAAGGGTTTTAAATTTATAGACATCTAGAGTCCTAGTAATGTTTATACTACTTCTAACAATTCATCATAATATAGTGGAAGTGATAGTTGAAAGATCATTTTTTATTAAAATATTCTAAAGGATGAAAATTGAATCATGTCTAAGGTAACTAAAAAATATCATAAAAACATAAATTTAGATTATAAATTTAAATATTCTTCTAATGATGATTATTCAACTTCATAAAATGATGAAAATAATTCATTGGATTATGAGTAAGGTATTCCTACTTTTGATGAACGAGATATATATATATAAGACTTATGGAGAAGGAAAATAAAATTTTATGTATAGTCCAATATTATTAAGGATAATAAAACAATTTTGAAAATAACTTTTCAATTTTATAAAATTTTAATAGAATTAAAATCTATGTCTGATTCTAAAATAATTTCATAAGTTCAAATTTTAATTGTTAAACTGAAATATAAATCCATTAGTATAATGAAACTTCTGTATATCTTTACTTCTGGTAAAGAAAATTTCAACAAGATGTATAAACAAATAATAATTTCTAGATATTCTAACAAAATAGGATTTACTTCTAATAAATCACATTTTTAATTAGATTAATTTGTACCTAAATGTAAACCCTTTAATACTAAATTTCAAAAGGGAGGTTACTGGGAGAAATGTTATTCTTTAAACTATGTTTAATATTTTGGTCTAAATAATGATTTTATTTCCAAATATATACTAATTTTTCAGCATAAAAGAGTTGGGCATATGTGGGATCCAAAAATTTAGTTGCTAATATAAAAAAACCAAAGAAAATTTGGGTTTCAAAAACATATCTTTATTATTTTCAAGGAAAAAGGTTTACTAATAGAAGCTAGAATAAATGTTATAAGAATAGTGGTTGTTCTAAACATGTGACTAGAGACAAGTACAACTTTATAAATCATTAAAATCTAAACTGAGGATGAGTTACTTTTGGAGACAATTCACTGGGGGAAGTCATCAGAATCAGTGAAGATTATTTTCTCAAAAATACATTAATATTTAATGTTTTGTATGTTCTAATAATTAAGTACAACCTTATCATCATTATTCAAATATGTGATGTAGGTCACCTTTTGACTGAGAATGAAAAATGTAATTTTCAACATTCATAAGTCACATTAATTTTATCTTTTAATAGGAATGATGATGTATACACACTTGAATTAAAATAATTAAGGCATCATAATCATCATGACCCATCCCAACAGGGATCACCGGGATGATATAAAGATGACTGTGACACCCAAATACTGCATCTAATAGGCCAGGGGTGGGAGAAAATCTTTGAGTAATCATAACACACATATGGGATACCTTAGCCTAAGGTATATGTACAAACACACACATCTCTATACAATAGTACTATGGTGAAAGGAAAGATATAAATAATAAAAAAGTTCATGAATATATAAATATCCCACATAAGAGTATGACACAAGTATAGGGAAGAATAAAAGGGCCAAATATAATACAATCAAAAATTGTAAAAGAGTCCAACTTTAAAGTAAGGAGGGGACTATTTTAAAATGAATTAATTGGAATGAACCATGGTCTATCTAGCTCAACTATGCTCCACCTACTCTTGTTCCACCTTCGACTCCCTCAAAAGGCATGTCATCTTCATAAGACATTCCATGTGTGGGTAGAGCCCATAATGGGGTGTGTGTATATATATATATATTTTTTCATGAACCATCCCCTATAACCCATGTCGTGACTACCCCAAGCCCACCTCACGAAGGTCAGGGGCTAGCGACTAGTGCCGAAAGCGTCAACTTGTAAGTGGGAGAAATTTTCATGAGAACAAGTATGTGCACACACACCCAACTACATCCCAACACACTGAAAGGGAGAAACAAGTACCACTAAAACAAGACTGATTGCAAGTACAACTGAAATTAAGTGGTATAGAATACAAACCCAAAAAAGAATTGAAAACAACAAGTACAAAAAAGAAGCCACGATGGCCATCTACAAAAAAACCCTGCCTGATCATGAGAGTAGTGAAGCTACAGGAAGTCGAAGTAGTATGTCATGTCCTCCTGGTTCTATTGGGCCCCACCTGGTCCTAGGCTTCTAAGTCAATCGTCGAAGCGTCCGTAAATCCCATCTAAATAATCACCCCTGTGAAAACATCGGTTGTCTGCACCAGACACAACACGTGTATGTGAAGCATGTGAAGGGGTGAGTAACATAGTACTCAGTAGGGAACCCAAAACAAAATAAAATACCACACAAAAATTCCTCAATGTAAATCATGAAACACAAGACTCACATTAAGTATATTCTTGGGTAGTAACAATAGCATCAGCAGTCACATCATCGAATACCATGACTGCTAGAGAAATCTTCCTCTAGGGAGTACAGTGGGCCGACCAAGTTAAGAATAGATGTTTCCCACAAACCATGGACTACTTAGGTACTCCACCACATCACGTACCGTGGTCCTGCAGGGTCATAGAGAGGTGTTTCCCACTAGTCATGGCCTACTGAGGTACTCCTCCTCATTGTGTACCATGGACATTAAAATTCAAAGAGAGGTTCTTCCCACTGTGGGCCTGAAAATTCACAGAGTGGTGCTTCCCACAGAGTTAGAAGTCAGCAGTCTTCAGGTCTCAGCTAGTCATAGGGTTATTTAGGTAGTGTTCTTGGAAGAACGGCTCCTCAAGCCCTTAGTCACATCTCATGTTCCACTAAATTCACCATAGAGCATGCCAAAAGATCTTCCTCATCAAGAGGGTACCAATGCTGTAAACGGCTCATCAATCGGATGTGCAGTTTGCAAGATACGATTGTTGTAGTTACCAGAGGACCGGTTGCGACAGACCTGGTCCAACCCGGTCAGACCAACCCGACCAACCCGTCCAAGGGGTCCCACATACCCCAGTTCATTAAGATGGACTCGACCCGGCCTGGTGCAAGCTGAGGTCATTCTGGTCTGGCCTGGACAGTGGGCCAAGCCCAACAGGCCTCGCTGGACCCAACCCAGTTGGCTGAGGGTCCAGCCCATTGGGTCACCCAGCGACCCAGTCTTGTATAGACTAGCCCGAGGGGGCATGGGTTCAGTGTTCCCATGTGGGTTATGACCGTTGGAATGGGTCCAGCCTGTTGGCATGGGTCCGACCTACCAGTACGGTCTGGCCCACTAGGACAGGGACTGACCTGACCCACTAAGGGCTCGGCCTGCCAGTTGGGGACTGGCCACACGGTGTGACCGGCGGTACCGACCAGCCGGGACACGGCCTGGCTACCACATCTGGCTCCCCCCATGGCCCCGTAGGTATAGGGCCCTTCCACCAACCGCAGTAGATGGACCCTAGCTTCGCAAGCTGTCCGGATGGCCCGGATGAGGGTTGTCCCTCCACGCGGTACCCCGACTGGTGCCGCATTCTCCAGTGCACCACTATGGCTGACGAGCCGCGGATTCCCAGTTATCATGGCCCATCTGTTGGAACCAGCGTGCTGGTAGGGAGTTTATCTTACCACTGAGCACGCTCTGGTGGTTCGTTCTTCATGTCTTCTGTGTTTGTGGCCTCCGCGAAGCTCCCTCTTCATCGTGAGGATCCAAAACTTTCCTTGCCATCATTTCGGGGGGGGTAATACTAAAAATAATGCACATGTGGAGGTGCTCAAGAATTTTTCATATCGACCTGAGGCCTCTAAATTAGAGTTTTAAAGATAGGGTAGGTTCAAGGGGTTTCCGTTAAATCATTCAATGTCAAGATTTGGACCCCGAATAAAATAACCCCAAGAATAAAATACCCTCCCGCATAACGCATGAATCACATATCAACATGTTCGTGGGTCGATCTGTGTTTTTCATTTTTATAAAAGTATAGTAAAGAAAATCAAATCAAAACCCCTACTTCTTATAATGTTTGATGCCTCGGTGTTCGTCCTCAAGGGATTAAGACATCGACGCTGCTTCCCGACACTGATCTTATAAAGTCATCGAAGATGATCATGTTTTGCTAGAATTCGTCATTCTTTGCTGGGGTGGAAGTATGTCAGAGGTTTTCCAGAGAATCATCCAAATTTTTAATCCTTATTTCCCCAGTGCATCTAACTATACATAGAATCACATCGCAATGTTCCTATTATGATGCGACGTCACATCGTTACGCTGTTTTATTTATGAAACAACATCACTGTTACGAATCATTAAAGCATTATTACACTGTAAGTTAATGAGTCATTAATGATCCTCATTAATACACATCATTGCTGCCCCTCAGAATCACCGTCCTCCACTCAACTGAGAGAAAGAAAATAATATAATTCTTTTAAATTATTTTATTATTTTTCTCAAAAATTCTAATAAATAACTTTTTTGATAAACCCTTGTCGGTCGAAGTTAAGTAATTGCTAGGAAAATCCTTTTGTTCAGAATTCAACGGTGCCCTAATATTTTTAATCTGAGCACCAGTTAAAAAGATAGAAAATCCTACTTGTATGTTTACTGAACGTACCTTAAAAAAAGTTCAAAATTATGTTTTGGGCTCTCCGAATCTCAAAATCTAGTGTCGTCGAATTTCACAGTCTCGAAATAATTCCATATAAATAAAAACATTTACACGAAAATTATGAGATGTTACATATATATATATATATATATATATATACACACCAAGTAGGATGACCCAAAATCAAGAAAAATCAAGCATCAAGAGTGTAATCGACTCATCATCATGAAGGTATATAAATTAGAATAATAGACATACCATTAATAGCAACCCATATGTACTTCAGATAGACACAAAATCTCAAACTGAGGTCATGAAAATGGTAATCCTAGGATTACACTCGAGGATTCAAGTTAACACTCATTCAGGAGAACTCACTTCCCGATCCATTCTATAATTGATATAGATCATATGAGAGGTCATGCTCCTCGAGCATCACCATAAAGAAAGTGCACACTAGAATTTTGAAGATATTGATACTCAATTAGGGGATCGAATAACCCGCTAGGTAGGGGTTGAAATCCAATGTATGTTGGTCACCTCATTCCTAACACTACATAGTGATGAAGAATTAATAAAGGATCACACCCTAAGACACATAGAGGGATGCCTAAATCTATTTGAGAATAATCTAGTATATGGGATCATGTCCTATACTAATGATATGATTCCTCACTATACCATCATGGGGATGGACCAAGGGGACACACTTTATAGATATTGATCTACAGTGAAGAAAATGAGGGTCTTAACCTACCTTGAGAATGGTATATGGCCTGTATAGGGTATACATGATGTGTCATGGATTCCCTAGGTCTTCTCGTGTACTCCGGTCCATGCATGTGTACTATGGACCATGCCCATGTACTTTAGTCATGATCATATGCTTGGTCATTCCTGGGTATTCTAGTTGTTCCTATTCCCATATACCAGGCCATGTCTTGTACTCTGGTCATGCTTGTGTTCTTGGTCATGCTTGTTCCTATGTACCTCTAGGGTATATATTGATCTACCGGCACTAAGTCACATGGCCTGTGGTTAGACCACATGGTGTGGGATATTTAATTTCTTCAAAACCCTAGTAAATGTATCCTAGGGACTAATTTAATGACCTAGATCCCAGTATCCTATAGTTGTTACCTCACTTTTTTACATTGGCATAGATACAAGATTCGAATCCCACAGGACTGATCATTTTATCGATTTTGGAATCCAAATTACATACATGAACCATACATTACATTTTAAAACTTAATGTACAACACAGAAAATACTTCGAGAACACCATTACTCTCCTAGATTAACATTGCATATCAGTCATAATACATATATTGACATCCTAGGAAAAATAAAACATAATAAAGAAGTGCGATCAGATGCTCATAAAGGTTAAGCATACAGCAGAATCTATTATGAGTAAATAACCATAAACCTTAAGGCATGGTGTATAACTAAAATCCAATCCCTTTAAAAATATTATGGAAAGAATAAATAATACCATATAAAATAATCACAAAATCTATAAATCATAACCATGGATATTCTACTAGTCAAATAATCACATGGAATATTAATAACTAATCTCATAATGAGGGAAAGCTTAATGTTGGACATTATAAACATATAATCAAGGCTTTGGATAAGACACCATACATAAATAGGTAAAAAAAACTATTTTTTCTCATGAGACCTTCCAATGCATCGAGGTAATATAGAAGTCCCCACCCATCATTTTCTATGTGCAATTTATTCCTCGTATGAAAATGGTGAAACATACCCAACACCAACATTCATATTAAAACTAGTATACAAAATGTTAATACATTGACCATAAACCGTTAATGGTATCAAAATAGAACATCCATAGTCAAACATATCACAAACCATTCAATAAAATATGATAGTTTATATCATAAGAAATAAACTTCTATTAATAATAAAATCTAACAAAGGATGTTGACATAGATGAAAATATTCTAATAAAATCATCAAAAATTTCTTGAGAGAAATTCACATTTTTTACTTTAAATTCATTTAAAAGTTGAGAAATTATAAAGGAAAACATTTCCTTTGAAAATAAACTTTTAATTTTTTTATGGAAGCTTCAAAACGTTAAGGCTACATGATGGTGTAAAAAGACACTCATTCCATTTAAGTTAAAAATCATTCCTTTTGTTGAAAAAGTCATAAAGTAGCTCATTTGGAAGATGAAAAAATATTCCTTTAAAAACATTTTATAAAAATTATAACATGGGTAAAATTAACATTATAAATTTGTAGGATTATAATAAAAATATTTTGGAAAACATTTTTAAGAAACATGAATATGGAGGATAAGTATTCCTCAGTAGATACTTATATATAAACAATCCCGAATAAAAATAAGATTGCTAAATTAACCCTTACCTTGTACTTTCCTTTATTTGAGTGTGTTTTAACCTTATAAATAATGTTTAAATAATGTTATTAAATTATAATATAACTATATCCATATTTATTATATCATATATGATCCTCTTATATCGTTTTGTTAATCATATTTCATTTTTATCTATGTTTTAGGTGTTAACTGCTTTATTTTCTTATATTTGTTTTGTCATGTAAGTCCTATTTATTATGAATATGATATATTTTATTCATTAAAATAGTTATATTATGTTCATAAATATTATATTCACTCATCATATACATTTTTATATTCATTATTGAATGGTTAATGTGGATAATTAATCACATCGTATCGTGGAGACGGTAGGCCATATGTACGCACGAGCGACAATACCATTCCCTTAATGGTAAAGTGGTAAGGAATTAGTGGATATATTAATTATAAAAAATAAATATCATGTCATATTTATTATTTATATCCATTATATTTATCATTATACTCATCCAAATAATGTGGTGATGAAAAACAAATTACACCACAACATGGAGACGGTAAGTCGTACAAATACACGCATGGTGATATTGTTTTTAGTAGGATGGATAAAATGAAGAATATAGTTGTATAACAATCATAATAAAATATCATCAGATATATTATACATTAATTACTATTTTATAATTTATATAATGGGTTAAGAGGAAGTAGATGAATAAATAATTTTTAAAGAGTCGGTAAAGATGATTACCTCTTCTTTAGCGAACCTCCATTGGATCTAGTCTTAGGGATACTAGGGTTGGTCTTTTTAAAATGAAAGAACCTATATAATGTGTATAGTGAATTTTATAATCTAATTTATTAGGTTTTGGTCATGAAATAAGGCTTAAAATGGTGTGAGGAAGTGAGGGAGGAGGTTCCTTTTTATAAGAGAAGGGAGGGGCATTCTTGGAATCCCTTAAAATATTAAATTAAATTAAATTAATTTTCGATTTAAAATAACTCCAAAGTGATTTATTTAAAATATAAGATTATTATGGGTCTATATCCTCTCAACCAATGATTTTTATACATGTTTAGGTCACAATATTAGCCTTATCTTTTTTGCTTTAACCCTTAGTGAAATTGTTTAACCCTTACCGCGACAACTTGGATTTTTACACTTTATGGTTAATATAGTTACTATAAAATATCAAACGAACCAAAAATGGATCATTGATGAAATATTTAACCTTATTATAGTTATTTGGATGAAATTTATATTTTTATGAATTTTATATCATCTAATAAAAAATTAATTATTTTAAATTATCATTTATGTCAATTTTAATACTATTAAATATTTTTCTTTTTAAAAATATAATAAAAACTTGATAACATCAAAAAACCAATTATAATATATCAAAAAAAATTAATTTATCTTTAAAATTCTTGGATTTAATTAATTATGTCATATTAAATTTATTTTTAATATTTTAATATCATTTATTTTATATTTCTATTAATTAAACAATTATTGCAGCATTATTATGCATGCCTTTAATTAAAATATTTGTTCTCTAAAAAATAAAAATAAATTATCATGAATAACAAAAATTTATTATATTTAAAATTACAATTTATAGTTCAATTTATGCTCTATATTACCCTATATTAAAAATGATTTAGTTTTTGAAAATATGAGTATGAAATTTTTAACTTATCTTTATATAAAATATAATAAATGTCATATTCTTACCAAGTGGATTAAAAAGGTTATAATTTAGGAGTAAGTTTTATTTTGGTTGAAACTCACTCATCCAATTAAATAAGGACAAGTTTTAGGGTAATTATAATATTATTTTTACCATTAATTACCTGATTTACCCTTAATTGTGGTGGTTAAAATATTACTAAATTTATTATTCATTTTCCCGAAAACAAAAGAAACATATTTAGATAATTTGGATCCACTTATTCCAAATATGGAATCAATTTTTCAAAATTCAAAACATGTAATTTTTAGTAATTAATTTATAATTAATTATGTCGATAGGATGATAATACTAGTTATTAATGTTTAAACATGCAAAAGATTGAAACGTTTTTATATCTACATTCAATGTCAAATTGATTTAAATGAACTAAATTGGATTAAATGATAAAAAAAATAATCAATTTATAATTTAAAACCATTCAATAATATAATTTCACACTATAAATTATTTTTATGAAAAAAAAATTTCAATTAAAATTTAGTAATTTTTACTATTCATTAAACACGAAACTTATCAAAAAAATACCTTAAATTTAAATAAAGTAAATTTTTATATTATAATTGAAAATAAGAAGTTTAATTTTTCAAATTTAAAATATAAAAGTGTCAAATTTTATTTAAAATAGGTTCTCTATTAAAAGGTGGTAAAAAACATTTTATAAAAAATATAGTTTTTTATGTATAATATTGGGTTTGTTCTTATATTATGCCTATAAAATATATTTTATGGATATAAAAAATATTTTAGTGAATATATAACATATAGAATTCATTAATATCATTATATACTAGTATTTCATTTAATTTATTAGGATAAAATTACTTTTTGAGTATAAAAATAGTTATTTATAAAAATAATTTCTATATATTTAGTTTATTCATATATTCATTTATAATTAATTTGTACCCAATAAATTCAACCATATATTTTTATAAATTATTTAATATTATTCATAACTACTAACTTAATGGATAGTTTATATTTTATTATATCAAATAATAATATTTTAATAATATATTGTTGTTCGGTAAAAGTTGGTATGCATGTAACATAATCCAACTCATTGTTGTGTATAGAATAATCTTATCATGGTGTTTTGTACAATGTAAGATATCAAAGAAATTGAATTTATTTAATATGATACATACTGTAAAATCTTGGGGTGTTACATTCTTTCCTCCAATAAATTTCATCCTTGTAATTCGAACTCCAGATTGAAAACTAGGGTTTTGAATTTTTAAAATATCTTTATTGTAATACTATATTGGAAAAAGGATCAACGAGACCTCCACTTTAAAATAAAGTAAGGGAAGTATTAAGATCACTAGATATTACACATACTAGGGTTTCATATCGAAAAACATAGACATGGAAGAGAAATATAACCATAATGTTTTGATAGAGAGTGATAGAGAACATGGTCTGGAGAAATTTAACAATCACAAAACTATAAATCAGCGATGATCTAAGTGGCCATTTGATTCGTCAAAAAATAAGGTACTAGGATTATATTTTTGGTTTCAAGATATTTTCCCTATAGTTTAATAATTCATTTACTTCATAGAATGATAACATAAGGAAACATACTTACTAGATAAGTATAGTTTTATCCTTTAATAAATTTACACCAAAAAATTATCTTTTTCTCTAAACGATCAGTATTTAAGATGATTTTTTATGCCTATAGATTTCAAATAAACTTCTATAGATCAAAAAATCCACAAAGGTACTACTATATATTAAACTTGTCATTATACATCAACCAAAATCAAAATTTTTGGTATAAGATAAGATAATTCCCCAAAACAATATCTCTAAAATTCAATAGTAAAACCCAAAGTTCAACATAGATCATTCAAATAACTATCCTTCCTTAAAAACTAGAATTGAAACCCAAAAATTAGAATGATATAATCATATAGTCATTTTAATAAAATCAATAACTCTTAAAAAAATTTAATTGTCTCAATCTCATAATCTCCAAGATTTACTAACCATTTCCTTAAATAACCTAAATAACCGTAAGTCCACAATAAAATCATATTTGACTCCAAAATACATTTCAACTTATTGTTCTGCAAAATATTTTGTTTACCTTAATCTAAAAAATAGAAAAAATATTCTAAAATAACATCAATCAGTTAATCACCAAATCATTTTCCAATCCCAAGGTTACGATAAACCACCTTTATCCATTAGATATTTTAACCAAAAAAATCATGCTAACACGGACTTCACATAGGCTAGTGGAAGGTGTTGCACCCTTGTCGCCCTTCAGTTGTGGGTTTAAACCCCGTGGCCTTACCGTACGCAACAGGTTTTTCACTAGGTTTGTGGGTTATCCTTTTTCTGAAACCATATTAATATAAATCCCAAAATAAATATGATGTATATCCATGAAATGAGGTCAATCACTAAATATACTTTTAACTGAGTTTTTTCATAAAACCACAATACATAAATAATTCGTAAATTTATTTCCATATCGGCCCTTACTTGTTCTAGATTTTATTTTATAGGAGAGTAAATTGACTCGGGTAATGATTAGGTTCCCCACATTTAAGGAAACTAACTACAAAAAGATTCTTATGATGTGTTTTATTTCCCTCCATCATACTCTTCATTTTCCCTCAGCAATGGTTTTCTTTATTCCCTTCTTTCCCACACATAAAACTTTTCTCTATTGTGTTGAGAAACTTTCATGGGTGTCTCCTTCCACATTTCTTGCATGATGTAAGTCTATCCTTTTTTCACCATGGTGTCCACCACCAAATCTCCTAGAAATATTTTTCCTTCTCTTATTTGGTGAGTTTGGGAGTCAGTTAAGGTATATGTTGTTAATCATATTATAGGAAAACTGATTAGTCATAAACATGATATATTTCACTCCTATAAACATCCCATTTGTTTTCTCATCACAAACACCTTTTCCATCATTTACAATGTTAACATGACTTCTTTGGGTTCCAGTCATTGACTAAAATCAAAAAGCATTTTGTGAGTAATAATAGTCATAGTGATAAAAATGTATAATCATTTATAGAATATCATGACACCTTATTTTATATCTTAATCACCTTAGGTTCAACCTAGGTTATTCATTTTCATAATATATTCAAATATTTCCTAATTGTTTGTAAGTAAGATGTAAATCATCCTAAGAATATTATCAATAAGTGTCAATCTAGGTGCATAGTAAGTCTCATTATCGTGTACCAGGTTATGTCAAGTTAGGCCTGAATCACCTTGTCAGAGTTGTTACCCCTAGGTATATCTGTTCTAGAACCATGTCCAATTGTATTATCCATACAGGTATGTATTCCTAGGAATACCCACATAATCTCTACCATTCCAAAATACCAGGATGTCCTTCTATATTTATCCTCAAAGTCAATCTTAGGGTTTTGTTCCCTAATTTATGTTTTATAAATCTAGTTTCCATAGTTTCTACTAAAATTTCTCTGATACAAAATATAATGACCCCAACCCCAATAGCCTAAAGTTGGTACCTCACTTTATTACATTGGCATAAATATAAGATTTGAATCCTAAAGGACTGATTAGTTTAGCAGTTTTGGAAGCAATATTACATACATGAACCTTACATTAAATTTTAAAACTTAAAAGTAAAAAATATAAAATACTTTTAGAATACCATTATTATCCTATATTAACCCTACATATCATTCATAATACACATCTTATAATCCTAGGAAAAATAAAACATAAGAAACGAGTGATATTAGATGCTCAGTAAGGGTAAGAATACAGTGGAAACTATTATGAGTAAATACCCATAAACATTAAGGAAAGGTGTATAAATAAAACACAAGCCCTCTAAACATAATATAGAAATAATAAACAATACCATATAAAGTAATCACATGAGCTAGAAATAATAACCATATATATTCTTCTAATCGAATAATCACATTGAATATCAATAACTAATCTCATAGTGAGGGAATGCATAATATTGGACATAATAAACAAACCGTCAAGGCTCCTTCCAAGACACCATACATAAACGGGTAAAACCCAAACTAGTTTTTCCCATGAGACCTACTGATGCATAGAGGGGATAGATAGGTCCCCTCCCATCACTTACTAAGTCCAATGCATTCCTAATATGAAAATGGTGAAACATAACCAATATAAACATTTGTATTTAAACTAGCCTATGAAATGTTAATACATTAACTATAAACCATGAATCGTATCAAAATAGAGCATCCATAGTCAAAAATATCATAAACCCTTCCATATAATATGGTATGTTGTATCATAATAAATAAATCTCAATTAAGCATAAAATCCAACAAAGGATGTTGAAATAGATGAAAATAATCTATTAAAATCACCAAAAATTTCTTGAAAAATTCATATTTTTTACTTTGAAATCATTTAAAAACAATGAAATTATAAAATAAAAAATTTACTTTGAAATTAACATTTTAATATTTTAGGTTAATAATCAAAACATTAAGGTGTTATGATGGTGGAAAAGTCTTCTCACACTGTATAACCTAAAAACATTCTTTTCGTTGAAAAGTCATAATGTACCTCGTTTGGAAAAAGAAAAAATATTCCTTTCAAACCATTTTATAAAAAGTCAAACATGGGTAAAACATACATTAAATATTTATATGATTATAATAAAAATATTTTGGAAAACATATTTAAGAAACATGTACTTGGATGATAAGTATTCCCCAGTAGATACTTACATATAAACAATCTCGAATAAAAATGAGATTGTGAAATTAACCCTTACCTTGTACTTTCCTTTACATGAGGGTGTGTTAAACTACTTTATAATGGTTAAATAATGTTATTAAATTATACCAAAAATATATTCAAATTTACATTATCATATAGTATCCTCTTATATCATTTGGTTAATAATATTTCTTTATTATCATTGTTTCGGGTGTTAACTGCTTCATTTTCTTATGTTTATTTTGTCATTTAAGTGATGATTCTTATGTATAGGATATAGTTTATTCATATAAATTATTATATTAAGTTAATAAATTGTATATTCACTAATAATATAAATTTTTATAATCATTATTAAATGTTTAACGTGGATAATGAATCTTATCGCGTTGTAGAGACGGTAGGCCTTACGTACGCACGAGCGACGATATCATTCTCTTAATGGATAAGTGGTAAGGAATTGGATTGTATTTTAAATATAAAAAATAAATATCATGGCATATTTATTATTTATATCCATTATATTAATTATTATACCCATCCAAATAAATTGGTGATTAAAAAATAAATTACACCATAGTGTGGAGACGAAAAGTCGTACGTAGGCATGCATGGTGATATTTTTTCATAGGATGGATAAAATAAAGAATATGGTTATACCATAATCATAATAAAATATAGAAATATATATTATACTAGATATATTATTTTATAATGGAAAAAATTCAAAAAGAGGATGTATAATAAGAAATAATTTTGATGGAGTCGATAAAGATGATTACCTCTTCTTTAGAGAACCTCCTTTAAATATCCTCTTAGGGACACTAGGGTTGGACTTTTGAGAATCCCAACATATATAGGATGTGTATAGTGAATTTTATAATATAAAGTTTCAGGGTTTTCTCAAAAAATAGGGATCAAAGTGGTGTGATTAAGTGAGGGAGGAGGTGCCTTTTTATAAGAGAGGGGAAGGGCATTCTTGGAATCCTTTAAAATATTAAATTAATATAAATTGATTTATGATTTCAAATAGCTCCAAAGTAATTTATTTTGAAGATAATATAAGTATGGTTGTAAATTCTCACAACCTATTATTTTTAGACATATTTAGTTCATAATAGTAACCTTATCTATTGACTTTAACCCTTAGATAAACCCTTTAACTCTTACTGTGACAACTTCGCTTTTTACACTTTAGGGTTAATATAGTTACTATAAAATGTCAAAATAACCCCAAATGGATAATTGATAAAATATTTAACCATATTATTGTTATTATGAAGAATGTTTTATTTTTATGAATTTTATATCATTTAATTAAAATATTATTTATTTTAAAGTATCATTTATATCAATTTTGATACTATTCAATATTTGTCTTTTTAAAAATATCATACAAACTTGATAACATAGAAAAAACACTTATAGTATATCACTAACATGTCTAAGTTATCTTTAAAATTATTTTATTTCATTAGTTATGTAAAATTATATTTATTGTAATATATTTAATATCATTATTTTATATTTATATTAATTAAACAGTTATTGCATCATTATTATGCATACATTTAATTAAACTATTTATTGTCTAAAAATTAAAAGTAAATTATCATGCTAAAGATAAATTTATTTTATTACAAATAAATATTTATATTATAATTTATCTTATGTATAACCCTATATTAAAAATGATTTAGTTATTCAATAAATGAGTATGACATTTTTAACCAATCTTTAAATAAAATATAATAAATGACATCTTCTTACCTAGATGGATTAAAAAGGTTATAATTTTAGTATAAGGTTTATTTTGGTCTAAAATAACTCATAAAATTAAATTATTACAAGGGTTGGGGTAATTATAACATTATTTTTTCCCTTAATTACATGACTTACCCATAACCATGGTAATTAAAATATTACTAAATTTACTATTCATATACCCAAAAATAAAAGAAACCTATTTAAATAATTTGGACCCACTGATTCCAAATATAAAATCCATTTTTAAAAATTCAAAACACATAAGTTTCAGTGAATAATTTAAAATTAATCATGTTGACAGGATGAGAAAACTAGTTACTAGAGTTTAAACATGCCAAAGATTGAAACGTTTTTATATCTGCATTCAATGTAAAATGGATTCCAATGACCTACATTGGATTAAATTTTAAAAAAATAATCTATTTATACTTTTAAACCATTCAATAATATAATGTACACTATATATTATTTTTATGAAAAAATTTGTTTTCAATTAAAATTTAGTATTTTTCACTATTCATCAAAATATGAAACTTATCAAAAAAATACCAAAAATTTAACCAAGGAAAATTTTTATATTTTTCATTAAAATAATAAGTTTATTTTTTTAAATATAAAATATAAAAGTGTCAAAATTTGGAATTAAAATAGTTTCTCTATTGAAAGGCAGTAAAACTATTTTCATAAAAAAATATTGGTTTTTATTTGAAATATTGGGTTTTTTCTTGTCATATGCCTATAAAATATATTATATGAAAATAAAAAAATGTTTAATTTAATATATAACATATATATTTCATTAATAACATTCTTTACTAGTAATTAACTTAATTTATTAGGATAAAATGACGTTGTGATCATAAAAATAGTACCTTATAAAAACCATTATGATATATTCTGTTGGTTTCTATATTCATTTAAAATTAATTTGTAACCAATTAATTCACCCATATATTTTCATAAGTTAATTAATAATATTCATAACCACAAACTTAATAGCTATGTTATATCTTATTATATCACATAACAATAATTTAATAATATATTGTTGTTTGGTAAAACTATGTCTTGCGTGTAATGTAATACAACTCATTATTTTTTGTAGAATAAGATTATCATGGTGTTACGTACAATTTAAGATATCAATGAAATTGAATTTATTTAAGAAGAGACATACTATAAATGTTGGGCAAAAATCCCTCAAGGTAACATTGCAGTATTTTTGGATTGATTGTGTTTGTTGACAAAGCAGGTTTTCATGGATATTTGTTGAGTTCCAAAGAAGTTATTGACAATCCTTGTTGACAAAGAACGATGACAAAGGAAAGGACGATCTGGAGGTGGTACAATAGAGTAGTACAAGGTGGCACCGTTTCCCAGTGTTAGCCAAATTTTTGGGGTCCAAAATTTGGAGTTTGGTGAGCATCACGAAAAGTGGATTTCCATGAAGATCATAATTTAATATGGAAAAGGAATGAATTTCGTGAAGATGGGATTCATGGATTGGATTTCGTGAAGGCCAGAAAAATGGAGGCCGTGATGCTTCGCGATTACGTCAAAGCATTGCGAATGGCAGTGTTGAAGCGCATCGCGGCAGTGAAGGGCTTTGCGAGGGAGATTCGCGGCGAAGGCACAAAGGAATGTTGATGGTGATGCTTCGTGACTACGTCAAGCTCCACGAACGGAAAATTGCCATGGTGCTTCGTGATTTGGACAGAATTACGGCGGAAATGTTGGAGCTTCACGATTTGAGATGGTTTGGCATTGACTTCGCACAGAAAGTACGAGGGTCGGTGGAATCGCCTATAAATAGAGGCTGACCCCCTCAAGAGAAGTAAAGAGAATTTTCAGAGAAAATCCATTGCTCTCGGTTCACAGAGGTGGTTCGTGAAGGAAGTGTGCTTCGCAAAAGGGGAGCTTCGCGGCGGCTATTTTAGCTCCGCGAATGGTGTGTGCCCTGCGTTGGCTCAGTGAGCTTCACGGAGAGGCAGGAGCTCCGCGACGGCCTAAGAATTTCGAAGGTCTGTGCATTACGAGAGTGCTTCGTGATAGAGCTTCGTGAAAAGGCAGGAGCTTCGCGAAGGCTTGTTTGAGCTTTGCGAAATTGGGAGCTTTGTAAAGTAGGGTGCTTTGCGAAGGTGTTTCCAAAAGGAATTGCCCAGTGTTCAGAGGAAAAGAATTATTCATCAGTGGATGAAAGTTGGACTTCAACAGAGCATCTATCAATAGTTGAAGATGCATTATTTCATGCAAATGAAGAGACCTACAGGTATATAAACTGTGAGTGAAT
Source organism: Viscum album (assembly GCA_963277665.1). Classification (NCBI taxonomy): domain Eukaryota; kingdom Viridiplantae; phylum Streptophyta; class Magnoliopsida; order Santalales; family Viscaceae; genus Viscum; species Viscum album. The sequence continues at coordinate 1,633,550,327 of OY728143.1, forward strand.
CCCTTCCATGTGCAGTGATCATAGGAAGAGGAAAAAGGTGATCCTCTCCACCGGCAGTGTGCCAGAGAGATAAAAATAGGGAGTGACCCTTGGGAAAGCAGTGAGCTGACCATAAACATTGTAATGACAGTGAGCCTGGGCATAAAAGTGATCTAGCCCGAACATTGTAATCCACAGCTAGTGAAGTTTAGTGGAATTGGTACTACCGGAAACTTGTTGGCGTATGCTCCTTGGACGTAGCCCTTTGTGGTGAACCAAGAAAAATTGGTGTATCCTGTGCATGCTTTACTTTCTGTTTACTTTGTGAAACAGGAAAGAGAGAGAAGAGTATTTTTCTTAACAGCGAAACAAGATCAGAACGGGCGTTAATTTTAAATTATTCATACCATGATTGACCCCCCCCCCCCTTTCAAGGTATTCAGCCTTGTGGACCTAATAATAAAATCATTTGGTGTTTCAACTATAGGTGTGTATTCTTCTGAAGCACATGCCATGTATGTCGAGAGTTTTTAGAACCCACTAGTCTCCACATGGTTCTGCTCAAGATGACTTCTTTTTCATTCTAGCTACAAATCTAACCCATGAAATTTGATTCTGAGTTGACCAAAATTTGATTGTCACTAGTGTCTAGATTCTGGTAACTCGATCTCCTCATAGTTTGATCCCATCACACCTCTTCGCGAAACACAAATTCCATTAATATAAGAACACTCGATCTAATCCCTAATCATCCATCATCACTACACACCATAATCATGTTGTTGATCCTGAACCCAAACCCATAACAATGATCTGTTACACCAAATAATGATTTTTCAATGATCATTTACCAAGTATTTTTCAAACCACTAGCCAAAGGGAACACCAATGATAAATGTGAAAAGTATAATATGATAAATGCACAAAAAAATAAGGAATGAACCCTGGCCATTGTTTGGGTTAAACTCAATCCATTTATAGAGTTATCATTGAATAATGATGAATAAGAAATTATTAACAAATAGTAATTTCAGGGATAAAAATTCATCAACTGTAAATCAACATTAGACCCACAAATAATGTTTTTAGATGAACTGATTCATGTTTTCCATGGAATAAAAAACATACGATTAAACCAATCAATGAAAATGTCCAGTCTCTAGTTTGGATTGATCGCTTATGAGGAATGGTTCTATGTCATTATTTTTGGTGACATCCATATACTCCTTTTCAAAATTATTACTACATCATGATCTATTGCATTCAATGAAGGGTCTCACACACTCTCTCCAAATCCTTAGGGTTATGAGAATAACCTTTTGATTTTTCCCTAACTAGGTTTAAATAGTGGGGGGATTAGTTCATGGTAAATAAATAAATAATAAATTTATAAATTAATTTATTTAATTATCATCCACCCACTTCATCTCTTTAATAAAACAACTAATTCCAACAATGATTACGGTTATGGTAAAAATAATATTCCAGATTTAATGGTGGTCTCGGATTTCCCATCTAAGTCTCTATTTGGGATTTATTCCATTATTTAAGAAAAAATACACATGCATGATATGACATACTTAATATTTTCATTATATCAACATTGAGGATCCTCAGGCCTTGAAATCCCACCTTAACTTAGTACCTATATTATAAAATATTCTTTAAACTATTTATATGTCTTACAAGGTAAAAATAGAGTCATTACTTTCTCCCCACCTCAGGGATTTTCATCAAAAAAAATTAAAATCCTACTCAAAAAATATGAGGGTATCAGGTTTGTATTTGGTTCTCATACTCCAAGGTGCTTTCCTGAAGATTCACATGCTACCATAAAACACCCACCAATGGAATCATTCACCCATAAAGGATCTTCTCCTACTAATCCTTAATCTCTATTAGGCACTCTATGATGATAGCTCTATCCTCAATTTCAATCTCACCCCAGTTTATAACATGAAATGGTTTGTGCAGATACCTCATCAACTATGACACATAGAATACATCTTGTACCTATTCTAACTAGGTGATAAGGCTAAGTGGTTTTCCACCTTTCCAACCCTGGATAGTATCTATAAATGGATAATGAATCTTGGAGATAGATTTCCACCCCATCCAAATCTCCTCAATCCTCACTATTATATGACCTTTAAAAACATATAGTATCCCTCATCAAACTCAAAATGACTTTATCATCATTATTTATAATACTTATGATGGATCTGGTAAGTCCTCATCCACTCTTGGATAATCATTATCATCACTTTTTTCTCTTTCACCATCTTTGGGCCCATGAGTTATGAATCTCCTGGATCAGTCCATCATAACGATAAACTTTTGGGTCTCTTTTTTAAGGCCTCATATGATGTCATTCTGATAGTGGAGTGGTAAATATTGGTATACCTAAACTCCACCTAAGGTAGGTGATCCACCAATTATTTCCAAAGTCCAACATGTAAGTCTGAAGTATGTCCTTAATAACCTGAATGGTTCACTCAGTCTCGTCATCTTTATAGGGGTGAAACATTGTGCTCATATTCAACTGAGACCCAAAGGCCTCCTACAATACTCTCCATAACTGTGATGTGAATAAAGAATCATGGTTTTAAATGAACATCGATGGAACTCCATGAATGCAGCATGTAAAGGCATCCCAAACTCTCTACTTAACTTCACTCTTCGATGACTAGGAAGTGAGATAACTTGGTGATTTGGTCTATGATAACCCAGATGGAATCATGTCCTCTAGTAGATCATGGAATCCCTTCCATGAAGTCCATAGAGATATTATCCCACTTCTATTTTGGTGCCCCAAGGGGTTGATCCAAAACCACTAGAACCTTATGCTCAGTTTTCACCCACTGACAAGTGAGTCATCGAGAGACGAACTCAATTACACACTTCTTCATCTCTAGACACCAAAACTAATTCCAAAGGTCCCAGTACATCTTCACTAATTTTAGATGTATTTATAAGGGAGATATATGATACTCCCTCAAAACCTCCTCTCACAACATCATTGGTACCTTGTTCTATCCTTGTAGAATTATTATGTGCTCCCCACCTTCAGAAAATACGTTAAGAGAATATCCTGTTTTTATTTGAATATTCAATGTCTCACAAATAGTATATCCAAGATAATCCTACATAACACACTATATAATTGGATGGGTAATAACCATTTACTAAAGGTAATATTCACTATCCTCATCTACTAAAGACAAAATAAATGAGACCAACTACTCTAATACCTCACTAAACAACTGCAAAAAAAATCTCCAGTTAAGTGAATCTACCACCACATTCCCATTCCCGAGAGTATAGTATATATAAAATTCATAATCCTAGAGGAAATATAGTCATATACTCTATCTAAAGCTATAATCCTTCTGCAAAAATATTTACTTGTGACTCTTTCAGTCAAAATAGATGATAAACAGATCACTCATAAGTTAGTGTTTACATAGCTTCGGGGTGACAATCACTACTACCATCTCAAGATCATGTGTCACATACTTCTTCTCATGGGGTATCAGCTTCTAAAACCCATAGGAAATCACCACATGACTCTTCATCATAATTCATTCAAAGAATGTTTCAGAGGCATTGCAGAACACCACATACTCACACCCTCTTCTTGTAGCCTCAAGATGGGGCTTCTCATAAACCTATGACAGAACTCATAAAAATCCTACTGAAACCACTCTATCTACACAAAAGAAAACCCATTTTTATTCAAAGTAGTCAAGGGTGATTATATACTAGATAAATTAGGTATAAATATCTGATAGGAGCCCACCAACCTTAGGAAGTTATGCACCTCATACATGATCTTGGATGGATCCCAAGATAACATTTCCACAACATCCATTAGGTCTATTGTTACTCCCTCTTATAAGATGACATGTCTCAAAATGTGGACCACTCAAATCTATAAGTAGTACTTCAAGATCATAACATAAATATGGTTCTCCCATCGTATGTCTAGGACTATCCTCAAGTGCCTCACATGATCCTCCTTGGATATTGATTACACTAGGATGTCATTGATGAAGACTACCATGAATCAATTCAAGAAGGACTGGAAGATATGGTTCATAAGTACCATAAACAATGTTGGGGTGTCCCTCAAACTAAAAGGAATAAAAAAGTAATCATAGTTATTATAATGACATCATAACATTGCATTTGGTGTATTCTCACCTCAAACTCGAAGCTAGTGATAGCCCTACCTGAGTTCAATATTTCAGAACCACCTTGATAATTTCAAATAGTTAAAGAGGTCATTGATTCTTGATAGTGGATAATTTTCTTAACAATCACCTGATTCAAGAAATGGTAATCCACACACAACCTCCAACTCCTATTCACCATCTTAGTGAAAAAAACTGTGGTTTTCCATGTGGAAACACTGGGTTTGAAAAAATCCATTACTCTATAAATTTTCCAACTACACCTTCAGATCTCAAAGCTATATGAGAGCCATCTAATATGTTGGAATAGATATCTAGGGAGTCCCTAATTGAAATTATATGTATAATTCAATATTCTAGTGGGTACGTAAGCCTAATAGGTCTTTAATAAAGACATCCTTATAATCTACAACCAATGAAAGAAGCTAAAAGCTAACAAAATCTACTACTCCAAGGGTAATACTGGACAAATAATGAGTAATCGATTATACCCTCCTATATATGATCATATCATACTCTTCTTGAGTTTCCTTTTCAAAAACAAAGGAAAACCTCATCCCATCACCAAGGACGCACCACATCTTCTGATTGAAATAGTCAATATGTGCATGTACTGTGGATAGATATTACATTCCTCGTGTGATGTTATAAGGTCTTATCACTACTATGAAAAAATACCAAAGTAATATATCTCTACTACGTTCCAGGTCACACAATCGGAAAAATTGTGTGATTAATGAATCTCTTATAGTATGAGCCTCTAACCGCAAGGGTTGATCCAAAGGCTCAACTGAAATCTATATATCTAAAATAAGGGTTGTGGTGAGGAAAGAGTGTCTCACTCCTATGTCTATAAAAATTGAAGATAAATTAGTAGAGACATAGATCATAACTTTAATCATTCCTAGAGACTCTTGGACATAAGTCTCTAATTCCTTCAAATACCCCCATCCCTAACCATAATCTCCATGAGCCTGGCATGGACCACCTGGTTGTGGTGGTGGAAACAGATTAAATTTTCACCCACCTGCTACTTCTCTCTCAAATCTTCTTCCATATCATTCACCCTACAGACCACCCTTATCTAGTCATTGTCTCTACTAAGGTGGTCTATCTACCATCTCTCTATCATCCACATGGATGTCTAGATAATCTCATGAAAAATGTCTCTTCCCGTTATAGGAGAAATAATGCCTCTCCCACGGCTGGCTGGATTCATCCTGAGAGCCCTAAACTGAATACATTTAGTCTTTATACTAACTTAGAAAATTACTAGCTTTCCTAGATTCCTAAGTCTGACATTGGATACCAGTGACAAAATTATCTTCTCTAGGGTTCCCACTACCAATACCAACTATTGGTGACCACTCCACTAAGAATATCTCCACTACCAAAGATTTCTTGAGTACTCCTACATAAGTATAAATGAAAGTAGATATCACACTAACCTAGATATATCTACAGAGGATCTACTTGAAGCTCCTTTATCATATTTATACCTCTTGAATGATATCCATGTAGTATTTTGTGACGTTAGTGAACCTCAATAAATACTCTACCACTTTCATGTATTATTTTTGAAGCTATAGAAGCTCATGTATGTGTACTTCTTTCAATGTAGCTGGATAAAGCTCCTCTCTGAAGAGAAACTGAATATTTGTCTAAGAAAGAGTCTCCTTATAATGTGTCTGAGTATACATAATCCACCATTTCCCTAAAAATCCATGTAAAATACTCACCACTAAGACCGCCATCTGATTGGGAGGGGTCCTAACAAGGAAAAAACTCATGAAACTACCTCAAGATTTTCTTCAACATCATGGGGGGTCTGGATCACCCCAAAACCCTAGGGGTCACTACCTATAAAACTCATTAAGTGTGATTGTCCTACACACACAATCTACCAATACTACCAATGAAAAGTTTTACTCAATGGGTGGTGATAAGATCAGCAAGCCACCTAAAGGTAACACCACCTATAAAAGACACTATACTGAAGCATCATCACTAGGTGGAGCATTCTTGTGATCCTTCTATAGTACCCTATCTGGTTTTTATCATGGAGACAACCCAAAAAATAAATATGTTCCACAGTAAAAGAGTATATTAGGGGTGTTGACTGAAGAAAGACATGGAAACCACAACCCATTTTTATATGATGCATGAACTAATGTTTTCTCATATAACCAGTTACTTTATGTACCAAGTAAAAAAGTAGGTTATCAAAGGCTTGGTAAATGGATATGTCATCCAATGCACCAATATTGGGTTCCCTATCCTAAGTGATAAACTCATGAAATATTAAACCTGCTTACCTAATTCCCAAACCAAACATCATAGCTAGAAAATATCTAAATCAGTCCTAAGATGACCTTCTTTGACACCACTCTTTCAGGACCCAAACCACTGGGGCCTACCTATTTATAAGTATGTTGATTGTGAAACCCCAATCCTACCTCTAACAGGCCAAGGGATAGTTAAAATTAATAAGTAGTCATAACATATGAATGGGAAGCCTTATCCTAAGGTTTATGTACACATTCACACATCTACGTACACTAATACTATGAAAAAAGGGAAAGATATAACTGATTCCAAAATGAATTAATACATCTATATCCCACATCAAAGTAGGAAAAAAATATGATAAAGAATAAATGTTCCAAATACAAGCCCAATAAAATTATAAAAGAGTCAAACCTGCTAATAAGGAGGAGACTACTATAAAATGAAACACCTAAAATAAACCACAATCTATCTCAATAAACATATCTTTTCATGCACCTAATCCACCTAATAATTCATCAAAAGGCTTGTCATATGCATAAGACATGACATGTGTGATCAGATCCCATGTGGGGATGAGTATATACATACATATAGGACACCCCAAAATCACCAAACATAAATCATCAAGGGAGTATTAATCTCATCATCATGAAGGTATTTCAATAAAAATATAATACATAATAATAATAATATAAACTTAGATATACTAAAGTAGATACCAAGTATCAATTTATGGTTATAGACAACTACTGACCTTTGATTCCACTTGATGATTCAAGGTAACACTCATCTAGGAGAATTCGCTCTGTGATCCATGTTATCACTAATTGTTCTCATCTAAGAGGTTGGGATCATTCGTCCTCAACTCATAATATATCAATACCAAGTTAAGGAATCACACCTAGGGCCTATGGGGGACACATGACCCTAACTCGAACAACTCACTAAATAGGAGATCAATTCATATGTATGTACGTCTTATGATTCTTAACCCTAAATAGGGACGAAGAAATAATAAATGGTTACACCTTGGGACACACTAGAAGATACTTGACTTTATCTGAGACGAAACCAGTGGAGGGGATCACATCCTATTCATAGTATGTGATGACCCACCATACCCTCATAGAGATGGTATAAGGTAATATACCCTATAGATATTTGTATAAACTATAGGGAATGAGGGTATTAACCTGACTTGAGAAATTTACATGATGTGTATAGGGTATAGATGGAATTTATTGGATACCCTAGGTCTACCTGTGTACTCTAGCTCATGCCCATGTACTATGGCCGATACCCATTTACTTTGTAAAAGATAGTGTACCTAGTCATGTATGGGTACTTTGTTTGTGTTTGTGACCATGTATCAGGTTATGCACATGTACTTGGGATATTCTAGTGCTCTTAATTGTGTTTCCCCCATGTACCTCTAGGGTATATGTTGAGCTACCATCACTGAGTCATACGGCATGTGGTAGAACCACATAGTGTGTGACATTTAATTTTTAAAAAACCATAGCCATCACAACTAGGGGACACAACATGTATTCTTTTTAAGTACACACCTTGTATGTTGAGCTTTTCCATAACTGCTACTCTCTAAAAAGTTCTCCTCATGTCACCACCTCCTTCATTCTAGTAAAAACTCTCAACTATGAAACACAGATCTGAGTTGACCAAACTATAATTGTTGTTAGTGGCAGGATTCTATCCCCCAAATCTTCTCATGGTTTGGTCCTATTGTGTTGCTCTTCCGAATGATGAAACCCATGAATAGAGAACACCTGATCTAATCCCTAATATTTCATTGCCTCCAAGGAATGAAATCATGTCATCGATCCTAAAGCTGAACCTTCAGTAACTATTTGTTGTGCCAAAAAACAATTGATCAATTTTTTCTTACTGTTTATTTGTCAAATTTACAACCAAAGGGAACACAAATGATGAACATGTGAAGAACAATAAAAAATGCACAAAACACAAACATGAGGAAATAAACTCAACCATTTTTCAGGTTTCCCTCAAACTATTGATGGAGAATCTTCAAATGAATAGGAATAAGAAATGATTATTAAATCATAATTTCATGTATAAAAATTCACCATTCATAAATCAACATTCAACCCATGAATCAATTTTTTATAAGGATTGATTTATATTTGAAAAATAATAAACAAAAAAGGCATTAAACCAATCAAATAAAATACCCTTCCTTGATTTTGGATTGATTACTGATGAATAACTATTTTACATCATTATTTTTTATGAGTTCTAGAAACTTCTTTGCAAATTGATCATTGTCCCATGATCTATTACATTCATTGAAGGCTCCCCCATGATCTCTCCAAATACCTATGGTTATGCTACTAACCCTTGGATTTTAACATAACTTGGTTTAAATAGATATGGGTTCTAGGTCATGGAAAATAAAAAACTAATAAATTAATAAATTTATTTATTTAATTTTCATCCACCCATAACCAGTCTTTAAAAAAACACCTAACATAAAAAAATATTGTGTTATTCCTAGGTTAAAACCTATATTCTGGATTTAATAATGGTCTTAAATTTTCCATCCAAGTCTACATTCAGGATTTATTCTATTATTTTAGAAAAATTATACATACATGATATAATATATTTAATATTTTTATGAAACAAACACCAAGGCTCCCCGAGGATCAAAATCCTATACTGACTCAGCACTTAGCTTTAAAATTATTCTTCAAAATATTCCAAAGTTTTGCAAGGTAAAAACAAATTCTTTACTATAATATGCATTATCTAGTAAAACTAAATATTTTTCTTGTTTTTGGAATATAAATTTAAGACAATATAACTTTTAGACATTATATAAACTTTCTAGGAAAGTACTTGTTAGAGAACTATTGGAACTAAAGTTTAACTCCACTATATTGTATCATCCTTATCAATTTCTTAAGAAAAAAAGTTTAGTTTTAAACCTAAAAGTGAAACCTAAAATTCCAAATATTTATAGTTAGTTCTTATGGACTTATGTGGTCTTACAAAAACTAGGATTATTAAGGTAAAACACTATGTGTATGTCTTGGTTGATGATTAAACAATATTTATAGGTGTTTAGTTTCTCACAAGAAAAATACAAAGAACATTCTTATTTAAAAAACCTCTCATGCTTCTATTTAAAATGAGAAAAATCTACCCATGATCTTTGTCCAAATTGATCATGGTTTTGAGTTTGTAAACTATGATGTTGTAACCTTTTTTAGTAATAAATCTATTAATAATGATTTTTTAGCACCTAGGATTCCACAGTAAAATAGTGTATTGGAATAAAAAAATTCAATTAATTAGGGAATTAATCAATCTTTTCTACATGATTATTTTGTCTCTAGTTATTTTTGGGTTGACGTAGTGAGTAATACTTTCTATAATATAAATTTTGTTTTACTTCATTCCTTTATTAATAAAACTCCATATTAGATACGGACTAGAAAAAATCCAAAATTTTCTTAGTTCAAATTATTTTTAAATAAAGTATTTATATTAAATACCAAATCAAAACTTTATAAATTTGATCCCAAGGCTGATAAAGGATGTTTTCTTGGTTATTATAAAACTAGTAAGACTTATAGAGTTTTTATAAAATTAGAAAGCATTGTTAAAGAAACTTTAAATGTAAAATTTGATGATTTAAACCTTTTATATTTTTAAAAAATCTATAAATTGATCCTATGGATAATGTTTTTGAAAAAACGCATTTATGTTTACAAGAAGTTGATTCAAAACTATCAGTAGTGATCCATCTTAATATAACTTCAATAGATTTCAAGCATCTGAAAATTTATTTAATAGAAGATATAAAATTGATATTTGAGAATCAAATTACCACTCTATTTAAGAATAATTAGATCATAAGGAGTCATTTCCCGGATAATATCATTAGATATGTAAGAAAACTAGTCAAAACTTGAATTTAATTATGAAATAAATGTGAAAATCACACATTTCCATATCAATTAAAACCAAAAATCGAAGATGATTTATTATATGATGAAATTTGGATAACAACTAAGTAAGAAAGGCTAAATCAATTTGAATATAATCAAGTTTTATCTTTGGTTATGAATACTAAATAACTTTTGGTGAATGGTGTGAAATAAATTTTTAGAAATAAGTGTGATGGAAATGTAACTATATTAAGGAATAAGGAAAGACTCATTACTAAAGGTTATTTTCAAGAAAAATTAAAATACTCTGGTGAGTCTTTACCGCTAGTAGCTAGAATTAAATATATCTAGATCTTACAAGAATTTTCATCACATATGAATTTTATCATATTTCAAAGGGATTTCAAAAGTTATTTTCTAAATGGATTTGTTTAAGAGTAGCTTTATGTTGAATAACCCCTTGTTTTGAAGATGTTAAATCTCTAAAACATATATTCAAACTTAGAAAATAACTCTAAAAACATAATTATTCCCCAAGATCTTGTTATGATAGAATTATGGATTCTTAGTTCAAAATAACTTTTTAAGGGAAATGATGGTCCTAATATTTTTATAAAAAAAATCAACGAAATCATCATTGTTTAAATTTATCTTGATGGAATCATTTTTGTTCTAACACAAAAATATTTTTTAATATATTTTCAAAACTTATGAAAAGTAATTTTGAGAAGATCATGATGGGAGAGATAAATGTTTTCCTTAGTTTTCAAATCACTCAGAAACCAAATTAAAATATTTTATCTCAATACAAACATATTAGGGATTTACTAAAACATTTAGGTTATTTATAATACTTCTAATTAAAGTACCTTGATAGAAATTTATATCAACTTGATTTGGATGACTTTGGGAAACCATTTGATTAAGAACTTTATAGATGTATAATCATAAGTTTTATATATTTTTAATATAAATTTGACCTTAAATTTTGTTTTTAGTATATTTATATGAAATATTTCAAGATAATATAAATGATTTTCATCTAAAAGAATTAAAATCCATTTTCCATTACCTTTAATGAACCTCAAAACATATTTTGTTTAATTATTCTAGAAATTAATTGTTACTAAAAAATTACATAGATAATGAATTTGGAGGATGTAGGTTGGATAGAAAAATTACTTCGAGGAAATGTCATTTATTAAGAGAAGCTTTGGTTTTTTTCTCTATAAATAAGTAACACTCGGTTTTTATCTTAGCTATTGAATCTTAATTTATCGGTGCTAGAAGTTTTTGTGGGCAAGTATAGTGGATGCTATACATACTCACGATATTTGGTTTGAGTTTCACTCAAAGTCTAATATTTTGTGATAATAGTAGTGCTAATAATTTATTAAATAACATAACATATAATTTTTGAGAAACTCGTATAGATGTATTAAAATATTTCTATAGTGGTCACACACAAAAAGAGATATTATTCATGAATATATTAGAGATGAAAATCATCTTGCTAATATTTTTACAAAGAATATAAATTTTGAAAAATTTGAATACATAAAACTTAATTTGAGGATGATAAACTTAAATTGCTATTAATTTAACTTCTTATTTAACCTATAATATCACATTGGAAAACCCCTCAAGAAAGGGAGATGAATTTTTCAAAAAAAATGATAATTTACTTAATTTTTAAAAAAACTTATTTTTAACATATTTACATTTAAAAAAAGATATATTAAAATTTAAACTTAATTATATTAATTTTTTATGCATTAATTCCCAAAGGTAAAGGAGAATTTTCTTTATAATGTTGATAGAAAATTAATTTCTTATGAAAGATAAAAAAATTAAGTTGAACACTTTTTCATTGAACCATCATCAAAGATGATGATCATATGTGAATCAAAATATAACTTTTTGGAGGTTTAATTTCATTAACTATGTCTTCTAGAAACATTTTCCTCCTTTATTTTTTTAAATCAATAAGGTGGGGAAATTTAATGAAAAAATGTCAGTTTTTATAAAGGGAGAGAAATTTAATTTTATAAATTTGAAAAAAAAATTAAGATATTATTATCTAAAAAAGGTGGAGAAATTAAAAATATTTATAGTTTTTTGGGGGATAGATTCAAACTAAGAGATATGTCCTTTATAATTTTTATATATATAATGAGTTTTTTTTAATATTTTAATAGATATGGAATAAATTATTTCCATCAGAACTTTTAGGGAGTTTTATTTTAAATTATTCTATCTTGTCAAATTTTCCCTATGTGTTTTGTGTTTTTCAAAAAGGGGTTGATTGTTCAGTCATTGGCTTATCTTCTTCTTTTTTTGAAAAAAAAATATACATCATATGGTTTAATTTAAATTTGGTCTTGTGTTCAATTGTGTTATATATATATAATTGAATTTCTAATGTATTAAATTCTTAATAACTTAATGAGAGACATAAAAAACAATGATCTGAAGTTACTCAATAGATTACATTCATCAGATGTATAGGTTCTGTAGAAATGTTGGAATAACTTCATTAGAAGATAAAGAGCCAAGTTAAGTTCATCAGAAGATGATGAAGAATATTTCAATGTAGTTACTAACAATCTCCAAGAAATTATAATTTTAACAATGAAGTTAGTTATAAAGAATTCTATAAATGGTGATAAAATTGTATGCAGAAGAATGAAATATGTTACTTGATTCATTGAAATCCACTGGTCATTTTGAAGTTGTGAAATAACTTATTGGATTGAGGTAAATTTATATTAGATTAAACTTTTTAATATAATTTTTTTAGTTAAGAGTTATTATTGTGTGAGGGTTTCCTTGTAAAAATCTCATAGTTTCCCTGGTAATCACTGTGTTTATAATTTTTTAGATTGATGGATTCTAGTAAAGAAGTCATAGCCTATAGTGTATGTAGCTTGAAATTGACCTACTAGTCGAGGGATTCTAGGGATATAAAGATATAAAATTATATCATCTAGATTAATGGATTTATAGGATAGGAATAATACCTTATAAGAGACCCCAATTCATCCAAATCATAACACATTTAATATTTTTAAATCCATTTACTATAAATTTTATCCTTCTTACACAAGCTATACATTGACATAGTGTAAGAATTTTGGATAATCATTCTATTATTTAATATTAATAAAAATAACCATATGAATATAGATTATTATTCATTAATATTATCATACAAAACCATTCATAGTGTATTTTAATTTTTATACTTATCATGAAAATACATTTAAGTTATCATTTTGACTTTGTCTCATCTTGTGTAAGCATTGTGTAAGCATTAGGATATTTAATTTGTTATATAACTTTAAAATTTGTAATTATACATTAAAATAATTTATTATCCATCATATTTATCTTTAAGGTTGAGAAATTACTTATTCCATTTTAAAAATTATCTTAAAGGAACATAGTTTGATATTTCTAATGTTGTGCAGGCATTGTGTCAGCACTAATAAATTGTTTCATATACTTTTTGACATAAAATTTATTAAAAATTACTTGAATAATATGTTCCATATAAGATCATAATGTCAAGTAAAATTTTTCAAAATATTTTAATTCAAATTTATATCATGATGAATTCATAAAATTTATGATAATTATAAAAACTGTATTTTTTAATTATTCACCCAAAAATCAACTTGATTGTAAAAATAAAAAAACTTTAACCCAAGAGAATTTTGACTTAACATAAAAAATGAATTTAATTTTATCAAATTAAATTTCTAAAATCTATAAATTTAACTTTTAAATAAAAGAATACAATACATGGAAATACAAATTATCTTAAATAAAAATCATTTATTTTTCAAATGAAATAACTTATTCCTATTAAAATACTTACTAAAATTATTTATAATAATTACTGATATGATTAAATATAATTAACATGAATATTAATAAAACATAAAATTTATTTAATAGGGAATATATATGGTTTTTCACATGTTGGTGATCCTTAACTTTTTTGAGACCCTAACTTCCATATCAAGTAAGGTACATGATGTGTGCCCATTTGAACTTCCCACCATGTTTCTAAATTCTTTTACTATATTCTATAGTATACTCCAAAAATTGTTTCATTCACCATTATCTCCCCTAATCAAGATCGAAGCTTAATTAAATGCCTCATTCATTGTTTTTATGACTCTAATACCCTTGTTCATCCATCCTACTCTAGAAATGTGGTTCACAATCACCTCACAAAAACCTCCATCAGTCCCACACTTATCTAAAACAATTCTATCAATCAATTGCACTATCATGTGATATTCCATCACTCCTCATCAAATCTAGACACCCTGATACATTTTTCCATGCAAAAACCTATCGATCTCAATATTTGGATATCCATCAGTCATCGGACCAAGTCTAAAATAAAAAAAAACCGCTGGTCATGAAAATAGTCAATATTGAAACAAAAAATAATATATATAAAACAATAGATAATAATATAGGATGTATTACATGGTGTCCAATGAAAGGTTGGACCCCATTAATCAATCAGAGATCTACTAAAAATTAAGAAAATAGGGGATAATAGTACAAATATATAATTTTTAATATAAAAATAAAAGCAGATAATACACAAGGCCATGACATTGAGAGATAAATAGAGGAAAAATTAATCCATGATCAATATCACAAATTATATATAAATATAGACATATAAAATCCCCACCTTGCCAATGGATCAATCACAGATGAAGAGCATGTTCTCATCGGGAATTGTTTTCAATTTTTGGTGAAGAATTTCATTATTTAGGCTCCACAGATCCTCCGGATCTCTTCCTCTAACTCTGTCACTCGGGCTTAGATTTTTAGAGAATAACCAAAGTGAGAGAGGTTAGTGATGATTGTGAATGGGTTAGAATTAGTTATAGAAATGAAGATCAATTAATTAAATAAATAAATCAATTAAAAACAATTTATTAATCCACCCATGATGGATTGACCTTAGGTCCCATGATACAAATGAAATTTGTACAAGACTTGGGTAGAAAAACCCATTCTGGATGTGACCATGCTTTTAGATTTCCCATTTATGGCTCTGATTTGAATGAAAATCATTAGACCTGTGAATGCATTTGTGAGGACTAAAAAAATAATGTTTTAACATTTTATTTTTAAAGACTTGTGACATAAGAATTTATAAAACAGATCAGTGACCGACCTCCAAAATATTATTTAAAATATTCTAAAATTTTGAACAATAATACAAGGATATCTATGTGCTTTAGAAATGAAAATTAAATAAATAAGTTGTAGATAAATAATATTTCAATAATTTTATAAATATTATGATATAATGATTCATCTTTAAAGGAATTTATTTAATCATTTGTAAATGAGCTAAAATAATTGACTTGATAAAACTAAAAAACATATAATTATAGTAATTGGTAATAAATATTTCAACTAAAATTGTATATATTAAAAAATAGACACACACACATATATAATAACATGTATACATATATATATAATAACATTTAAATATATATACTACATAAAATGTTTCTATGTGTGTGTAAATATTTATTTTACACACACACATATATACAAATACATACACAGATATATAAACATAAATATAAAGTGAATAGATATGTATATATATATATATTATGTAATGCCCTGACCATAGTTACTCAGAGTCAGTGCATTATTACATAACATTGGAATGATCACAAGAGATCAAGTCTCAAAAGACCGATTAGTTTAGTAGTCTTGAAAAAACTAGATACATACATAAGTTTTTACATTACATCATGAAATAAAAAAATAGTGTGTCCCCTTTAAACACACTCATATAATTTGGATTATCCCTATAGGTTAATCATAATATACTTCTTCATATACTAGGTAAAATAAAATATAGAAAGGGGTGTGCTCAGATGCTCAGTAAGGATAACAATATAGTAGAAACTATCATAAATAATCATAAACATTTAAGGCAATATGTGAGACTAAAACACAATACTTTTAAACATGAACTTCATCATGATATGTCAAAGATAAATAAATTAATTCCATTTATTCTTTCACATGGATATTCTACAGGTCAATTAATCACATGTAATATCAATAGCTAATTTCATAATAATGGAATGCATAATGACAAACATCATAACCACATAGTCAAGGCCTCATTCCAAGACTACAAATAATATTTTGTCAAGGACTTGTACCAAAAAACTAGTTTGTCTCATGAGACCTACCGATGCATCGAGAAGCTATGGTGAGCTCCACCCATCACTTACTAGGGCCAATGCATTCCTCGTATTGAAAGGTTGAAACATAACATAAACATTCGTATTAAAACTAGCATACGAAACGTTAATACTTTAACCATAAACCATGAATGGTATTGAAATAAAAAATCCATAGTCACACATATCAAAAAACCTTCAATACAATATGGAATATTTTATCATAATAAATAAACTTCAAATAAGTGTAAAATCCATCAAAGGATGTTGACATAGATGAAATCAAAACTATTTGAGAGAAATATCCATTTCTATTTTGAAATCATTTAAAAGTAACAAAATTATAAAAGAAAACATTTATTTTGAAAATAATATTATAATCTTGTAAGGGATTATTCTAAGGTGTTATAATGGTGGAAAATAGTTGCACCCACCATAAAAGTTTAAAAAGCATTCTTACCTCAATTTTTCAAAAAGGTCATAAAGTACCTTGTTTGGAAAGAAACAGAAAGATTCCTTTCAAAACATTTTATAAAAATTAAAACAAGGGTATAAATTACTTTAACCCATATTCTAGGAAATAGTAAAAATGTTTTGAAATATATTTTTAAGAAACATGGATGTGGATGATAAAGAATTCCCAGTAGATACTCACGTATAAACAACCTCGGATAATAAAGAGATTGTAAAATTAACCCTTACCTTGTACTTTTACTTGGTCGAGGGTACGTTAACCTCATTTATAATTGTTAAATCATTATATGATCGTATAATATTTCTTTGTTAATAATTTTTCATTAGTATCATTGTTTCAGGTGTTAACTGATTCATTTTCCTTTATATGTTTTATTACGTAAGTCATGTTTGTTATGGATAGGATGTATTTGATTCATATAAAAAATGATATTAAGTTCTTAAAAATTATTTTTAATCATAAAATAAAAGTTATTCTTGTATGGTTGCGATGAGGAATGAATCTCATCGCGTTCGTGGAGACGTTAATCCGTACGTACGCACTAGCAGCAATACCATTCAATTGATGGTGAGATTGTATGTAATTGGATTTTATATCATATATAAAGAATCATTAACATGTTATATTTATTATTTACATCAATTATACTCATTATTATACCCATGCAAATAATGAAGTGTTGAATAACTAATTACACCATGATGTGGAGACGGTAAGCCGTACGTACGCACGTATAGTGACATTGTCATTCATAGGTTGGATTGAATAATGAATATGGTTTCACCATATTTATAATAAAATCACAGTATGTATAAGGTACTAGAATTATTATTTTGTTATGGAAACAACAAATAAAGAGGAAGTGGGAGAAGAAATAACTTTGAAATAGGTGATGAAATTATTACCTCTTTTTCGGGTGCTTCTTTTTGATTTGATCAAAAGGGATCCTTAAGCTGGATTTATGATCTAAGTAATTCCTCTGGTTTGAATTAGGGTATTTGGGAGGATATTTGAGTAGGGTTTGGCTGATCCAAATGGCTATGGAGGTGTGATTTTGATAGAATGGGAAGTACCCTTTTACAAGAGTGGTGAGGGTCACTTCAAGAAAAGATTGAAATATTAATTTATTATACAATCATATTCAGTTTATAATGGATCCAAAAGGATTTATTTAGAGGATAAGGTGATTATGGGTTAAAAAACGCTCAACTAATAGGTTTTAGATAGGTTTAGGTCACCATATTAACCTTATCTTATATATTTAACTCTTAGTTAAATAGTTTAACTTTTACAATGTACTCTTGTATTACTATAGTAAATAGTTAATAAACTTACTATAAAATGAAAAGAGAACCACAAGTGGTTAATTATTGAAATATATAACCTTATCTAAGTCCATTGGCTGAACCTTAGGTTTTTAAGAATATTATATCAATTAATAATATAGTATTTGTTTTAAAAATTAGTTTAGGACAATTTTTACACTATTTAGTATTTGGTTTTTGTGAAAGTCAAAAAAATTATTACTTATAAATAAATATATTAAATCAATACCAACATTTCATATTAACCAATAAAATTAGTGTAATCCATAAAAAGTCTCAATTTACATTTATTTGGATATTTATAATACCAATTATTTTAATCTTTCATTAATGATGTAATTATTGCATCATCATTATGTCATAAATAAATTTATTTATTTATGGTCTAAAAATTATAAATAAAATTCTATTATTTAGGAAATATTTTTATCTTTCTGATGAAAATTTGTAATAGAATTTATCCTATCTATAACCCTATATTAAAAATTTTTTAGTTATGAAAATTTGAATTTAACACTTTTAACTCTTCTTTGAATAAAATAATAATAAATGCCCTAATCTTATACAAGTGGATCAAAAAGGATATTATTTTATTCTTAAGGTTGATTTTGGTCGAAATACACTTATTCAATAGAATTAGTACATGTGTTGGGGTAATTTTAATATTATTTTTACCTTTAATTACCATATTTACTTTTAACTCTTGTAAATAAAATTCAAAAGAAACTATTCACCAAAAATTATTTTCATCCTATTGAACCACATTTTACTTACTGATTTCAACTATTTCTCTCAGATTTTTTAAATTAAATACACTAAAGTGTTTAAATTACGCTTTAAGAAAATTTTCTAATGTGCCTAGAAGGGGGGTAAAAGACAATAATATGTTCAATAAAATTTTATACATCTAATTTTTTTATAAAATTAATCCAATGAATTAAATTGAAATTATATACGTATTATGTATCTATTTTTACCTAAAATAAATTTAAATAAAACATATAATAATTTAAATAAAAAGTTGGTTTTAAACAATAACATAGTGTTTTTCACTATTCATCAAAAATTGAAAGGTTTCAAAAAAATACCAAAAATTCACCCTAATCTATTTTTGATATTCTGAATCCAAAAATTAAGTCCATTTGTAAAAATAAAATTTATAAAATTTCAAAAAGTGGGTATTACTATTCATAATGGATGGTTTGATTAGTCGTGGTGTGCTAGAACTCAAAGTTGTATACAACCCAAGCTGCTGCATTATTCAAAGAGAAATGTATTGTGGCAGCTTGTGGTGTTACATTCTTCCCTCCTTAAAATAATTTTGTCCTTGAAATTTATAAAATACTAATGCATAAAAATATTTGGGTTGTTCTTCATCATAAGTTCCTCGTGTTCCCACTTTTCCTCTTCCATCTTATGGTTTTTTCATAGAACTTTTATCAGACGAGTCATTCGGTTTCTCATCACTTGTTCTATGGTATCAAGAATCTTGACAGGCTCTTCACAATAAGATAGATCGGGCTCCAATTCTATTTCTTCATAGGTGAGTACATGCGTTGGGTGAGGCATGTATTTTTTCAATAGCGATACATGGAAAACATCATGATCTTTGGATAGACTTGGAAACATTGTCAAATGGTAATCTACAACTCCAATTATTTCTAGATTTTCGAAAGATCTGATGTACCTGGGACTTTATTTTCCCTTCTTAACAAATCGTATAACACCTTTTCATGGAGATACCTTCAAGAAAACATGATCACTTACTTGAAATTCCAAATCCTTCTTTGGGTTATTAGCATAGTTCTTTTTCCTACATTGAGCTGCTTTGATGTTGGTTTGGATAATATTCAACTTTTCAATTGTTTCATCAATAAGTTTTGGGCCTACAAGTTTTCTTTCACCAACATCATCCCAACAAGTTAGTGTACAAAATCTCTTTCCATATAATACTTCATTTGGTGCCTTCTAAATACTTTAATGGAAGCTATTGTTATAGGAAAATTCTAAAATAGGTAAATATTGATCCCACATACCTTGAAAGTCATGAGATAAAGATCTCAACATGTCTTCTAAGGTTTGAATAGTCAGTTCTGATTGTCCATCAGTTTGAGGGTGGTAGGCAGTGCTCAAACAAAGTTCAGTGTCTAGGGATTTTTAAAGACTTTTCTAGAATCTTGATTTAAAAAAGGGATCATGATCAGAAAAAAATCCATAGGAGTAATCCATGAAGTATTAAAACTTTGTTAATATATATTCTTTCTAACCCTTCACGTGGTAGATATTCTCTTATAGCAATAAAATGTGCTGACTTGGTATGATGATCAATAATGAACCATATTGCATCATTCCTTCTAGGATTCTTTGGCAGCCCCATGAAAAATTCCATCATAATATCATCCCATTTCCAATTAGGTATGGGAAGAGGTTGCATGAATCATCTAGGATGTTATCTTCCAGCGTTCACCTATTGAAAAAACATACATGTTGACACATAATCAGGAATCTCCCTCTTCATGTTGTCCCACCAAAAATGTTCCTTTAAATCTCTATGCATCTTAGTGTTGCCTGGGTGTATAGAGAAATTGGAGCTATGAGAATCATCCAACAATTCCATTTTTAGATCAGGTATGTCAGGAACACAAAGTCCCATCCCAAATTTCAAAATTCCATCTTCATATACGAAGTTGATCAATCTCCCATCATTCACAGCTTTAATTTTATTTTGAAACTCCTCATCATCAGTCTGAAAATTTTTTATACATTCTAGTAAATATGGTATGGAAAACATTTGAAAAGGTATTGATGTTTCACCATCCATGATTATTCCCATATCCATCTTTACTAGATCCATGAACATAGGATCCCTTTCAACTCTCATCTTGTTCAAAAATCCATGATTCTTTCTTCTCAAAGCATCTGACACCTTATTTTCCTTCCTCGGGTGGAAGTGTATTATGTAATCATAATCCTTGAGTAGTCCAAGCCATCATATTTGCCTCATGTTGAGTTCATTATATGAGAAAATATACTTTAAAATCTTGTGATTGATATATATCTCAAATTTTTCACCATAGAGATAGTGTCTCCATATCTTCAAAGAAAGTATTACAGTTTCTAACTCAAGATCATGAGTGGGATAGTTTTGTTCCTAAATTTTTAGTTTTCAGGATGTATAGGCACTAACCCAATCATTCTGCATAAGGAAAAAACCCATTCCTTTATTTGAAGCATCAATATAAATAACAAACACATCATTCCATGATGGTAGATTCAAGATACAAGCATTAACTAATCTTCTCTTCAATTCTTCAAAACATTCTTCATACTCTTTTTTCCGAACAAATTTAACCCCTTTACGTGTGATCTTGGTTAACGGGTTAGCCAATCAAGAAAACTTTTGGAAGAAATGTCGATAATAACCTCTTAAACAAATAAAATTGTGTACCTCAGTTATAATCGTCGGTGCTAGCCATTCTTGGATTGCCTTTGTATTTGAAGGATCAATAGAGATTACATCCTTATAGACAATATTTCAAAGAAAATAAATCTCTTGAATCCAGAATTCACACTTTCTAAACTTCCCATATAATTCATTTCTTCTGAGGGTTTTAAGAATAGTGCACAAGTGATTTTCATGATCTTCATAGATTTTGAATTATACCAATATATCATCAATAAATACCACTAAAAAGTCATCAAGATATTCATTGAAGACTCTATTCATTAGATTTATGAAGATAGAGGGTGCATTAGTCAGTTCAAAAGGCATTTCTGTAAACTCATAATGCCCATACCTGGTACAAAATGTTGTCTTCGGAATATCTTCCTTCTTCACACACAACTGATGATATCCCGATCGAAGTTCAATCTTTGAAATATATTTATCTCCATAAAGTTTATCGAATAAATCATCAATGGAAGGCAGGGGATACTTGTTCTTTATTTTTATAGCATTGATCTCCCTATATTCAATGCACAACCTCATAGATCCATCTTTCTTCTTAACAAAACGAACAGGGGCTCCCCATGGAGAAACACCAAGGTGAATAAATCCTTTATTACTCAATTAATATTATTTTTTATTTAGTTCCACTAATTCCACAGCGGTCATTCTATAAGGGTTCTTCGATATGGGCCTTGAACTAGGAATTAAATCAATGGAAAACTCAATTTTTCATTCTCAAAGATTTCTAGGTAAATCCTCTAGAAACACATCAACATATTCTTGAACAATAGGCGCATCCTCTATTTTAACATTCCATTCTTCACCCATAGTTATTTCACTCTCTTCCTCCCTAATAATTGAATTTAGTAGAGCTACTGGGGGTGGATCTAGATAAGAACCAGATGGTGATGTTTCTTCTATAAAGATAAGGTATTCCTTATCATCATCGAAAACTGTAACCTCCTTCTTCTTAGAATAAATTTTCACATCATGGTCCAAAATCCAATCCATACTGAGGATTATATCAAATTCAATCATGGGTATGATGATGAGATCAGCAGATAAAGCATGTTTATATGCCCTAATTGGAAACGATTCACAAAACTTTGTTGCAATGATATTTCCCTTAAGAGTTTTGACTGAAAACTCCCTCGTTAAATAAAATAGAAAATAACTAATTTTCTTAGAAAACTAGGAATATATGAAACAATGAAATGATCAAGAATCAAATAAATCATTGGATAAATTTGAGGAAACCATTAAATTACCTACCACCGGGTCATTAGGAGCTTCAACCTCAACATTAGTGATTGCATAAGCTTGGACTTTCTCCCTTGTCCTTTCCTAAGGTAACTTTCCTTGGCACTTAGGGAATTGATTTGAATAATTACACATTTCTATACAATTTTAGAATTCAACATTAACAACCTCTTTCTTTTCCTTGCAATCACAAGCTTGTTGGATTTTTTCACCACACTTGTAACAGACTCACATTCCCTTCAGGTAAGTACCAGGGTGTTTCTTACCACACTTACTATAGGATGGAAATTCAACTTTTCCCTTCCTCTCCTTATTTCCATTTCCATAGTGTTCAGCCGATCTCTTCTTCTCTTACTTTACTTTAAAGTCGTAAGACTTAGATAATTCCTTTTCTGTCTTGATAGCACATGAGACAATATCTTCATACGATGAGAAGTATTGTGAGACTAATGCTCATTGGAGAAATGGTTTTAACCCATAAAATAATCAATCAATCTTACTCCTTGGTTTATTTATATAATATGTATCGTGCCTTTTTAACCTTGTAAAGTTAGCCTCATACATTGCAATATTCTCATCTTCGTTTTTCCTTAAACTCAGAAATTGTCTTTCATTATCCGCTTGATGGTCACGAGGAAAGTATTTTTCTAAGAAAAGATCTTTAAACTCTCTCCATTCCATATTTGATAATTCTTTATCATCCTTTGTGTTTTGAATTAATGACCACCATTGATTTGAATCTCTTGTTAGGTGATAAAATACCATGAAAACGTTTTCCATTTTGCTACTCCCCAAAGCATAAAATATTTTCTCTATGGAACATATCCATTTCTCATATACAAATGTATTTGTAGTCCCATTTAATGTTGGTGGTTTTTTCCTCATGAAGTGGTCTAACATTGATATTCGACGTTGGGGATTAGGGTGCTCCATACCGGTAAGTTTATTATTCATAACCTGAGTGATTTGTCCCAATATGGTTATAAGTTGTTCAGCACGGGTTTTATCACCAGCTACACTATAAATATCTTGAGTAGGAGGGAAACCCCTACATAGATTATCTGTGTTGATATGTTTTTTATTACTTCCACTAGGTGTCATTTCTAAATAATGGCATACACTAGATTAGTTTATGAATCCCAAGACCAAATTCTAAACTAGTAAAATACCTAACATAAATTGAATAGTTTATGCATATAATCCATAATCATAAAACAAATGTTTCCTTTTAAGAATTATTTTCTCATAAATCCTTCATAATGGTTTTTAATGAAAATGCGAATTGTCCTAAACATATACCCTAGGAGTGTTGTAACCAAGAGTACAACAAGCCTGTTGTCATGTACCAGGATACCCCGGGTCAAGCCCAAAACTCCTTTTTTGACTTTCCACTCCTATGTACATCTATTCCAGAGTAGCCTCCACCTGCTCATATCCATATAGGGATATATTTCTTGTAAAACTCACAAAATCTATGAATTATGAAAATTTTAGGATGTTCTCCTATACTATTCCTCAAAGTTTATCTTAGGGTACTGTTCTCTAATAAGAGATTTTTAAATCTATTTTTCAAGGATTGCACTAAAATTCCTCTAATACCAATTGTAATTCCCTGACACTAGTTACTTATAGTTAGTTCATTATTACATAACATTGGCATGATCACAAGAGATCAAGTCTCAAAAGACCGATTAGCTTAGTAGCCTTGGAAGTACTAGATACATACATATGTTTTTACATTACATCATGAAATAAAAAAAACAACATTGTGTCCCCTTTGAACACACTCATATACTTTGGCATATCCTTACAGGTTAATCATAATCGCATCCTGGTAAAAATAAAATATAGAAATGGGTGACCTCAGATGCTTAGTAAGGATAAAAATATAGCAGAAACTATCATAAAAAAGAATAAAAATTTAAAGCAATGTATGAGACTAAAACACAAGACTTTTAAACATAAACTTCATCATAATATGGAAAATATAAATCAAAAAATTCTATTTACTTATTCACATGGATATTATACTAGTCTAATAATCACATGTAATATCAATAACTAATTTCATAATGATGGATGCATAATGTTTGACATCATAACCATATAGTCAAGGCCTCATACCAAGACCACAAATAATATTTTTTTGAAGGCCTTATTCCAAGACACTAGTTTGTCTCATGATACCTACTGATGCATCGAGGATCTATAGCAGGATCCACCCGTAACTTACTCAGTCCAATGCATTCCTCATATAAAAATGTTGAAACATAACATAAAAATTCATATTAAAACTAGCATACGATATGTTAATACTTTACCCATAAACCATGAATGGTATTGAAATAACATATACATAGTCAAACACATCACAAAACCTTCAATATAATATGGAAAATTTTATCATAAAAAATCAACTTCAAACAAGTGTAAAATCCATCAAAGGATGTTGACATAGATGAAATCAAAACTATTTGAGAGAAATATCTCTTTCAATTTTGAAATCATTTAAAAGTAAAATAATTATAAAAGAAAAAATATATTTTTAAAATACTCTTATAAGATTGTAAGGGAAGCTTCAAAGGTGTTATAATAGAGGAAAATAGTTACACCCGTCGTATAAGTTAAAAAAACATTCTTACCTCAATTTTTCAAAAAGGTCATAAAGTACCTTATCTGGGAAGAAACGGAAAGATTCCTTTCAAAACATTTTATAAAAATTCAAAAAATGGTATAAATGAATTTAACCCATAATATATGAAATAGTAAAATTGTTTTTAAATAAATATTTAAGAAACATGGATGTGGATGATAAAGAAGTCCCAATAGATACTCACGTATAAACAACCTTGGATAATAACGAGATTGTAAAATCAACCCTTACCTTGTACTTTTCTTTGGTCGATGGTATGTTAACCTCCTGTATAATAGTTAAATAATTTTTATTAAATTATACAAGATCCATATATATAAATATGATATCATATATGATCTTCTAATATTTATTTGTAAATAATATTTCTGTAGTATCATTGTTTTGGTTGTTAATTGATTCGTTTTATTTTATATTTTTTGTTACCTAAGTCATTTTTGTTATGGATATAATGTATTTGATTCATATACAAAATGATGTTATGTTCTTAAAAATTATGTTTACTCATAAAATGAAAATTATTCTTGAACGGTTATGATGAGAAATGAATCTCATCGCGTTTGTAGAGACTGTAATCTGTACGTACGCACGAGCAACAATACCATTCTATTGATGGTGAAATTGTATGTAATTCGATGGTATATCATATATAAAGAATCATTAAAATGTTATATTTATTATTGACATCAATTATACTCATTATTATACCCATCCAAATAATAAAGTGTTGAATAACAAACTACACCACGATGTGGAGACGGTAAGTCGTACATACGCACGTATGGTGACATTGTCATTCATAGGATGGATAGAATAATGAATATGTTTGTACCATATTTATAATAAAATCACAATATGTATAAGGTACTGGAGTTATTATTTTGGTATGTAAATAACAAAGAAAGAGTAAGTGGAAGAAGAAAAGAACTTTGAAAGAGGTGATGAAATTATTACCTCTTCTTCAGGTGCTTCCGTTTGATCTGATAAAAAGGGCTCCTTAGGTTGGTTGTCTAATCAAATTAAGGAATCTTTGTTGAAATTATGGTATTTGGGAGGGTATTTGATCAGGTTTTGGCCCATAAAATGAATTTGGAGCTGTGATTTTGAGAGAATAAGAAGTACCCTTTTATAAGAGAGGTGAGGGTCACTTTAGGAAAATCTTGAAATATTAATTTATTATACAATCATATTCAGTTTATAATGGATCCAAAAGGTTTTATTTCGAGTATAAGGTGTTCCTGGGTCACAAACCTCTCAACCAATAGGTTTTAGATAGGTTTAGGTCACCATATTAATCTTATCTTTTATATTTAACTCTTAGTTAAATAGTTTAACTTTTACCATGTATTCTTGTATTATTATAATAAATAGTTAATAAACATTCTATAAAATTCCAAGAGAACCCCGAGTGGTTCATTATAGACATATATAACCTTATATTAGTCCTTTGGTCTAACCTTATATTTTTAGGAATATTATATCAATTAATAATATAGTATTTGTTTTAAAAACTCATTTATGTCAATTTTGACACTATTTAGTATTTGGTTTTTGTGAATGTCAAAAAAAACATTATTACATAGAAAAAAATAAATTATATCAATATAAACATGTTATATTGACCTATAAAATTAGTGTAATGCATAAAAAGTCTCAATTTATATTTATTTGGATATTTATAATACCAATTATTTTAATCTTTCATTAATAATGTAATTACTACATCATCATTGTGTCATAAATAAATTTAATTATTTAATGTCTAAAAATTATAAATAAAATACCATTATTTAGGAAATATTTTTTGTATTTCTAATTAATAGTTATAGTCGAATTTATCTTATGTATAACCTTATTTTAAAAATGTTTTAGTTATGAAAATTTGAATTTAACACTTTTAACTCTTCTTTAAATAAAATAATAATAAATGTCCTAATATAATAAAAGTGGATCAAAGAGGATCATATTTTATTAATAAGGTTGATTTGGGTATAAATACACATATCCAATATAATTATGACATGTTTCGGGTTAATTTTAATATTATTTTTACCTTTAATTACTCTATTTACTTTTAATCGTGGTAAATAAAATTCAAAAGTTACGATTCACCAAAAATTATTTTCATCCAATTGAACCACATTTTGCATACTGATGTCAACATTGTCTCTCAGAGTTTTGAAATTCAATTCAAATAAGTGGTAAAATTACGTTTTATTCAAATTTTCTAATGTTCCTAGAAGGTGGGTAAAAGAGGTTTAAATGTTCAAAAAAAATTTATACATATGATTTTATTATAAAATGACTGCAATTAATTACATTGAAATTATATAAGTATTATGTATCTATTTTTACCTAAAATAAATTTAAATAAAAAGTTGGTTTTAAACAATAATGCAGTATTTTTCACTATTCATCAAAAATTGAATGTTTTTAGAAAAATACCAAAAAATCACCCTAAGCTAATTTTGATTTTATGAACCTAAAAATGAAGTCCATTTTGAAAAATAAAATTTATAAAATTTCAAAAAGTGGGTATTACTATTCATAATGTCTAGTTTGATTGGTCAGGGTGTGCTAAGACTCGAAGTTACATACATTGCAAGCTATTGAATTATTCAAAGAGAAACGTACCGTGGAAGCTTGTGGTGTTACATATTAGAAACACAATATAGAATTTTATATACATATATATAACATATATAAAAATATTATATAAATAATATATATACACTTTTAACAGACGCACACACTTATCTATATTAATAAATATATTAATATGTGTGTGTGTACTACACAAAAAATTGCACTAAAAAATATATAAATATATGTATATATGTATTATCTATGAATAAAAATATAAAGTACATATATAGACATAAATATTATAAAACAATATACATTTATATATATATATAATTCATAACACACCCATGAGTTTTGTTAAAGCCCATGTTTTTAGATATTTTTTCTTTTTAACATTGAGTATTATGAATTGTCATATGCTTTTTACAACACATGTCATATCTTGTAAAAAATTAATTTAAATCAAATAAGTTTTTAAAACATTTATATTGTATTATTATAATATTTTTAACAACATTTTTCATGCATGGTTATAAGTGGATAATTTTTAATAATAAACATTATTTATTGTAATATTTTGAAATCTATATTTACTCATGTTTTCACAGCCATATTATCTATACATTTACTGTATATAAAATACTCAAAACACAACATATATCAAAAATTCACAACACACCTTAATTCACGGCTTGTAAAAAATATTTACCCAATCATTTATATGTATTGAAACAAAAATTTGTTGTATTAAATAAAATGGAACATGTTTTTTATACATAAAAGTGACAATATCCTGACTTGGTAAAATAAATGTGCATTAAAATGTATAGAAAAATAACTAAGTTTTCTTATGACTAATTATAACCAAAATTCAGGCTATAGTTTTTTATGCTACCTCCTCCTCTCGATCCATTATCGATGACCTACAAATGAGAAATAAATTAACAACATAATCAATTTATCTAGCGTGATGTTTTCATATCACCAAATATGAACCATTAATGTTACTATTGGTATCAAACATTCATCCAAATTGATCATATATTTTATCCTATAGTGAGGTAAATCTTTACAATTAAAAACTTCACAAGCATTAATGAATTACACTCAATGAGAGATAAATATTTCTACTTTAAAAAATCATTGGCCTAAAAATTAATGGATTTCATTTTAACCACCATTGAATGACTTGGGACAATTGGGGAAGAAAATGATACCATATTATATCTATAAAAATCAATGGTTTTCCCAACAACTCTAATAAACTTATCTCTACTATAACCATTAAGGTTAACTTAATACTAGATGTGAGTGGTTCCCATTTGATATAAAGACACTAAAACATGTCAAATGATATAAGATATCCTAAAACTTACAATTACACCTAATTAAAAATTTAAATATGTATTAAAATTCCATGATAAATGAAAAGAACTAATACATTCTAGATTAGGATAAATTCCTAACACACTACCAAAAGAGATAGACTAAAATTCAGTTAGGTTTCCATAAAGGAATTTTTTTCAATATTTTATTATCTAGTAAAATATAGTAATAAAATTTTGATGTTGTAATACTTGTATTTGAATATTCAAACCCACAAATAGATATCATATGGTCTCAATACATTTAAATATAAATTTTTTATGTGATATATTAATTCTAAATATAAATAGACTAGATATTGAATTACCAAATTATAAAATAATTTTTAAAAAAATAGAATAAATCAAGGGAACTTTTTTATCTCATCTCATCATATAGTTGTGTAAGAAATATTCCTTTCACAAATTGAATTTGATTGTGGTCTAGAAAACACTCTATAAATATCAACCAAATAATTGCTTCCTAAACTTATTTAAAAGGCACTAGATAGTAATAGGAACCATAAATTATTACAATACTAATTACTCTCCAAATAATTATTCTATGCTTAGATTTTCTATCTATAATTTTCTCAGATAGATGATAAGACTAGTAACCACCCACCAATTATGTAAACCACAGACACCCTCTTCTTTTTTAATAAAAATTAAAATATCCCCAAATTAGATTCTTATATAATTTCCCATAATAAATAACTATATGAGAAACTCCATTCCAATTTTTAATGAAGTTGTAATATAGTTTCTTACAAATTTTGAAAATTATGAACCCCTATTTTATTAGAAGTCAAACTATCATCCACGTAGCACAATGAAGTCATCGATTTCCATATAAATACCAAAATGAAATTGAAATAAGTTACAAAATTGAGAAAACCACTTCCATTGGAACATTAAGAATAAAGATGATATGAATCAAAAATGAATTTATCACACCTAAATAAGAGCATTTCAACTTACATCTATATCTAAGACCCTGGTGTATGCTAGGAATGCTTTATTTTTGTCACAAACATGGGAAATATATTGAAATTGAGAAATTTAAGAAAGTTAATATTATATAAAAAAATAAATTTAAAAATGAATACTAGAATTTCTAACATATTCAAAATTTAGGGTAGATTAATGAAATTGATACCAACTTTTGAATACAATAATAATCATAAAGAAAATCATAAACAAAGGAATTAATAATTATTATATTTATCTAAATAGCATGAAACTTTTATAAAAACTACATAATATAAATTTTATCACAACCATATATTTGGATAAAATCTCATAATATTATATCAAAATAGGAAAACCTTGTATCATGCACCAAGGTCCAATAAAACTTTATAAAATGAGAAAATATAGAGTTTTAAAACTGTCCAAGAAAACATCATCCCCAAATTTTAATGTAATTACATAAGATAAATGAGATACTCATAAACCCACACCAATATTATACAAAATTTACAAAATTTTGTTACCTTCTCAAAAGGTGTGAAAACAAAAAAGTTGATTTTCTTGTAGTATGATAATCATTCCATTTTATCATGTGTCACCATAGGGGATAAGTGACATTTTTATTTATTTATATCACAAGGATAGAGAAATAAACCTCAAGAAAAATCTTGATCTAGTTTTTTAATTTGTAAATTTGTATTTCCATGATAACACCTTCAATTTTAGCTTCAGAAGCCATAGTTGATCCACTGCCTTTTTGTAAGCATGCAAGGGATCCATCTTTATGGTCTCTGAAGATCCCTCAATAGCCTTTCAGTCCAATATTTCCTTATATAGCACCATATGAGTTAAATTTTATCCAAATTACACATGGGGTTATCCCAAAGATAGTAATATAACCATCATATGAATTAAAATTTCATTTTTTTCAAGAATTTCCCAGAATGAGAGATCTTTTATCGAGTTTCCATCCAACACTTTTTATAAGGAATGGGTTATAACACCCCAAGATTTTATAGTATATTTGTTTAAACTAAATTTAATATCTTTGATATATTATGTTATTCAAAACCTATATAATTTAAAAGAATATCTTTTTGTTTGATAGCATATACGGTATACAACATCAAGCTTAAATGACCCACGAAATATATTATTTTAATATGACTGTTATACCCTAGTCATTGAATTGGTGGGTATGAATATGATTAACTTATTTATGAAATATATATAAATTTCTTATCCAATATAAATGCATTGATAAATTATTAGTAAATAAACAATTAAATTTTTAGTAAAGTCTTTTCATATTTCAAAATACAATTTCTTTACCACCAAATCACTTTTTTCATTTTCTGAATAAACCACTTTGTGGAAAAGTAGGAACCTCACAATCAAATTCAGACATACGAAAATCAGTGGAAAGGCAGATTAAAGTTAACATCAGATTACAAAGTAACAGAATTGACAATAAAGGGGAACAAGCAGAATGCAGTCGCCTTGAGGCCACCATAAATGTAAAAATCATCAATCCACGAATCACCATACAAGATTCAAATTTCAATACAATACTTTAATCAACTTTCAAATAGGCCACTATCACACCACCTTAGTAAAAAAACATATCAAACCATGTGAGTATCAGAAAGGTCGAGCCATAAACCAGAATTTCCCTCTCGTCACATAGACGTTCCTCCTGGAATACCCACCAGCTGCACGAACACATCCCAAAACCTCCACAGAATCCATCAAACCTAATCGAAATGAGGTATTCATTGTCGTTGATGGGAGTAAAACAAGTATCTCTCCTGAACCATCAAATAGAACATCAGTCACACCCCCTAGAACACCGTTAGCTGATCAAACATCACCTCCCAAAACTTCATCAAAAAACACTGCAACAGGCCGACATAGAATGGGAGTGAATAATCAAAAGCCAGGGTAGAGTTTGAAGAGAACTAGGCGTCGACAGTGATCCACGACCTTCGACAGGACCTCCATCTCATTCTTTAAGCAACAACACCAAGAATCCTCACACTTCCGTGAGCCGAGCACCCATTTTAGTTGAGGATGAAACACCAAGAGTGAAATTTTCAGACCAACACGAATCATCATCACAGAGAACAGGACCTCGATGAACGAATAACCACCAAACGAACCCGCAACGAATAACCCATCACAGAAAAACAAAAACGAGATGAAGAGGAAATAAAGCACACCAAAATTGAAAAGGAATAATGGAACAACAAAACCCCATGGGGTGAGACCGAAACAAGAATCACCAAAGAGGAAACCGAAGAAATCTGCCGATGGTGAGGAGGAGAAGGCGAGAAAGCGAGAAGGTAAGAAGGTGAGAAGGGTTGGAACCCTATAATTCCAAGGAGAGAGCATCGTCTAAGAAGGGGATCACGAGAAGGGACGAAACCCTTGAACTCCAAGGAGAGAGCGCCGTCCGAGAAGGGGCTCATTTTGTACCTAATGTATTAAAATACATTTTCTTTAAAAATTGGTTTTATTATTCATTTTATATTTGTAATTATTATAAATTTATACCAATTTTTGAAATTTTATTTTATAAAATTAATTTAATTTTGGAAATTATCATATCAAAATTATCTTATGTTAAAATTTTGGGATTTTTCGGAAATGCTTGATTTTTTAGTGAATAGTGAAAAATATTGATTTTTCAAATATTGTTTTGAATTTTCCTAATTTAGTTAATTTTAAAGTAACATTAAGATTTTATTTTTATAAAAAAATTAAAACAAGTATTATTTAATTATATTTAAAAAAAAATTACATTGGAAACATATTTATATTCAATTTTGAAATAAGTTTATTTTTAGGCTTAAAAACAAAATTTTCTGAAAACTGTTTTTAAAAGCATAATGTTCCTCCATTTTAATTAATTAAAATAATTTTTATAATGAATTATTTAAATGAAATTTATATATTATACATATAAATATAATAATTTAAATTAGTCTCATAATGACTACTAGTTATATAGTTAATATAAGATCATTTTATGCTTGAAAAGTGCATTTCTTGAAACCCCTTTTTTGATACGTCTATGAGTTTTCTTTTAAATTAAATTCTTCCAATTGTGTGGATTTAATTTGTAAAATTGAATTCCATATTTGTAATCATAATAATTTATATTAAATAATAAGGTCAAATTAATTTTTGTTTATAATGAATAGTGAAAAAAGGAAAAAAATTACAACAGTTGAGGTGAAAATGGGTTTACTAAGGGTTAAACTAAGAATATAAAACTTTAAATGACCTAAAAACTTTTCTAAATCCTATTTTAAGATCATATTTTCACCTTATCACATATAAGGTTTGAGAATGAGACATTTTGGATCCTTGTGTCATGTGAAAAATGTGTGTATGATTTATTATTTTCATAAATTCCATGTGTGTTCTCATCCTCAATTTTGTTGTATTTCCACTTGTTTTATTTGTATATACATTTGATACACATGATAAATTCATTTATTAATTCTCACTTCAATGTTATTCTCATTTTAAGGGTTACTCATCTCAAATTTTTAACTTTGTGACATTTATCAGGTTATACACCTATCTTATTTTATGAGGTGTATCTATTACCCCTCTGATGTTTTATATATTAAATCTATTTATATTAATGTTATTTAATATTTTATTTTATGTTATTCCTTTCATGGGTCATACAATTAAAAATTTACCAGAGTTGTAAGAGATTTATTCTTCAATCACATTTTAATCAGGATTATATATACTTGAATTTCCATTGAAGGAAATTATTTAATCATTGTATAATAAACCCATTTTATTTTCTTATAATATTTTTATTCATTAATTTTTCATTTAATATTACCATTTTACTCTCTTAGGTACCTAAAATACTTGACAAATTGTTTTAAATAAAATCCAACTATATTTCTCTATTTAATGGAAAATCATTTTTCTTCCAAATCCATGTTTTCTAAAAATATTTTCAAAAATATTTTACTATGATTATTTAGATTCATTTTTACCCATAAATGGATTTGTACAAAATGTTTTAAAATTAATTTTACCATCTCTTTCAAAACATGTTACTTATGTATTTTCCTATAAAAATGTGAAAGGAATCATTGTTTTTAATGTACTTGTCATGAATGGAACAGTTCTTCCTTAATGACCACTCATTTATTTGAAGACTCATTTAATATTTTATAAGGTTATTTTCAAATAATTTTTTTCCCTAATATTTTTGTAAATTTATAGTTTTTAAATTTGATTTTCAAATTGAAAAGGGTATTTTCCCCCAAAAATATTTTAATGATCTTTTCATGGTATTTCTATTCATAAAAAATAATAACACTTTATTGTACTTATACTCTGCTAGTAATAAATTGTAATGATATGATCCTCATATTGTATATTGGTGGTTTATGATTAGTTTGACTTGGTAAATTATTGACATTTACAATCTTGATTAATTTTTTATTCATTAACAATCCCTTTAAATATTTACTTTAATGGGATTATTGGACATTACATTTCTCCTACATATACATATTCTTTAATATGGATATTCTTATTTATTAAAAAATATATCATTTCTACATATAGTGTTTTAATTTGAATGTTATTTTATTGATTGGGGAAATACTGATTAAACTATATTCTTTACTCAATACAGATATTTTTTTATAAAGAATATTTGTTCAAAAATTAAATCGATCATTTGATATATGAGAAATTCAATGGACATGCAGTGATGAATGGGGCCCAAAATTCTATATCCGTATGATGCATCTATAATCTCATGAGGAAAATCGGTAATCTAGCATTAAATGTATTTTTTGTGTATACATACCAATTGATTAAACTATCTTGGTGAATGTTCTTGATGGTAGATATATTGTTTCAACAAGGCCATGCTGACAGTACAAACACCCTGCCATAACATGGTTGTTGGATCCTGGCCCACCATGTACCACTAGTTGCTCTGAAAATATGTGGTTCCCTTCCATAGGCCCACCCATGTGCCCAAACAGGTCATCAGATTAATAATTGTCCCCATAGTCCAACACATGTTCTTTCAGTGTGCTATGTACTCACTCACACACACCCTGAGAAACTTATTAGGAGGTCACCCATCCTGATCACTACTCCAATTCAAGCATGTTTAACTATAGAGTTCTAATTAGGTAGGCTCCCAAAAATAAAGGTTCACCATGTTGACATGAGTCAGTTAACCCTTTATCATTATCGGGTGTTACATTCACCCCCACCCCCTTTAGAGAACAACATACTCGTTGTGGACCCTACATATCAACCCATGTATTTCCACCATACTTAAGGTTGGGTTCCTCCTATACAGACATGTGATCCCCTCCTTGAGGCCCACCCACGTTCCCGAACAGGTCATCAGACTAATTATTATCCCTAGAGGCCAACACATGTTCGTTCAGTGTTATTGTTCCTCACTCACACTCACCCTGAGAAACTTTAAAGGTGGTTACCCATAATGATCACTACTCCAATCCAAGCATTCTTATCTATAGAGTTCTAATTAGGTAGGCTTCTAAAAAGAAAAAGTTTCACCTTATTGACATGATTCATATCATTTAGCCATTTA
The DNA here is from genome assembly GCA_963277665.1 of Viscum album. Lineage (NCBI taxonomy): Eukaryota > Viridiplantae > Streptophyta > Magnoliopsida > Santalales > Viscaceae > Viscum > Viscum album. Next base: position 1,633,586,668 of record OY728143.1, read on the forward strand.
TCCCTTTATCATTATGGGGTGTTACATATATCATGATGTCTTAGATAATGATGTCCAATTTTAATCATTTACTTTATTTATAATTTAGTAATTATTATCCATTAGATTATTTCATTGATATTATTCGTGGATGAATTTTGTTCTCAAGCTATTGATTAAATGAATTTTATGCTCAGTTATTTACCCTATGATATTGATTATTCCTTATTTATTATTCTTTATTTATTTATGATGGATTCCACTTTATATAACTCCTACTAATCATCTGATCTCACTCTTATTTTTTTTCCTTTCTCTAGGATATGAAAAGGAATCTTTGAATGTGTTCAAGGATGGATAATTGTTACTTTCACTGTGTTGTATTTTATGTTTCCAAATGTAATGAAATACTCAAGTATGTATCTAGTTTACCAAGACTACCAAAATATTTGGTCCTTTGGGATGTGATTTCTTGTAACTAGAACCAATGTAATATCGTAACCACCAACTCTGGGATGGTGGGTCTGGGGTCTTTACAATTGGAATCATAGAAAGTTTGGTAGAAACTTTGGGAACTATATTTAGGAAAACATACATTAAGGAGAATAACCCTATTATATACTTTTAGGATAAGTATATAAGAACATCATAATGTTTTGGTAAGGAAGAGATTATTTGGTTTTCCTAACAATGCATCACCATATGGATACTAAAATTGGATGTGGTTATTTCACAATTATACCAAGGTTTAATAACTCCAAAAAGGGTGCATTGGGATTTGATTTGATCATTACCTGGTTTACGATAAAGGGTTTTAATACACACCGAATTTGACACTCTTGGGGGATATTCTTTGGATAATTCATATTTTTTATAAACAATTATAAAGGATTTGAATATATAATGATAATGAATGACCTAGGTAAAACCTAAGGTGTATTAGACTAAAAAAAGGTTTAATTATTTCAGCATTCTCTAAATAATTATGTAGTTTTTTAACTATGATTATTATTACTCACACTGTACTTTTTGTCTTTAGTCAATGTCTTTAACTTGAAGGAATTGTGTTAATATTGAATATAATGAAAAATGTGGTGATTATGAAAAAACCAAATGGGATGATGACTAGATTGATAGATAACATGATTATTCCTAATTAGTTATCATGATATGTGATTAATAATCTATACCTTAATCGACTCTCAAACTCACCAATGAAGAGAATTATGGAACCCGCTAAGAGTATAAGTGGTAAATACCATGAAGGAAAAAGGTCTTTATTTCCTTCATGGAATAAATATAGAAAGATACACCCAAGAAAATGTCTCGAAGGAGTGGGAAAATATATTATTTGTAGAAAATAAGGGAATAGATAGATGAATTTCCAACAATAATGAGGAGTTCAGTTCGGAGAAATAAATTTCATTCTAGAAATCCATTTACAATTAATTTTATTCAATTTGGAGAACCTAGGAATTATCTAAGTCAATTCCCTATTTTAAAGGTTAAATCCTAGACTAGGGAATGACATATGTTAAGATAAAGGGATTAAGTATTTTTGTATTTGGATTCAAGAATTAAATTGTAGAAGTATTTTTATCAATGATATTTTATTATAAGAATAATGAAACATTTATGGATTATGTTATTTTTTGGAATCATATATGTATTTATCTAAGATTGACTCTAAAATTATAGAAAAAATCATGGTTTCATGAGTTTGATATTGATCCTATGTTCAATGTATTTAACACCCCTTTTTGATGTTTTATGTGATGAATATTTTATCATGATTAATGGTATTTTGGGAGACATTTATGGATATAAAACCCATTGGTTTAGTATATATTTTAGTTAAACAGTTATTTAAGGAATAATTCCATTAAATTTTTTGGACATTAGATTAAAGGTATTGGTAACCTATAAAGTTTATCATATCATTGATTTTGTGGTAATAATGGGTCATCACAATTTTAGAATATTATTAAAATTATATTAATATATTTTTAGAAAAATGATAACCTTCATGTTGGGTGACAACTAGTCACATTCGGTAAGGCCTCAAGGATTAAACCACAATCGAAGGATAATAAGGTTATGGAACCTATCATTGGCCTACATGATGTAATAGTTAGTATGAAATTGTTTCTACATAAACTATTTAACTAATATATACTTATGGAATGAATTAAGTTGATTTTTGGGTGCTACTATTGAGGTTTTAGAGATTAATGTATAGTATTTACCCATATTGGATGATCTGTTCTAATAATTTTGATTTTATTAATGACTGGAGGAATAGCTTGATATACTTTTTTAGATAATTTAATCTGTTAGAAGTCTATTTTTAGTGCTTCAAGCATAGAAAATCATCTTGGATATTCATTTTTTGGAGTAATAAATGAATTTTAAATTGATTGAATAACAACAAAAGGATGAAATTTTTATTATGAAATAAAAATATATCAATCATTTATATTTTCTAGTGTTCTATATATTTATAGTAAAAGAATACCCAATCTCTAAGAAAAGAACTTAAAATAAAGCATTTACCATATTACCTTCATATCTAATGAATCAATGGTCTTTTAACTAATCATGTATTTATGGTTTTATGGTCTTTAACTTTCTCTTGAGAATTCACTTTATAGTGATCAATGATCTATATAACTCTACATATTTATTTAAGCTTTTCTTCCATATCCATATTTTTACTTCCCACAAATGTTATCCTACATAGAGACCTACTTATGTTTTATTCCATATTTCCTTATTAATATAATTTATCTATTTTAATATGAATTTTTTTGGTCCTTTTTTATGATGTGTGTTTTAAAGAATGTAATTTTCAATTATCAAACCCTCCATTTCTGAGTGCAATTTCAAATTGTGAGGATGCAAATTATTGAAGGTGGGGAGAATATAAAACCTAAATATTTTACAGTATATTTCTTTTAAATAATTTTAATCTCTTAAATAGATTTCAATACATGTAACCCTAATATTTTAAATTAATAAAATTGTATTTCTTAGTGAATATAATACGCAACACTGAGCTTAAACGACATTCAAAATATATTATTTAAATATGATTTTTATAAACAAGCTGTTGAATTTGAGGGTATTAGTAGGATTAAATATTTTATGAAATATATATAAATTTGTTACTGAATATAAATTTAATGATAAATTCTTAGTAAATAATTACTCAAATTTTAAACAAAGTCATTTTATTCTTCAAAATAAATTTTATTAAAAAATTGGTTTTATTTTTCATTTTATGTTTGTAATTATAATAAATTTATACCACTATTGGAAATTTTATTTTATAAAAATAATATAATTTTTGAAATCAAAATATCAAAATTATCATAGAATGAAATTTTGGGATGTTTCTTAAATGGTTGATTTTTTAGTGAATAGTGAAAAAATACAGATTTTTCAAATACGGTTATGCCTTTTCATAATTTTAAGTAATTTTAAAGTATCATTATTCCTTAAATTTGATTTCAAATTTATATAAGTAGTATTTTATTATATTAAAAATAATTAATTATATTTTTGTTATCTTCATACCCAATTTTGATATAAGTTTAATTGTAGGCTTAAAACTCAAGTTTCTGAAGACAGTTTTTAAATTCATAATGTTCTTCAATTTTAATTAATTAAAATAATATTTAATTATTAAATATTTAAATGAAAATTATAGATTATATATATAAATATATTAATTTAAATCCATATCATTATTATTACTAAACATATAGTTAATATGAGATCATCTTATGCTTGAAAAATGAATTTCTTGGAAACCTGTTTTTTAACACATCTGTATGAATGATTTATTTTAAATTAAATTCTTCCACTTACTTGAATTTAATTTTGAAAAATGTTTTAAATATTTTTAATAATCAAAATTTATATTATATAAAATGGTCAACTTAATTTTTTTCATAATTAATAGTCAAAATGGTAAAAATATTTTACCACAGTTAGGGTAAAAATGGGTTTACTGAGGGTTAAAATGAGAAGATAAGGGTTAAAATGACCAATAAAATTATATAAATTATATTTTATGGAAATATTTCAACATTATATCATATAATTTTCACTAATGAGTCATTTTGTATCATTGTCTCATATGAAAAATGTGGTTATGATTTATTCTTTTCAAAAATTTCATTTGTGCTTTCCTCCTCAATTATAAAAGGGAACTCCCTCCCCTCACTTGTTAACACCTATCAAGGCATTTGGATAAAAAAACCTTTAAAAATATCTCTAAAATATAATTATCCAAATTATATAGGTTCTTTTCATCCCAAAATTCCAACCCTAGTGTCATTAATAAGAGATCCAAATGAGGTCCTTCTAAGCGAAGGTAATTGTCTTCACAGAGCTCTTTATTTTTAATTATTCCTTTTACACCATCATTTTTTTCTTAAACAATACAATATAATAAAACCATTATCCCTCATATACTAAGATTTTATTATTTTTATATTAAAATATCTATCCATATCTTCCTGGATCAAATGGGAAACATGGTCATCACTCATGTGTGCAGAGGACTATTACCTTGCGAACTGATGTAATTTATTTTCCATCACTAACTCACATGTGAATTCATAAATATATAAATAATAAATACATATATATATAACATATGATATTATATTAATTCTATAAAATTAAGATAAGATTCACTTCTTTACCCTTTCACTCATTAAGGGAATGATATCATCGCAAGTGCGTACATACGTCCTACCATCTCCACGAAGCGGTTCGACTAATTTTCCATGTCCAACTTTAAATAATGGTTTTAAAAATGTATCCAATAAGTAAATATTATATTTATAAATTTAATATCATTCTTTATATTATTTAACTATACCCTATACACAAGAACGGTAACTTTCATGACAAAACACGCATGAGAAAATAAGCCAATTAACACCTGAAACAACAACAATAATAATAATAATTTAATGAATAGGTTGTAAGATATTATAAGAGGATGTTATATGATATTATAAAAAAAATTATGGTTCTATTAAAAATTAATAAATTTCTTAAAACCATTATACAATAGGTTAAATCATGTTCGACCAAAAGGAAGTGTGTGGTAAGGGATTTTGTCTCAATTTCCTTTCATTGAGGAATATTATAATGTTATGAACATAATTTTTTTATATGGTGTATATTTTTAAACTTTAACATGTAATATCATTAATACTTTATAATACATGTTATTTTAAGTTTTAATTTTAATTATTTCATCCAACGGGATTTGACTGAAAAATTATCAAGTGGTAAAGAATTTCATAACTCGATTTCGTTTCATTTGGTTACATTACTAATTATTTGTATTTTATATTCTATGATTATGTGTGTAATGAATTTTTATTATATTAAATTTTATTTCAAATTTTTTTATATGGATTTAAATTTTATACACATAATCAATTCATTGATTAATTTTCACTTCAACGTTATGATCATTTTAAGGGTTTCTCATCTCAAATTGTCTTATTTGGGACATTTATTGTGTTATACACATATCTTCTTTTATGAGGTGTATCTAATAACCATTTAATATGTTATATATTAAATATATTTGTATTAATGATATTTAATATTTCATTTTATTTCATTCTTTTCATTGTTCATATGATTCAAAATCTACCAAAGTGGTAAGAGTTTTATGCTTCAATCTCATTTTAATCAGGATTGTTTATACTTGAATTCCCATTAAATAAATATTTGATTATTGTATAATAAACCCATTTATTTTTAATATCCTATGGTTATTTATTAAGTTTAAAAGTAATATTACCATTTTCCTCTCTTAGGAACATAAAATTATTGATATTTTTTTATATAAAATCCAACTTCATTTCCCTCTTCGATTGAAAATAATTTTTCTTCCTAATCCATATTTTCTAAAAAAAATCAAAACAAAATTACTATGATGGTTTAAATTTTTTTCCCATAATTTTATTTTTTTAAAAAAATTAAATGATTCTTCCAATTGTTTTCCAAACAAGGTACTTTTGACATTTCTTATAAAAATGTGAAAGGAATATTATTTTTAACATACTCAGTATGAATAAAACCATTATGACATAATAACCACTCGTTTCATTAAAGATTCCTTTACAAGTTTATAATGTTATATTCAAATAAAAAATTTCCTAATATTATTTAAATTTCTAGTTTTAAAATGTAATTTTCAAAGTGAAAATGTTATTTTCCTCAAAAAAAATTAATGATCTTTTCATGGTATTTATATTTAAGAAAAACAAAAACCCTTTATTATAATTGTAATTCACTGGGGATATGATTTAATGATACCATCTTGATCCTTTATCTGGATAGTTTATGATCAGTTTGACCAAGGAAAGTATTAACTTTTACATTCTTGATTAATTTTTCCTAGAAATAAATCCATGTATAGATACTACAAGTGGACATGGTTCAAGCGCTGTTGTACCTAGGGGTAATAACTCTGAAAAGGGAGCATTTGTCTTTGACTCTATCAATATCTAGTGCACAAAAAAGGGCCTTACTGTGCACCTATTTTGACACTCTCGGGAAAAATGATTTGTATTATTCACATTATCTTTACAAACCATTATGAAGGATTTGAATAGATTATAATAATGAATGTCCTAGGTTATACCTAAGTATTATTAGATTGAAAATAAGGTTTCATGATTTATACATCCTATAAATGGTTATATTGTTTTCCAAATATGATTCTTATTTATCACACTATTCTTTTTTTGTTTTATTTAAAGGATGGTACCTAAAGAAATCATGTTAACATTGAATATGATGGAAAATTTGGTGATTATAAACAACCAAATATGATTATGATTATAATGAGAGATATAATGATTATTCCTAATAAATTATCAGAATATATCATTAATAATCTATACCATAACCAACTCTCAGACTCAAGAATTTAGATAAGGATGGATTCCTCTAAGATATCAAGTGATTGAGACTATGGAAGGAAAAGGGATCGATTTTATTCATGTCAGAAAATTAAAAATAGACCCAGGAGAATATCTCAAAAGAATAGAAAAATGTTTTATGTATAGAAAATAAGGGCATACAGTGAAAATATTTAAAAGAAAAATGAGGTTTTTCGTGGAGAGAAATAAATTTAATCATAAGAATCTATTTATAGTTCATTTACTTGAATATGAGGAACCTGAGCATTCTCCAAGTTAATTTCCTCTTTTAAAGGTTAACTCCTAGACCAAGTAAGGACCTACGTTGAAGTAAAAGGGTAGAATTATTTATGTATTTGTAATCAATGATTAAATTGTAGAAGTATTTTTATCAGTGGTATTTTGATTATAAGAACCATGAAACATTTAATGATTGTGTTAATTTTTGGATGCATATAATAAGTCATGTAATATTGACTTTAAAATTATGGATACCATTATGTGTTTATGAGTTTAATGTTGATAATAAGTTCAATTTATTTAACACCCATTTTTTATTTTTTATTTTATGTGGATTTTATCAAGTTTAAGGGTATTTGGGAGATATTTATGGCAATACAAACCATTGGTTTAGTATATGTTTTAGTGAAATGTTATTTAATAAAGTAAGAATTTAAATTTTGTGGAAATAATATTAAAGTTATCAGTAACATCTATGGTTTATCTTATCATTGATGTTGTGATAATTATGGGTCATCACAATTATTTAATGTTATAGAAATTATCTTAATATATTTTTGGAAAATGGATAACCCACGTTCCAGGTGACAACAAGACACATCCAGTTATGTTGTGGGGCTTGAACCCATAGCCAAAGGATGACAAGGGTGTGATCCCTATCACTAGCCTATGTGATGTACTTGTTAGTATAACATTGTTTCTAATTAAAAAATTTGAATAATAGATACTTATGTAATGAATTAAGTTGAATTTTGGGTGTTACTTTTGAGGTTTTAAATATAAATGTATTATATTTACCCATATTGTATGAACTATTCTAATCATTTTAATTTTAGTAATGACTAGAGGAATATCTTGGTATACTTTTATAGATTATGTAATCCATTAGAAGTTTATTTTAGTTCTTTGGGCATAAAAAATCATCATGGATATTCATTTTTTTTAGTAATAAATGAAGTGAAAATTGATTAAATCATAACGAAAGGATAAAACAGTTATTATGAAATAAAAATATATAAAGTAAGTATATTTTTTTGTTTTCTATATCTTGATAGTAAAATAATCCCCCAACTATAGTAAAGGATCTTAAAAAAATGTTACCCTATTACCTTATTATCTAATGAATTAATGGTATTTAAAATCATTGAATATTTATGATTTTATGGTGATGAAATTTCTCTTAATCATTCACTTTCTTTTGATGAATTATCTATATCACTCTCTATAATTATTTATTCTTTTCTTTAATGTCCATATTTTCACTTCCCATTAATGTTCTCATACATTGAAACATAGTTATGTGTTATTCTATATGACATTTGTAATACCCTTTCCCACTTTTAGGATTAATTTTTATTAACCATTTTTATGATGTGGGTTTTCAATAAAGGAATTTTTAAATACTAAACCCTTGATTTCTGAGTGCAAGTTCAAAATGCGAGAATGTAATTTGTTTAATGTGTTGATATTTAACATCCAAAGTTTTTATAGTATATTTATTTTAAATAAATTTAATCTCTTAGATATCTTATGGTACATGAATCTTTGGGATTTAAAAAGAATAACATTTTGTTTATTATCATATATGACACAAAAAACCCAAGTTTAAACAACCCACACAATATATTATTTAAATATGTTCGCTATAACCTAGTAGTTGAATTGGAAGGTGAGAATAAGATTAAATACTTTGTAAAATATATATAAATAGTTGGAGTTGGTGTCCTAAAACCAACTGTTTGTAAATTGATTACATGAATATTTAATTTATTTAACTATTAAACATCTTATTATATATTGTTCATTATTTTGCATGATTATAGTTTAATAATTTCCTAGATTATTTATCGCATTAATAAGGTTATAACAGTTCCCTACTATGATGAGAACCGTGAAGTGATATAAAAATATTCTTAAATATAGTTCTATGGTTGGATGACATAATATAATGGGACATATAGTATATAGAGTGTCAGGTGTGAGTACTCATAAGCAGATGAGACTTCTTCTCATGAAGTTCATACTTGGTAATCTCCAAGACAGGATATTATGAGAACAAACCCACTAGTAGGAATTATGCATGTTTTAGTGCCATCAGATATTCCTATTTATGAACGTGTGTAATGGTCCTTAGACTTTAAGATTATCATTAATATGTGTCATGAATTGTGCACTTAGACTTGCTGATGAAAACCAGCATGCCATAAGTTGGCACGAAGTAGGGTACGTTTGGTGTGTCATGAATGACATGTTATTAACGGTTAAGTCAAGGAAGGATTTTCCCCCTCCATTTATGGAAGTTGATATCTTAGTCCTTTGATTGAAATAGAACCGTCACCCTAAATTTCATGGCCATGGTGTAACAATGAGTTTATTTCAAGTAGTCAAATAATGATGTATCATGTATATAGGTTGATGACACTATCATAAAACATACATGATGAGATATTATGACAAATGTATTATATTACACTATGAACATTCATATGTGGATAGAGTAATTGTGACTTTATGTTCTTTCTCTTGGGTGTCTTAACCCATTTTTAGATAGTAATCATGGACTTTAGTCAAGACCACCTAATTCCAACAAGAATGAATCCTAGAGGGTCACACACTAAGTGTTTCTGGTGGTCTCGATTAAATTCTATTTGAATGTAATTAATGGAATAAATATTGTTCTCAAGACCGAGGAATAATTTTATTCAAGTTAAAATGATCGCATAAATTAAAAAAAATATTTATTCACCAGATTGTGAATAAAATATATTTATTTATTTTATTGAGAATTTAATAAATATTTATTTACTAGTTTTTAAATAAAAATATTTATTTAAGAGAATAAAATATTTTAATTGGGTGTTCAATAAATGGAAGAAGAGTTCGAATGGACCAAGATTATTATTATTTTGATAAATTAATTAGTTACAAGTCGTTAAATGATATTTATCTAGTTGGAACAAGATATAATAATAAAACTATTATCATTATGTGGAATGGGGTTTCATTTATGGTTCCATTTTGCGCAATTTGGTGCACCCAAAATAATGGTGTTGTTATGGTTATTATGTGGAATTGGTTTTCTCTAATAGTTATAATTGCATTCAATTATTGTTCTCAATTAAATATTGTAACTGAAACCCCATGTCGATTAATAGGAAGGTACGTCTATTGTGCCAAATTCTAGTGAATTTAGAATTATTGAGCCAAAAATTATCTCTCTTGACTCTTTTCATCTCTCCCTCTCAATGATGAGAGAATTTCTTCAAGACCGAAGATTAAGTGATCAAGAAAGATCGATGCAAGACATTTATTCCAATTCATTAGCACTCGGAGAATGAGTGGCATTGATCAGAGACCATTGGATCACGTGTGGATCACTACTAGAGGGATTCTACTTTGGCTCCTCAAAAGCACAAGGAAGTAAATATGGAATGGTCATTTTGTATGATCAGTGATATTCAACAAAGAAAGTACCAAAGACCCAGGTATTTAATTTCTTGAGAAATTATTAAATTCATTATAAACATGATGTGAAATATCCTCTTTCTTAGATCTGGTTCTATTCTTCTCTTTTTCATAATCATTGATTTCAATCCATGGATACTGGTATTCATCATTGTATTGATCCCAAATTGGTCATCGATTACGGAAAAAGAAAAGTTCAGCCCTCCCAACTGCCACACTTACACTATGTTTGGATCCTTCAAGTGGTATCATTGTGGTCACATCATCGTTTATAATTATTTAAATAATTCATTAAAGATTTAAGATTTAATAATTTAGTTTTTCAATTCATGTTTAATCGTTCTGGTAATCTGGATTTTGAGATCTATTCTTCCTCATTCGCTACTCACAGATCTAACAGAAATGAATATTTTTTGGATTAAAATTAAAGTAATGAACCCATCAGGAGGCCTCAAGGATTCTTTCCAGGTGACATAAAAGTGAACACCATGTCTTCGGACATACACGTAGTGTTCTCTACCATACACGCCATGTAATATGGAATACACATCGTGTAGTCATGTTCAACGCATTGGGAGTAATTAGACAATTACTCAAGCTGTGTTCATTTATTACACGTAGGGTAATTAATTTTTCAACATGTGTTGGCCAGGACATATAGGTACATGCTCACTAGATTACACACCATGTGGCCCACTGGACATGGTTTGTAGTCCCTTCGGGTCAGAGGCCAATTCATGTATCCCACACACAGATTGAGTCGACCGGTAACTGTGTAACGTAGGGAAAGCACATCGTTTAGCCCATTGTACACGTCATGTACTCCGAAATATCTGAAGTATGCCTCACAAGATGAGTCCCTAGGTGTGTACTTCAAGAAAAATGGTGAAGGTAGTACACATCATGTAGTCGGAACTACACGTCGTGTACTTTACCAAATTACACAAAGTTAAAACATTAATGTTTTTTTATTGTTCAGAACTACTTATCATATATAAACTACACTACAGGTTATTACTCTATGAATTGAAGCATCATGTATGCCATATCTCATAAGAGTAAAACTATATTTGAATATAATACATTTTGGGTAGATTTGAAGAGGTATTCACCAGGTTTCCTCTAAGGTACATTTATGTACAAGGATGAGAATCTCAATGAAATTCAGAAAAATGAATTGAGATAAAAGTATTGATTAATTAAAGATAATAATTATTCGATTTAATCATGATTTATCTTTATGGGGATGATTAAATAATTGAATTCTAGTTTTACTAATTGAATAATTTATAGCATTTATGTGGATGATTATGAGGTAGACCAGACCTTTGAATGTGATTGGTTTCCTTTTAAATTAAATTGTTGGTCTGCGTGTCCATGGTTTCTTTTATGTAAACCCTGTTTTTACCCATCACCTGTGTGTATGTTAAAAATCATATTTAATGGATGGATATCCCAATCTTTTCAAGGATGTTCAAGTAAGGATCCAAGGTAAAACCAATCCAAGAAGATACAAAGGTGTACAGGTGGAAAGTTGTAAACATGAACCCAAAAGGTTCAAGGTGTTTCTCCCCTAGGATGGGGTTATTTAATCAACTTCTAGATAATCTAACTATTAGAAAATCTCATGATAATTCCCTTTACTTTTTTTATTTTTTTGAGTTTCACGGTTTATCATTATGGATGTTTTGTCTTGATCACATGATTAATGAATTAAACAAGAATGCAAGATGGAACTAAAATAAACTATGATTATGAATAAATATTATCAAGACATGGTTAATCACTTAAGTAACTTCCAATTAATATTAATAAGCATTTGATAAAGATAATAATCAATTTACACATAAGAGATAAAAATCTATCAATAAAAAAATTTAGTTAGACTAAGCCTTTTGTTACTTGATTAAGGGAAAGACTCAATAAAACTATGTGTTTGGACAACCCTTGTTGGGACACATACTTTTATATAGGAAGACATTATGAAAGTTTCAGGTTGAATTTACCATATTACATTAAGAGGATTATCCATTTATAGACTTGGTGTTATATTGAAGGCATGTTTTGAGGAAATCCAAGTCATGATTTCAGGATTGGGGAGTCCACTCAACAAATCAAGGAGCTACAGGCACACTGTTGGAAAAGGTATTCCTACCTAAATACCTTCAAATAGCTTAACCAACCCTTGTTGGGGTTATGCAAAGAGGAATATGGATCCTTTCCACTAAAATATCCAAGCAAATATACATTCTGAGTTCAATGGTGAAGTCCATTGGGATTTGATAAAATAGTGAAATACTTAATAAAATTAATTTTCTATTTATCATAAAATTTAATCAAGAATTTACAAATTATATTCTATTTTAATTATAGAATAAAAATTAAAAACTTTTCAATCACACTATCCTTGTGATCAATACAGATACAGACAACATCATCGTCGATAGTAAATTTGAGTAATGGTTTAGACACCTTCAGGTCATTATATTCCATGAATGGAAATCTTACATGTTGGAGTTCTCATTACCTAATCCTCCTTCCCAAGAGGCAAGTGATGAAGAGTCCCTGGTCTACAAAAAAACATAAATGACATAGTCGACATTCAATGTTTGATGTTATCATCAATGTCTAGTGAAATCATGAAGTCTCAAGAAAACATAGGTGCATATTGCATGATTGAGCACCTATGTGGTCTTTACTATGAGAGATAAATACAGAAATGGTTTGAGATCTCCAAGGCACTATTTTAGAGTATGCTTGGAGAGGGTTCCCCAATTGGGCCTCATGTAGTCAAGCTCATTGGCTACATTGAGCCTCTAGATAATCTAGGGTTTAAAATCCCTGAAGAACTAGGTACCGATCTCATTCTTGCATCACTACCTAAGATATTCTCTAGTGTTTGTGAATTTCAATATGAACAACATTGAGAAGTCTCAACCAGATATTTTTCTCCTTCTCCAAGTGGACAAATAAATGAAGTAGGAAAAGTATTTTTTTCCTTATAGTGAATAAGAGGAAAGGGAAGGCAAAGAGATTTAACCCCAAAGCTTCTTCATTCCCTTCCAAGAAAAGAAAGATCAAGGTGTACAAAAGGTAATAGTAATTTGTTTATTTAACATGTGGCAAGAAGGGTCATTGGAAAAAAACTACACCTAGTTAAAGAAGAAAGGGAAAGCTTCAGGTGTGTTTTTTATCGAGTAAAATTTATTTTTTTCTAAAATTTGGGTATTAAATATAGCCTATGGTTCTCACATATGTATCCAAATATAGGAACAAAGTAGATTCAAGAAAATTGACTGGGCGGAGGTAGATCTTCAAGAATCCAATAGAGATAGACTTATTGTTGTATCTTTTGAGGACTAACACCACATGTTACCGACTGGGGTGATATTAATGTTAAAAGGTTATTATTATATTCCTTTTGTAACCAAAATACTTATTTATGTATCTAGATTAGATACATATGGATTTATTTTCTTGTTTGGAAATGCATGTTTCTTATTTTATAAAGATAGATTTTTTTTTGTAATGAATATTTATATAACGGTCTTTATATATTGGATTACACAAACAAAGTAATTGTAATCGATAAAGAAGCTACCTCACATGACTCATACCACACCCAACTTTGGCATCTCTGGCTAGGTCATGTAAATAATAAATTCTTGACAAATTTTCATCAAGATGGATATTTATATTCTTTCAAACTAAAACCACTTGGATTATGTCACGTATGTTTACAATGAAAAATGACCAAAGCTCTATTTAGTGGGAAAGGTGAAATATCCAAATAGATTCTTGAATTGGTTCATAGAAATGTGTGTAGACCATTTCCAGTTTAAGTAAGGGGAAGGTACTCATAATTCATAACTTTTATTGATGATTTTAGTAGATATGAATATGTCTACATAATGAGATATAAGTAATATTTTTTTGATAAGTTCAAGGAATACAAGAATGAAGCTGAGAACCAGTTTGGTAATAAGATTAAGAAACTCCACTTAGATTAAGGTAGAGAATATCTTAATCAAGACTTCATTTATTACATATGGGAGTTTGGGATCCTAGCCCAGCTCAATCCTCCTTGTACACCATGGTGGAATGGTGTAAGTGAAAGGAAAAACCACACCTTGTTAGACATGGTGAGATTAATAATGAGTCCTGAAAGTCTTCCATTATCCTTTTGGGGATATGTGTTACAAAAAGTAGAACATATACTAACCCAAGTACTAACTAAATAGATAAATGTTATTCTATATGAGCTTTGGAGTAGAACAAAATCCTTGTTATCAAAGTTACATGTGTGGGGGAGTAAAGCATTTGTTAAGGCCCCTTTAGGTAAAAAACTTTCACCCTGAGGCACAAGGTGGACCTTTATAGGATACCCTAGGGAAACAAGGGGATATTACCTATACGAACCCTCATACAAAAAGGTTATAGTGGAAAGACATGCCATATTCTTTTAGAGGGATCATATCTCCAAAAAAGATAGTGAGAGTGAGATATACTTCGATGAAATCAAGGCTCAAGGTATACAAGATTTAGTATAGGAGAAGATTCCAAAAATCTCCATGGAAGAAAGATATATTCCAGTGACACAAGTACAACGTAGGATTACAAGAGAGGTTAGAGAAACTAAATAGTACATTTTTCTAGTTACAGAGGATTTTGACTCATTATTAATTGATAATAATGATCCTCTAACCTATTTGGAAGAAGTGAGTGGAACAAATGTTTCCAAGTGGCAAGAAGCCATGAATTCTGAAATGGATTCCATGTACCAAAACCATGTTTGGATTTTGGTAGATCCTTTAGTTGATGTAAAGCCTTTTAGATTCAAATGGGTATTCAATAAGAAACTCTAAATTGATGGAAAAGTCAGTACCTATAATTCTTGACTGGTTTCCAAAGGTTTCAAATAGGATCAAGGCATTGACTATGACAAAACATTTTCACCAGTTGCAATGATAAAATCCATCAAAATTCTATTTCCCATTTTTACTTATCATGACTATGAGAGTTGGAAAATGGATTTCAAAATAGCTTTCCTTAATGGGAAACTTCAAGAATATTTCTATATGAAACAACCTGAAGGGTTTGTGAATCCAAAGGATACCAATAAGATATGAAAGCTACAAAAAACCATTTATGGATTAAAGAAAGCATGCATGTTATATAACATTTGTTTTGATGAATCCATAATGAAATTTGGTTTTATAAAGAACAAATGTGAGCCTTATGTCTACAAATAGTTTAGTGGGAGTGCAATTGTTTTACTAACAGTATATATTGATGAAATTTTACTTATTGGAAATGAAATACCAGTCTTACCATATGTTAAGGCATGGATGAATAAATGATTCTCCATGAAGGACTTGGGAGAGGCAATATTTATTCTTGTGATCAAGATCTATCATGATAGATCCAATAGATTATTGAGACTAAGTGACAATATATAAATTGAAAAGATACAAAATAGATTCAGTCTGGAACAATCCAAGAGGGGATTTTTGCTAGAATCACATGGCATTCATCTTTCTAATATAATGTGTCCTCAGATGCATGAGAAAGAAAAATAATGGCAAGGATTCTATAAGCATTTGTAATTGGGTCAGTAACATATGATATGCTATGTATTGGGATAGATGTCGCCTATGCATTGATTGCGGTAGGAAGATACCATCCTTATGTATCTATGGCGTACTAAGGATGTGTTTATGGTTTATGGAGGATATGAGGAATTAGTCATCATAGGATATGCATATGATAGTTTCCAGACTAATCAAGATGTCATGAAGTCACAAATGGGATACATATTTACTTTTAATGGAGGTGTTGTGAGATAGAAGAGCTCCTATCAAGGTGTGGTCGCAGATTATACAGTAGATTTCAAGCATATCTCAGCTTTTGAGGCAGCTAAAAAAGCAATTTGGATGCAGATCTTCATCCAAGAACTAGATATGGTCCCTAGTAGTAAAGATCCCATCATAATTTATTGTGATAATACTGTAGTAGTGGCTCTCACAAAAGATAAAAGGTCACATCAGTAGACGAAGCACATACTATAGAAGTATCATCTCTTGAGGGATTTTTTTTTCAAAGAGGTGAAGTTGCAGTGGGAAGTATTTCCTCAGAAGACAACATGGAAGACCCCATAACTAAATCCACGGATCAACAGAAATATGATCATCATGTGAGTTTTAGAAAATTGAAAGTCATAGGTAGTTGGCTCTTGTCCAAGTGGGAGTTTTTTGGAGTTAGTGTCCTAGAACCAACTGTTTATACGTTGATTACTTGAATATTTAATGTATTTAAATATTAAATATCTTATTACATATTGTTCATTTTTATACATGATTATAATTTAATAATTTTCTAGAGTATTTGTAGCATTAATAAGGTCATAGTAGTTCCCTACTATGATGAGAACCTTGAAGTGTTATGACAATATTATTAAATATAGTTCTATGGTTGGATGAAATACTATGATGGGACACATATTATATAGAACATTAGGTGAGAGTACTCATAAGAAGATGAAACTTCTTCTCATGAAGTTTTCACTTTGTAATATCCAAGATGGGATATTATGAGAACAAAGTCACGAGTAGGAATTACACATGTTTTGGTGTCATCAGATATTCCTATTTTAATGCATGTGTAATGGTCATTTTACTTTAACATTATCATTAATATGTGTCATGAATCATGTACTTATATTTTCCGATGAAAGTTTTCATGCCATATGTTGGTGGGAAGTAGGGTACGTTGGTTGCATCACGAATGACATGTTATTAATGGATAAGTCGATGAAGGATTTGAACCTTCTATTTATGGAAGTTGATATCTCGTCCCTTTAATTGAAACAAAACTGTCTCCATAAATTCTATGGTCATGCTGTAATAATGATTTTATTTTTGGTAGTCAAAGAATTATGTATCAAGCATATAGGTTGATGATGCTATCATTAAACCTTCTTGATGAGATATTGTGACAAAGGAATTATATTACACGGTGAGCGTTCGTATGTGGATGTCATCATTGAGACTTTATGTTCTTTATCTAGGGTTCCTTGACCCATTGGTGATAGTAATCTTGGACTTTAGGAAATCCCACCTAATTCCAAGGATAAATATTCCTAGAGGTTCACACACTAAGTATTTCTGGTGGCCTCATTTAAATTCTATTTGAATTTAATTAATGGAATAAATATTATTCTCAAGAACAAGGAAATTTTTTCTTCAAGTTAAAATTATCACATACATTAAATAATTATTATTTCATCTTATTTAGAATAAAATATATTTAATTATTTTATTGAACATTTTATAAATATTTATTTACTAGTTTGTAAATAAAAATATTTAATTAAGAGAATAAAATATTTTATTCAAGTGTTCAATAAATGGAAGAGGAGTTCAAACCTATAAAGATCGTGCCCATTGATAAATTAATTATTTACAAGTCAGTAAATAATGTTTATCCAATTGGAGTAAGAAATAATAATAATATGGTTATCATTATGTGGCATGCGATTTCATTTATTGTTCCATTTTACGCAAGTTGGAACACCACAAATAATGGTGTTGTTATTGTTATTATGTGTCATGGGTTTTTTCTAATAGTTAAAATTGCATTTAATTGTTGTTTTCCAATTAAATATTGTAAATAAAATGCCATGTTGATTAATAGGTAGGTATGTCTATTGTGTCGAATGTGGGTGAATTGATAATTATTGATCCAAACATTTTTCTCTCTCAACTGCTCTCATCTCTCCCTCTCAAGAATGAGAGATGTTATTCTATACCGAAGAACAAGTGATCAAGAATAATTGATGAAAGTCATTCATTTCACCACCCTAGCATCCGAATAATGAGTGGCATTGATCAGAGACCATTAGAGCATGTGTAGATCACTGTTAGAGGGATTCTACTTTGGATCCTCACAATCCCAACAAAGGCAATCCAGAAGGGTCTTTCCGGACAATTAACGATTTCCAATGATAAAGTACCAAAGACCAAGGTATTTAATTTGTTCAAAAATTAGTAAATTAATTATAAACATGATATAAAAGATCATATTTCTCATATCAGGTGTTATTCTTCTCTTTGTCTAAATCTTTGATTTCAATCTATGGATACTAGTGTTTATCGTCGTATTGATCCTAGATTGGTCATTGATTACGGCAAAAGAAAAGTTGGGCCCTACCAACTGCCATGCTTCCACTGCATATGGATCCTTCAAGGTATAAATGTCCTATAAAAAATAAATTTATTGATAATTTTTTAGTAAATAATCACTCAAATTTTTAACAATGTCATTTTCTACTTCAAAATACATTTTCATCAAAAAATGGTTTTATTTTTCATTTTATGTTTGATATTATAATAAATTTATAACAATTTTAGAAATTGTATTTTATAAAAACAATATCATTTTTTATGTAATAATATAAAAATTAT
Organism: Viscum album; assembly: GCA_963277665.1. Lineage (NCBI taxonomy): Eukaryota > Viridiplantae > Streptophyta > Magnoliopsida > Santalales > Viscaceae > Viscum > Viscum album. Next base: position 1,633,605,773 of record OY728143.1, read on the forward strand.
CTTATGGTGAAATTTTGGTATTTTTTTAAAAAGGTTGATTTTTCATTAAATAGTGAAAAATACCGATTTTCAAATATTGTTACGCCTTTTCATTAAATTAGTAATTTTAAAATATAATTCTTCTTTGAATGTTATTTTAAAGTGACATAAGTATTCTTTAATTATATTTAAAATAATTAATTATATATTAATCATTTTTGTACTTGATTTTGATATAAGTTTATTTTTAGTCATGAAAATGTAATTTTCTGAATACTATTTTTAAATTCATAATGTTTCTCCATGTTAATAAATTAAAATAATATTTAATGATGAATGATTTAAATGAAATTTATATATCATATATCTAAGTATATTAATTTAAATCCATATGATGATTATTACAAATCATATAATTAATATAAGATCATCTTATGCTTGAAAATGCAATTCTAGAAAACCTGTTTCTCAACATATATACAAGTTTTATTTTAAATTAAATTATTTCAATTATGTGAATAGAATTTGAAAAAATTAATTCCAAGTTATTAATTAGAATAATTTATATTATATTATAATTTCAACTTAATTTTTTTCATTATTAATAGTGAAAATAATAAAAAAAATACCATGGTTAAGGTGAAAATGGGTTTGTCGAGGGTTAAACTAAGAAGATAATTTTTAAACTAAAATAAAAAAAATTATAAATACTATTTTATGAACATATTTATATAAGTGAATATAAAATATAATTTTCCACATTTTAGATGTATTTTTCTTCCCAAAAGACCAACCCTAGGGTCTTTAATAATAGATCCAAAGGAGGTTCTTCTAAGCGAAGGTTATTGTCCTCACTAAGCTCTTTCTTTTTATTCTTACTTTTCTAACTTTAATTGTGACTTAAAAATTAAAATATAATAATACAATTATCTCTCATATACTTATATGTTATTATTTTTATTTAATAATATCTATCTATCTCATTCTTCATCAAATGGTAAACAAATCAATCGCTCATGTGTATGGTGGACTGTCGCCTCACAGACCGATGTAATTTTTTTTCATCACCAAATCTAATGGGAAATAATAATGATGTAAATATTAAATATATATATATATATATAATATATATGAAATGACATTAGTTCTATAAAATTAATATAATATCAACTTCCTTACCCTTTCACCCATTAAGGGAATGATATAATCGCTCGTGTGTGCGTACATCATATCATCTTCATGAAGCGATGTAACTTATTTTCTATATCCAACTTTAAATAATGGTTTAAAAATGAATCCAACTAGTAAATATGATATTTATAACATTAATATCATTATTTAGATTATGTTACTATATAATATACACAATAATAGTAACTTTCATGAAAAAAGATATGCCAAAGAAAACAAGCCAATTAACACCCGAAATAATAACAATAATAATTGTTAAATAATGGGTGGTAAAATGTTATAATATGATATTATATGATATTTTAGACATGAATATAGTTATTTTAAAAATTAATAACATTCCTAAAAATATTATACAGGATTTTAAAGTGTGTTCAACCAAAAGGAAGTGTGAGGTAAAGGATTTTGTCTCAATTTCCTTTCATTGGGGAATATTGTAATGTTATGCACATAATTTATTTATATAGTGTATATACTACCCCTTTTATGTGTAATATCATGAATCCTTCATAATTAAGGTTATTTTAAGTTTTAATTTTAATTATCTCATCCAGGGGTATTTGACTTGAAAATTATATAGTGTTAAATAATCCCATAAATCAATTTCTTTTCATTGAGTTATATTACTTATTCAGTGTCTTTGATATTCTTATATTATATTTGTAATGAATTTTGATTATATTATATTTAATTGACACTTTTTTTATGTGTATTTACTTGTGATAAACATAATGATTGTTTTTATTAATTCTCACTTAAGCGTTATGATCATTGTAAGGGTTTCTTATCTCAAATTATCTTTTCTGGGTCATATGTCACATTATACACCTATATTATTTTATGAGGTGTATCTAATTCCAATTTTATATTTTATATCATGAATATAGTTGTATTAATGGTATTTAATATTTCATTTGGTGTTATTCCATTAATGGTTATTGTGATTCAAAAGTTATTAAAGTGGTAAGAGATTTATACTTCAATCTCATTTTAATAACAATTGTTTATACTTGAATTCCCATTGAAGGAAATTATTTAATCGTAATATAATAAACCCATTTAATTTTATTATCATATGGTTATTCATGATATTTTCAACTAATATTACCATTTTCCTCTCTTAGGTACTTAAAATTATTGAGAAAATGTTTTTAAGAAAATCCTACTTTATTTCTCTCTTAGGTTGAATATCATTTTTCTTCCAAAACCATGTTATCTAAAAATATTTTCAAAACTGTTTTACTATGAATTTTTTAATTCATTTTTACACATAATTTACTTTTTAAAAAAATGAATCTTCTTATCATTTTAGAAATAGGGTAATTTTGATTTTGTTTTACAAAAATGTGAAAGGAATATTTGGTTTTAATGTAGTCAACCTGAACAGAAAATTTTCACTATCATAAACACTCGTTTATTTGAAGCTTACTTTAATATTTTTTTTATTTTCCTTTGAAATAAAAAAATTTACCTAATATTTTTGAAATTTCTAGTTTTTAAAATTTATTTTCTAATTAAAAAGGGTATTTTCCTCAAAAAAAAATTTAATAATCTTTTGAGGGTATTTATATTCATCAATGAAAAAACCCTTTATTATAATTATACTCTACTAGGGATATATTGTAATTATTTAGTCTTTTTCCTTTCAATGTATGATTTATGATCAGTTTACTGGGGAATTTTTTTACATTTACTTTCTTGATTAATTTTTATTCATTAAATTTCCCTTGAAATATTCACTTTATTGTAATAATTAGAAATTATATATCTCTTTAATGTACATATTATTTATCATGGATATGCATATTGCTTAAAAAATATATCATTTCTACATATAGTATTTTAATTTAGAAGTTATTTGATTGACTGGGGAAATATTGATAAATCTATATTATTTAATCAATACATATATTTTTTATAAGGCATATTGTTTAGGAATTAAATCAAACATTCGATATATGAGGAATGTGTTAGAAATACAGTGACTGGTGGGGATCAGAATTATATATCCCTTTGATACATTGATATTATAATGAGGAAAACAATAATCTTTTATTAAATGAGTCTATATTGTATACTATACCAACCCATTAATTAAACTGTCTTGGTGTAAGGTATTGATGGTATATATATAACGATGTTTGAGATCATGAAGACCAATATTAAGCATTTCCTTCATTGAGAATTTTATTATTGTAATCCATGAGATTATTGTATTGATATTATCCATGGATGTATTTTATTCTCAAGTTATTTATTAAATGGAATGTGTGTTTAGTTATTTACCTTTCCATATTGATAATTCCTTATCTAAAGATTATAGTCAAGTTACTAATTAAATGGAATGTTTATTCAGATATTTACCTTTCCATATTGATTATTCCTTATTGATTATACTTTATTTATTCATGATATTTTACAATTTATATAAATCTTAATGATAATTTTAGCTCGCCCTTATTTCATATCCTTTCTTTAGGATATAAAGAAGTAATATTTGAATGGGTTCAAGGATGCATAATTTTTTACATTCACTATGTTGTATTTTATGTTTTCTAATGTAATGAAAGAATCAAGTATGTATCTAGTTTACTAAGACTAATAAAATATTTGGTTCTTTGGTATGTGATCACTTATATCTAAAACCAATGTAATAATGTAACCAATGACTATATTATACTGATTTCAGATTATTTACATGGGTTATATTGATTATATAGAGGGTTTGATTAATGACCATTTTCATAATAATTTCATGTTTTTCAAATTTTGAAATATTTATTTTCCACCAGATGATGTAGCTAGACTTTGAAATGGATACTGAGAATAAATTCCTATAATGAGGTGAATCATCTTGAAAAAAGCTGATGTATAGTAGATTCTTGAAAAAGATAACATTTGGATACATGATCTAGGATAAATTGAAGATAGTCAACTAGATTTATTTATCATAAAAGCACTATTAGAATATGTGATCATCTTAATCTAGGATTTTTTTATAGTAATTATACCTAAATTAGGGTGACGAGCTAGTTTTTATCAGATTATATTTAGTAAGAAACTATCAATGTGTAGTTCTCAAAATGAGAGAAATATGGATAGTAAAATCCAAGGCTTCTCAAACTATTTAAGACAAAATTTTGTATCAGAAATTCCAATGAGGGATTGGTTGTACAACATACTTGTGAGAGCATAATTCCATGATAGCTTCCAATACAACACATCCTTTTTGTGTGTGAATTTATAGTTATAGATAGAATCATTAATGTTTGAAGAAATATGGATTAATTATAAAGATATTTTATCCTTGATCGTGGTATGTGGATCTATAATTTCACCTTGAAAATAGTCCATGATGGGTGATCCAATATTTTTAACCTTCAAAAAATATATTCAAACTTCAAGGAATGAAACTTATTGACACAAATTCATAACAAAAGAATAAATTTGTTTCAAATATTCAAAAACATATGAATACATGTAATTTGAATTTTCATATATAAGTCTATCTTCTTTTGGAATTGATTCTCTTATGAGATATTATAAAGAAGCCTCCAAAAAAACTAAACTTGTAGAGTTTTATGGAAAAAAATTATATTTTTAACTCCCATGACCTCTTATATGATAGGAAATAAAGTTATTTTCTAATAAATAGCTATGTATTTTTTTTCAAAGATGATTCAACTCTAAATTATATTCTTGATAATCTTGTTTAATCTTTTCCGGAGAGATAAATGACACTTATACAGCTTAAAGGTGTATACATTATTTCGAATTATGGTTCCTTTAACAAGGTGAAATAAACCTATAAAGGATGTAGACTTACCTTTCTAATCATTGAGTTGATTTATTATTCCACTGATAATTTCTATGTAAAATTAATCTATTAGTATACCCCAGAATAAAGTAAGTTAAAGTAATATTCCCTTATTTTGTTTTAAAATTTTTTTGATGATCAACTTTTTTTGATCATTGATATTCCTATTAAAAATAAGTGACATGTCCTAATTAATTAATTGAACATATATTTTCCCATTGTGGTCAAGGGTTTCCTTAATACCCTCTATATTATAAATACTCCCTTAAAATAAAATGATAATATTATCATCATATAAAATTTGAGATGGGTCTTTTATACCTCTTCCAACTTGGATATAATTAATATTCCCCTTCTCAACAAGCTTAATTATATCTTTTATCATGTAATATTCTTCTATGATTTAGAAAATTACAGAGGGTGCATCCACTTTTTTTACTCAACATGAGTAGTAAAAATATCCATGAGGTATTCCATTGAGAAATATTGAGAGCCTAATAGATTCATTGAAAATTTGGTTCCACCTAATGAACACCTGGTTGAATCCAAATCTATACAACACTTCAAAGATGAAACCTCAATTAATAGTATCAAAATTTTTACTATTGTGCAGATTTAAAATTTTTTACTTTATTACATTATTTTATCAGTATATCTGAAAATTATAATCTTATAATTATATAGTCTAAAATATTACATTAATTCAAAAACCCAAATGGATTATCAGATACCACCTTTTGAGTAACCATAGAAATTTTAGTGGTTGGAGTCTTCCTCAAGATTTTATTGACACTATTGGCCAAACAAATAAGTCAGAATTAGTAGAGGGTGTAACACCATGATATTTAAATATGTAATTATTTTTAAAGTGAATACAATGTTTGATAATGTATACCACATGAAACACCTAGCTTAAACGAACTATGATGTATTATATATTTATTATTATTTAAATATGACTGTTATAATCTAGTCGTTGGATTAACGGTATGAATAGAAGTAACCGGATTATGAAATATATGTAAATGAGTTTTCATAATAAAAATTTATTGATTAATTAATATTAAAAAAGTGATCAAATTTTAATTATGATAATGAAATAATACAAGGTTAAGAACAACTCTAAAGGGGTCATTTTAATATAAAATTAGTTTTGCTATATATTTTGTATTTTCATTTAAAAGATAAATTTATAAATTTTTGAAATATAATTTTATATATTTTATTTTATTTTTTGATTCATCATCTAAAAATTAACTTAGATTAATTTTTTAATTTTTTTAGAAATAGTTGATTTTTGAGTGAATAGTGAAAAATACTGATTTTACAAAGACTATCACTTTTATAAAATTATCATCATATAAGAATGGTATTAAAGTTTATTAAAAAATTTATATATATATAATATATATTTAATAATTAATATAATTTATTTAAAAATATAATGTTGAACTTATAAATCTATTTTTGACATTGTGGAAATCTAAGTGATGTTTTTATATAAATAAAAGTTATTTTCAGTTCTTCTCTTTTAATAAACTTTTCATAAGGTTACATTCAGTTTTGGTAAGGGTTTAATGTTAAATAATTATATTTTTATTTAACATAATCCAATTAATTATATTTTAATCTCCATTGTATATGATTTTGGTATAAAATCAATTTTTATGCTTAAAACTGATATATTTTTAGAAACGGTTTTTTGTTGTGTTTTATAAACGTATATTAAAAGTAATTTTTTAAAAATAGAAGAATTGAATCATGTAAAATGGATTCAATATTTTTAATCATAATAATTAATATTATTTAATTATTTCAAATTAATTTTTTATCATAATGAATAGTGACCATGGAAAAAAATTATCACTACGGTAAGTGTTTAAAAGGGTTAATGAGGGGGTTAAGCTAAGAGATAAGGGTTAAATTATCATAAACACTTGATTAAATTTTTTTATTGATTTTATTTATAAATTATACCACTTATATATAAATCTATAAAAATTTGGATACACTTTACTTGATAAATACATATATTATATATTAATTTTTAAAGTATTTACATGTTTACTACCCACCTCACTTATAAAAAGGAAATTCTTGTCCTATATTATTCACACCACATTGTGCCATTTATATAGACCAATACTAGACCAAATAATTTCCCAAAATCCCTATCCATTTCCTAGAGATCATGGTCACACTAAAATACCAACCTAGAATGCTTAAGGTGTAAGCTGAAGAAGGTTTTACAAGGAAAAGGTATAACTCTTAACTGAGTTCATCCATATTTATTTCTTCTTATATATCTTTAGAAAATATCATAAACAAAATGATATAAAAAATAAGTATCTAAAATATAATAAATTTTTTTTATATTTATGGTACAACCCTTTTTAATTTTTTTTAATTAAATGGAAAATTAAAACATTGTTGTGTGTACGTACGGACTATCGTCTCCACCTAGTGATGTAATTCATTTTCATCACCACCCCATATGGTTGGTTTAAATGATGTAAAAATGAATATATATTATATATATTAAATAATTATTATTATTTAAAATTAAACCTTTATCTATTTCATTTCCTCATCATCCATTAGAATAATGGAAACATCGACTTTGCGTACATATGGACTATCACCTCCATAAAGCAATGTGATTTGTTTATTATTTATTATTTACATAGTTGGTCATAAGAATGGATTGAATGAATAAATATGATATTTATAATGATGTAATTATTCTATAAAATTAATCCTTTATCAATTTCATTTCTTTTTCATCCATTATGAAAATGAAAACATCACTCATGCGTATATATGGACCACAGTCTACATGAAATTATGTAATTTATTTTCCATGACCATCTTAAATGGATGGTTATAAAAGTGTATATAATATATATAAATGATAATTATAAGGTATTTAATATTTTTTAGATTATCAAACCATAAACCCTTTGACAATAGTCAACACACTGATGTTATTTTGGATATTATGAGCCAAATGACCTAAAAACGTCAAATGTAAACAAAACCGATGTAATAACTAAATTAAAAAAGATAATTAATGAAATAAATAGAATAATAATAAGGTATTAAACATGAATAGGGATATAAATAAATTATAAAACTAATATAATTTTATTATTCATGAGTTATATGAACAAATGAAATGATTTGTAATATAAGGTAATGGATATCTCATCTTAATTATTTCATATTCACCACATGTTTTCTTTTGTGTGGAATATGAACTAAATTATGGATTTATTTTAAAATTAATTCCCAAAAATTCATGTTGTTTAAAAATCCATTTCATTTTCACTTATTTAATGTTTTTTTATTTAAAAGTTATAAAAATGCAATGGGTTTTCCTTTAAAACATTATTTTAAAATTTTCCTTTAAAAATATTTATCCTCTATATCCATGTTATTCAAATGTTTCAAACATGTTATTATTTATTATTTAATTATTTTTAAAGGACGTTTAAACTAATTTTTTTATTTCTTTACTAAGGTTTGAAAATTAATCTTTTCTATGTTTCACATATGAGTTATTTTGACTTTTTATAAAAGTAAAAAATAATTTTTTTAAATTTTAATGCATGACCATATTTTCAAACTATCATAATAATTATTAATTATCAATATTACTCTATAAGTACCTAATAAAATTTTATTCCCACAATTTTGGGAATTTTTTTTGTTTTTTTAAGTTACCAAAATAAAATAGATGCTTTATTTTGATTTTAAAAGCGTATATTAAATGATTTTATAAAATATATTTTTCATCCATGTAAACATCTTAAAATTTTGGTATATTATAAATTGGTGGTTTCCTAGAAATTAAGTCAATGTCTAGATATAATCAAGTGGATTCAAGATATAGAATAGATGTACCCTGGGGTAATAACTCTAAAAAGGGTTGGTTGGTTATTAACTGAATCTTCACTTGGTGTGGAAATAGTGGTCCTAAATGTACACCTATTTTTACACTCCAAGAAGATATGATTTAGATATTTTACATGGTTCTTTATGAACCATAATAAAGGATTTCAATATATGTTCTATATCATCATTCATCTCAATGTTGAAGAAAATTTTTACTTGTTATTATATATGGTGTGAACTAAAGGAAACATACTAAGAGTGTTATTTCATTTATTGGGTAAAATATCAACATTTTATATGCTAAATTTTCAATATAAATGTTTTTTTAAATATTTATTGTATTATTATTCATTTCTTTTATACAATGAATGTTTTGGATTTAGTAATTAAATTAGTGGGGTCTACTTTCAGATAGCCCCTCAATGCATTAGTAGGACACATGAGAAAAACTATCCTTGTTATTTGGTGTATTTATTCCTAATTATTTATAAATTCTCGGCATGAGGCCTTAATAATATGTTCATGTTGTCCTGGAACAAGTCCTTTATGGTGAGATTATAATTTCTAACAATATGAATTCCATTAGTATATAATTAGTTATTATTTTCCATGTGATTTTTTATATTTCCCTTAGATATATTTTATGTTCAATATGTTAATGGATATTTAATAAATATTTTTATTTCATGAGATAAGAAAACAATACAATGATTTAAAATAAATTTTATGATATTTTCAAAGTGAAAGTTTTTTAAGGAAATTTTTTCATATTTTTCAATGAAACCCTCATAAATATGATTTTTCCGTTATTATTTCTTGTGAAATGTTTTATAAATTTTTTTATTAAAATTATTTTTCAAGGGTAAATAACTGATTATTATGAAATAAAATTTTATTATGTGATTTTTCATGAATTTCATATGGATTAATAGGTTTCATTTATTTTTATATCCCTTGCTAAGATTTTTTCTATTCATCCCACATTTTTAAATGTTTTTATAATGATAGAGGATGTGTATGGATTATAGCAAGGTTAATGGTGATACATATTTAATGAAGTAAAAGTATCATTAATGAAACATGATCGTAAACATAAGAATCTATTTTAATGGAAAAAATTACAGTCTGTGGAAATTTACACTTTTTTATGTAACAGTTTTCATAAATCTATAAAACTATAAACAAAAAAGATCCTCAAATGTAAGAAAGTGAAAAAATAATTATAAACCATGTAATTATGGTTTATTTAAGTTATAGGGCATTATATTCAGTATCAAAGTAAAGGTTTAGATAAATTTAGAGGTTTGGATGTTGTTTGATAATAATTCTTCATAGGATAGTCTAATGGTTTGGGATAATAAGTTAGAATATTTCTATAACCATGAAAGATAGTAGGTTAGAGAGAATTATGGTTATTAATTTGATTGAATAAAACTGTTGAAAAAAAGATGAAAAGGTTAATGATATCTAAGTTTTCATCCTTATATGAAGATGTTTTATTATGATTTTATTTTATATACTCATACTAATTAGTTTTGGTTTTAGTAAATGTTTAGAACCAATAATAACCAAGTTAATAATTTATGTAAAGGATAATTGGGTGGTTGTATGAAAAATAAAAAAAAATGAGATATAAACTAGAGTGAAAACTATTACGGTTTCACCTAATCATATATCTTGGGTTATAATTAACTACCTTAACATATGTTATTTTCCTTACTCACCAAATAAGAGAAAAATTATTTTAAATTTAAGATCTAGTGATAAATATCATGAACATAAAAAGATTAAAATTCTTATGTGTCAAGAATATGGATTGAATAAACAAGGGAAATTTTTCAAATAAAGATGAAGATGTTTTATATGTGGAAAATGAGGGCATAAAGCAATAAATAGCCAAGAAAAATGAAGAAATATCAAGAATGTAATTAGTAAGATCATATGAATAAAGTTATAGTAAGAAAATATATTAGTATAGTGAATATAAAGAAATTTCACATAACAGGTATGAATTATTTTAACAGTTTTAATTATTTTTAAACTATGAAACATGATTAGGTTGAGATTTATTATTCTTAGGACATGATTTATATTTTTGATTATATTAAGTATTAAGGAATAAGAAAGAAAATATGGTTAAATGTTTATAAAGGAATTTGAATGATTGAAGTGTATACATATATGGTTTCAAGAGTTACGATGTAGCAGTATTTTGTTTAAGGGTTGATAAATTTAAGGATGATCATAAACACAAAATAATATATACCCTTTTAGGATTTTTGTAATTGTATTCTATGATTATTAATTATATTTTGGGATATTTTTATTGGGTTTTAGGAATAATATGTTATTAAAACCATTTATATTGATATGTGGTTTTTTATTTAGGTAATTAGGGTAATTATTTAATTAATTTTAACAATATAAGTTAAGATAACCATGAAGATTGAAAAGTAAATTGGTGACTAAGTGATTAATTTTATTTTTGAAGAAGTTCTCTATATTTTGTTTTAATACATGATTAAAATATATATAACCTTGAGGTTTTAAATGTTGTTTTTTGTAAAGGTTATTTTTTAAAGTATATTATTTTATTTTTGGAACATATATGTTATCATATAGATAACCATGGGATTAAAACGTATTTTGGTGATTTGGTGTTTAAAGTTATTCTAATAGAAGTTCATTATAATTTTGGGAACATTATAGGATTAACGTAAATGATGTTTGTTAAAATTAGAAGATTTTATGTCAAAGTGATTGATATTATTTTAGTCATAATTATGGAGTTAACTTGTGGAAGAATATATGATTTTTTTGTGGTTTTGTGATTATTCAGGTTACATTAAGGAATGATTAATATATTTCGGATAATATATGATCGGGGCATATACATTTTTTGTATGAAAATTTATGTGTGATTAAATTTGTTTGGAGATAAATTTTAAGTTGAACATTTAATGATATGTGATCGAATCATTCTAATCTTTGGGTTTCAATTTTTTATAATATATTTTGAAGAGTTTTAAGGTTAGTTTCTTATGGAATTATTTAAGTTAAACTTTGGGTGTTATTATTGAGGATTTATAGTTTAATGTAGTATTACTTCATATTAAGGTTTATTCATATTGGATATTATCTTAACATGTTCAAAAACATTTGGTTTTGGATCATGTATAGAAACAGGATGAATAAGTTTTCTTCATTTTATGGATATTATGAGTCGTTAAAAGTTAATTTTAGTTATTTATTCATAAAAAATTCAACATTATCATTTATATTTTATAATATGAGATGAAGAAGAGGTGAAAAAATATCAAAAACATTACTAAAGGAAGAAATTATGCTTATGTAATGGAAAAAAATCAATTAAATAGATTTTCTGATTCTCTATTTTGGTGGTAAAATAATTCCTCAACTCAAACAAGAGGAAAATAAATTCGTCGAGCCTTATGTGGAATATAACACTTTACTATCAAGGTATGATTTTTGAAGCCTATTCAAAAATATAAATCATATAATGTTATATTTAGGGTTTTAGAAATATTTAAGAGATACTATGTTCCCAAATAATAACTTATAAATTCCTTATCGTGAAAAAATTTATATTTAAGATTATAACTATGTCAAGATATACTCATTTTTAAGAGAACAAATTCAAATTATGAGGACATAATTTTCTATGAGGGGAATAATATAACAGCCTAATGTTTCAATATGTAATTCTTCTTTAAATGAATATTATGTTCGATAATGTTTACCACATGCAACACAAATTTTAAATGAATCTTGATATACTATATAAATATTATTATTTAAATATGATCATTATAACCTAGTTGTTTGATTGGTGGGTGTGAATAAGAGTAAGAATATTATGAAATATATGTATAAAATTTTTCCTGATACAAATATAATTATAAATTCCTAGGAAATAATTAATCAATTTTTAATAATAATAATGAAATCATATAAGGTTAATAACAGCTATAATTGAGTTATTTATTCTATAAAATCGATTTTTCTATATATTTTGTATTTTAATTTAAAAGATAAATTTCTAAATTTTAGAAATAGAATTTTATAAAAATAATTTATTTTTTGGTATTATCATATCAAAATTATCTTAGAGTGATTTTTTGGGATTTTTTAGAAATAGTGAAAAATACTAATCTTACAAATATTGTCAATTTTATGAAATTATCAAGATATAAGAATTAAGTGAGAGTTTAGGAAAAACATTTGATAGATCAAATATATATTTAATAAGTAATATAATGAATTTCTATATAAAATGTTGAACTTATAAATCTATTTTTTACATTTCGGTAATCTAAGTAATGTTTTTATTCAAATAAAAAACTATGTTTAGTTCTTCTCTTTTAATTAAGTTTTAATAAGGTTACATTAGGTTTTTTTGGTTTAAAATTTAAATGTATCATTTTATTTAATCCAATCCAATTAATTCCATGAGAATCAACATTATACATTATATTGGTATAAAATCATTTATTATGTTTAAAATAGACATTTTCAAAAAATGGTTTTTTGTTGCATTTTACAAACTTATATTAAAATTAATTTCTACTACATATATGAATTTAATCATTTAAAATAGATTCCATATTTTAAATAATAATATTTAATATTAGGTAATGAGGTCAACTTAACTTTTGGTCATAATAAATAGTTACAATGGTAAAAATCTATCATAATGGTAAGGGTTAAAGAGGGTTAATGAAGGGGTTAAGCTAAGAGATAATGGTAATTTATCACGAAAAATGATTAAATTTTATTAGTTCATTTTATTTAGACCTTAAACCTTCTATCTTCAAAATTATGACAATTTAGAGCCACTTGACTTGAGAAAAATATATAATATATATTAATGCTTCAAGTATTTACAGGTTTTCCACCCACCCCAATTATAAAAAAGTAACTCATCTATTATATTATTCATACCACTATGAGCCATTTATATTTACCAATCCATGACCAAATAATATCTTAAGAGTAGCCAACACAATAAAATGTCATAGTAGTTCCCCGTTATAATGAGAAACCATAAGTGTCGTGATAGTATTCTTAAATATATGTTATATCTATGGATGTGTGTATTGATCCTTATACTTTAAGATTATTATTAATGAGTTTTGTGAGTCATTTACATTGATGTACTAATGGAAACTGTGACAACATATGTTCATGGTGAGGTAGGATACATTGGGCGCATCACGAGTACTATTACATTAATAAATAATGCGAGAAAGGATTTTTACATTATATTATTTAACAAAAGTTCATATCTCATGACCTTTGATGTAAATTTTATAGCCTAAATAAATCCATGGTCATGGTGTTCAATAGGAATGTTTGTTTTTTAAAAATTAAAAGAAAGAGACTTCGAGCATATAGGTAGATGGCCCCATCATGAAACCTTCTTGATTAGAGATATCGAGATAAAGAGATTATATTACACAATTAGTGTCTATATGAGGTATTATTTCATTATGGAATTAACTTCTTTCATTATTAATTCCATGTTGTGACCACTTTGTGTACTACGGTTGTATTTGTTATCAATAGTTGTAAATGTTGATCAAAATGAAGAAGGATATGAAGAATGAACCCAAAGTTAATGGAGATCAGCTAAAGTGAGGATACCTATAGAATAATAGCATTAAATGTCATGCTTGGGCAATTCTCCATGAATTTAAAATTAGACGATTGTTGAACTGATCCTAAGTTCAAAGAACTTGTGTCAAATGTGACACATTGTTTACAACAATGAAGAATGGAGAAGTATCATCTATTTGAGGATGATTGAATATGAATGGTGAAGTATCATCTATCTAATGGTGATTTAAAATGAATGAGGATTTGAAGTAGAGAATGATGGTTGAAGAAAAAGAGAGAGTGTAGAAGTGTTTGGAATTTTAAGATGGTCATGCATTACACATTGCCTTAAAATCGGACTATGATTTGCTGATTTTTATTTCACAAATATCATAAGTTTGGAGAACTTATGATTAAATCCTTATGAAGAAAGGGAGAGTAAAGGTGATGCCAGTCATATGAAGTTTTGATTGGAAGGAATGGTGTTTCTGGAAGATAGTTAAGTTTCAGTACTTCCCATTGAAAAACTGACGATGCTAAAGTTGTTCGATCAAAGGATACATATAATGATAGTGGATATCGTTATGAAAGATGAATAACGGTTATGGGATGCAGTGAATAGAAAAATGAAAAAGGAACAGACAATCTGGAGGTGGCATAAAAGAACATTTTAAGGTGGCTTTATTTCCCAGTGTTTGCCAAATTTTACGGCCTGAAAATCAGGACATGAAGAATTGACTTTATGGAAAATTATGTTGCACACAATTTTTAAGATTGATTGGACTGTTGAACACAAGTGTATTTCCATGACCCAAAAATCAAAATCTCACAAAGGGGAGGCCGGCGTGAAAGTTTGGGGTTTTGCACGCAAGATTGGTTTCTGCACGTAAGTTTGAAGGTACTTTGGAATCTTGCATTCAAGGCATGATTCGAGGTCCAAACATTTAAAAATAGAAAAGGAAGGAAGTGCACGAAAGATTCAATAAGTGTGCAAAAGAAGAATTTGGTGTGAAAGATACTTATGCGCCAAAGGCGATGTAAAATGGGGTTTTGCGTGCAAGGCATGAAGTGCGCGAAAGATTCAAGAAGTGCGTGAAAGATGAGGTTGGTGTGAAAGAGGCTTACGCACCAAAGTTGACGTAAAATGGGGTTTTGTGCATGAGGCCTGATTTGAGGTCCAAACTCCAAAAAATGGTAAAGGCATGAAGTGCGCGAAATATTCGACGAAGTGCGTGAAAGATAAGGTTGGCATGGAAGAGACTTACATGCCTAAGACGATGTCAAATGGGGTTTTGCGCGACGCATCAGGATCTTCTGTGATGGATTGGGGTTTTTGAACGTAGGGGTCAATGAGGTCTATAAATAAGACGTGTCCCCCTCCAACTATGAATGCTCAATACTTAGAAGAAATCAGAGCTCTGAAGCGCATAAGAAATATACGCAAAGGCAGGTGCATGAAAAAAGTAAGAGTTTCTGCGCAAGAAAGGATAGTTGCGTGCAAGAAGGGAGTTGCGTGAAAGAAGTTAGAGTTGTTCCAAGAAAGCATAGGTTCTTTCAAGAAGAGAGTTGTGTGAAATTTTGATATTGTGCGCAAGAGGTATTCCACAAAAAAGTTGAATGTTTTGCGCAAGTCATTAATGTTGTGTGCAAGTCGCCCAAAAGGGGGGGTGCACAAAAGACTGGGGTCCCGTAGGCCTTCGACGCGTACATAGAACACTCTAAGTGACTTTGAAAAGTAGTAAGTACCATAAACTATTTGGTATCATGAAGAGAAGTAGAACTGCACTCACACAACTGGTGTTTAACACTCTCGTTGTGCTTTGCGAAGTGAAGAAAAACTAGACGTGAAACTGAATTCATATCTGCAGGAAGAAAGAAGGTAATATACTGATACACTCATGTGTTGGTGTTGAGAATTGAAGAAATAGATTAAGAAACTATATTACTGTTCATTATTATACTATGTCAAAGAGAAAGAATAGAAGAAGAAGAAGAAGAAGAACAGAGTATTCCCAACTGAAGGTTGACAATTATTTAGGGCAATTTGATTCAGATGATGCCAAGTGAACTGGTATTCATTTCCTGAATAATCACATTGGTATATGTGATTCTTGACAAGAAGATAAAAGAAGTTTTAGTGAAGTTGGTTGTTATGCTAAGAAGAATAAAGAAGAATTCTAGTGCAGTTAGTGTTGCACTAGAGAAGAATACCAATAAAGAAGGAAATATTGCTTACCTACTTCTTTGCAAGTAATCAAGTGATGAGTACTAAAGAAGACCAAGAGCAGAACCTGATTATCAATAAGGAAGAAGATTGTCTCCATAGGCAGTATAAAGAACCATCTAGAGGCTATACGTTGGACTAGGCCATCACCAGTCTAGGGAAGAGGATTGTTTCCCACCCCCCTCTAAATTGTAGGGACTCACACTGGCTATAGGATTGCATTCCTAGCCACTCCACTATAATAACATATCATATCATAGTGGAGAATCCATTCACTGTTTATATCCATTCATAGAATGGACATAGCTACTATTATTGAGTGGTGGACCTTATAAAAATATCATGTGCATATTTTTACTTCTTTCTATTATTGCATGCAACGGGGAAAAGAGAATATGATAATTAAGATCCTAATAGGTCAAGAGGTATGGGAATAAAAGTTGTAATTGGTTTAAAAAATCCCTAACACTAATTCACCCCCCTCTCAGTGTTATGTATATTCCATACTGTTCCTCTCATTCCATAGTGTGTTTCTAGATGCTATCCTTGGGCTTTAGGTTGTTTCGCCCAATGCCACTGAAAAAGAGGATGGGAGGGTCACACGCTAAGTTTATCCAGAATCTCAAATAAATAATATATTATTATTTATTATTTAAAAAGTTGAATAAATAGTATTCTCACACTTGCTTTAATAATTATTCATATTTTCTAGATTGCATATATTCTTTCGTGAGTTATTAGAGAGAATATAATGTGAGTAAAGTATTTAATAAAAATTTATTTTCTGTTTAGTGGATATGATATTTATTTATTTATTGGTGAATAATGCAATGATAATTATTTATCAAATAAATATAATTATTCAAGGAATGATAAATATTATAGAGGAATGGAGGACCGAGTTTAATAGTATGGTGAAAAATAATATATATTTAATATTATTTGATTAAATAATATTTAATTTTAATTTGTCAGTTTAGCGCATGTGAGAAATATTATTATTATTATTATGGACATGGGGTTCCATAAATATTAAATAAATAATAAAGCGTGGATGTGATATTATTTATTTATAACTTTAGAGGTATATAAACCCAATTATATTATTTTTTAAGAGAGAAAATTTCATTTTTGTTGTGCACAATGATGGTCGAAGATAATCCTCTCAATCCCTAAAGAGCTCTCTCTCCTTGAACACTCCCAAGAAAGGATAGCGATCTTCATCCATATTCCATACTCAATTTTATAATTATTAAGGATAATCCTTTATAAGTGATTCTAAAATAGATCAAATATGGATGACGCAAGAGATAGGATCTATCGTGCTTACACCTATAGATTCATACGACAACATTTGGAGATTTGTGGAACATGTATGGATCACTGCTATAGGGAATATATTCTTGATTCTTGCAATGCAACAAAGGTATAATGTAGATTCGTTTTCATTTCCATCAATGAAAAACTAATAGCTCTCAAGTTAATTCTAAGTTGATTAAATTAATTATAAATAATATGCGAGATCTTGTGCTTTGGTTCTGGCGATTATCCATTGTTTGTGATCTGATTTAATTTTGTTGATTATGATGTTTATAATCATGTATATCTTAGATTAATCATCAATAATGACAAAAAAAAGTTTTTCATGTCCCATCACACGCTTCCTCTGTGCCTAGAACCTACATTTTTGTCCAATAAAAAATGAAAACATCACTTATGCGTACATACGAGCCACTATCTCCACACAGTGATGTAATTAGTTTTTGATCACCACCACATATGGTTTATTAATATGATATATCAAATGAATATATATGATATTGAAATAATTATGATTCTATAAAATTAAACCTTTATCAATTTCATTTTAGTTTTATCCATTAGAAAAATGGAATCATTACTCATGCGTACATGTGTATTACCACCTCCACAAAGCATTGTTATTCATTTTTCATTTATGATTTATGTGGTTGGTCATAAGATTATATAGAATAAATAAATATGATATTTATAATATGATTATGATTTTATAAAATTAATCCTTTATTTATTTCATTTTCTTTTCATCTATTAAAAAATGGAATCATTGTCCATGCGTATGTATGGACTACCGTCTCCATGAAATTATGTTCTTCATTTTTCATGACCAAATTACATGGATGGTTCTAAAAGTATATTGAATTTATGAAAATGATAATTATAATATTTTTAAGATTCTTTTGATTATTTTCCCATGAAATATTTTACTTTGGTCAACCTGCTAATGTTATTTTGAATATTATTAATCAAACGACCTCAAAACATCTAATTTAAACTTAACTAATGTAGTAACTAAATTAAACATGAAAATAAATTAAATAAAAGTAATAATAAGAAAGGATTGAACATGAAAAATTTTACAAAGGAAGTAAAATTCATTTGTTTTGCAAATCCATTTCAAGTTCCCTTATTAAATGTTCTTTTGATTGAAAAGTTATAAAAAATGTAATGTATTATCCTTTAAAACCTTATTTTAAAATTATCCATTAAAAATATTTCTCCTTCGTATCCATGTTCTTCAAATTCTTTAAGAATGTTCTTATTTATGTTAAAAGATTCGTAAAGGATATTTTTAACTAGTTTTGAATCTCTTTACCAAGTTTTTAAAATGAATCTTTTCAATGTTTCTCATATGGGTTATTTTTACTTTTTAAAAAAGTCCAAAAGAATTTTTTTTTAGCATTTACTACATGACCAGATTTTCTTGCCAGCATAGCTATTATACATTATCAAGATTACTCTAAAATTTTATATAGTTTTTCAAAGAAAATCTTATTCAGATTATTCTGGTAATTATTTTTAAGTTACCAAAAGAAAAAGGAATGTTTTCTCTTGATTTTCAAAGAGTATTTTAAATGATTTTATAGAAGAGATTTTTTATCTATATCAACATAATAAATTTTTGGTAAAGTAAATAATGGTGGTTTCATAGAAATGATGTCTTTGTGTGGATATAAACAAGTGGATGTAGGCTCTAGAATAGATTCTATTAGGAGTGATAACTTTGAAAAAGTTTGGTTGGGTATTAACTCAATCTTCACTCAGTGCACTACTGGTGAGTCTAACTACGCACCTGGCTTGACACTACTAAGGGATGAGCTTTGAATATTTGACTGAAAATTAAATTTCTATTTTCCAAACACTTTTAAGGAAAAAGTGAGAAACCGTGGGTTCAACCACAAATAGGGATTACATAATCATTAAAGTACAATTTAGGGCTACCAAAGTTAATCTACCTATATAATTTCCAAGAGATATTGTTCACCTGAGTGTTGGGTTCCTCCATAAAGAGATCTTCAACCCAAAAAGTCAGCTTGTCCCAAGACTGGATGTAATCCTCAAGGTTGATCTTTCCATTATTGAAACCCCTAAATAATATTAGGTCCTTATTTTCAATATTGGTATATTTCTCCTTATTGAGAGTCACCCTTAAGGATCTCCCCGTCATTTTAGCAGCTTCTTCTTCAGTGGAATTATTGAATATTTCATATGTTTATTTATTAACCATAATAAATGATTTCAATATATATTATCTATCATCCTTCATCTCAATGTTGACTAAACTGTATACTCATTATTATATATGGTGTGAACAGAAGGAAACATGTTAAGAAAGTTATTTCATTTACTAGGTAAAATAATGACATTTTAAAAGCTAGTTTTTCAATATGTTGATTATAATGTATGACATAATGTATTCCGTCATTATGGATTCAGTTATTATTTTCCATGTGATTATTTACATTTCCCTTAGATATATTTTATGTTCAAGTTTTTTATGGGTTATTAAGAAAAAATTTTATTATATAATATAATAAAATGATTCCATGATTTAAAATAAATTTTATAATCTTTTAAAAGTGAAAGGTTTGTTATGAAGGAAAATTTTTCTTATTTTCCAAAGAAACCCTAATGAATTATGATTTTACTTTTATTCTTTATTATGAATTTTTTTATGAAAAACTTTGATCATAAAGTTGATTTCAAGAGTAAATAAGTGATTATTTTGAACTCAAATTTTATTATATGAAAAGGTAAACAGTCATATGAGTTTTCATGAATGTCAAATGGATTAACAAGTTTGAATTCTTTTTATATTCATTAATGAGCTTTGTTTTTTTTCAACCCATGTTTTCAAATGTTTTTCATAGGGCTTAAGGATGTGTGTAGATTATAGCATGGTCAATGGAGACACATCTGGAATAAAGAAAAAGTTTCATGAAGGAAATAGAAGTATAAACATAAAAAACTATTTTTATGGAAAAAAATGTACACTGTGTGAAAATATCCACTTAGTTATGTAATGGTTTTCCAAAAACATTAAAACACTAAACCAAAAAGATCCTCAAATGTATAAAAGTACAACCCATGTTATAAAACCATGTAATTATGGGTTGTTAAAGTTATGGATTGTTATAGAGGGGTTCAAAATACTTAACTTTAAATAATAAAACAAGAAATTATGAGTTTAATCCCTTTGGAAGTATATAATTCCTAAAAATATTAATAATATATTTATGAGGTCTTTGTGGATGATGTCTCATTAACTTAAAAGAACTAGTTGGTGAAACCATAGAGGCACAGAGCACTAGAGAGGTTAAGAGAAAAAAAACATGTATCACTTCCCCTATGTTTGACATTTAAGTGAATAATATGTCATTAACTTTTTCAATGAATTTGGGAATCACATTCCTCATGTCCCTGGTGTTCACCCTCATATCTTGATTGAAAATATATTTATATCATCTCATGATGTGTTCTTGGATTTCATTCTATTTTGATATGGCGTATCCACCATTTTTTAAGAAGGTGATTGGATTGTTGGATTTCATAACTTTTTATAGACTGTTAAAGAAATATGTGTTTCTATATCACTCTTTGAGCCATTTCACCCTAAAATTATCTTTGGGGATTGATTCTTTATGTTAATCTTATCATTTAGTTGAGTAAATAAGTTTAGTTCCTTATTGATAGTTGTTCTATCAAACTACCCATTGTGATTGTCCTAGATTTCCACCAAACACCTCTCTACGTCCTAAGTCTCTATGTCAATTTCATTGAAGTTCCACTACCACAAAACTGGGTTTCCACAATGCCCCCCTTTATCAGCGCTTTTTTAGCACTGTTAAAGGGGCCCCCTTTATCAGTTCTTTTTTTAGTAGCGCGTATAAAGGGGGGATTTATCAGTGATTTTTTCATAGCACAGATAAAGTGTATATTTCAAAAAAATATTTCATAAAAAATAATATATTGATATATAAATATATAATTCTATTTATGTTTATAGAAATATAATATATATTTTTTAAATTTGTTTTAGATAAGTATAAATAAACATTTTCACTTAATATATAAGATATGTAGTGAAAATGACTTATAAAATATCTTAAAAAATTATTAATTAATAATTTTATAATTATTATTGACCAATAATAATTTAATAAAAATTTTACGGCACAAAAAATCAAAAAAAATAATAAAATATCTAAAATAAGTTAAAAACGTAACTCAAACTTCAAACGACTATAAATTTTTGATCTGGGTGTCTGTTTGAGCTCTACAACATATCAAATCAAATCCTGTGACATGATCTACGCACTAGTAACCCAAGATAACCTTAAATTACATTTTTTAGGCCAGAAAAGGCATAGAAGGCCTCCAAAACTGAGTTTTTAGTTTGGATACCCAAGTTTTTTAACATTCTAATGAATTCCAGCCTCGTCTCAGGGAGTCTTTTTGACAATTTTCACTAGGGACTGAATTTATTATAAGGGGTTACATTTATATTGATATTATAGATTTGAAATTTTATCATTTTCATAGTGTAATGTTATTTACAATCAATTATATAACAATATATACATATTTTTTATATATTCACCGATAAAAATTTAATTTTATAAATAAATAATTAAACACATTTACATATAAAGTTTATTTGTCAATATATAAGGCTTATCTAAATAAAAAAATTAATATAAATTTTATTTAAAATAAAAATATATTAATATTTATATACCTATATGATGTTTGTGTGTGTGTTTATATATTTTTGGCGTCTGTATTGACAAATTGTTATATATTATCTATATTTTAAATATATATATATACATATTAATATATAATATTTGTAAATATATATAAATATGTATAATTATACTTAAAAATACACATATAATGTGTGTGTGTGTGTTGTATATATGTATTTATTTATTTATAAACACACACAAAACTATATTTTATAAATGTATTTAAAACTGATCTTATAAATATATATTAATATACGAATAAATGTATAAATATATAAATATAACTATATATGTATGTATGTGTATATATATATATTATTATACAAATATATATATATATATTAATATAATGAAATATATATATTAATATATATATATATGTGTGTGTGTGTGTGTGTTAATATAAATATATATTAATATAAGAGTAAATATAACTATATATATATATAAATAAATAGATATATTAATAAATAAATATAAAAACAATATGGTGGAGTGGTAAAGACTTAGGTGCGCAAACAACAGGTCACGAGTTCGAATCCAGGGGAGGCAGGTCACGCGCGCGGGTGGAATAAGGGATAGCATTATTAAAGGGTGGGGGCTAGAGCTGTTAAAGGCTGGTGGTGGCTAGGGCATGTGGGGTGGGGTGGGGGATGTTTAAGGGGGGTCAAGAACTATTGAAGCCCCTCCCTGATTCGCATATTTTTTTAATGTTTTTAACTTTTATCAGCGCTTTCTTTTAACACTCATAAAATGGGTCTTTATCAGCATTTTTTTTAGTGCTAATAAAAGGGACCTCCCCTTTATCTTTTCTGAGATTAATAGTGCTTTTTTAGCACTTTAAATGGACTGTTCTAGTGCTGATAAATGCCATATTTGATGTAGTGTTCTCTTTACTCTAATACCTTAGTCTTTTCTTCATATTTTTTAATTTATAGATGCAAGAATAGAGTTTATTTATACAAATAGTGCTAGTCCACACTTCTTGAACCACCCTTCTATAATCATGGGGCTGTATTCGGGAATTTTTTGAATCTAAAAGGGTTGGGGGCCTTTCCTTCTCCATGTGAAGGGAGGTAAGGATGGGGTGATGATCATATCTAATCATCAAAAGAGTTTGAGATTGCACTTCCTATCACTCCTCCAACATAAGGAAATTGAAAAATATTCCATCTAGCTTACTAGAATTAACTATGTTACATGAATTCCTATACCAAGTGTACTTTTCCCCATGTAGAGCCACTTCCACCTGGTCTTGAGAGTCCATACATTCTCTAAATTCCCTGCTAGAAATGGCTAATACTTGTTCCTCAGTTCTTTTATTTATATCCATGACCATATTGAAGTCCCCAGTAAGAGGTTGCATTCCCTAAATGAATTGCTCAAGATTTATAATTTTATACTATAGGAGTCTTCTTCCCTGGTAGTTATTTAGGGCATAGATAAAATATCAGTGGGGAGATGTCCCTTCAATGAAACGTTATAGGTTAACATTCGTTGACCAGTGCTGATAACAATAAAATTAGTCACTTTGTGGATACAAGTACCCTCAAATTTTCCACAGTTACTGTGTGATAGTTAATACCTATGGGTTTGTAGCCCAAATCCCAGAAATTCATACTTTTATAAGAGCTAAGGTGAGTTATTGGTTCTGAAATCCCAACCATCAATGGATGATGGTTATAAATATGTGTAGAATGATAGAGATTGGACCCAATACCCAAGATGTCTCTTAATAGAGGCATTGGTGTCTATTTATAATGAATAATAAAGTTGAAAATTACTCAGAGTCCGATGTGGGACTCCAGACAACTTAACCTCCAACACCCCCTTCAAGATAGGTGTACCGAACTTAGATATAGATGAAAAAAATCTCTGACAGTCCCCCTCAAACTTAACATGTTCTGCTTGAATACATTAAAATGACTAAAAAGAAGAGAATATCTAGATGCATTGGCCACTGGTTTTACTCCACCTACTGTGCTCCCACCAATGGTTTCTAAAGAAAATCTGATCATTATAGAAATATCATGCTCCCTTGATGAGGAAGACCCTTGCATCAAGATGCCGGATGAAACAATGACTGACAAACAACCTCAAAGCAGCCAGGTGAAACAGTGCCTGACTAATAGGCCAAAAAGTTCGGGTGATACAGTGTCCAACTTTGCTGAACAAAATTGCTAAGGTGAAATGGAGTTCAACTAGAGAACCCTAAAATGCCAAGGTGAAATGGTGTCCGTCTTGGCAGACCCTAAATTTTGGTTGAAAAAAAATGTCTGAGGAACATCATGGAGTAGCATAGAACTTGATAGAGGTAAAGAATCCATTTTATAGCAGAGAAGAAGATGCGCCAGTGAATACACTGATAGCAAGAAGTGTGTGAAGTAACAAGAGAAGTAGGAACAAAAGAGGGTGACGTTGTGCACACCTGTTGGAGCAGCGATAGAAGAGGGTTGTCAGGATAAGGGGGCGTGCAGAAATTTAGTGGTGGTTGAGAAAGGATTATCATGTGGGATAGAGATGTCTGGGTTTCCTGGATCTGGACCTCGCTTTGGAGTAAATGGTCGCGCACAGAAGCATGACTAGGCTGGAGGAGGCTGTCGCACAGGGAGGGTGATGCTCAGGATTTCATCGGACAGGGGGCAACGCGATAGCAGTAGGAAGATGAGGTCATGCACAGGAAGATGAGGTCATGCCTTCAAGTAGAGATTTGAATTTATGTGGCTCTACAGATAGCGAGTTCACTCAGAGGGGGTGCGGTGCACACGACAGGCATTTCTACACAAGAGTGCATAGGAGAAAGGGTTCATCATCGGTCATCATGTAGGAGATGAGGCATATAGGATCCATCGCACGGGAGGTGGCACACTGGATATGGAACACGGACTAGCTTCTAGGAGGGTCAACACTCAGGAGCATTGTGGGTATGGGGCGATGGCAAAAAACAAGGGCCTACTGGCCATGGGGGGTCATCGCCCCTCTTGGAGCGGAAAACTTAGGGTGAAACCCTAGTTCAAGAGGATAGAAATGGGATGATGAGGGTTTAGGTTATACCTGCTCTGATACCATGTATAATGATAGAGAGTTAAACCAACACCCAAGATACCTCTTAAGATAGAACTTGGTGTTTATTTATAATGAATAGTAAAGTTGAAAAAATACTAGTCTGATGTGAGACTCCACACAACTTAACCTCTAACAATAAAATTTTTTTGTTAGCCTACCCCTAAAAATTTCAAAAGAGGACATTGATCATTTATCTTACTTAGATTTTGACTTCCTATCACCCAAGGATGAAAATTTTTTAGGTGGCGAGCCTTTGTGTCTACCCCTCCCTAGTTAATGGTGAGGCCACTGTTTTCTCAATTTTTTTCCCTTTTCTTTTCTTGATAGATTCAAAAACCATAGATAGGGATGTAGCATAATCCTCTTTATTTATCATTGTTATCTGAGTTTTAGTCATCTCCACTTCATCCTCAGTAGTCACATTGTAATTCCAATAGATGGGGGAACTATGCTCAGCCTACACATCTGGCCCCAAAGCCTTTGAAAGGCCAGTCTCTTTTAAAGATTCATGGTTTCCCTCTTTAGAACCCAATCTCCTTTTCTAGTTGATTTATTGAAGCATCCATTACTGGAGGCTCCAACTCTTCATCTTGTCTACGAGTCCCACGACATGTACTAACATCGTCACAATTGGAGGAAACATGAATCTTTTGAACAGGACACAATTCACCCTCCACCATGGAACTCCAGTTCACTGGAGTCTAATTAATATTCCCTCTTTAGAACCTAATCTCCTTGTTTGGTTGATTCAGAGAAGTATCCATGAATAGAGGCTCCAACTCTTCATCTTAGCTATGAGTCCCATGAGATGTACAACCAGTATCAGAATTGGAGGAAACATGGGTCTTTTGAATAGGACACAATTCATCCTCCACCATGGCACTCCACTTCACATGAGTCTAATTAATATTCCCAGTTAGAAGATCATGATCATCACCAGCCTCTTCTTTCCCCTTGGATATTGTAAAGATAGGGTCGATAATAACTTATCTGAGAGAGACTTCCTTCCCCTTGTGAGGGGTTATATTTGGGACTCTGACATTTGCTTCATTTTAAATAATGACTTATCAGGTATTCTTATCCTCATTCGGAGGTTCTTGGGGTTTTGAAGATTCACAAGTCCTCTCCTCATTTTCATGCCTTTGTTCCCCTCTCCATACTTCCTTATAGGGACCTAGCTTCATGGTTTGAAGTTTTTGAACTTTCCAGTAGTTGGAAACCTCATGTCTTACTAACTTACAGAAAGTATAGAATGCAGGTATATAATCATACTCAATACCAATGTTTTCACCATTCACAATTAGGTTGGCACTTTTAGGTCGATTACATGGGAGATATGCTTCCACTAGGACTCTGGAGTAATATCCAAGCATGCCTTCAATTGAGTTTTCATCTATATTAAGGGGTTCTCTAATGCAGAATGCAATGTACTTCAAAATTTGAGGGTCCCAAACACCCAGCTATGCTCTTGGATCCTGGCCCTGATCTGATCATTGGTGTGCTTCTAATGGTGTGGGTTGAAGTTGATAACCCATTCTGATATTTAGAAAATTACAGGGCTAGGATTATTGAAATTGGAGTCCCAGACAGTAGATAGTTGAAGTTCTAATTCAAAAACAAAGTGATTGTATCCATTTATAATGGGGATAATCTTAAAATTCTCAAAAATCTATATAGGGTTTAATTTCAATTTCATCTCCTCCACATTCAGAGGCTTGTCTCCCTTTACGAGCATCAGTCTTATAATAAGGAAAACCTGAAGAAATAAAGTCTCTCCTTGAGATCCTCTTGATTAACCCTGATTAAGAACCACCCATCCTCGGATCTTTAGATAGGAAACTCATTCAAAGCTTGAGTTTAATAGACGCCCTCCATAGAGGGATTTAAATCGTCTTAGGTTCGACACCTGAACCTGATCATTAGGTTGGAATCTGGATTACTGCCACGTCATGTGAGTCCATCTGAAACATTAAAATACTGAAAAAATAATAAAATAAGCTAAGGTAAAGTAAAGAGAAAAGGTCAGGGTTAATTACTTCCTGCCTAAACAAGGTTGATGGAAATATTTTGACCGCCGCGGCTACACTGGAGCGTCAAGCTTCGAGATTCTCTGAGGGTCACATTCAACATTTTCCAATCGCAACTACATCGACTCAGGTGCACTTTTCAGGGGAGGCTATACCCATGCGGGTTCTTCATGATTATATGGGATAGAATCCATACGCGACATTTGCAGGATCCATTTGCAGCTTTCATTCACAAGGGGAGGCAATAAACCATGCACATTTGGGTCTTTAGGAAGGTTCGTTCATAGGAGATGTTTTAACGTAGCAATTGCAGGATGCATTTTCAGAAACCCTTTCCAATAGCTTAGCCATTTGTAGGAGGCATTCCCATCAATTTTTGGGATTCTACTAGTCCCTTTCTATGTTAAAAAAACATCATGAAATCACAGTTCAAATTATGAGTTGACATCTCTATTGTAAAATTTCACTATGAATTGAAAATTGAAATTCCAAGTTCCAAATTTCAAAAGATTCGAAGAAGAAAACTGGGATTTTTAATGGGAATTTTCTAATGGTAAAGTCTGACAAGAATTGCCAATGGGAATTTTCCTGTGAGAATTTTCAATGCGAATTTCCGGTGAAAATTTCAACTGGGAGTTACTAATATGAATTTGTAACTGCGATTTCCAATGAGAATTTCCAATGTAAATTCATAGTGAAAATTTGCAGTTTGAATTAGTAGTGCGAATTTGCAGGGAAAATTTCCAGTGGGAAATAGTAGTTTGAATTTTTAACTCCAATTTCCAATGGGAATTTCCTCTAGATCCAAAGGAAACACCATTAAACAAATTATAGACAATTGTGATCTAACACTTTGTGCAGAAAAATTGTATATCACATAATGACTGCAAGGGACCTGAATATGAATGCTCTATAAGGTGCAGAGGCCATAAATTCATTTGATTTAAATGTTGTTCAAAATTTGTTTGACTGATACATCACAAATCAAAGTAGTGAGGACATTACAAACTCAAAGAGAAGTTTAGAAATTATCATCAATAGAGTTGAAGTCCCAAATTCAGAAGAAAGCACCCCATGTGAAAACATTTCTAAAGAAAGCAGTACATGGAGACCAAGTATGGGGATGACTTTTAAATCAGATTTAGATGCTTGTTCATTTTATGTTGCTTATGGAGGCATTGTTGGTTTTAGTGTACAGAAACATTATGTTAACAAACATAAAAAGGAAAAAAGTTTGGTAACATCCACATTGTATACATATAGCAAAGAAGGACAACAATGTGAATACAAACGTGATGTCAATGCCAAAAAGTCACGTCCAGAAAAAAGGACTAATTGTCTAGCACGAATGGTAGTTGTCTACATGTCCAATAACCAATATGAGTGCACACAATTTGTTAACAAGAATAACCGTCCTTTACATGCTCCCAAGACCATGCATTTCATGAGGTCACAAAGACACATTAGTGATGCACAAGGTGCTGAGTTGGAAATCAATGACAAAGCTGTTCTGAAGCACGGTGATTTGTTTTCACTTGAAATAGTTATTACAGGTGACCCTGTGAGTCTTGGATATACACGAGTGGACCAACTGAATTATTTAAGGTCCAAAAGAAAAAGGGAGTTGCAACTATGTGATGCTGATGGTATGTTACAATACATAGAGAAGAAATGAAGATATAACACATCATTCATATACTCAGTGAAACTTGACATGTGTGGTCAAATTATAAAAAAAATTTGTATTGACCTAAGAATGAATGTTGATTATGAGAATTTTAGAGACATTTTCATGTTTGACACTACCTTCAACACAAACAAGAATTATAGACCTTTGGGGTGTTTGTAGGTATAAATCATCAAAAGAATATTGTAATTTTGGTCAACACTGTTATATGATGAGACTGTATACTCATTTAGTTGGTTGTTTAATAGATTTGTTGATTTTTATAGAGGCAAATATCCAAATACAATTTTCACAGATCAAGATGTAGCTATGTCTAAAGCAATTGGTTTGACACTACCTATATAAAGACACAACCTATGCACCTAGAACCTAATGCAAAATGGAATGATACATGTGTCCCATGTAATGAAAGATGACTCAACAGTGTTGGAAAAATTAAAAAAAATACATGTAAGGCATTGAAGATATTTCAAAATTTGAAACAACATGGAAAGAAATCCAACTACATTGTAGTCATATAAATTAAACATGGATAGAAGATATGTACAGATTCAAAGAAAAATGAGCTCATTGATTTATGAAAACTGCATTGACATTAGTAATTCTAAGCACACAGTTAAGTGAAAGTTTAAATGGTGTATTAAAGGATTATTTGAATTGTAAACTCAATGTCTTGGAATTATTCCAACAATTTTAGAGTGTGTTGGAGAAGAATCAATATCGATAAATGAAAGATGAATTTGATGGAAGGGAAAATATTCCATGCAATCATTTTCCATATCATTCGTTCGTGGTTCAAGCAAGTCATTTGTACACTCAAAAAATATTTGATCTTTTCCGGCATGAACACCAACTATGTGGTGCTTGTTTCCTTAAGTATTGTAATGAAACTATTTCCCCGAAATAGTATCTTGTGGAAATAAAAGGTTCATCAAATGAGTTTAGAGTAAAAGTGTACCAATTGTTACCCATTAGAATTGGTTGTACTTGTCTAAAATTTGAAAGTTATGGCTATTTGTGTTGTCATATATTGAAAATATTAGAAAGGTTGGACATGCAGTCCTTTCCAGGGTTGTATATCTATAAGAGATGTATAATACATGCCCATGACATCCAATTGGTAGACATCACATTTAATCATGTTGAAGAGGATATGGTAGCAAGAAAAGATCAATGTTACCAATAGTTGGAACGAATGGAAATAAAGCTTGTAACTTAATCCTGTGAGTTTGAACAAGGATATAGAATTGGAATTTAAAATTTGAACAATTATGCCAGAGAATTGCAGGACTCCAAAAAGAATGTACCCTCAAAATGAAGTAAACAAGAAGCTAAAAACCAAGGTCGAAAACAGTCTAAAACATCATTTAATAAAAAAGATAAAAGTAAAGGTGGTGACAGGATGAAAAGTTGTCTAGAGTAGGAAATAAAACACATAAAGAATCGGTGTAAAATCAGAAATCAAGAGACCGAAAAACTGGTAATGCATTGTTATTATTTACTTATCTTATTGAACTAATGCATTTTATTTTATCATGACTAAATATTGTTATAATGCATTTGCAGGGAACAGCTATAGAACTGAAAAATAGTGGTTGTAATGGACAAACTATCACATATGTAAATGTAATTACTATACAGTAGGTTACAAAACATTTGTTATGGAAACCAATATCATAGAACTTTATATAATGTGACATTTAAAACCATATATAGTATAAATGGTTATGTGTAACTCTTAGTGGTGGTTTCATGGTTGGACACTCCATGTAGCTCTATAACATATTGATAGTAAATTATGGAACGAATAGAAAAATCAGACCCTCTACATCATAGCGTACTGACCACACAGTAGAGTCCCAGGATAAGAAAATTTTTGTATAAAAATCAGACCCTCCACCTTAGAATTTAATTTCCACCATTCCATGGGTAAAACATGCATGAACCCCCTATCTTGGATCCACTATTGTATACACACCATAATCTGAGTCCACCTAGTCAGCCTCTAGTGCTTCCGAATATTCTTACTCTTCTATCCCCAATTTTTCACCACATCCAAACTCTACAATACTAGCCTATTGGACCATGTGCCAACCATGAAACCACCATTGAGAGTTACATTGATACCCACATCATAGCACTACATATAATGTGATATTTAAAACCTTATACAGTTTTTCTGTTATTATTTTATTATGTTAATGAACTATTTCATTCAATGCTAACATGAATAAATAATGTTATAATAATGTTGTAGGGAAATTCGATAGAACCATGGAATGCTGGTTACCATGCTGATAGTGTCATAAATCTCAATGTGTGTACATATTGTTTTGTATCTTCAAAACCTAAAAATTTAAAAATAGTTCATAGCAGTTGATATGTTGTCCTATTTTAAATCTTATGAAAAACTTTTGTTAGTTATAATTGTAGTTGTTAATATATAATTATTGATGCAATTAGGAGCCAACAAGGAGTAATTTTCCACCATTGACAATGCAAGATTCAACAACGACTGCAAATGGGAATGACAACATAAATATGAGTACCAAGAACTCATTGCAAGCATTTTAGAATTCAATTGATACACAACTTCAACTACAGATGTCATCAAAATATGAATCTTTTTATCAAAATTAGTTTTTATAATTGAATTTGTTGGTGTAGATTGGGAAATTGTAAAAAGCATTTTGTACATGATCAAACTGGAAATGTCCCCTCCCATTTTATAATGAAAAAGTTTAGTGGAAAATTCCAATTCAAATTCCCCGTTTCAATTTGTATCCACGACAACTTACCATCAAACTGAAGGAAGTGAGTGCAAATAAAAATGACATTTTTACACCTAATAAAATGATGTAAACGAAATTGAAAATTTCCACACATAGTTTGGATCCAGAGTTCCCACTTGAAATTCCCAGTTGGAAGTTATATCCACAACTAGTTTCCATTAAAAGAAATAACCCACACTTTACAGTGGGAAATTCCACTGGAAATTTCCAATGAAAATTACCAATTGAAATGTATATGCACAGATAGTTTACATTGAACCAACTATCCCACAATTTATAGTGAAAAATTAAAATGGTAATTTCTAATGCAAATTCCTGGTTGGAATTTTTATGCACAACCAGTTTCCATTTTAAGACATGACTCTGGAGACTAAAAGAAGAAATACCAGTTTAACACCCTTCATACTGTTAAATATTAAATCAATATAATCTATATGAAAATGGTTATCTAGATAAACAAATTACCATTTTTACCCTATGTAACACCCAAAAAAGTGATGAAAACCAAACTGCAAAATTTCAATCCACAGTTTACAGTGGGAATTTCCACTAGAATGTTCCAATGAGAATTCCCTATTAATAATTCTATGCATATCAAGTTTCTTAGTTATTCATATAAAAAAGGCATACTAAAATGATAGAGAACATAGAAACACCTATCTTAAAACCAATGTTTGTTCACCCTGAAAAGAAATTACACATTTCCACCCACCAATCACCCACCATCACCGTCACAAAAAGTTACATTATTTATGTTTGTTATAGGATAATCATATTTTTGTTACAATAAAAAGTTCAATTAACAATCATCATTGCATCTAACAGCAACCAAATACTTCTGACTCTCAACATTGATCTATGTTGTCGTCCTGCTATGATCATTTAAGAAGCAATGCACCATAAACAAGCACCTCTCAACAAGTTCTCTTTATGTCAAAAATTCTAGGACTTAAACTCCTATAGCCAAACATTACATGATATAAAAAATGATGAAATTGCAATCCAAATTCGCATCTTCCTATTATGGAGTCTTCTCAATGGTCATGTCCCATTTACATTGCTTGAACTTCTTGGCATCAACTAAGCTGAAAACTTCCTCTGAATATGATTTTTTTTAAAAAAATCAATTATTATTCCATCTATTAATGTATTAAAAATTATATTGTACATTTTATAATAACTTACCACATTCACTGCATCTTTAAGGAACAGATCGCTTGCTCTCGTGAGTCGAATGGGTTGCATTGAGTTATAAAATCAAAACAAAATTTTTTTTAAATCCATGACTAATAAAGTCCAATGGATATTATCATAATTTAACATGCATAATAAAATAATGGATCTCCTCATACTGAAAATTACGGGTCGCTTCAAAAAATGTGTCCTTTAATTCCTCATTTTTTGAATACAGAACTCCCTATAAGCCAAAGAAAGAATAAAATGTAAGATTGTAGTAACCATTAACTATAGACATGTTTTCAATATTGTTTTGTTTGGAAATGGGGATGACCTTGATTGTTTATGGTTCAAACATTCCAATTGGTCTCTAACGGGTTTATTCGTAGAACTGGAAACATCCAATGATTCTATATCTATTTGGACCAACATTCCAATGGTAGGAGCTCATTAGTTGTAGACCGATGAGGCTTAAGAATTTTCATTGGTTGAGAGGATGGGAGGTCAGGCGCTTCACACCTTTTTTGGGGGGAATTATTTCCTACTACAGGACTCTCTTATAGATTTAAGTTTTGTTCAGGAATCCTTATTAATTCACAAAGCATGAAAATGAGTTTTCCTTTAGATTTAGCAATCTATGATTGATATGTAAGGGATTTAGAGAATTTTTTATATGTATTTTAGGTTCTTCATCAATGGAGAATCATCCTTATGTATTGGAGATTCTTAGTCAATGGTATCCTTCAATACATTATATATAAATCTATTGGCCATTATGACGACCATACTGGTTTTAAAGCCACTCCGAGGGGCACTTGAAGTTTATTTTCATTCAGAAATACAGGGATTATTTTAGATTTGGGATCGAACCCATAAATTGGTTACCTATGTATCCGTGTTTTAAAAAGTAATCAGAACCCACATAGTTCGATAAGAAGGATATAGTTTAACGTCATATGGGACGAAAAAGAATTAATGAAAGATGCGATTGAACCTTATAAAGCCTTCTTATGTACTCTACTTTTAAGGCAGAGATCAAATTCCTCGTAGTTTGAGTGAAGAAATATGGGGTTTATGCATGGTTAATGGCCTAAAAAAGAGATGTCATGATTACTTTTAAACTCTAAGCTCACGTGAGTCATACTCGATGTGAGAAAAAAGAGGTATCAGTAGACTTGATGATGGCTCCATAAAAATATGTAGTCACAAGAAATGATGTGGGGCTTACATATTTATGATTGTCCAAGTAAATGAAGACCAAGACTAACTTCAGGAAAGAAGCCCAGAAGCAGGGTCCATAAAGGTATTTGTACTTTATGGAGATTTGGAGTTTTAACCTAGGGCTTACTCCTGAGAAGGAGGACCAAATTAAAAGGGACTTATGATTGGGGTTTAGTTTGGAGAAGGATGCCCAAATCGAAAGAAATTAGTATTGTGGCTTACTTATGAGGAGGATTCCCAATATTTAAGGAAACTATGACTGGGGATTACTCCTAATAAGGAGGCCCAAAATCAAAAGATCTTCTCATCTTTAAAGGATGAGGTTATAGAAGAAACATCTAACCATGTGACATAAAGCTTGTAAGTCACGAGGTTTTGGGATTGGTTCTCACAGAATTATTTTTAGCTAAGGAATCCAACAAAATAACCATGCCATAAATGGATTTGAAAAGGGGTTTGATGGAAAATATCTTGAAGAGGAGAGGTGAATGAGAGAGAGGCACACAAATGAAATTAGCACGCAAGTATGGCCGCACAAATAATTTGGAGCGCAAGTCTTAGTCGCGCAACTGTACTTGCACAGCATAGGTTTACTTGGGCGATGAAGAATCGGTAGGGTAATACTTGGGAGAGACTAAACTCAAGCCTTTAGTATTATTCTGAGATGTTTCCAAAAGGGTGATGTGCAAGTTTCATTGAAAGGGTAGGGCAGCGCGCAAGTGTTTTCACTTTTAAGGAGGTATGGACACTTAGGAGTGCAAGTGTTGATGAATTCTAAAAACTTAGGTCTTATCCTACTTCTTCAAGCCTTCCATTCTAGGTAAAAAATTACCTTAGAAGCTTTCGGAATAGTTTAGTTGAAGACTTGGGCGACCAGAGCTTGAATCTGAGTTTTGGAAAATTTGTCCTCGAAATGGGGGGCCCACAGGGGCTATTTATAGGCTACTGGTCACCTTGGGAGAAAAAAATAATAGGGTGTGCAAGTTACTTGCGTGACCCATAGTTGGGGCGCAAGTGACTTGCGCGGCGCACAGGAAACATGCACGCCTCCCTCCAAATGGGTTCCTAGTCCATGCCTTCGTCAATTTTTGATGTTCTTCAAAGGGTAACCCTCTTTGTGCTTAAGATATTCTTATTTGCTATTCATTGGAATCTATGATGGAAAGGAGCGTCAACAAAAGTTCCCCTTAAGAGTTGGATCCAAAAAGGAAAGAGGATCCGGCTCTAAGGTAAATCCAAAGAACCAAGGTATATGGTGTGCAAGTTCGGCGCGCAAATGTTGGGGTGCGCAAGTATGGAGTGCAGGTGGTCTGGATCACCTATATATACAGGATCACTCCTGCACAAACACACTTAGATTTTGGAAACTCGATATCTCATCATGCAGGTGCTTCGAGTTTCATTCTTCGGTCTTCTGGATTTTTTTGTTGTGCTTCTACAGAAGGTATTTGACTTGTGTGCCATGACTAGGGCGAAAAAACATGCGCGACCCGATTGACTTGCAAGCCATGTTTGGACTTGCGCACCTTAATTCCTTTGTAATTTTTTTTGATCTACTTAATTAGGATTTCACAAAACAAACTTAATTAAGGTTTTTCTGTTTGATCTTTATGTAGATTCAATGGGTCCCAGAAGAATTGGATCAGCTGCTGAGTTGGCCAGCAAGAGAATAGATGACATGATGAACGTCATCATCCATGATTATTATGTTATATGTGATAGCACTCTCTCAGATTTGGCTATGTACATGAAGAAATATCATGCCAATTTCCCATAGAGCATCTACTTTCCTTTGTATGGCCATGGTCATCTGCAAGGATTCAATGTTCCAGAGGAAAAGAATTATATCCCTCATTCCTGGTTTCAAACTTACACCAATTTCTCTTTGGAAAATGTCTCAGTTGCAGGATCATTTTCCAATGCTGGAATAGTGGAGAATGCATACATAATGCATCATAGCCCATGTGCTCCAGATCTGAAGCCTCACAAGCTTGAGCTGCAGCCGCATTTCTATCCCTCTATTTTCTGAAATTCTCAGATAGACTAATCTAAGGGATGGAAAAATAGTTGGTGTTTTCATCCTGGAGGAGGTGTGAAGCCGACTTGGATGTGGTCATATTGGGTGCGACAAACCTGTGCAGTTTTTATCGATGATCTGAAGGGAGCTTCAATATATGAAGTCGTCTAGGCTGGGTAGACATATGTCTATAGGAATCACAATTTCGTACCGGAGTTAATCAGTCGTTGGAGCCCGGAAATGAATTCTTTCCATATGACTCATGGAGAAGTAGGAATCAGTTTGTGGGTTGTCTAAAATATTTCAAGGGATCAAATTTTGGGAGATTTATGCTGAATTCATTCCCCCCAAGGTGACTTGGAATGATTTGGAGAAGACTCTGGACTTGGCTCGAGAGTTAATGAAAATTTTCCACAGGATTAAGAACACCTCGACCACAAAAACCCACTCCAGAAAGATATCAATACAGAGGATTGGATAGACATGTTTCTGATTAAGAAGAAATGGGAGGGTCCTTCTTGAACTTTTCCCACTAGTTGCCCAAGAGTAGCAAAGAGGGGTGCTCCGGGCACATTTTTTCAAATTCTGGAAGCATGAGAGTTTGATAGGTGGGGGTATGAAGTGAACCAGAAAATTCCAGAAAAGTCCCATCTGGTAGGATTTTTGGCCTTGTGGCTTAGTGTTTACCTTTTACTAGTTCGGGATTTGAAAGGAGGCGTGAGGCCGGGGACCATTGTCATTGCAGCCAAGTTGGCTAAAAAGAAGATGGTTGGGTTGGCCACCCCAGTTTTGGCAAAGATTCATAGGAGCTTACTTCATGTTTATATATTGAACTAT
Organism: Viscum album; assembly: GCA_963277665.1. Lineage (NCBI taxonomy): Eukaryota > Viridiplantae > Streptophyta > Magnoliopsida > Santalales > Viscaceae > Viscum > Viscum album. The sequence goes on from OY728143.1 coordinate 1,633,643,385, forward strand.
CCTCTAAGAATAGTGGTACCATTCCAAGGTTTATGGGGATGGATTATCACTCACATCAGGACATATTCTATACAAAGTGGGGTACAGGTTCCTGAAAGTTCTTTCTGGCCGTCTATTCAGGCCTTTTCTAGAATTTCTCCCTTATCCCTCAATTCTTATGATATCAAAATAAGGCTGAGCATGTTCAAGGATTTTCACTTCTTTCCTTAGGGAAATATACCAATAGGGAGATTTTTTGATGATGGAATAGCCAGCCTGGAGTTAAGGGCATACATGCTGACATGTAGAGATGGTACACTAGCCACGAGGATTTTCGGAGAAATTATATGTGAGGCCTATGCTCCATACAGATTCGCACATCAATTCAAATGTTTTCAGAAAATTATCGTATCCCCTCCAGTGCATGTTAGGTTAGAGAAGCATCTGATGGTTTCTCGTCAATTATGCTTCTTGACATCTATAGATAAGACTGTGGTAGTATTTGATCTACCAGCTGTTGAAGCGGTAAGTCGATTGACTACATGGTATGCCGAGAGCTGGGTAGAATCATACCCTTAAGGGGTACTAAATCATCTAGTCCCTAGGGTGGGGACAAAGAAGAGAACCATTGGGAAAGAAGTTATTCATTTGGAAGGTTATTCTTCCTCACCCGAATCTGATTCGTCGGGTTCCTCACTGGGGGATAATTCACCAGATTCCCAGGATGGGGATGATGAGGCACGAAATGCATCAAAGCGGCCTCGTGCTAGATATAATCCACCTGCCATAGTCAAGAGACCTACTCCATCGAATCATTGTGAGTTATATCATTGAGGAAATTTAGTCACCATTATTTTAAAGAGAAACAAGTTTCATTTTCTTATTCTTTATATGTGATTGCAGGAGCTAGGAAGATGTTGAAGTCCCAGATTGTAGGACCCTCCTCGCGGCCTTCTGGTGCATATTCTGAATATTTATGACTAGAGGTTGTCTAGACATGGAGGAGTTTATATTGTGTTGCTGAAACTTCTTGGATGGACTTATGAGAAGGGCTGAATATCCCTGAAGTGGGGAATCTCCAGGCTTCCACTGACACCCGTTTTGAGGACAACCCCAATAAAGTGAGGGCTTACATCAAAAAGCTGGAAACGTTCATATATGCCACTGATAAGTCAGTTCCTTTCACCAAGAGGGTGAAGGAAATGACTGACTGTGGTACCATTGAGGGGATTGGTACTTCATTAGATGAATAGTGGCATGATTACGTGGCTCCTGAAGATGTTAGTTTTCTTTTTTCTCATATTTCTATTTTCTTTGAAATTTGAATTTAGTCAAAGCTTTGTTATTCAAGGAAATAATTTCCTTCATCCGGTAACTTGTGAAGGAAAGAACCACTGAAATTCAATCACCACGGTATATCCCTGGTGGCACCGCTCTTGGAGCCACTGAATCTCCTCGTGATCTAAGAGAAGTATCTCCAGGCCAGCATGTAACACCCCAAGCTTCCATGGTACATTTCCCTTTGAATAATGTAATAGCTTGCGTTGTACGCAACTTCAAAATTCTAACACACCGCGACCAATCAAACTAGCCGTTATGAATAGTAATACCCACTTTTCAAAATTTTATAAATTTTATCTTTCAAAATGGACTTCATTTTTGGATTCGTAATATTGAAATTAGCTTAGGGTGAAGTTTTGGTATTTTTCTGAAAAATTTCAATTTTTGATGAATAATGAAAAACAGTGAGTTATAGTTTAAAACCGAATTTTTATTTAAATAATTATTTATTTTATTTAAATTTATTTTAGGTAAAAATAGATACATAATACCTATATAAGTTCAATTTAATTCATTGGATTCAGTTTATAATAATTTTAGATATATACCAATTTCATTGAACTTTTCACCGTCTTTTACCCACCTCCTAAGAGAATTTGAAAATTCACATAAAACTTAATTTTACCGCTTCTGTGAGTGAAATTTCAAAAATCTGGGAGATATGGTTGATATCAGTAAGAAATATTTGGTTCAATAAGATGAAAATAATTTGTGGTGAATAGTAACTTTTTACTTTTATTTACCACGGTTAAATGTAAATAGGGTAATTAAGGGTAAAAATGATATTATTATTACCCTACAACATTACCTAATTCTATTTTATAAGTATAATTTGACCAAAAACATCCTTAGTAATAAAATATGAACCTCTTTGGTCCACTTGGATTAGATTTGGACACTTATTATTATTTTATTTAAAGAAGAGTTAAAAGAGTTAAAACCAATGTTTAATAACTAAGACATTTTTAATATAGGGTTATACATAAGATAAATTAGACTATAAATATTCATTAGAAATATAAAAATATTTCATACATAATGGTATTTTATTTATATTTTTTAGACATTAAATAATGTAATTTATTTATGACACAATGATGATGCAGTAATTGCCTAATTAATGAAATATTAAAATAATTGATATTATAAATATCCTATTAAAAGTAATTTGATACCTTTTATGAATTAAACTAATTTTATTGGTTAATATGACATGTTATGGTAGGTTAGATGAATTTTTTTCGAAGTAATAATGCTGTTATGAATTTAGCAAAAACAAAATACCAAATAGTGTAAAAATTGACATGAAAGAGTTTTTAAAACAAATATTTTATTATTAATTGATATTATATTCCAAAAGATCTAAGGTTCATCCAAAGAACTTATATAATGATAGGTGTGTCATTAATGATCCACTTGGGGTTCTCTTATAAGTATATATTAATTTTATTAACCATATAATATAAAAATACAAAGAGACATGGTAAATGTCAAACTATTTAACTAAGAGTTAAATCTAAAAGATAAAGTTAATATAGTGACCCAAACCTATCTAAAACCTATTGTTTGAGTGGTTTTTGACCCATAACCTCCTTATACATTAAATAATTTATTTTTTATCCATTATAAACCTAAAATTATTTTATTATAAAATAATATTTCTAGCATTTCCTAAGGTTCCCTTCACCCCTCTTATAAAAGGGCACTCTCCCTTCTCTTTAATTCACACATTTAAAGCCTTTTAGCTTGGATAAACTCTACCCAAATACCCTATAAACTATTCTAACTTCATCCTACAGGTCTTCCTTTAGTCATAAATCAAAACTAAGGAGCCCTTTTGATCAAATCAAAAGGAAGAACCCAAAGAAGAGGTAAATATTTCATTACCTCTTTCAAGTTCCTTTCTTCTTCCACTTTCTCTTTCATTGTTGTTTCCATTATGAAATAATAACTCCAGTATATTATACTTACTGTGATGTTATTATAAATATGGTACAACCATATTCATTATTCTATCCATCCTTTGAATGACACGTCACCATACGTGCATACGTACGACTTACCGTCTCCACGTCGTGGTGTAATTGTTATTCAATACATTATTATTTGGATGGGTATAATAATGATGTGTAATTGATGTAAATAATAAATATAACATGATAATGATTATTTATATATGATATACCATAAAATTATATATTATTTTAATATCAAAATAATGATATTGTCGCTCGTGCGTACGTACGGATTACCATCTTTACGAATGAGATGAGATTCATTCCCCACCGTAATCTATTCAAGAATAATATTCATTAGATGACTAAAAATAATGTTTAAAGACTTAATATAATTCTTAATATTAATAAGATAAATTATATTCATAATAAACACTACTTATGAAACAAATCATATAAAGGAAAACAAATCAGTTAACACCTGAAATGATGATAATACTAAAATATTATTAACAAGGAAATATTAAAAGATCATATATGATATCATATTAATGTATATGATTCTTGTATAATTTAATAAAAATTATTTCACCATTATATAGGAGGTTAACCTACCCTCGACCATGTAAAAGTACAAATTAAGGGGTTTCTTATCTCACTTTTAATTCCGTGAGATTTCCAGTGTTTGTCACTTATTTATTAAATGTGGTGTATTATGTACTGTCATTTGATATATATATATTATCATTATTCTCTTTATATTCATGTTATTATGTGATTCATTTGGTTGTTATTAACTTTTTTCCATATTACTCGATTGATTACAACAAAGTACGGGTTTTCATCTCACTTCCTTTTTCCGTGAGATTCATGCCATACTACCATTATTTCCTTTTGTGTGGTGTATGTACTGCCCAATGATTGTATTCTTTGTGTAATATACTTTAATTTATTAGTAATTACATCTTCATTTTATAATCCATATTTCATGTGATGTATGTTTCGTAAGTTACCAAATTGGTAAGGGAATTTCAAATTTCAATTTCCACTCATTCAGCTTTAGGCATACTTCATTGATTATTTTACTCCATGATTATGTGTAGAATCACTATTTATTATTTTTTTAGTAATTTTCACACCCCTTTCTATGGATATAATTTTGATACACATAATCACTCCCTTGATAAATTCTCAAGTCATCGATATGAACTTGATAAGATTAATTTTAACTCAATCTCCATTTATTGAGTTAAACATCCAATTCATTGGTGTTGTTTTTACAAGAATATGTGTGAATGTCCTCTGATTTATTTACCTTTAATATCCAATAATATTGAGTGTATTTATATTTGTAACACATAATTATGTCGTTTATTTATCCTTAACCTAAGGATACGGTCTTTATAAGATATTTCATCTCAATTTACATTCCATTGAGACTTCTTTGTTGTTATATGCCAATTCACTTTTATATGGTGTATATAATGTACTTTGACATTGTATACCATGAATCCCTTTATTCCCATGATATTATAATGTTTTAATTACCTCAATTATTTGTATTCAAGTGTCTCTCCTTTGGTTAGGTACTCTAACTAAAATATCATTTTAAAATGTATTAAATATTTATTCTTCTAAATCTTTCTCATTAATGTCCATGTTTTAAAAATGGTTTTAAGGATTTATTTATATGGACATTAATGTTTTCAAATTAAAATTTCTTTTAAACATTTCAAATTTTTATGGGACACTTTGATTCAAAAATCTATTTTAAACGGCTTCTTGATAAATAGTGGGACTTTTAAATGTTTTCAATAAAAAGGGAGATATTTCTCTCAAATAGTTTTGATGATTATTTTCATCTATGTCAATATTATTAATTATTCTCTATTGAGGTTGATCTATTATAATACAATCTTACATATTTTATTGAATGAGTTATTTTTTACTGTGGATGTGCTATTTTTATACCATTCATGGTTTGTGGTTAAAATATTGACATTTCATATGCTATTTTTAATAAGAATGTTCAAATTATGTGTCAAAATTTTCATATGAAGAATGAATTGGACTTAGTAAGTGATGGGTGGAGCCCACTATAGCTCCTCGATGCATCGGTAGGTCTCATGAGACAAACTAGTGTCTTGGCACCAGGCCTTAACAAAATCTTATTTGTAGTCTTGGCACAAGACCTTGACTATTTGGTTATGAAAGTATGGAATTATGCATTCCATCGTTATGAGATTAGCTATTGATATTTCATGTGGTTATTCGACTAGTATAATACCCATGAATATGTTTTATTATGGAATTATTTACTTAGTTCATATTCCTGCCATAAAGTTCTCATTTTTATTATTCGATAAGGCATGTGTTTTCAATTATTCACCATGCCTAATGTTTATGTTATATTCTACTGTATTTCTTACTCTTACAGAGTATCTTAGCTCACCCATTTTCATGTTTCATTTTTCCAGGATGTGAAGAAGTATATTATGACTGACCTGCAGGGATATTCTATGGGATCTCAGTGATGTCTATGGAAATAATGTTGTTGTAGTTTTCCATTTTATAATGTAATGTAAACCTTATGAATGTATCTAGTACTTTCAAGGCTACTAAACTAATCGGTCTTTAGAGACTAGATCTTTTGTGATCATGCCAATGTTATGTAATAATGCACCGACTCTGTGTAACTAGGGTCAGGGCATTACAGTTTGTATCAGAGGAAGTTTAGTACAAACCGTGGAAACTAGATTTAGATAAACTCTGATTAGAGAACATTACCCTAAGATATAATTTAAGGATTAGTATAGAAGAAATTAATAAATTTTGGTATTCTATAGATTTTGTGAGTTTTCCAAGCAATACATCCATGTCTGGATACGAGCAGGTAGAGGCAGCTCTGGCACAGATGTACCTAGGGGTAAAATCCGAAAACACCGCTTTGATCTAGACTCGAATAGGAACTAGTGCATGACAATGGGCCTTGTTGCACTCTTGGTTATGAAACTCTTGGGGGATATGATTAGGATAATTTACATTTTATTTACAAACCAATTTGAAGTATTTTAATATAATATGAGAATAAATGACCTTGGTTAATCCTAAGGTGTTTCAAAATGAAAATATGGTGTCATGATATTCTCTAAATGATTTTATGACTATTATTACTCACAAAATGTTTTATAGTTTTAGTCAATGGATAGATTCCAAGCAATCATAATAACTTTGAGCCTAATGTACAAGGTGGAAATAGTGGTGTAATTGAGCAACAAAATGGAATGTTGATAGGCAGAAAAGATATCGTGTTCATGCCGAATCAGTTTTCAAAAAATATGATCAACAGCGTATATATTAACCAAATCCCGAACTCAACAAGGAAGAGATAAGTAGTAAATGATAAGAGCTCCAGCAGTGAAGACTATGGAGAAAAGAGAGCTCATTTTCCATCATGCAAGAAATGTGGAAAGAGACACCTAGGAAGGTGTCTTAATGGAGAAAATAAATGATTTATATGTGGGAAAAAAGGGCATAAATTAATGAATTTTTGAGAAAAAATGAAGAGTACTATGGAAGAAAATAAAAATGATTCTAAGAATCTAATTATGGTTATATTTAGTAAATGTAAGGTATCTTGGCATCACCCAAGTCAATGCCCTATTCTATAGGATAACCTCTTGGTCAAGGAAGAACCTATGTGGAAATAAATGGATGGAAAAATGTTTAAAGGTATTAGTGCTCTTTATTGATGAGATTACTTTGGAAGACTTTTCTCTAGTATGTGTAACCCTGCAGTTTGTTATGTGAAAATTCTATTCGTGGAATAATTATCTTTTCTTTTGTGGATATAGTTATAAATAACCATTTGGGTTTATATGACTCTTAAATTTGAGGCAATTACAGGTTATTAATTTTTGGGATGAAAATGCGAGGTATGAGATAAAATTGGTGGTTAAATTATGTTATGATTATTTTGAAGAATCTATCTCATTTAGGGAATGTTATAAAATATAGTTTTTGAAAAAGGAAAACACACAGACCGTGTGACAACCTATCGCGTCAGACAAAGCTGTGGTAATCGAACCCACAGCTAGAGTGCGATTGGGATTTATCACCTACCACTGGAATACGTGAAGTCCCAGGTTAGTGTGACTAATTATTTTTAGTTAAATAATTTTATTGATAAATAATAAGTTGATTTGGGATCTTATGTCTTATCAAATGAATACCCTTGGTATATGAAAATTATTTGGTGATTAAATGATAAATGTTGTTTTGGAAGATGTTCGCTCTGTTGGGAAAACTATATGCCTAAGGAAAATAGAATACTATGGGATCTCATTTGAGGAGTAATAATGAATTTTTATCTATCTTCTTATTGTGTATTTATAGTGATTTTGGTTATTGATGCAAATGATTAACCTATAATATAGAATATGTGATTAGGTTAATTACTTTTAAGTATGTGAATTTAAGAGTAGTCGATGTCATTTGGAGATACAATTTAACATGGAAGACAACATAACCAAATTATTTTATGTTTCAGGTTTCAATATTTGATTGGATTATATTGAATTATTTTATGGAAAATTGTTTATTTAATGGTATTTATTTAACTTTGGGCTATTGTTGGTTTAATTTTAGAAATTAAGATTAGTATTTCTTTCTCTAAAGAAATATCCTTTTGGGGGATCATATGATCTTGTACTAACCGTTTGGTTTTTATTAATCTCTAAAGAAAAGGTAAATATATATTTTATCGTTTGTGGATCATGTGATTATCTAGAAGTTTATCTTAGCTCTTCCGTTGTGACCAAGTCATCTTGAATACTCATCATTTGAAAAAAAATGATTTAGTGGTAGAAATTTATTAAAGAATGAAACTCTACTTAAAAAGTAAGTATATCTCTTTATTTTCTTAGTCAATCTCATAAATAAATTCCTCATCTTTATGAAATGTAACTTAAAACAAAAAAAATGTTGTCCGTTTACTTTTCCTACTGGGAAACTAATGACCGTTTGTCCCATAACATGTTCTTGGTTTTCTTGTTGTTAAATTTCTCCTGATCATGTTTTCTATCCCTCTGCATTAGAAATTGACACTTATTTTATCTTCCATATCCATGTTTTCCTACATGGAATCCTAGTATTGGTTATCTCGGGTGACCTTTGTACTTCTCTTTATTTCTTTTAAAGTGATAGTTTATTGAATCTTTTTCTGATGTGGTACTTTCAATTATGTTCCTAAGACCAATTTTAAAAATTGTGAGGACACAATTTCCAAAAGGGGGGAATAATGTATCACCCCAAGCTTCCACGGTATGTTTCTCTTTGAATAATGTAATAGCTTGCATTGTATGCAACTTCGGTATTCTAACACACCGCGACCAATCAAACTAGCTGTTATGAATAGTAATACCCACTTTTTTAAATTTTATAAATTTTATCTTTCAAAATGGAAATCATTTTTGGATTCATAATATCGAAATTATCTTAGGGTGAATTTTTGGTATTTTTCTGAAAACATTCAATTTTTGATGAATAGTGAAAAACACTGAGTTATAGTTTAAAACTGAATTTTTATTTAAATACTTATATATTTTATTTAAATTTATTTTTGGTCAAAATATATATATAATACCAATATAAGTTCAATGTAATTAATTAGAGTCTATTTATAATAATTTTAGATATATAAAAATTTTATTGAACTTTTCACCGTCTTTTACCCACATCCTAGGAGAATTTGCAAATTCACATAAAACATAATTTTACTACTTCTGTGAGTGTAATTTCAAAAATCCAAAAGAAATGGTTGATATTAGTAAGAAAAATGTGGTTCAATAAGATGAAAATAATTTTTGGTGAATAGTAACTTTTTTCTTTTATTTTCCATGGTTAAAAGTAAATAGGGTAATTAAGGGTAAAAATGATATTATTATTACCCTAACACATGTCCTAATTCTATTGGATAAGTATAATTCGACCAAAAAAACATTAGGAATAAAATATTAACCTTTTGGTCCACTTGGATTAGATTTGGACACTTATTATTATTTTATTTAAAGAATATTTAAAAGAGTTAAAAGCAATGTTTAATAACTAAAAATTTCTTAATATAGGGTTATAAAAAAGATAAATTAGACTATAAATATTCATTAGAAAGATAAATATATTTCTAAAATAATTGTATTTTATTTATATTTTTTAGACATTAAATAATGTAATTTATTTATGACACAGTGATGATGTAGTAATTACCTAGTTAATGAAATATTAAAATAATTGATATTATAAATATACAAATAAATGTAATTTGATACCTTTTATTAATTACAATAATTCTATAGGTTAATATGAAATTTTTGGGTTGGTTATATGAATTTTTTTCAAATTAATAATGCAGTTATTAATTTAGGAAAAACAACATACCAAATAGTGTCAAAATTGACTTAAAAGAATTTTTAAAACAAATATTATATTATTAATTGAAAGTCTATTCCTAAATATCTAATTTTCGGCCAAAGAACTTATATAATGATAGGTTTATCATTAATGAACCACTTGGGGTTATATTGGAAGTATATAGTAAGTTTATTAACCATATAATATAAAAATACAAAGAGATGTGGTAAATGTCAAACTATTTAACTAAGAGTTAAATCTAAAAGATAAAGTTAATATAGTGACCTAAACCTGTATAAAACCTATTGGTTGAGTTATTTTCGACCCATACCCACCTTATACTTTAAATAATTTATTTTGGATCCATTAGAAGCCCAAAATAATTATATTATAAAATAATCTTTCTAGCTTTTCCTAAGGCGCCCCTCACCCCTCTTATAAAAGGGCACTCCCCTTATCTTTAATTCACACCTTCATAGCCTTTTTGCTTGGATAAAATCTTCCCAAATACCCTCTAAACTATCATACCATCGTCCTAGAGGCCTTCCTTTAGTTAGAAATCAAACCTAAGGAGTCATTTTGATCAAATCAAAAGGAAGAACCCAAAGAAGAGGTAAATATTTCATCACCTCTTTCAAGTTCCTTTCTTCTTCCACTTACTATTTCTTTGTTGTTACCATTATAAAATAATAACTCCATTATATTATAAATACTGTGATTTTATTATAAATATTTTACAACTATATTCATTATTCTATCCATCCTTGGAATGACATTTCACCATACGTGCGTACGTACGCCTTACCGTCTCCACATCGTGGTGTAATTGTTATTCAAAACATTATTATTTGGATGGGTATCATAATTATGTGTAATTGATTTAAATAATAAATATAAATCATAATTATTCTGTATATAATATATACCATCCAATTATATATTATTTTAATATCAAAAAAATGATATTGTCGCTTGTGCGTACGTACGGATTACCGTCTCCACGAACGCGATGAGATTCGTTCCCCACCGTAATCCATTCAAGACTAATTTTAATTAGATGACTAAAAATAATGTTAAAAGACTTAATATCATTCTTAATATGAATAAGATACATCCTATTCATAACAAACACTACTTACGAAACAAAGCATATAAAGGAAAACGGATCAGTTAACACCCGAAAAGACGATAATACTAAAATATTATTAACAAAGCAATATTAAAAGATCATATATGATATCATATTAATGTATATGATTCTTGTATAATTTAATAACAATTATTTAACCATTATACATGAGGTTAAATTACCCTATACTAAGGAAAAGTACAAAGTAATGGGTTTCTTATCACACTTTTAATTCCGTGAGATTTCCATTGTTCGCCGCTTATTTATTAAATGTGGTGTATTGTGTACTGTCATTTGATATATATATATTATCATGATTCTATTTATATTCATGGTATTATCTGATTAATTTGCTTTTTATTAAATTTTTTCTATACAACTCGATTGATTATAAAGAAGTAAGGGTTTTCATCTCACTTCCTTTTTCCGTGAGATTCATGCCATACTGCCACTATTTCCTTTTGTGTGGTGTATGCAATTCCCAATGATTGCATTATTTGTGTGATAAACTTTAATTTATGAGTAATTACATTTTCATTTCATGATTCATCTTTCATGGGATGTATGTTTCTTAAGTTACCAAATTGGTAAGAGAATTTCAAATTTCAATTTCCACTCATTTGGCTTTACATATACTTCATTGATTATTTTGCTCCATGATTATGTATGGAATCACTATTTATTAATTGTGTAGTAATTTACACTACCATTTCTGTGGATATACTTTTGATACACATAATCACTCCCTTGATAAATTCTCAAGTCATCGATATGAACTTGATGAGAGTAATTTTAACTCAATCTCCATTTATTGAGTTAAACATCAAATTCATTGGTTTTGTTTTTACAAGAATATGAGTGAATGTACTCTAATAGATTTACACTTAATATCCAATAATATTGATTTTATTTATATTTTTCACACATAATTATGTATTTGATTTATCCTTAACCAAAGGATACGGTCTTTATAAGATATTTCATCTCAATTTACATTCCATTGAGACTTCGTTGTTGTTATACGCCAATTCACTTTTATATGGTGTATATAATGTACTTTGACATAGTATATCATTAATCCCTTTATTCCCATGATATTATAATGTTTTTATTACCTCAATTATTTTTATTCAAGTGTCTCTCGTTTGGTTAGGAACTCTAACTAAAATATCATTTTAAGATGTTTTATAGATTTATTATTCTAAATCTTTCTCATTGATGTCCATGTTTAAAAAATGGTTTTAAGGATTTATTTATATGGACATTAATGTTTTAAAATAAAAATTCCTTTTAAATGTTTCAAAGTTGTATGGGACACTTTGATTCAAAAATCAATTTTAAATGGATTCTTAATAAATAGTGATACTTTTAAATGTTTTCAAGAAAAAGGGGGATATTTCTCTCAAATAGTTTTGATGATTATTTTCATCTATGTCAATATCATTCATTATTCTCTATTGAGGTTGATCTATTATAATAAAATCTTCCAAATTGTATTAAATGAGTTAATTTAGACTGTGGATATACTATTTTTATACCATTCATGGTCTGTGGTTAAAATATTGACATTGCGTATGCTATTTTTAATACGAATGTTCAAATTATGTTTCCAAATTTTCATATGAGGAATGCATTGGACTTAGTATGTGACGGGTGGATCCTGATATAGCTCCTCGATACATCGTTTGGTCTCATGAGACCAACTAGTGTCTTGGCGCAAGGCCTTGACAAAATCTTATTTGTAGTCTTGCAACAAGGCCATGAATATGTGGTTATGAAAGTCTGGCATTATGCATTCCATCATTATGTGATTAGCTATTAATATTTAATGTGGTTATTTGACTAGAAGAATACCCATGAATATGTTTTATTATGGCATTATTTACTCTGCTCATATGCCTTCCATAAAGTTCTCATGTTTATTATTCGATAAGGCATGTGTTTTCAATTATTCACCATTCCTAATGTTTATGTTATCTTACGCGGTATTTATTACTCTTACTAAGCATCTGAGCTCACCCCTTTTCATGTTTCATTTTTCCAGGATGCGAAGAAGTATATTATGACTGACCTGTATGGATAGTCTATGGGATCTTAGTGATGTATATGGAAATAATTTTGTGGTAGTTTTCCATTTTATGATGTAATTTAAACATTATTAATGTGTCTAGTACTTCCAAGGCTACTAAAATAATCGGTCTTTCGAGACTTGATTTATTATGATCATGCCAATGTTATGTAATAATTCACCAACTCTGGCTAACTGGGGTCGGGGCATTACACAGCAAGCCATGGATGAAGAGTTAGAAAGGGTGTTATTGTCTTTGATACCGGTTTTCGGAGATGATGACGACATTCCACCCAAAAAGGCCAAGAAGAAAAATCTTCGAAGAAAGAAGACCACAGTCAAATGTTTTATTAGTAGTGGTATGTATTTCTGGTAGTCAGGAATCTTAACTTATGAATAAGTGCTCAAACTTCTCGAGATTATAGGGGCTTCTTCAGTTTCCCCTTTAAGGGAAAGGACTGAACATCCTCAGAGTACAACAGATGGTGTTGGAGAATGACTGAAACTTCCTGTTCAAATGATATTTCCTGAAGAAACACTAAGAGCAGATGAGCCGGCATCTGTTCCCAACACTGCTCTTTTTTTTGATGCCAAGAGAGAAAAGGATTCTTGTAAATTAACAAAACATCATAAAACCTCAAATGAGACAACAACTGACCTTCATTCTGTGATGTTTTAGGTTCAACACATGAACCATAACATTTGGAAACCACTGCAGTTGACCCCACAACGGTCTGTGAAGAAGATATCCAGGGTCATAGATTTCCAGATAAAAGTCACAAAGAAGACATGCTGAGTTGTCCCACTGGTGAGACTAACCTGGGATCTGGGACATCATTGGATAAAATGATGAAACTTGGAATGTCCTTTGAAGAAATTTTAGATCATGTTAAATTACCATGTGATTTAGAAGATTTTGGAGATCTAGTTATAGAATCAACTGGATTTGAGTTTCATCATTTGTATTTTTAATCTTTTCATGATTACACTTCTAACCATGATTGGTTAAAAATGTACAGTTCCATCAAAAGAAACTGTTGAACCAACAACGCTTTAAAGGGGTGTAGACATTGATGTCAACCCTATTATTTCCGAAACACTGGCTTAGGTGGAACTTAACACGGCAGACCCTCCTGAAACCCATCCTGAAAATCCTATTGAATCTAGGAATTATGAGGAGGAGTCTTTATAAGTTTCTGATCTACTGTTAGGTAAAATATGATGATATTCGTGGCTTAATTAACCTGTAAGACAATCAATAAACTTTTTCAATCCTTTTAAACTAACCATACATTCAATTGACCAAACAGGGCTGTCAACTTCAATGGATAGATCTGGAGGTGAAGCCTCATCCTCAGCCGAAACAATAGCAGAATGTGAAGAAACCAGGGTCCGGGAAGGAGTAGAACATGACACTTCCTTAAGATCATTAATCCCAGACTATGTTCCTCCCTATGATAGTGATGCTGAATCAGACCCAGAGGTGAAAAAGGCACTCCAATTCTCACATCGCAAGGCATGGAAAATATATGGAAGATAATATATGAGGTGCCTCTTGAAGAACTGTCTTTGTAAATTCCAAGACTTTTATCCCTGTTCATCATACTGGGACTTGGTGGTTTTGGATATCATGAAATCCATGTCGTGGTGAAACAAGTCATTTGAAGGAGGGATTAAGAGAAAATGTGTCTTCAAGACATGATCAGAGCTATATTGCTAATCAATATTAGTGAATTTCAGGTTGCAGTGTCCCGAAATGAGGCTAATCATGCTACAAAGCTGAAGGAACTGAAGCAAAAGATCAAGGAGAAGATTGTCCAGCAGCTGCACCTTCAGCAAGAGCTTGATACTGTTACTGGGGAGCTTGACCAGATTCATAATTCGTTGGAAAAAGTCTAATCGGATGGTATAAAAGCCATCAAAGATGCCAAAGAATCACTTTGTCGAGGTGAAGAGAGTTAATCTAGTCATGTAAATGAACTTAAAGTGGCTGCTGACGAAGCTTGGGATGCTGTGAAATAGATGAGAAGTCATGTTGAAAGTCTTCTGTAATTTCTGAAAGAAAAGAGAAGAGACTCCGGTCTGTGTATGTTCTTCTAATCTTATTCATCAATGAAAACCATTTCATCTTCAATCATGATAATTGCTCTTAGTTTTACCTAAGCCAATGGTCCTAGTAAACATAGTTTGATTTTTTACTAGGGTTATATAAACAACCCCACAAACTTTATCTTTAATTGCTCAATATTCCCTAAATCATAAAAATGTATGTTTAGCAAGCTGGGACTCAACTTTTGTTCAGAGTACCCTTTATAGGTTCCCAATTTAATGAGTACCATGTCTTTTGTTATTGGAAGTTTAAAGTCATGCATGTTGGACTATAAAAAGGCTAATATTTAATGTTGAATATCTTTGACCTAATGGATGATATTGACTCAATTATTGATAATTTTTTTGGTAACATATTACCATATTCAAGTATGGAGGGGGAAAATTGTAAACTGTGACTTGAGAAATTTTGAATCTGAGGAATGACAAGGGAAAAGATATAAAAGGCATTAGAGGAAGTATTCTCTAAGAATGAAGTTACCACTGTTTGAAAAACCAGTTATGGGGGATGAATTATGTAGATCCAACTAGGGAATAAGCTACATAGTCATATAGTAGTATCTTTTGGCTGACAGGTCTGTTACATAGACAACTTATGCAAGGCCACCTAAGGGCACCTACTGCATAGTTGAGAAAAAGAACTCTAAAAAATTTGACTTTCTATTTCTAATAGCCGAAGAATGTTTTATAGGGATTCAAATTTTCCAAAGTATAGAGTCTGTTTTATGAAGAAAGGTACTTGAGTATGGAGAAAATATTTCCAATCAGAATTGTCAAAGAATTGGAGGAATGTGACTTCTATGAAGGTCTGACCCAAACATAAGAAAAAAAGGAATCTATGGTTTTAAATCATATGACTAAAACCGGAGATAGAAACATTATATTACATAATACTTTCAGATCATGAAAAATAGTATGGAATAAATACATTAAGGATGACAGTTTTTTTCCAGATCCCTACATATCGTCATTAAGACTAATAGGGAAAAAAGAGGCTTCTCTTAAGAATGAAGTTACCACTACTTGAAAACCCTGTTATTGAAGTTTAATTATGCAGTGCCAAATAGGGCATAAGCTGCATAGTCAAATAGTAGCATCTTTTGGATGATAGGTCTATTATGTAGACAACCTATATAAGGCCACCTAAGGGCATGTGTTGCATAGTCAGGCAAAAGAACTCTCAGGTATCAGACATTTTGTGACCATAATTCAAGAAAAGGGTTATGGTGACCGTGAATATTATTTGTATAATGTTGCAGCTGGGTCCTGAATTGAAATTCCGAATATCACTACATATCTCATTAGGATGAAAATCAAGCCACACGTAGTTCTTGAAATGAAGTTCAACATCATGCAGGACGAGAGCATGGAAGATCTTAGTTTAGGGCCATAGAGCTCGGACCATAGTGAGGGAGACACATCGTTCATTTGTTATAAACCTGATGTGAATAAAGACCAGGGTGTTCCATATCACACTATGTGCTCCCAGGGGAACTTTTCAGTCAAGGGATCGAAAGTGGATTTTGGGGTTAGGCCCAAAGGCATAGGGCTGGACTCGAGGAATGCTCGAGCGTTCCTACGTATCCCATGAGGATGGGAATCAAGCTACACATAGTTCATGAAATACCCTTTGTACAGATTTAATTCGTACATATGAGGGGTAAAGAAGACTTTATTGCAATTGTGGCTGGACCCAAGATTAAAGACTTGGGTGTCGCTATGTATCTCATAAGGATGAGAATCAAGCCACATGTTGTTCTTGAAACATGACATGGTTAGAGACCATGTCAATAATGATTCCTCTCGAGTTAGGGTATTATGGATTGTTGCAGTTTATTGTAATACAAGACAAAAGTGAAAAATAGTTTAAGTTCATATGCATGGACCAATGCTATTCATTTTAATTTCCTGAAGCAAGGAAAATGGGGGACTATAAAGTTTAACGTCATATAGCTAGGATGATGGGACGTACATAGTTTAACGTCGTGTAGGACGAAAGTGAACCGATATGAATAAGTCGATTGACGGGGGCTTCACGGATCAACATCGTATGGGATATTGGTGAATCGATGTGAAGAAAGTGGTTCCGGGCTTGAACCTTAGGAGGTTGCCTACGTACCTGGCCTAGGAGGCAAGGATCAAATTCTACGTAGTTAAATTGAGAGGGATTTGACGATCGGGGTGTACTTGAGGACATTGACCCGAAGGTGATGTTGGGACTTAAGCAGGATTAGCAGCCCAGATAAGATGTCATGGTCGAAGCTTACTCTAAGCTCACGTGAGTCATGCTTGGTGTGAGAAAAAAGAAGCAGCAATGGACCTGATGATCGTGACGTGAAAGATGCGATCATGAAGGATAGTGTGGGGCTTATACATGGTTAGTTGCCCGGTGCATGCATGGAAACAGTGTTTAAAAAAAATTGTGCATGCAGCGATCATAGTTTAATGTCCTGTGTCACGGACATGGGGTGCTTGGCAGTTTAACGTCTTTCTGCTCGGATGATGCACATTTTAACGTCATTTTGGATGTCAAAGGGGACACATTTTAACATAATATTGGATGATAGAGGTGGTTATGCAGTTTAATGTTCTGTAGCAAGGAAAATAGGGTGTATTTGTGTTACACAAAATAATTCTTCAATAATCTTTCATTGGTTGGAGTTGTAATGAGTTCTCCATCCATTGGGATTAAAGAATAAGCTCCATTGGAGTAGACCCTATGTATTGAGTAAGGTCTTTCCCACTTTGTCTCAAGCTTTGGAGGATTATTTCCCAGTATCATTGGGGATCTGAGGAACAATACCGATTATCCTTGAATTAATGAATGAAGACGAACATTTTTATTGAAATCTCATGCTATTCGATTATGATAGACTTCTAAATGGTGTAGTGTGCATAATATTTTATCATCTAGTCATCCCAATTCATCCAATCGCTTTTGATATTGTTCATCTATAGATAACTGATCACAAATGGTGACTCTAAGCGAAGGTAATTGGACTTCTATAGGAAATACTTCTTCCATTACATATACCAATGAATATAGAGTTAATCGTGTAGCAGTGCGGGTGGTAGTTCGATAAGCCCATAGAGCGTGAAAAAGTTTATTAGGCCATGACTTCTTATCTTTATCCACCATCTTTTGAAGTATGTTTGAAAGAGTCTTATTGAAAGCCTCTACTTGACCATTGGCTGCTGCATGATACCAAGATGAATGGTTGGATCTGATATTTTATTCTTGATACAATTTTCTTACATCGGATGAACAAAAGTTTGTGCCATTATCCGTCAATATGGTATGAGGAACACCAAATTTGGTAATGATGTTATACTTGACAAATCTGACAATACTTTTAGCACTGACTTCTTTGAGAGGTATTTCCTCTTACCATTTGGAAAAGAAGTTAGTAGTAGTAAGAATATACTTAAACTTCTTAGTTGTAGCCAGAGGATAAGGTCCTACAACATCCATTCCTCATGTAGAAAATGGCAAGGAGTATTTAGCCATATGAAACAAATTCGGGGGTTGATGAATGAATTTGGAACATATTTGGAAAGAATGACATTTTTTAGTGAAATCAACACAATCTTGCACCATTGAAGGCAAAGAGTATCCAAGCCTTCGAATTTGACCACAAAGTCTATGTCCAGACTAGTGGGCACCACAAACTCCTGCATGTACTTCATTCATGACAGCCATTTTCTCTTCTCCATCAATACATCTGAAGAGAATTCCATAAAAACCTCACTTGTAGAGAATTTTTTGGTGATTCGGGGTATCATAAAGAGTAAAATTGACCACAGGTCGCCAGACCTGTTCTTTCCCGGCTCTATCAGGTGGGAGTGTTCCATTTTTAAGTTATTCCCTGATAGGTGTGATTCATCCTATAGTATGAGAATATGGTACCGAAATGGTATTAATTTCATTGATTTTTTCTATTCTGATTTCAAAAAAAAGGTGAAACTATATGACGGTGGGCAATACTGATGATTTTTCCCTCCCAATTTGGATCTGCCAGGGTTGTGGTTACATTATCCAGTGCATCAGTTTGGGCTTTTTGTGATCGTGGGACATAAGAAAATGTCATTTCCGAGGGAAATTCCACCATTAAATATCTGATGTAATCACACAAAGGGATTAACTCTTCCTTTTTTATGGCATAATCCCCATTGATTTGTTTGATTACCAAATTTGAATCACCTTTTACCTTCATGTGATTCACCTGTTCCTAAAGCGCCAATTCCAAGCCGACGATGAGAGCTTGATATTCTACTTCATTATTTGTACCACCTTCCAACAATAATAAGGAATAGGGTAGTACTGCCTTTTTTGGGAAAATAAGAACGATTCCTAACCCAACTTTGTTGAATTTAGGATCTTCCATTTTCTTCCCTGTTGGACTTCTGGAGGCACCATCAAAGTAAATTTCCCATTTCTGGGGATTATCTTGAATAGAGAATACTTCCTCATCAGGAAGTTCAATATTTAAAGATGTATCTTCAACAGATGGGTGTTTAGTAAGGAAATCATCCGGATCTTGTCCCTTTATTGCCTTTTGAGACACGTACTGGATATCAAACTGCTGCAAAATAATTGCCCACCTTGATAGATGTTTTTTAAGCATTGGACGACTAAGGATAAATTTGAGCGGGTTATTGCGGGATACCAATTGTACCTCATGATGTTGCAGGTAGTTTCTAAATTTTTGAACTACAAATATTAATGCTAGGCAGTACTTTTCAATACTTGAATATCGAGTTTCTTCCTCAATCATAGTC
Source organism: Viscum album (assembly GCA_963277665.1). Taxonomy (NCBI): domain Eukaryota; kingdom Viridiplantae; phylum Streptophyta; class Magnoliopsida; order Santalales; family Viscaceae; genus Viscum; species Viscum album. Next base: position 1,633,663,153 of record OY728143.1, read on the forward strand.
CGACTGAGATAGTAAAGGCTATTTTCATTCCCAGCATCATTCTTTTGAGCAAGGAAGACACCCAATGACTGCTCTAAAGCTATCACATAGAAAATAAGTGGTCTTCCTTCAACAGGTGGCATTAATACTGGTGGACTCAATAGATATTTCTTGAGGATATCGAATGCTTCTTGAAATTCTTCAGTCCACTAGTAGGTGACTCCCTTCTTCATTAATCTGGTGAAGGGTAAACACTTGTCTGCCAAATTGGAAATGAAACGCCAAATATAGTCCAAGTGTCCTTAAATTCCTCTTAATTAATTCGTATTTCTAGGAGGTGACATGTTAAGGATTGATTTTTACTTCTTAGGATCAACTTAGAAACCATGATGGCATACAACAAAGCTGAGAAATTTTCCTGAGGTTACCCTGAAAGCACATTTCAAGGGTTTCATCTTTAGATTGGGTTGTTGAAGTTTGTTGAATATGATTTCCAGATCATCCAAGTGATCAAAACATTTTCTGGATTCAACCACCAAATCATCCACATAACATTCAACAAATTTCCCTAAAAAGGGTTTGAAGATATGGTGCAGGACACGTTGATACGTTGCACCTGCATTCTTTAGGCCAAAGGGCATTACCCGATAGAAAAACACACCTTAAGGAGCTCTAAAGGTTGTAAACTCCTCATCTTCTAGGTCCATTTGTATTTAATTGTACCTAGAGTAACCATCCATGAAGGAAAGAGCATTGTAGCCATCTGTTACATCAATTAAGAGTTCTGTGATCGGAATTGGAAAATCATCTTTGGGACAATACCGATTAAGATCTCTGAAGTCAATGAAAACTCTAATTTGTCCTTTCTTATTGTTCACAAGGACAATATTATCCAGAAATTTGTGATATTGAACTTCTCTGATGAAGTTATCCTTGATAATCTTATCAACGTCATCTTCAATTTTGGAAGCATAAGTTGGGTGTGTTCTTCTTACTGCTTGCTTGAATCCTTGATGTTCTTCTGGAAAACCCAAATGATGAGTGGCAGCATCAGGATCAAGACCTGGAATTTCTGTATAATTCCAAGAAAATACATCTCGATTTTTCTTTATAAATGAAGTATACATTTCTTTCTCTTCAAGAGTCATGGTTGTACTAATTAAAGTGGGGCGTAGATCTTCTTTTGTACCCAGATTTATTTCTCTGAGATCATCTATAGTGGTAGAGATACCCTCTTCAAATGATGGAGGATAATCCCTGAGATCTTCCTCTTCCTCTTCAATATGTGTTACTTCTTCTATTTCTACTTGCATAGTAGATGACGAAGCGGACACTACAAAAACCGCATCCCTTAGCGGCGGTTTTTTTCCCATTTAGTGGCGGTTTAAACCGCCGCTAAACTTGGCGTCGACAATCTTTTAGCAGTGGTTTTTTCTATTTCGCGGCGGTTTAAAAAATGTGTCGTAGATGCCTCATTTCCCAGTGGTTTCTCTCCATTTAGCGGCGGTTTTATGGGTCTGCCACATTTTTTTATTCGCGGCGGTTTTAACCGCAGCAAAATTATGTCGTTTGATGCGCCTATTTTGTGGCGGTAAAAACCGCCACTAAATATAAACGTAATATATTTAGCAGCGGTTTTAACTACCGCTAAATGCTGCCCAGCATGGCATTTAGCGGCGGTTTTAATCGCCGCTAAATGCTACCAAGTATGGCATTAGCCGCGGTTAAAACTGCCGCTAAATGCTGAACTGGAAAAAAAAAATTTGGTTCTACTGCACCACTGCCCTGAAAAATAAATCAAACCAGAATATAGAGATCACCTAGGTTTCATGGGGATCTCGACCCCCTTCTTGGTAGTGTAGGATAGTGGTATAATAAATAGAGAAACAACATACAATAATTAAATCAACAATAAATGAAAGACAAAGCATTGGATGAATAATATAAACTAAATATAAAAGGCCAATGACAATTTACAACCATGAATTCTTGTCCAGATGAAGATAAAAAACTAAAAAAATAGTATACATATAGAAGGTAGCATGATACACATATCACAACCTGAACCACAATTCCTTCCTCTATGAAATCTCGTGTTTACCACAAGCACATTCACATAAGCCCATACCTGACTTTCAATGAAATTTTTTAGTCATTCCATCACCTAACCATTTAATACATTGTTCCCCATCATGAAAAAGGGTGGAACCTAGATCCATCCCACTATAATCATTACCCTTTAAACATCACCTTTGAGTCCGACGATAAGTTTGGGATAAAATAAGATCATCAAGTTAGAGTCCAAGTAACTATCCCTAGGTAGTCCATACTCCAAGTTTACAAGTGAGATATTGGTAAAAGACCAAAACATCCACATAAGATCATTGACTGAGCCTAAAATGACATTCATCTAGTGATCAAGTCAAAGGAAACGGTTGGTGTCCAAATGTCTGTCCGAGGCATTCCTACACAGGAACTCAGGTATCACACAAGAACTAACCATGCCTCAATAAAAACCATGCATCCCGCATGAAACATTGATAAAACCTATTTATCACCTCTAAGACACTTCCATCACTTCTACTACCTAGAAGGACATTTTTACTATATATGACATGATATTCCCCAAATTAATAGTGTCCAAGTCATGAAAAGAAGATATAGACCAACTGCTCATAAGAGAACTAGGTTAGATTCACCTTAATCGCACATGTGACACTTATCTGATTCACACTCACAAACTCCAAAACATTTTTCATAAAAGATGAAACCAACCCGACCAGCGTGTCAGAACACCCAATCCATTTATGAATCGAGCTTACACAATGGGGCTACCCGAATGCTGCTATATAGTAGAAATGGTATTAATATAGGTTACATATATGGAAATGTTTGGTGGAAACTATGTGCCATAAATGTTACATATACAAACCAACCGTTATCATACTTGTTCAACACATCAACAATACTACTACTCATCATCTGATGCTGCATCGTCACCCTCTCCACCTTCATCTCCACCACCTGCTGCCACCTGTAAGAACATTATATTGAAAATTAAATATTGTTGCATATTTATAATAAAACTTAAAACCAATAAAAGTTTGTAAACTAATTGATTTTGATTTTTTTTGTGATTTACCTGCTCACCACTACCCGATGCACTACCACCGGGGGCATATCTGCTCATATACTGACGTATTTCAAGCAACTCTTTCTGCAAAACAGATATCAGATCCCCCTACTGGTGAACTGTGTTTCGTAGAGAAGACATCTCCCTCTGAGTATCTTCAGGTATGAAATGACTATAAGCAGGAGTAGATGTATCTGAAATCCCTGATGGAATGCGAAAGACCTCAGATGGTACAGGTCCCAAAGCCATCCCGCGCACTCTACCAGGATGCTCCTTTCCAAGGACTTTTCCAACCGGGTCATCCTGGGAGACTGAGTAGGATTACCCAGGATTGGCATCCCATATTTCTTTAATTTTTACCTATAAATCAAATATCAATATATATTAACACAGTAAAAACTGATAATAAGTTATTATAATAAATAATTGACTTCATACCCCAACTTCTCTGGCAGGTTCATTAACAAAACTTCCATCTGTTTTTTTATGAACATCCAGCCACAGTTCTGTTCGGGATGCATCATGCCCTAAACTCTGTGACTGCATTAAACAAAGATAAATCAACAATTAAATATGTTAAATAGATAATATTATCTTATAAATATTTAAACTAATTAAAAGATTACCAATGACATTCGGCTTCTTGAAAAGCTTTTTGAACCCGCAGTGTGTGGGATGACCTACTTTGCCCGGTTTGAAGCATTTTGTCTTGAGAGATCCTGAAATAAATAAAATTCAATTTAACAGTATTGTATTGAATGTCTATCTCCTCTTCATGTACATATATAAATGTAAAATGAGGATAATATAATAATATATATTTCAATACCATCCTCTTCTCATCACGATGTCTATCGACAAAAACCTTCCACTGTTCTTTCGGTACCCCACTGGGTAGCTTCTCATTCATCTGCTGCAAGTTCAACGAAGTATCGTTGACATCACACCACAACCTCCATTTGAAATCTTTCCATTTTTTCCCAAGATTTTTCAATGTCCACTTCTGTGCTATCACATCAGCAATGGTAAAGTGGAAGAACATCTGTATATAGAAATTCATTTTGAATATATTAGTAACATGACATTCAATTAAACCATAAAGTAATAAAATTACTTTTATCTGAGAATCATAAACTTCATTTTTCCAGTTTAGAGGCATATGCCTCCAATCATCATATGAAATAGGCAGGGAAATGGGCTCTGCTGCCAGCTGACTTATAATCTGACCAAGTAAACCTGCGGCGTCATCCGTCGGGACACCATAAGAATCAAATGGCACCACTATCTTCTCTTCATGCATGTTCCAAACATCAGAACGTTTTATGTGTTTTTCCACGGTTGCATTGTTTTCATCTGCAATGAGCAAACAATTAATATAAACAAAATGAAATAAATTTATTTAATTAAAATTTGTACCTATGACTGTGACCCTCCAGAATATCCATGATGAACTGGAAGGGGCGTGTCGCTGCCCCACTGCTGAGGCTCTTGTAGGGGGAGGCGATGACTCATCCTCTAATTAGGCATCCACTGATGGTGTCAGAGATGGTGCAGGGGGAGATGATGCAGGGATGTAGGCAGCTGCTGCCTTAGATGTCGTGGGGACAGACGGATCGTCATCTGTCACAGAAGTAGAAGGAATGGTGTACCGCTTCTTCCTTGGAATTCCTGTCATTTAATCAAATAAAATTAAGTTCAGAATATATATTTCAAAAAATTTATGCAGAAAAAAAAATTAAAAATGATAATAGATGCCCAGTACTAACAAACAAAATATATATAACAACGATAATGAATGACTACAGAACTGAAACAAGTGGTTGCTGAATGAATAAATAATTGTACATACAATCATTTTCCCCTTCAATCATGTCGGTTTCCTGCTCCATAGCTTCATCCACTTCATTCATCCTTGCTAGACTAATATTTTCAATATCATGATGGACAAATAATTCTGCTTCCTGTTGTTGCTGAAATTCAATTGTAGAGGTCAAATCTTCCACTTCATCACCCATATCATACAAATCTCTTTGTATTACATGAGTAACTACACTCAACCCTTCATCCACAACATCATTCACATAATATACCATTTTTTTCTTGCGATGCTAAGATATATGGATCATGGAGTTCACGATCACCAACATCCATCAAGCGAGAGAAGTTTACAGAAGTAAATTGCAAGGAATATCTTTTAACACCTCTGATAATATCGACCCATTTGCATTTGAATAAAACAACAGAAAAATGCCCGTGGTAGTTTAATTCAATAATATCATGCAGCTTTCCATAGTATTCCACTTTAGCAAATGTAAATATACCACTATTCTGTGTTTTCAAACCCACTTCTTGATCGACTATACGAAATCTAAAACCATTCACATTATAAGTGCCGAACTTTCTAACTTTTTTTATAGGACCTCTAGCAAGAAACTTCAAATATTTTGACAAGTCTGCTCGAGTATCAGTATTCATGATTTGAAAAAAAAATTAATAGATTTTTTAAATTGTATGTGTCAAACTAATATTCGTATTTATTGCAATATTTATAAACTTACACGTCGTGCAAACCATTCTAACAGCTCTTTATTCACAGCTTTCGTTATATCTTTTTCATTTCGTGTTTGGCCTCTCATTCGTCTCTTTGTTTGTATCCTCAACTCTTCAATAAATGGATCTGCAATTTCACTATTCAGCAGCACATATCTATGTGCCTGTAATAATTCCAATTCTGTTAGTGTCGCATATGAGGTCCTCCCAACTGATCGGCCAATAGCACGAAATATTTTTGATTTCTGATGCATTTGAGAATGAGTTGATGTGTCATCAACACGTCCAACTTGATTAAATCTTCTCTCAATATCATCCAAATATCTGGAACAAAAGGTGAGACACTCCTCGACCAAATAGCCTTCAGCAATAGAGCCTTTTGGTTGAGCTTTATTTCTCACGTATGCTTTCAAATGCCCAAGATATCTGTGAAAAAAATAATAATATTATGCATTTATTTAAATTCCAAAAATTGTTTACTTAACTGGAAACATATAAATAAAATACCTCTTAATTGGATACATCCATCGATAATGAACAGGGCCTCCTAATTTAGCTTCGTCAACCAAATGCACAGTTAAATGCATTATGACAGTAAAAAACGATGGAGGAAAGATCATCTCCATTGCACAAAGGGTCAATACAAACCTCTCCTGTAGGTTGTCAAGATGAAATGGATGTAGAGATTTGTCATATAATTTCCTGAAAAATGTGTAGAATTGGGTTACAACAGTAGTAACTTTTTCGGGTAATAATGTATGCAATGCCAATGGTAGTAACTGTTGTAACAAAATATGTGAATCGTGACTTTTCAATCCATATAACTTACGATTCTTCACGTCAACACACCTTGAGATGTTACTCAAATACCCATCAGATACCTTCACATTCTTTAAAATTTGAAGGACGTATCTTTATCCCTATTTTTCATTGAAAAAATGGCCGGAGCATACTTTTCATTCTCATCTGGCCAGAGATCATGTTTTATGTTCATTACTTGTAAGTCTTTGCGAGCATTGAGATGATCCTTCAACTTTCCATGCTCATTAAGTAATGTGAAAATCAAATTATCACATACATTCTTCTCAATATGCATCACATCAATATTGTGGTGCAAAGAATTAAATTCCCAATACGAAAGTTTGAAAAATATACTTTTTTTCTTCCATTGTTGCGTTCTGATTTCACTTGACGATGCACTTCGCACTCGTTTTCCGCTATCATTCAAATGATGAACCTTACCAAATTCTGTTTTAACATTTTCAAGTTGTGTCAATATTTCAGAATCGGTTAACAACTTTGGAGGTGGTCTATGATCAATGGAACCATTAAATTTTGATTTTTTCAGCCGAAATCTATGAGATGCATCAAGAAATCTTCGATGGCACAAGAAGCACCATTTTCTACTGTGAGGTAGCCATTTGGGCTCGAAATCAAAGTTACAAACGGGACAAGCCAAACCCGTATAAGTGTTCCAACCAGATAAATTCCCAATCCCAGGGAAGTCACTAATGTTCTACATTAAAGCAGCATGCATTTTGAACATTGTTTTAGAAGAAACATCAAATGTCTCAACATCGTTGCTCCATAACTCCTGCAATTCTTTAATCAAAGGATACATGTATACATCAATATCATTTCCAGGAATTTGTTTTCTAGGAATAATCATCGAAATGATAAAAGATGTTTGTTGCATACACATCCACGGAGGCAGATTATAAGGGATCAAAACAACTGGCCAAATGCTATAACTCATACTCAAAGTCCCAAATGGGTTGAATCCATCGGCAGCCAATCCCAATCGAACATTCCTAGAATCAGCTGAGAAATCTGGATGTAATGAATCAAATGTCTTCCACGATTGGGAATCTTGTGGATGTCTCATTAACACATCATTGTTATTATCTACAGCATGCCACTTCATGTGTTCGGTGGTTTTTGATGACATGAATAATCTTTGCCATCGAGGCTTCAAAGGAAAGTAACGCAAAACTTTTGTAGGTGTGTTCCTTTTCTTCTTCTCCATGAAATTATGTTCAGTCATACTTCCAACATTACCCTTTGACTGCCATCTAGAAGAAGAACATTTCTTACAATTCTGTCTACTTGAATCCTCTCCCCAGTAAAGCATACAATCATTGGGACACACATGTATTTTTGTATAATTCAGACCAAGCTTGTTTACAACTTTTTTCATCTCATAAAACGATTCTGGGATTTTTGCTTCAGGAAATGCATCACGAATAAATTCCAATAACATAGACATTGCCTTATTTATAATTCCACAAAGACATTTGATATGGTACAACTTCAGCAGAAATGAAAACTTTGAATATTTCAAACACCCACTATAAAACTCTTGATTTCCATCATCAACTAAATCATGAAACACATTTTCCTCACTGAAGTTTTCCCTTACATATGGCTCCACAGAATCAAGAGGAGGATCCAATGATATGTTACAATCTTCATCTGCTTGTGTTACAGTCTCAAAAACATCACTTGTCACGTTGCAATTTGTAGCATCATCTTCTGTTTGTTCTGATATGTTTTGATGCTCATAGTGGTGTCTTGCAGTGCCGAATGCACCATTTATGAGGTTTTTCATTTCATTTTCCATTGGAGACAAACTTGGGACCTCATTCTGTGGATTAACATCAGTCCTCAATCTTTCTGTATTGTTTGATTCTCCATGCCAAATCCAACACAAATATTGATCAGGGAATTGCTTCAGTATTAAATGTTCATAAACTCCATCCCTCTTCAACCATGTTCTAAATTTACATTTAGGACATGGACATCTTATTCTCCCTTCAACGGATCGATTAGAAATTGCAAAATCTAAAAACTCATTCAAACCCTTAACATATTGAGGTGTGTTCCTCGGTAATGTGATTCGTCTTTTATCCATGTATATCACAATGTTCCTACACAAAAATATACGATAGTGTAAGATTACAGAAACATAATATAATAAAGATGAACCATTGCTCATAAAGTATGCATAATATAATAAAGATGATTCATTGATCACATTTACCACTTCAGACCAACAGAACAAGTCTGGTCCATAGGAGACAGCGTCAACACCTCATTGAGGAGCAATAAGAATATCAGGCTACACACTTATCATAACACTATCGATCACACATTTATGTTGCCTCAAACAACACCCCATTGATGTGTGATCGAAACTGATCATAATGCATTTTAAACCTGAGACATTATGTGATTGTTTAGGCTTGACCTTAGATGTCCTCCAAGAGGAATGATGTTTCTCAATGGTTTCATACACAACCAACTATAAAGAGGGCCACTATGTTCACTTTATTCATCGAAGTGTCACCTCTCTAGGTTTGAGTATTACAAGTCAGACATTTATAATCATGTCTTCAACCATCGACATATAAAGAACCAGTTTTTTATTCAAGGGTTGTCTTAGACATTGAAACATTATTAAAACCAATAATGTGGAACCTGCAACCAGTCTAAAGCTTGACAGTCATTCCTCAAATACAAATAATAACTCTCATTCCAGTAGATTAAACCTTCTAGGAATGTTTCTCGACATCCTTTTTACAATAATTGAATTACTGAAATTGTCTAAACAATCTACAATATTAGTGGAAATTTCATTTACTCTTGAAAAGTAGTCATCTATGTTTTCTTCTCCGTCCATATTTATTCCCTTAAATTTTCTTCAATAAATTTTCAATTCAACATCGTTGAATTTCACATTAGCTTCATAATTATATTCCAATATTCCCCAATTTACAAGTCATTATAGTGCCCTATATCCTTTTGTGTAAAATTTTTCTAAAAGAGACATCAAACATAAATTCTGAGCTTTGTCGTCAAATCCCATAGTACATTTTTTAACAAATGTCATCATATCAGATTCAACAATAGGTGGGGATCCTACTATTTATAAATCATTAACTTCATGGATAAGTGATTAGAGACATGGATATCCTATTCTTAAAAATTTGATAGTTCTATTCATTAGACATAAGAACACCAATAGTAGTTAAAAAATTCCTATATCCTTATTCAGTAATTCTTGGTGCTTAACTGAGGGATCAAACACTTTGATTCCAATTGAAGAGCCTGAGGAGATGTTTCACCATAGAGAAGGGGTTTAATCACTAGTAACTTTTTATATCTTATATTTCTTTTAAAAATAACCAATGTTGACCTATTATAATCTAATCAACTATTATAACTACTTTTCCTTACCCAAATATAGTAAAAATGAATAGCACATGGACAAAATATATTTACTATGTTTAATACTAATGTCAGCCTAATACTTGTTTTTATTGTTTTGATTCTCGAAACATATATTATACACTATGATTAGAGGTGATCCCACCAAAGTATCATTAATAAAATAAATTCACACTATTCTTTCCAAAGTTACACTGGAACAATGACTTAAAAATTCTCGATACAAAATGGATTAAAATAAAATAATAATGATAACACTTGAATATTGGGTTCCCTTTCAAATTTTGATAAATATATTTCTCCTTGAGCCTTAAAGATAAGATAAATATTATAAGTTATCTTCTTAGAAAACATTAACATTGATAATCACAATCAAAACTACTAATATTTCTCACTTTTAATCTTCTAAATATTATTCATTATGAAAATTATTACCATAGATTCTCAAATTTGATTCATGGTACTACAAAAAAAATAATATATTAAATTTGTTTTATTGATCTATAAAATTCATGCTATTATAATATACTACACTTTTCTAAACACCTCAATCACATATTACAATCTTTCGTACATGTAGTTTTCATAGAAATTAATTCACATAACCCCTACATGTAGTATACACTTTTCATATAAAAACATATTTAAATTAATTTTCCTAGGAATAATGCTTTATGGAGTAATCGAGTTTCTAAATCATGATGCTTTTCATAGTATTTAACATACATATTTAGACTCAATGAGTGAAATTATGGGGTTTTCTTTTAATGATATCAACAATCTCTTATCGATAATTCATAATAATGCTTAAAAGATGAATCATAGTGTATTTATAGGCTATATTACTTGTGATTAACACATGTTAGTCCAAAAAAATTGGTTTAACCAATAATATAAGGCATCACTAAAAAATATGTTTCCATTGATTTATGTACTATATGATGGAAAAATCTAACTGTATAAAAATATTTTCTTGGAAACAATATTATAAAAAATATTAATTGAAATGGATTTTTAATATGCTAACTTTAAATAAAATTATGGAAACCAATACTAACATGGAATTTTCATTCAGAAAATGTAACCTCATTCTCATAATAACTTCTCATTGAATCTTGACAAAGATTCATGTTAAAATATAATTAATGGTATGTGTTCCTCTTTACTAAACCATTTCTTCATTGGGGGACCTCATCATTACCTCACATAGGTTTTTTACATTAAAATATTATGTCTATGTAGAAATGATGTCACTTTACTTCAAATTATGTGAAGTATGATCATGTTCTATTAATAATATCCATTCCCAAATCTTCTCCACATACCAACTTTGTATCTTAACAAAATCTTATTCATTGTATTTGAAATTATATACATACCAGATTTTAAAGGCTTCAATTTTATTCTGATGATATTTCATGGGGTTTGAATTTGAATAAAGTCTACAAAATGAAAACCCTATGTTGAAGGTTGGGGATAATAGGAATTTATATTCAGTGTTGTTGATCAGATAAATCATATAGAGTATTCTATTTTCATAACATTTTAAGTGGAGGAACAATTCCCCACATAAAATTTGACCCAAATCATTTTTTATCATTGGAGGTTTTTTTATAATAAGAATGTTCGTTCCTTATACCCTCCAACCATAACACTGGGGTTGGCTCCTAAACATAGTTACAAACTCTATCACCTATTTGTTCAACCCCGCATATATTCTAATCCTTACACGCCACATGGGTGAAACATATACTAGTTATGTTTCTCTAAATTTGGAAATTATCCATGAAATTTCCATTGAGTTGGTATGCTAACATTATGATATATTAGGCTATCTTGGGCTGTTGGCATTTCATTAGAAAAAATGTTTTAGAAAAACTCTATAAAAAACATAGTAAAACTTCATTATTATATTATTCTGAACCCTCAAATAAGTCAATTAAAATAATCTCAAAATAATCCTTCTTCAATTATCAAAATAATTATTAATCAAAACATCACCCACATTTATATTCAACACTTTTCTATTGACAATGTGCTCTTAATAAAGCTCATGAAATGATCCTTAAGATCAGTTCAAAAGGCATCATAATACATGTCAGAAATTCAATGTAATTAAAAAAATTTAAATAGTTAGTTGAAATTAAGGACAACATCATCAACAAATCTAATGGTTATTTACCTCACAAATCAGGTGCGGGGGGTCTCCTAAGGCCGCGGGGGCGTGGGGAGTCGTCGGCAGCGCGAGGGGGTGGCGAGTCGCTGGTCGCGAGGGCGTGGGGGGTGTGGGGAGTCGCCGGCCGCGGGGGGCGTGGGGAGTCGCTGGCAGCGCGAGGGAGCGGGGGGCGTGGGGAGTCACCGGCTGTGGGCAGCGCGGGGGGTGGGGAGTCTCTGGCAGCGCGAGGGTTAGGGATCGCGAAGGGGAAGGGGGAATGGGTCGACGGATGTGTAAAATAAATCGGGTTTCGAAGCGGTTTATTGAAAACCGCCGCGAAACCTTCACCGAAAAAGGTTTAGCAGTGGTTTTGTGAACCACCGCCACAAAACCGCCGCTAAACCATGTTTTTTTGTAGTGAGAATTTCCATGGTCAGGGGAGAAGTTAAAATTTGAACATCTTGAAGAAGAGGCTGCCATTTCTGACCCTATTGATGATGAAAGGTCTTCCTGGGGTGATAAAGAGGAGATGATGGATTGAGAATCAACATTATTGTTTTACTATGGTATTTTTATAACTTCTTATGTCCTGGTTGATGAAGTATATAATTGCTGGGTTTCAGCGGATGAAATGAAGACATCTTCATCTAATCTTTCATCATTTCTTGGCGAATCAACAATTTCTCCCATGTTGTCTGGCTTGGTATCCGTAATTGACATTATGGAAGTTTCCATAAGAGTGTAATTATTTAGGTATATCCTGTCAATTTGATTGATAGGCAACACATAATCTATACTCATATGTATGAATGGGTTTACTGGAATCTTTTCCAATTCATTTAGAGCATTAATTTTGGTGACCTTCTTTGCCATGGATTTTTTATTTCCCTCCATGTGATAAAATTATTCCTCAATGTATTGATATTCATACATTTTGAATGGGGACTTGTCACCACACAATGTCCCAATTTGACCATTGAAACAATATTTTAGACATTGATGGTACGACAAAGGTACGACTGCATGTTGATGTAGCAAGGTCTTCCAAGAAAAATGTTGAAGGTGATGTCCTAACGAACAACCATGAAATCTGAATTATACATAAGGTCTCCAAACTAAATTCTGAGTGTAATATATCCCATCGGTTCTTTTTCATTCTTATCATATCCTTGAAACATCAAAGTAGAATAAGATAAATCAGATTCGGTGAGGCCCAACCAACGAAGTGTACGAATAGGAATGAGGTTGACTCTTGAGACATTATCAATGAAAACTCATCAGATATCTATGTCATTGACTTTTCCAGATAGATACAAAGGTCTTATATGTCCATGTAAAACATAATCCTCATCTTCATATATAAAAGATACCACTACATGGCATTCTATAGGATCATTCTCTATATGGTAAACCTCAGCCACATCAATTTTAGTTTCGAGTTATGGAGGACTTGTCAAAGCCTTAATAAGAACCTCCTGAAGATCTTTTGATAGATTCAAGGCATCCAGAATTGATAACATGGCAGGTAATTGGGCCAAATGTTTCAAGACATCATACTTTTGGTCCAAAGGGTTTAGTTTCCCAACAGGAAAATGTGGTTTTGTAGGTGCCTTGGAAGTTGATGTTTTGGAAGTAGATGCATCCCGTATCGAGGTGGGACTTGGAAACACTCCTGACTTCAGTATCTTAGACCAACTAGGTCTATCTATTTTTTGAGAGTAAGAAGGTGTGACCTCTAACTGGTCTTCCAAAATAACCATGTTAGGACCGAATCAGCCATGTGTGGAAGAACTTTCTTATTCCTGTTGATCCCACTAAAGGGCTTTGCCACGAGTTTCTGCTGCATATACAGTTCTATCAGGGGTAGGATTGAAATAATGGCTTCTAAAATTTCCATGTCTTCCCCTATATCCTAGAACTTTGTCTCTTCCTCTAAATCATATGTTATATATATGTAATTTAGGCTAATCATGATCGAAACTATCACTAGCATTGGGATCCGTTAAATGAATCATGTTAACAGAACCAAAGATCAATTCTTCATCTGATGAAGATTCTGCCTGATGAACCAGTTCAAGTTGTACCATTTTGTGGGGTAGTGTCGGTGCTTTTGAAGCAGATGGCATAAAATCTTCCAGAGTCAAAGACAACTTAGGCTTTGACACGAGCTCGTATTCTTCTTACTGCTCTTCTTTATTCATATTACGCTGCTTCTTTGAGGATTTTCCTTTTGATGAATGGGGTTCTGCTGTGGAAGAAATAGCAGAAGACACAATTGGTTGATTCAATTGTGTTCGTAAAATGGCATGAGTTTGGTTGATCATTTTCCTAACCATCCAATCATCATATTTCTATGCATTTTTACTTTTGACTTCATGCCACTCTCTCTTTTCCTCTGGATCAATAGCAGTAACATATGCTACCTGGGATGAAGAACTTTTCAGTTTCACTTGTCCAGAGTCCACCATCTTTTGTAGGAGGTCTTTAAAGACAGAACACTCCTGAATGGGATGACCCAACATCTGATGAAATGGGAAATAGTTGGGGAGGTCTTCATCTCCTTCCTTGTTCGACCTTTTGGGCCTCAGCAACTGAACTAGATTGTTTTCCAAAGCCGAGATGAAGTAACCAGGAACTTTTTCATTTCGGGAAGAATAAAATTTGTTCTTTAAATCCTGAAACTATTTTCACCTTTGATCTATTTTATCATCTTGAAGAGGTAGTTGTTGTTGTTGAAGCTCGAGAGGTGGAGCCCTTCGATATGATGAAGGTTTTGAAGTGAAATTAGGTACATGTGCTTGTTTAAGGATAACTGTAGCAGTCTTTGCTTTCCCTATTCTCCTTCCCAGAACTAATGGAATTACATGAGTTTTATCCTTAGTATTTATAAGAAAGTCTTATATCTACTAGGCGATTGAAGTAAGGTCTCGAAACACTCATGTGTATTTCACAGGGATCAATGGTGTGAGTAATTCATCGCACAGATTTGCCACACATATTGGAAGAAACTCTTCTTGAGGTAGTTCTAAGCTTAAGGAATATATTAATCCCTTCCAGCGAGCAATGAAATCTAAAACTCTTTAATTTTCCCTTTGCTTATAGTTGGTAAGATAAAAAACTATTTTATTTGGAAATGTTGAGCTAAATTGAAGAAGGAACCTCTGACGGAGATCTTCCCACCCAGTAATTGACCGAGATTGCAAACTTGTATACCAGACAAATGCAGGTCCTTGTAATGACTGCACAAAACACCTGATCTTAACTTATTCTTTTTGTTGAGGAGTTCCCATCATAGGATCACAATGAGAAAAAAATTGTGTTAAGTGTTGTTCTAGATCTCCATAACCATTAAAAATTAGTAATGTGGTATTTGAAAAATTTCATGGGGGAGGAATTGCATCCACCCATTCAGGGTAAGATCTCTTTTCTGGTCGAACTTGTGCACGTTTTCCATCCATAGCTTCCAACTAAGATGTTAATGGCTCAATGGTAGTCATTAATTTTTGAGAAACATCTGGTTGAGTTTGGACCTGAGCAGGTGCAATAACTGGAGTTTGGACGGGTGTGGCGACTGGTATTGCCACTGATGGTAGTATTGCTGATTGTTGTCACATATGACCCATAGGATTGGACTTGTGAGGGTGTACTTATAAAGGGGGATATTCTTGATCCATCCTAGTAGCTGCAACAAATTTCCTTGATTTATTAACTCCAGCATGCTTAGGAGGAATACTACCTTGAAGTAGTTCATCATTTAACCTTCTTATCTCATTCATTTCTTCTTCTTGCTTTGCCAACTTTTCCTATAATGAGAGTGATTGGACTTCTCCATAGGTAGGGTGGGATGTAACCTGTCTTTTACCATTTTCCTTGGCATGTGCCTTTCTAGAGTATGGATGGGAATTACTCGAAGGAATGTCATGCCCCTGGGAAACCCTCTGTCTTCTGGTACACACACATCCTTCATTCGTTTCTGTGTGTATAGCTTCTTGAATAGTAAATTCTTCATCTGATTCCTCTGAGTGAGCCTCATGTTCTGGGGGATTAGTGACAATGGCATTGATGACATTTATCGATGCATAACGCATTTCATCCCTTACGTCAGCGTTTCTGCGATACTATCTTTTTCCATGTCCATTATGAGACACTGCCTTTTTTTGGTTGATCCCTTAGGAACTTCTTGATGAACCATAATTTGGAGGGAATCTCTTGATAATTCGGATCTGTGTTTCTCTTTGGGATTATTCCCTAATCGAGAGAATACTTACTTTTGCTGAGGAAGAGATTGAGAATTTGAAAATGTCCCCAGTCTGGTGGACTGGGGCTGTTCCTATTTTTCCTGCTCAACTCCTCTAATCATGTTTGTTGATCCCAAGGGTTGGATTAAAAGAGTCCCCAATGTGGAAAGCTAAGGAGGCTCTTGATATGCTACATCTGAAACTTTCTTAAAAGATCTCCTGATTTTGAGGACTTTATTCCGGAAATTTGCCGGATGCATCATCCGGCATCCACTCAAATCACCTGGCTCAGATGACCGTTGGATTATTTCTGACACCTCTGTCACCTGATGATGTGTATTCTCTAAATGAGAATCCTGTTTGATATTCTCATTTTCTTGATGCAAGAGTAATTTGAAAACTTTTTATTTATATTCCTGACTTTGGGAAGAACTAGATGAGGCCTGTTCTTGAGCAAGATTTTGACTACACACAAAACCAGTTACATGTGACCAGTCATGGGAAATAACATTGCATGAGACCACTTTTGGTGGGATTTATTGACTTGAGAGCACAATGAAATGAAATTCTCCATGAACACCCCATCCCCTGATATAAATACCAGATGGGGCATTGGTAATTAACTGGTGAAGCCTTTTTAATGAGCCAAGACATGTACGTTGAAGGGCTCTCTACTGCTTTTCAACCTTTGGATGTTGGGAAACTGAGAGAGATGCCAAGTCAATTTGGAATTGCAACCCTTCTATTATCTTAACATTGTTTTGATATTCATCATAAGATAATATTTTCTCTTTTAAGTGACAAATATTTTTCCATATGTTGAGACGGATATCATGAATATAATCATCTGTCAAAGTTTCTGGAATATCATACTGAGAGTCATCCAAAGGCCAAAACATGATGGGTCTTTCCCCTTTCACCAGTTTTTTTCTCATATTCATCACTTCCTCTTTTCCATTTTATGAATATTCTTCTACCTTATTGGACCAAATCTGGTTCTTCTTCGTTGCTTCATCAGATTCAACGGGATTGGTAGAGAATGTTTTTGTCAAATTAGAAGATGAATGACCCAGGGGTGGTTCATAGAATGACCTACACTCCATGATATATTATGATTGATAAATTATTTCACCTTCTAGCATTAAGGCATCGGACATGATTGGCTTCGTATTTGCAAGTGCCTTAAGATAAGAGGGCTTTCTTTTTATTGCATTGTCCATTGAATAATTTTTCAGGTAATGTGAATTACTACTGCAAAGAGGACTTTCACAACTAAATTCATCATCATGGGGAGGACCACCACAGTAGGTTGTAACAAAAGATGAAACCTCTTTCTCCTTGGTCTTCTGGCCACACATAGGGTTATCATGGCTCTCATCTGAAGATAATACTTCGATATTGACTGAATTGTCATGAAGAAAGCCTTCATGAGGAAGTGTCTGATGAAGACCTTAATAATTATTTTTTTTACTTCCAGAATCTAGAAATGGGAGAGTAGAATCATGATTTGCAACAGACAATTTTTTGGGGGCTTCAAGAACTCCAACATTGTGCAAATACTTATTGCAAATTGGCTTTTGATTTTTTAACTATGTTGGATGGGTCTTTTTCTTGGATGAATTCTTACTCACTTTGGAAACCACTTGTTGACAAAAGTGGTTATTATGGGCAGGTGTATGTTCCTTCTCAGGAGAAATGGTCAGGTTAGGCTGACTATTTCTATTTAAATCGGGTGTATGTGCCTGACTTGATTATCAGTATGACATGGCAGAGTATTCACCATGACCCTCCTGGACTGGAACAGAGGTGTGTATCTGCTCTGAAGTGACATGTTTATGAGTCACTCCACTGATAGGGATTGATTTATGTTTCTTTCCTAGTGATGTTTCTGAAGTTGTTATAATATTATGATAGGTATTCAGAATATGGGAAGGGATTTTCTTCTACTCTTTCACCATCTTCAGAATGTTCTTGGTGACTTCATCTATCAGAACAGGAATATACGTCCATTTCGTTTTTGGAATAGGTGTGTGTTCCTACTCCTGTCATCCTTTTCTTGTTAGTGAATTCTGACAGTACTCATGTGCGGGGGCCGAAAGTTGTGTTTGCCTCCTTTTTGTCATTGGAGCATTACAATTGACATCTCCAGGTGCTACCAAATGAGACTGTAGGTTATCTTGATGAATTTCAGGTGTATGTGTTTGATGATTTTTCTCCACCAAATATGATTGATGAACTTCCTTCAATACTGGCAGATGATACTTCTGGCAGAATTGATGAATGTAAGCAGGTTTATGTACCTGTTTACAGGTGGTCACTACATTTGATTGGAGAGCTTGTTTGGATGCAGTCAGATGAGCTTGCTGACTGGATGATGAATTATAAATAGGTGTATGTGTCTGCCTATAGTACTCTACTAGAATTTCCTGACAGGATTGGTGTGTTACTTCCAGACGAGTCTACTGGGTACTAAAATTAGGATGGATGGGTGTATATGACCGCTCGTTGTTTTTCATCACATTAGATTGATGGACTTTTTCGAAAGGGGAAAAGGTAAGAACCTTCTCTATATTGACCTAATTTCACCTCTGATGGTTCTTCTTGAGTGCTCGGGTTTGAGGAACCTGAGCCGAACACCTAGAGGTGATACCTTCATCATGTTGAGGGTGAACTACTACATGAGTCTGGTGGTGATTGCTGGTGGGAGTCCTCAGGAAGGACTCATGTCTTCTTGAAATAAGGCCTTGAGTGACCTCTTCATTCACCTCCTTGTAATATGGGAGGGACTGGTTGTTGTGTTCCAGGGATATTGACCTGAAATGTTTGGAAATGGTGGTTGGTACCACCTGATTCTTGACCACTGGTCTTCACTGTCCGGACAACCAGGGTGAGTTGTTAACTTAGAGGGCTTGTCAAGAGGCCTCCAGAGTCAGGATGGTACCATGTTGATGGTATTCCCTCACTAATTCATTTGAGTCCCAGCATTGAAGACGCTGAGTAGGTGATGTCTTCCTTAGAGCGGACGAGGATCCAGCGGGAGTAGCGGTCGAGGAATTCACAGGTGTGAACTTTAAAGAAGCCATTTTGTGTTGCAGAGAGATCTTGGAAAAGAGTTCTTGTTTAATATAGCAGACATAATCAAGATAAATTTGGAGAGACTACATCTTTTGGATGAGCGCATATGTTATTGATTTCTTTTTTGGCCCTTATATTGAGTTCAATAGGGACTTAACAAATAAGTAAAACATCATTTAACTTGGTTAAGGACTCACATCGGGTTCACCATTTTTTTTCTTCTATAAATGGGGATGGCCTTGTTTGTTTAAGGTTCAAACTTTCCATTCAGTCTCTAGTGGGTTTATTCAAAGAACTGGAAACATCCAATGATTCTATATCCATTTGGACCTACTTTCCAAAGGTAGGTTCTCATTAGTTGTGGACTGATGAGGCTTAAGAATTTGCATTGGTTGAGAGGATGGGATGTCAGGATAATCACACCTTTTGGGAGGGGAATTATTGCCTACTCTGGGACTCTCTAATAGATTTAAGTTATGTTCACGAATCCTTATTAATTCACTAAGCATTAAAATGAGTTTTATTTTAGATTAAGCAATCAATGATTGATATGTATGGGATTTAGAGAATATTTTATATGTATTTTAGGTTCTTCATCGATGGATAATCATCCGTATGTATTAGAGATTCTTAGTCAATGGTATCCTCCAATACATTATATAGAAATCTCTTGGTCATTATGATGGCCAAACTGGTTTTAAATCCACTCAGTGGGGCACTTGAAGTTTATTGTCATTCAGAAAGACATGGATTATTTCAGATTTTGGATCGTACCCACAGATGGGTTACCTACGTATCCTCATTTTAAAAAGGAATAATAACCCACGTAGTTTGATAAGAAGGATATAGTTTAACGTTATATGGGATGGAAAATAATTAATGAAAGATGGGCTTGAACCTTATAATGTCTTCCTACGTACTCTACTTTTATGGAAGAGATCAAAGTCCACATAGTTCGGGTGAAGAAATATGGGGTTTATGTTTGGTTAATGGCCCAAAAAGAGATTTCATTATTACTTTTACACTCTAAGCTCACATGAGTCATGCTCGGTGTGAGAAACAAGAGGTATCAGTAAACTTGACGATGGTTCCACAAAAAGATACAGTCACAAGAAATGAGGTGGGGCTTACATATGTATGACTACCCAAGTAGATGAAGACCAATACTTACTTCATGAAAGAAGACCAGGAGTAGGGTCCATAAAGGTATTTGTACTTTATGGAGATTTGGAGTTTTAACCTAGGGCTTACTCCTAAGAAGGAGGCCCAAATTAAAAGGGACATATCATTGGGGTTTATTCTTGAGAAGGAGGACCAAATCGAAAGAAATTAAGATTGGGGATTAATTCTAAGGAGGATGCCCAATATTTAAGGAAACTATGACTGGGGCTTACTCCTTAGAAGGAGGCCCAGGTTAAGGGAACTTGGGACTAGGGCTTACTCCTGAGAAGGAAGCCCAAACCAAGGGAACTTGAGATTGGGGCTTACTCCTGAGAAGGAGTCCCAAAATCAAAATATCTTCTCATGTTTAAAGGATGAGGTTATAGAAGAAATCTCTAACCGTGGTGACATAAAGCTTGTAAGTCATGAGGTTTTAGGAGAGGTTCTCACAGAATTACTTTCAAATAAGGAATCCAACAAAGGAACTATTCCATAAATGGCTTTGAAAAGGGGTTCGAGGGATAATATCTTGAAGAGGAGAGGTGAACGGGAGAGAGGCACACAAATGAAATTGGAATTCAAGTATGGCCGCACAAATAATTTGGCATGCAAGTCTTGGACGTGAAAGTGTACTTGTGCAACATAGGTTCACTTGGGTGATGAAGAATTTGTAGGGTGATACTTGGGAGAGACTTAACTCAAGCCTTTAGTATTATCCTGAGATGTTTCCAAAAGGGCGGCGCGCAAGTTTAATTTAAAGGGTAGGGTGGTGAGAAAGTATTTCCAATTTTAAGGAGGTCTGGACACTTAGGCACGCAAGTGTTGATGAATTTTATATACTTAGGCCTTATCTTACTCCTTCAAGTCTTCCATTATAGGTAAAAAAATTACCATAGAAGCTTTCAAAAGAGTTGAGTTGAAAACTTGGGCGACCAGAGCTTGAATCTGAGTATTGGAAAATTCGTCCTCGAAATGGGGGCCCACAGGGGATATTTATAGGCCACTGGGCACTTTGGGTGAAGAAAAAGGAATGAGGCATGCAAGTTACTTGCGCGACCCATAGTTGGCACACAAGTGACTTGTACGACGCACAGGAAACTTGCGTGCCTCCCTCCAAATGGGTTCCTAGTCCACGCCTTCATCAATTTTTGATGTTCTTCAAAGGGTAACCCTCTTTATGCTTAAGGTATTCCTCTTTTCCATTATTTGGACTCTATAATAGAAATTAGCATCAACAAACATAAAACCTACCAAATTATGATCATCATTGTGTGAAAAATGAAGTATAGTCTTACTGTAAAGGGGTTTGGAAAGAACGAACATCTTTCCCCATCAGCAATGCCATCCATACTCCAAATCAATCATATTTCTTGAATGATCACCTTATTTTCATCTATGACCTATTTTGAAAAATTGTACTTAATAAAATAGAAAGCAACACTAATTAAATAAACGAATCCAAAACATACTGTACTAGAAGTGCACCTCTTCTTTAACAAATCACAAATGTTTTTCATATTGATCTATTGTGATTTGTAACTAGACTTCCATACCACACTATTGTTGTCATGAAAGGTCATTTTTAAATTCAGTATAGTGTAAACTATATGAACAGAAATTATAACACAAATTCAATAGCATTACCTTTCCCCGTCTGCATAAACCAACATCTGCATCGGTCTTCTATCATTTGTGGTCACTACATTATGTTGCATTACCCACTTAAGAATTAATTGGGATAGCTTTCCAAATACTTTCAGCCTCTTTGTTGCAGTCAACTGTGGATATATATATATATGGAGACTGACACTTATTTTTCCTTGTCCTACTCTTGACACCTGTCACGACCCGTCCTCGGGGCCCGTGCCGTGACTACCCCAAGCCCGCCTTCCATAGGCCAGGGGCTGGCGACTAGCACCAAAGGCGTAAAATCCCGATAACTGGGAAGGCATTGCCTTTATAAAGAAAACAAGCACCACAGAGTACAAGCGGAAGTAAAACACTAAGTACAAAAAGAAGAACTGAAAAGTAAAAAGGGGCCGGAAATACAAGCCCAACTGTAAAGTACAACTCGAAAGGGAAAACAGCGACTGAAAAGTAAAGCTGCTACGCTGAGATGTCCACTGGAGATCCCACCTGAAGGGTGGGTACAGATAGCTCCTCTGCTCCTCGGGTCCCGCCATCCGCTCCGAGTATGTCCCGCCCAGTGGTCCACCTCCGGGTACCGCCTCGTCGTATAGTCCACCTCCAGGTACCGTCCAGTCCTTGAACCTTCGGCTTCTGTCAGCACTGTCTGTCGTCTGCAACCAACACAACGAGGTGCGGGCATAGCCCGTGCAGGGGTGAGTATAACGATACTCAGTAGGGACCCCGAGACCCTCAAGGTCTCACTAAAACCAACAAGGATAAACACAAGAAGATCTCAACAGATAAACCCTACTTAGGTATATGCCCATACATATACCTAAGTTATCAAGTAACCCATCTCAATCATGAGGAAACACAAGGATCATGAGATCAACGGATAACCTCTACCCAGGTATATGCCCATACATATACCTAAGTTATCAAGTAACCCATCTCAGTCATGAGGAAACACAAAGGTCAAAAGTCTCAGCTCAAACCAGGATTTTCATTATCGAAACCGTAACTGCTGAAGAGCTCCGTCTCTGGAGTGTGCAGTGGTCCTGTCACGACTCCGAGGTACTGCTCACTAACCTAAGACTGCTGAAGTACTCCTCCTGTCGAGTACTGCGGGCCAGCCACCCAAACACAGTAGTGCTTCCCGTCGAGGTATGTCACCCAAACACCGTAGTGCACACCCCCTAGTAGCCTGCTGAGGTACTCTCCGGACGAGCACCGCGGGTCTGCACTGTCACACAGGTAGTGCTCCGTCCGCCATGGGTCTGCACCTCAGAAGGTAGTGCTCCGTCCACTGGGCTAGTCGACTCACTCCAAGTCGAGTCGGTCAAGCAGTCGTCAGGTCTCAGCCAGCTACACGGTCTCCGTACTCTGCACGCTCGTCTCCGGGAGGGTCCGCTCCACGAGCTACTGGTCGATACTCCAAGTATCACAAAGTCCCGCATAGAAGTATCTCAAAAGTCCGTTTCGTCACAGGGGTCTCAACGCAACAGACGGCACGTCGATCGGACGTCCGGTCTGTGAGTTATTAGCCTTTTCGTCCCAGGGGCCCGGTTGGTTTCGAGTGCGAACCAAACCCGGCCGTATCTCAACTGTACCCCGAACTCCCATAGGGTATACTCGAAGGGACCGTTACTCAACGTAAACACCAACGCCGCTGACGGTTCGTCAAACGGACGTCCTGTCTGAAAGATATCAGCTTTTCCATTCCAGGTGCCCGGTTGGATTTCGGGTACAATCCAACCCGGCCATACTCCGACTGCATCCAAAACTCGGGCGGAGTATGTCAAAAGTTCCGTCTCATCAAGAGGAAGTCAACGAAACAGACGGCGCGTCAATCGGACGCCCGGTCTGTGAGTTATTGGCTTTTTCGTCTCCGGGGCCCGGTTGGTTTTTAAGGAAAAACCAACCCGACCGTACTCCACCTGCGTCCAAACCTCGGGCGGAGTATGCCAAAAGATCCGTCTCATTAAGAGGAACGCAACGCGACTGACGGCGCGTCAATCGGACGTTCGTGGCTCAAGATATGAGCGTTTCCGCTCCGAAGTCCCGGTTGGTTCCGTGAACGAACCAACCCGGCCGAACTCAAAGTAATCCGAAACCTTGAGTGCGATATACCGAAACGACCGTCTCGATCCAAGGATCGCGTTGCCGCAGACGGTTCGTCATTCGGAGGTCCGAGGCTCAAGTTATGGGCTAAAAACCAAATCTGGTACGAAACGGGGGGTCCGGGTCCGGGCCGACCCGGCCCGACCCCCCCCCCCCCTGGGCGGCGCGGTGGCCGGCGGCGGCGGCCGGCGGCGGCGGGCGGCGGCGGCGCGGCGGCGGCGGCGGCGGCGGCGGGCCGCGGCGGCTTGGCGGCTGGCGCCGCATGGAGGCCGCGCGGGGGATTTTTCCCCCGCTGATTTGAAGCGGCGCGGCACAAAGGCCGCGCCTTTGCAACAGACGGCCCCCCCACGTGGGGGCCGGTTTTATTAAGCGAACCGGGGGGGCTGCTGCCCCCCCCCCCTTCCATGGAACCGCCTCCCCCCTCTTAAAGAGGGGGGTTTTAATATGACGGCCGGGGGATTAATTCCCCCGGTTTTAATGACTTCCGGCCGGCCAGCTGGCCGGCCGGTTTTCTCCAACGGGACCGGAAATTTCCGGTCCCCTCTTCGGCTTCCGACGCCGGCGGCCCGGCCGCCGGTCTTCTCTTCCGCCGCGGCCCGGAACCGGCCGCGGTCTCCTCGTCCCGCCGCGGCCCGGAACCGGCCGCGGTGTTCGTCGTCCGGCGCGGTGCGACGGCACCGCGCCCCTTTTTCCGTGCTTTGATTCCTTCCAACGCGGCGCGACGGCGTCGCGTTCTTGAAGATTTTTCCTTGGCGTAGCGCGACGGCGCCGCGTAAATTATTTGTACGATCATCCGCGTGGTGCGACGGCACCACGCCACTTGCTTCCACCCGCATGAATAAACATAAACGATGGAGGGGGGGTTCGGCCGTGTTCATGCGGTCCGCCCCCCTCACGTTAAGCAATAACGCATCTTAAAATTAATCAACATCCCCGTGTTAATTATACGATCCACGAGCAAGAAAGAGATAATTAAATAATAAATCAACATCCCCTACCTTGGTATAAGGTTCGAAGATCGATCTACTTTCCGCGGAAGACGACGTCGCGGAGGTCGGGCGACGCGGTCGTCGTTCGTCAAATTCAACGACGAAGAGGCGCGTCCGAAGAGGCACGTCGTTGGCGAATCCTTGTACGCCGACGAAGGTTGTCCGAGGAAGGTGCGGTGTTCTCTCTCGTTGACACCGAAGACGAAGAAGAGCGGAGCGGCGTTCTTCGTCGGAAACTTGAGCGTTCTACGTCAAGTCTTGAGGAAAGTCAAATAAAAAGGAAACAACGAACTCAAGAACCCCTACCTCGATAGTCGTACGTTGACGGAGTCGTGGAATATCGGTGTCGATTCCTTTGACGTCGGAGGAAGAGTCGTTGTCGATGGCGTTCGTCGCGGAAGACCGTCGCGGAAGGGATGACGCGGAAGAAGTACGTCGCGTCGCGGATACGGCGTCGCGGATGGATCGTGTTCTTCGGCGGAGAAGTTCTTCGTTGAAGAACGACGTTCTTCGCGTTCTTCGTTGAGTTGAAGAAGAAGAAGAAGAACTTCCAAAGCTCTCAAGATGACAAACAAAGAACCCAAAATAAAATAAGACTACCTCTTATTTTATTAACACATAACACAAAAGAATTTCAAAGGTTTGAAATTCAAAAAGGGTTTAACTCCCTTAATTAATTAAGTAACTCAAGTTGACAACATTTAATGAAAAGAGTTAAAGGGGATGTTTTGAGAGAATTTGAGGAGTTGGGGTTCGTGTGGACCCCACCTCACTTAATCCTCCCAAGGGAGGTTAAGTGGATGTGGGTCCCACTCCCAACTCCCTTTGGTAGGACTTAACTAGATAAAAATAAAATTTGTTCCTCACAAATTTTATTTAACTTAAACTTAAAAACTCAAAAACTAACTTTCAACCCGCAACAAACGCAACTTCCGAAAAGGTCTCATTAAGCGAAAATCGGCGCTGCGAGTTCATCGGTGCCCTCGGATTTCAATTCCGAGCACCGTATCAAAAGTTAGGAATTCCCGCTCGTTCGTTCACTGAACGTACCCGAGCCAAACTTCAGAAATTAATTCCGGGCACTCCGGGCCTCGGAATCAGGTGCCGTCTGAAACCGCGCTCTTGTAAAATTCTAAAAAAAATTAAGAAAAAAATTTCCTTGAATTTTACGGGTCTTTACATTACTCCCACCTCAGGGCTTTACGTCCCCGTAAAGCTACATCAAAAACTAGGGAAACAAAAGAGGGTATTGAGCACGCATCTAAGCCTCCCGCTCCCATGTGCTCTCCTGGAGATTCTCGTGCTGCCATCTGTTGCGCACAAGAGGAATCGATCGCCCATGTAGGACCCGCTCCTGTCGATCCTCTATCTCCACCGGGACCTCCGTAAAAGTCGCCCCATCGTCAACGTCAAGCTCCACCTGGTCAGGGATGTGCGTCGGGTCGTGCACGTATCTCCTCAGCTGAGATACGTGGAAGACGTCGAGTACCCGGTGCAACTGAGGTGGTAGAGCCAGGCGATAAGCCACCTCACCAACCCTGCTGAGGACCTGGAAGGGTCCGATGAAGCGCGGAGATAACTTGTCGCCTCGGCCAAATCTCCGAATACCACGTCGAGGTGAGACCCTCAAGAAGACGTGGTCACCAAACTCGAACTCTAGTGGCCTCCGCCTCCTATCAGCGTATGACTTCTGCCGGCTCTGTGTTGTCCTCATCCGCTCCTGGATGACATGGACCTCCTCTGACGTGGCCCGGACCATCTCTGGTCCCACAAGAGCTGCAAGATTTCTTCTTTGCCGATAAGAGAAACCTGGTCTCATCCCCTGGATGAACCACATTCTTTGCCTAAAACAGTCAATCCTAACATGGATGATACTAATCCATACCAAGGATGACGTCGTAAGGCCTCGACGCTACTACTAAGAGATCCAACCGTTACTCTCGCCTCCAAGGGTTGAGTCACACTGTCAGCATCAGTGTGTGGTAACTGGTCTCCTCCAGTAGATGTCTCACAAGTGAGGGTCAAGTCAACAGTCAACTGGAACCTCTTAGTAACATCACAAAAGTGGACAGGAATAAAAACATCACAAAGGATGTGTCTTTATTATTGCAGCTCATAATACAAGACGCTACACAAAAGCAACATCAACATGGAACTAGAAGTACAAAAGACGTATCCACTAGTTCTTCCCCTGTCCACCTGCTCCCAGAGCTCCAGCATTTGTCGCTGCCTCAACCTCGGTGGCTCCCTCCAAGCCTGCGGATCGAGGAGTCGGACAGTCACGTGCCAGGTGACCCTTTCCGCCACAGGAGTAACATTGTCCGTTTTTGGCACGCCTGGCTCTGACCCCACCTCGGGTGCCCCGCACCACCGGTCCTAAAACCCGAGATCGCCCAACTGCTGGTCTGGTCCTCCTGGACCTCTGCATCATCTGTCTACTGCCCACAGATGACTCGGCTTCTGATCGAAAAACACGCGGCAAAGGCAGAATCTCTTGTACACGCTCAGGGTGTAGAGATACTGGCACAAACTCCACCCTGAAGAAGGTCTCGAAATCTTCCCATGCGAAGTTCATCTCATCGCAAAACTGAAACAAGTGGCTCCACCACCTACCTGCTGCTGCCTGAAGGAGGCTGGTAGCAAAGATCACCATGAAGTCTGCCGGCGTCCCCACTAGCCTGAAGACTCTCACCACAGCCTCCAGCCAAACCTCAGCCGCCTGCGGGTCCGTCTCTCCCCGGAACCTGGGTGGCCTCTGGCGCTGGAACTCGTGCAGCGCGCTCAAGCGTCGTGCATCGCCTACTGCTGGGGCTGGTGGCATCGGTGGCCCAACGTATGGTAGTACCGCTGGTGCCTCCGCTGGTGCCTCAACTGCAAGAGGGCCCTGCACCGAGGCCTCGTCGCTCGGTGGGCTGTCGTCACGTTCGATTCTCGGAACCCTAACTGGCTGCCGTCGTGGGGCCATCCTGAAAGAAACAACGTAACACGATCAAACGATTATACCTGGTGAGCTGACCTGGTTTGAGCTGTTTTAAGGGAAAAAACCTTTGAAAACACACACGCAATCAGTGTTTTCATGCACAAAGTCGGAAATCAGTTGTCAGGGTCCTGGTGTATGGATACGTCGGCCGCCCGCACCAACACTGGACTCCCTGAACTGAAAACCACACTCGGTACTCTCAACACTATTGCTTCACAGAAAGAAACATCAGAGTTATAAGTTCTGCGGTAGAACCGAACTCCTCTGATACCAATTTGTCACGACCCGTCCTCGGGGCCCGTGCCGTGACTACCCCAAGCCCGCCTTCCATAGGCCAGGGGCTGGCGACTAGCACCAAAGGCGTAAAATCCCGATAACTGGGAAGGCATTGCCTTTATAAAGAAAACAAGCACCACAGAGTACAAGCGGAAGTAAAACACTAAGTACAAAAAGAAGAACTGAAAAGTAAAAAGGGGCCGGAAATACAAGCCCAACTGTAAAGTACAACTCGAAAGGGAAAACAGCGACTGAAAAGTAAAGCTGCTACGCTGAGATGTCCACTGGAGATCCCACCTGAAGGGTGGGTACAGATAGCTCCTCTGCTCCTCGGGTCCCGCCATCCGCTCCGAGTATGTCCCGCCCAGTGGTCCACCTCCGGGTACCGCCTCGTCGTATAGTCCACCTCCAGGTACCGTCCAGTCCTTGAACCTTCGGCTTCTGTCAGCACTGTCTGTCGTCTGCAACCAACACAACGAGGTGCGGGCATAGCCCGTGCAGGGGTGAGTATAACGATACTCAGTAGGGACCCCGAGACCCTCAAGGTCTCACTAAAACCAACAAGGATAAACACAAGAAGATCTCAACAGATAAACCCTACTTAGGTATATGCCCATACATATACCTAAGTTATCAAGTAACCCATCTCAATCATGAGGAAACACAAGGATCATGAGATCAACGGATAACCTCTACCCAGGTATATGCCCATACATATACCTAAGTTATCAAGTAACCCATCTCAGTCATGAGGAAACACAAAGGTCAAAAGTCTCAGCTCAAACCAGGATTTTCATTATCGAAACCGTAACTGCTGAAGAGCTCCGTCTCTGGAGTGTGCAGTGGTCCTGTCACGACTCCGAGGTACTGCTCACTAACCTAAGACTGCTGAAGTACTCCTCCTGTCGAGTACTGCGGGCCAGCCACCCAAACACAGTAGTGCTTCCCGTCGAGGTATGTCACCCAAACACCGTAGTGCACACCCCCTAGTAGCCTGCTGAGGTACTCTCCGGACGAGCACCGCGGGTCTGCACTGTCACACAGGTAGTGCTCCGTCCGCCATGGGTCTGCACCTCAGAAGGTAGTGCTCCGTCCACTGGGCTAGTCGACTCACTCCAAGTCGAGTCGGTCAAGCAGTCGTCAGGTCTCAGCCAGCTACACGGTCTCCGTACTCTGCACGCTCGTCTCCGGGAGGGTCCGCTCCACGAGCTACTGGTCGATACTCCAAGTATCACAAAGTCCCGCATAGAAGTATCTCAAAAGTCCGTTTCGTCACAGGGGTCTCAACGCAACAGACGGCACGTCGATCGGACGTCCGGTCTGTGAGTTATTAGCCTTTTCGTCCCAGGGGCCCGGTTGGTTTCGAGTGCGAACCAAACCCGGCCGTATCTCAACTGTACCCCGAACTCCCATAGGGTATACTCGAAGGGACCGTTACTCAACGTAAACACCAACGCCGCTGACGGTTCGTCAAACGGACGTCCTGTCTGAAAGATATCAGCTTTTCCATTCCAGGTGCCCGGTTGGATTTCGGGTACAATCCAACCCGGCCATACTCCGACTGCATCCAAAACTCGGGCGGAGTATGTCAAAAGTTCCGTCTCATCAAGAGGAAGTCAACGAAACAGACGGCGCGTCAATCGGACGCCCGGTCTGTGAGTTATTGGCTTTTTCGTCTCCGGGGCCCGGTTGGTTTTTAAGGCAAAACCAACCCGACCGTACTCCACCTGCGTCCAAACCTCGGGCGGAGTATGCCAAAAGATCCGTCTCATTAAGAGGAACGCAACGCGACTGACGGCGCGTCAATCGGACGTTCGTGGCTCAAGATATGAGCGTTTCCGCTCCGAAGTCCCGGTTGGTTCCGTGAACGAACCAACCCGGCCGAACTCAAAGTAATCCGAAACCTTGAGTGCGATATACCGAAACGACCGTCTCGATCCAAGGATCGCGTTGCCGCAGACGATTCGTCATTCGGAGGTCCGAGGCTCAAGTTATGGGCTAAAAACCAAATCTGGTACGAAACGGGGGGTCCGGGTCCGGGCCGACCCGGCCCGACCCCCCCCCCCCCTGGGCGGCGCGGTGGCCGGCGGCGGCGGCCGACGGCGGCGGGCGGCGGCGGCGCGGCGGCGGCGGCGGCGGGCCGCGGCGGCGGCGGCGGCGGGCCGCGGCGGCTTGGCGGCTGGCGCCGCATGGAGGCCGCGCGGGGGATTTTTCCCCCGCTGATTTGAAGCGGCGCGGCACAAAGGCCGCGCCTTTGCAACAGACGGCCCCCCCACGTGGGGGCCGGTTTTATTAAGCGAACCGGGGGGGCTGCTGCCCCCCCCCCCCTTCCATGGAACCGCCTCCCCCCTCTTAAAGAGGGGGGTTTTAATATGACGGCCGGGGGATTAATTCCCCCGGTTTTAATGACTTCCGGCCGGCCAGCTGGCCGGCCGGTTTTCTCCAACGGGACCGGAAATTTCCGGTCCCCTCTTCGGCTTCCGACGCCGGCGGCCCGGCCGCCGGTCTTCTCTTCCGCCGCGGCCCGGAACCGGCCGCGGTCTCCTCGTCCCGCCGCGGCCCGGAACCGGCCGCGGTGTTCGTCGTCCGGCGCGGTGCGACGGCACCGCGCCCCTTTTTCCGTGCTTTGATTCCTTCCAACGCGGCGCGACGGCGTCGCGTTCTTGAAGATTTTTCCTTGGCGTAGCGCGACGGCGCCGCGTAAATTATTTGTACGATCATCCGCGTGGTGCGACGGCACCACGCCACTTGCTTCCACCCGCATGAATAAACATAAACGATGGAGGGGGGGTTCGGCCGTGTTCATGCGGTCCGCCCCCCTCACGTTAAGCAATAACGCATCTTAAAATTAATCAACATCCCCATGTTAATTATACGATCCACGAGCAAGAAAGAGATAATTAAATAATAAATCAACATCCCCTACCTTGGTATAAGGTTCGAAGATCGATCTACGTTCCGCGGAAGACGACGTCGCGGAGGTCGGGCGACGCGGTCGTCGTTCGTCAAATTCAACGACGAAGAGGCGCGTCCGAAGAGGCACGTCGTTGGCGAATCCTTGTACGCCGACGAAGGTTGTCCGAGGAAGGTGCGGTGTTCTCTCTCGTTGACACCGAAGACGAAGAAGAGCGGAGCGGCGTTCTTCGTCGGAAACTTGAGCGTTCTACGTCAAGTCTTGAGGAAAGTCAAATAAAAAGGAAACAACGAACTCAAGAACCCCTACCTCGATAGTCGTACGTTGACGGAGTCGTGGAATATCGGTGTCGATTCCTTTGACGTCGGAGGAAGAGTCGTTGTCGATGGCGTTCGTCGCGGAAGACCGTCGCGGAAGGGATGACGCGGAAGAAGTACGTCGCGTCGCGGATACGGCGTCGCGGATGGATCGTGTTCTTCGGCGGAGAAGTTCTTCGTTGAAGAACGACGTTCTTCGCGTTCTTCGTTGAGTTGAAGAAGAAGAAGAAGAACTTCCAAAGCTCTCAAGATGACAAACAAAGAACCCAAAATAAAATAAGACTACCTCTTATTTTATTAACACATAACACAAAAGAATTTCAAAGGTTTGAAATTCAAAAAGGGTTTAACTCCCTTAATTAATTAAGTAACTCAAGTTGACAACATTTAATGAAAAGATTTAAAGGGGAGGTTTTGAGAGAATTTGAGGAGTTGGGGTTCGTGTGGACCCCACCTCACTTAATCCTCCCAAGGGAGGTTAAGTGGATGTGGGTCCCACTCCCAACTCCCTTTGGTAGGACTTAACTAGATAAAAATAAAATTTGTTCCTCACAAATTTTATTTAACTTAAACTTAAAAACTCAAAAACTAACTTTCAACCCGCAACAAACGCAACTTCCGAAAAGGTCTCATTAAGCGAAAATCGGCGCTGCGAGTTCATCGGTGCCCTCGGATTTCAATTCCGAGCACCGTATCAAAAGTTAGGAATTCCCGCTCGTTCGTTCACTGAACGTACCCGAGCCAAACTTCAGAAATTAATTCCGGGCACTCCGGGCCTCGGAATCAGGTGCCGTCTGAAACCGCGCTCTTGTAAAATTCTAAAGAAAATTAAGAAAAAAATTTCCTTGAATTTTACGGGTCTTTACAACACCCCTAATCAAATACATTTGTATCTTAGAGGCAGAAGAGACTGCAATGGACTGGTCAACATGTTTTGGGCCTTTATTTTCCAATTATTCATTCATATATTCCTCATCACTTTCCTCAAAAATAGTTTCTTACATCCTCTTAGAATCATGAATATCCTTTGTTCTACCTTCATTTACAGTTGCTGAAGTTGTAATCTTTTCTATTTCAATATATTCACTCCCAATATCCTCTAAAACATTTTATTTCTCCTCATCAAAAATTGTTTTAACCTCTTCCTTCCCCTTCAACTTTTCTTTCAAAACCAAAATCTGTCTACTTTGCAACTTTATTTGGGCCTCCAGTCTCTTGACCCGCTTTTGAAGTTTCACATTCTCCACGTAGTAGCCTAAAGACTCCTCCTTTGAAACAGATATCATGTGTCGCCTCATACTAAAAGGGACTTTTTTTCATCAATTACCTGCAGACCAGGTACTGTAACATCATAAGGCCTTGACTACAGGCTGGGACACTGCCTAGACTTGGTTGGAGTCTGGATTGCATAGTAAAAACATAATTACAGATGTTATAAAGTATTCTAAAAGTAAAGGACTATTTGGTAACATATTCTACTAATAGTACCTTGGTAGATTCTTGTACAGTGGTGTCAAAATCTTGAAAACTCCACCAAACAGATAAAGGAGCATCCTCTCTTTTGGGTGAAACATTCCTAGAATTATCAACATACCAATACTGTAATATATAATATTTTAAATAAATACTAAACCAACGTGGGAAAATTAATCGGCTAAATAATGTTGAATACCATACCAATAAGCTAACCATGGAGCCAACAAATTTTAATGGGAAAGTGTAATTTTTTGTCCCGGATGTGAGAATATGGTCATGAATACCAATATCCCAAGAAAAATTCTTTTATTTTGAGATATCATAAAAATAAGTAACAAAATTTCAACCGACATATGAACTGGATGTGGGGAAAAATAATGTGGCGTACTCAAACAAGAAAAGAAAACATGCATCATCGGAGAAATATTTCTCTTCCCTTGCTTCAACAGTGTCCAGAATAGATCTCTATAAAACACCATGTGTTAATAGCCATCCCACATGCGCAAACCTTCTCCTCAAAAGGGTTGAGTTATTTGGTAGTAATGTGTATGGAGCTGATAAAGGAAACTAACCATCCATAATGCCAAATATATCACGAATGTCATCAACAGTTAATTCCATCATCCTACCACCTATATAAAACATTTTTAATTGAACATTGTACCTCTTTAATACTAATAAAACAGAACCATCTATTTTTTTACGATCATCAATGGGGACTCTATCATCAACAAAGACTTTAAAAAATTGCCAAAATGGCATCTTCTGAAGAAATGTAATGTGATTCTCAGTGAGGTTATGCCTAATATCATGAAAGAATTTCCATAACCCAGTCATTGAAGACCTGTAATGGGAGATAGATGATATAGATGCTTCTTTTGCCATAAAAAAACTATTATCCCAAAAACAAATAGCTTCTTCAATGTCAATATTAACATAAGAAAAACAAGTGAAGACATTACAAAAACAATGTGTGTGGTTTCAAATCATTCTAAAAATGGATCTATAGTTTGAAATTAGAAATGAATTACACAGGGAATATTTAGTGGGAATTTTCAGTAGGGATTTTTAGGGGAATTTCGAGTGGGAATTTCCACAAGAAATTTCCAGTGGAAATTCCCACTAGGAATTTGCAGTAACAAATTCAAGTGGAAATACCCATCCCAACAGTAAGAAAATATGGTGTTCAATTTCAAGTCCTTATCATTATGGTTAGACGTTGGAAATTATAAATTAATTCCATAAGGAATTTGTAGTGGGAATTTGCACTGGGGATTTCTTATTGAAATTTCAACTGGAAATTTCCGATGGAAATTTCAACTGTGAATTTCCAGTAACAAATTATAGTGGAAATATCAATTCCAAGCATAGGAAAAGGTGATGTGAATTTCTAGTGGGAATTTGGGGTGTGAATTTTCATTAGGAATTCTAGAGGGAATTTCTAGTGGGAATTTACAGAGTGAATTTTTAGTGGTAATTCACAGTGAAAAATTCAAGTACAAATACCCATACCAACAGTAAGAAAATACGGTGTAAATTTTCAACTCATTCTAACAATGGTTCTGAAGATTACATAGGGAATTTGTAGTGGGAATTTGTAGTGGGAATTTGCAGTGGGAACTTCCAGGGAATTTTTAGTGGGAATTTGTAGTGGAAAGTTTCACTGGGATTTTGTACATGGAATTTCAACTAGGAATTTCCAGTAGAAATATCAATGACAACAGTAGGACAGGTCAGTGTACAATTTCAACTCATTCTAATTATGGTTTTTTTAGTTGAAAATTATAAATGAATTCCATAGGGAATTTTCACTAGGAATTTCCACTGGGAATTTCCACAGGGAATTTCTAGTGAAAATTTCTACTAGGAAATTCCACTAAGAAATTACAGAAGAAATATCATTGCCCAACAGTACAAAAAATTGTGTACATTCTAAAAATGGTTTTTAGTTGGAAATTATAAATCAATTCCATATGTAATTTACACTGCATTTCAAAATTCCCAGTTCTAGTTAGACTGGGAATGTCCACTGGGAATTTCCACTGGCAAAACCCCACAGAAAATTTCCAGTGGGAATTCAACGCCAAATGTGCACTAGAAATTCTCGATTGAAAAAAAACAAGTGATTTAAAAACTAATTGTTCAGAAATTATAAATTTAAAATGAATTTAAATGAGACTTCCCAGTTGCGAAAACAATGCGATGCTTGAAATTCCTGGTCAGAATTGCCAGTAGGAATCCCCATGGCAATAGAGGAAATTCACGGAGTAAAATTTCAACTAAATTCCAAAAATTGTTTCACAGTTGTAATTTCTGAATGAATTACCACTGGGAATTACCACTAGAATTACTAGGAATTACCATAGGGAAATTCCCATTGGTAATTTCTAATTTTAATTCCCAATGGGAATTTCCAATGGGAATTTCCACTGGAAATTTAGCACTGAATGCACACTGGAAATTGTCCACAGATTTTTTTAGTGAATACAAGGGAATTATGGGAATTTCCAATGAGAATTCCCAATGGGAGTTTCTGATGGGAATTTCCACTAGAAATTCAGCACCGAATGAGCACTGAAAATTTTCACCAGCTTTTTTCATTGAATTCAAGGGAATTACCACTGGGTATTTTTTTGGGAATTTCCAATGGGAATTTCCATTGAGAATTCAACACCGAATGAGCACTTGAAATTGTCACCGAAAAAATTCAATGAATATAAATTCCTAGTTACCCATAGGAAATATCCATTGGGAATTCACAATGAAGAATGACATGAAATTTCAAAAACTATTCAACCAATAATTGGAACTACAAATTTCCATGTGAAATTTTAAATTTGAATCAATTTGGAATTATAAATCAATCCAGTTGATAAAATATATATTCTCTGAGAAAAATGGAATGAAATTTTGCAATGAAAATACCAACTGTAAAGTGAAATTTAAAATTCCCACTGGAGACTCCTGGAGGAAACTACACACAAGTAGTAAAAAACATTAAGGAAAATAACTAACAGTACAAATTATAACTACAAAGTTACTAGGAAAATGTCAAAAAAACATTAACAGATTTTGTAATACTCCTAAAGCACAAAAATACATACTAATTGTATCGTTATAACAAAAAGAACAAAGAAGAACACAAATAGAAATGAATTTATCCCAGTGACACACACAAAGAACAAAGAAGAAGACAAATAGAAATGGCATAAACCACCTGACATCTTCTTTCGTTGTTGGTCAAAACTACAGAAATTATTGTTGAAAACTTCACTAACACCTTCAACAAATGGATTTCTGAGGGAGTCAAAGAGGGGTTGGCTGAGGGTTTCACCGTTAGGTTGTGACAAGATACCGCAAAATGATGTCGAACAAATCGGCAGACAATTTCTCCAAGGGATTCACCTCAGGTTTTCTCACTGAGGGTTTCACTGAGGTGCAACGACTTTAATCTCAGTGTGATGATGTTGAATGAATCAGCCGATAGTTTCTCCGATGGGTTTCACCGAGGGTTTCTCCGAACCATGGCTATAGGGTTTTGCTGAGGTGCGATGGTTTTCACCGATGGTTTCGCCGAGCCACCAAGGGATACGACCGACGAATTTTTTCAACCCTGATTTCAAACTCGATGACAGAGAAAACTAATTGAATGGTCCACCCATGTATTAACCATGTGGCATCCATCCAATGGGAAACCTGGGGGTCAGTTTGAGATCCCAACCTGAGATGATAATTTTGGCTAGAGTTCAGCCCCTCTTTGGCTTCTTCAACCTCCTTGGCGATGACTCCCTATAGAATGGTGGTGTCGTCTCTTGATAGTGACTCCCAATGGTGTAGTGGCTTTATCTCTCAGTAATAGTCGATGATTTGGTGCGTCAGTGGCTTCGGGCTTGGTGGCAGCTCGGGCGGTGGTGAATCCTTTGGATCTGGCATCTCGCATCCAAATCTATTGATGACATTGTCTCTCGATTCAGATTGGCGGGGGTGCGGGTTACATAGTGGCACAACAGTGGCCTTGGTGGGTGCTAGTCCGTGGGTAGATCTGGGGAACATATGTTCCTTGGGGGCTTCAACTGGTGATGAAGTTTTTTGGTGATCTCCCGATGGAGGTCACGGCGGTGCGGAAAAGGTTGTTCAGGCGGCGATGTCGTCGCAGATTAAGTGCAGTCCTTGGGCTTCGTTGGCCTTCCATAGTGGCGAGCGGAGTAGGAGATAGTGGTCTGAACATGCTATGTTGTGGTTGAAGATGGCTCGGGATGGCGAGTTTGGATGGTAGTGTGAGGCTTCGGTCTTCGATGGCCTCAATGGCAGGGTGTTCTTGGCTATGGCGGGATGCCACATCAGTTGTGTGGAGCTTTTGGATTTGATTTTTTTTGGGGATTTCATTTTCGTATTGGTCTTTGTTTGTCTCAATCTCCAGGCCACTAAACTTTGAGGTTATGTTCCTCTAGCTTAGGGGCATGTCAGGAGTTTCCCTTACCCAATTAAAAATGGTTTCCTGTTTTCTTTTTATTTTTTAATAAAGGGGTTTTCCCCAACCCCTTCGGCTATAAATAAATAGATATTTAATTAAATAATTATAAAACTATATAAATATAGTTATTATAATTTTATAATTATTTAATAAATATATATTTATTTATACTTATAACATTAAATAAATATTTATTTATTTATATTATAAAATTATAATAAAAATATTTATTATATTTATAATTTTATAATTATATGTTAATATATAAATATATACAAGTATTTATAAATATATTTATAATATATATAATTATAAATAATTATTTATTTATTTAAAGTTGTAATTATAAATAATAATTTATATATTTATTATATATATAATTTTATAAATATGTATAATAATATAAAAAATACTAAAATTATATCTTAATCATTTATTTTTTTAGTACTGATAAAGATATCACTTTATCAGTGCAAAAAAAGAACGGATAATACTATTCTTTATTGGTACTAAAATTATAGTGTTGATAAAGACATGTTTTATCAGCACTTTTTTAGCACTGATAAAGGGTAATCTTTATCGGTGCTAAAAAAATACATGACCTGATTACTTGAACTCCAATTGTTGAAATGGGCAATAAATCCAACAGCTTATGCCAACTATTTGTGGGTCTATGGATAGATGAATTGGAAAATTATTAGGTGATGGCATGTGTGTGAATGCAATGGTTGGAATTATCAAAATTATAATGAATAAATAAACAATTATTTGTTTATTATAGGTTTGAAAACTTGGGCTGTAAATGGATGGTTGAAGTCAAAAATGGTAGGAAGAAAAATATTCTTTTTTCTTTTATAGTTTGGTATGTTTTATATAGAAAACAAAAAATGAGAAGACTTGTTTATTTTTCTTTTTTCAATATAGAGATCGTGAGTTTTTGTAGAGAGTGGAAAAATAAAAAGCAAGTTTATTTTGTGAGAATATAAAATAGAGGGTTTTTGTGTGTGCATTTGAAAACCCCTATTTGGGATAGATCTTAATGGGTGTGAGCACCTCATGGATTAAACCATGTTAAAAATCTATTTGTGTGTTCATGTTATTTTATTTTGTGGCAGTGATTTAAAAATATGAGCTATGTGTATTTTTTTTCAACAAGAGGTGTCATAGAGAGTTCGACATCGATGGTGGTAATCATGTTTTGTGGCAATGATGATGGATGTTTGTAGAGCACTAACAAAATTTGATATTGATAAGCTTGATGGTCGGAAAAATTTTGGATTGCGGTAAAACACAGTGAAATATATTCTAGTGCAACATGGCATGATCAAACCATTGATCATAGAAAAGCCCGATAGAACCGGTGGTGATGATTGGAAAGAGCTCGAGATGTGGGTCATCAACACAATTTGATTTTGTCTGTAGAATGACTTAAAATACTCGGTGTTTTACAAGACCTCACCGAAGGAGATCTATAGGGAGTTGGAGTAGTAGTATATGGAGAAGTCACTCACCAACATATTATTCCTAAAGAAGAAATTGTACCAGTTCCAAATGGACGAGGGAACAATTTTTTTGGATCACACCAATGAAATCAACAAGATCCTGACACAATTATTGGGCATCTATGTTAAGGTGGAAGAGGAAGTAAAATAATATTTGGTTTTTCATCTCTACCAAGCTCATTTGATGGACTTGTGACTACATTTCCCATGTGGAAGGAAACATTGGACCTAGATGAGGAAACAATGTCACTTTAAGGATTAGAGGCACTCCAAAACCCGTGATGTATTCAGGCAAGAAAATCATGGTGATACAAGATGATAAATGTGGGAGAATCTGATATTGTAAGTCTATAAGTAAATAATGGTGACCAAAATCGAGGGGGCATGATCCTATAGAAATCATGTGTTACTAGTACGATAAAAAGGGTCATTATAAAAGAGACTGTGAAGAGCACAAACAGTATATTGTTGGGAAAGAGAAAGATGAAGAGAAGGTTTTGAACATCATAGAATCATCAAGATATGATGATGTATTTATCACAATGGGAATCTCATAATCAGATGGGATAATTGAATGGGGGAAAGTGCAGTGTCATTGCTACAAAAGTACGGGCACGCGAAGTAGGAATGTAAAATTTTAAAATGGAAAAATGAGCGGGTTTAAAATCCAAAGGAATACATATGGGTTTTTGATTTTGGGAGATCGGTACACAAATGTATGGAAAAATTTTTTTTCATTCTTTTCATAATGTGCGAGATTCGGTGAGACTTGGTGATAGGCCAATATTCGAGGTTCGAGGAATCAGGACGGTGAAATTGAAGACACCCGATGGAGTAGTAAGAAAACTGGTTGACATGAAATTTTTTCTGAGGATGAGACAATACGTGGTATCACTAAGTAGGCTTGATTTGACAGGGTACAATATTTCTATAGTGAGTGGAGTTTTGGAAGTCTCACATGGCGATGCAGCGATGATTACTGGTAAAGAGTCCCAAGGGTTGTATCATCTGATGGGGACCGTAGTAAACTTGAGATCAATTTAAGATATTGGAAGTGACACATCATTTGATGAGAGTAATTTTGTTCAATTATCTAATGAATACGGTGGTAAATTATGTACGACAATTATGTTCAAGGAGGAATACATTAGCTTATTATGATTGATCTTATACCAAGGTGGAGTCACACACATGCCAAAGTGGAGATTGTTAGGTGATTCCATGTGTGTGAATGCAATGGTTGGAATTTTTAGGTGGAAATAAAAAATTATTTTTTTATTATAGGTTTTAAAACATGGGTTGAAAATGGATGGTTGAAGTCAAAAATGGGATGAATGCAAAATTGCTTTTGCTTTTGTAGGATGGCATGTTTTATGGAGAAAACAAAAAGGTGAGAAGACTTGTTTGTTTTTCTTTCTTCTATAAGAGAGATAGAGATCCGTGTGTTTTTTGTTGAGAGTGGAAAAATAAAAAGAGAGTTTTTATTTTGTGAGAATAAAATATAGAGGGTTTTGTGTGTGTATTTGAAAACCCCTATTTGTGATGAATAAAAATGGGTGTGAGCACGTCGTAGAGTAAACCACATTAAAAATCTATCTAGGTGTTCGTGTTATTTTATTTTGTGGTGGTGAAAGGAAAATATGATCTACTTGTATTTTTCTAACAAATATCTGTAATTATACTCGATATTCCAACAAATCATGGCTATTTGGGAACAAACTATCAGATCAAGAGAAAGACCTTTATAATTTTGAAAGTACAACCCCCCATGTAGAACTTGCAGAATGGGTCACCCAAGAGCTGGCTCGATGAACTATTTAGTGATCAAAACTTTGAGATAATTTGGTTACCATGACCAAAAAACTAAAGGAATATAAATCTCATGTTCTAAGAACAAGATCACAACTATCATAAGTGACAATTGGTATTGAGGCCATCAGGAAAAAGAATAAAGAGGTTGATGAGTATATGAAGGAAATGAATCCCTCAACTGAGGCTTATGCTTCTAAATGCAGAGATCTTCAATAATCAATCGACATTTCTCACCAAGAATTGACTGACTTATAGCACTATGCCAATCATGTTCTGTTTTATCTGCTTTCACTTGCTTTCCATTATATGTGATTACATTGAGAGACTTTGATCTCAATCATCGATCCATGAAAATTTGGCAAGATACCACAATATTTTCAATTGTTGGTCAATGAAGAATCAATGAAGCCTAAAAATTTATTGACAAACTCCAAGCCTTTGTAAAGGGAACTTTTTAATGAATTTCTATCATGAAGAGAGACTCCAAATTTATTATACTCCTCTTCCTCTTCTTTAATATGAATTAAAACATATTATGTTCACAAAAAAAATTTAATTATTCAACCCTTATATCACTATGATCATCACTTCATGATAACCTATGAAACTATCAAAGAATAATATTAAGATAACTTAAATCCACTAGAACATTGAACTTGAATGGATTAAGTAAATCTTGGGTCCCAAACAATTAAGATGAAATGATTTCCTCCTAGGCACGTGCTCATAAATGGATATATTCATGTGTAATATCACCGGTACACTAAAGTTTTTCCATTCAGATATGGATGATTATTTTATCTTGGGTATGTGCTCATAGATGGGTATAGGAATATGTACCATCACTATAACATTGAAGTTGGTCCATTTAAATATGAATGATAATTTCTACCTAGGAATGTGCTCGCGAATGGGTATAAGCATACATACCATCATTGAAACACTAGATTTATTCCATTTAGATATGGATAGGGG
Organism: Viscum album; assembly: GCA_963277665.1. Classification (NCBI taxonomy): domain Eukaryota; kingdom Viridiplantae; phylum Streptophyta; class Magnoliopsida; order Santalales; family Viscaceae; genus Viscum; species Viscum album. The sequence continues at coordinate 1,633,705,136 of OY728143.1, forward strand.
TTACTTGGTATGATGAGGATGACAAATGGGATGATTGTAATTAGGATTAAAACATTTAAGAGGGCTTGAGTACCCCAAGATTATATGCTCATATGTTTCACATGGATGATCTGAATAGATTCATGAGAGGAACCAATGGATTCTCTAACTTTTTCCCAGTTCAACAGACCTATAGAGAATTTATTTACTTTTACTGGGTCCATATAGTGTATCCCATGAGACTTTATGTCTCTTCCTTCTTAATCCTAACTTTTTCCTAAGCCTCGTATGGGGAAAACATAGTGAGTAGGAACTCCACTTTTTCTCAAGTCACCCTTTATAGATTTTGATCCTAACAAATTTTATGTCTTTTCCTTATCAACTCAACAATTTTTCCTGAGTTATACATGATGCATGCCCAGTGATCAGAGACTTGAATTTTTTTTTCTTTGGCTTCCCTTTGCGTGCTTTCTACTTAGCGAGTGTTACGTCTCCTTCCATGGGTAGTTTAAGGTCTTGAATGCTATCCCACTGTAGTTTGTGGTTAAGGTTATTCAACTTTGACAAAAAGGTGAGGTTCTTTATCTAGTAACATGAGTGAAATAAACCTAATGTGAATGGAAGAAGCCTAATAACACTAAAATGTACAACTTCTCAAGTATGTGTATGTAGCGTACACTCATGATGCTTGGATAATGGGTTATTAACATTTAATGTTAGAAAAATTTGACCAAATTGTGATATAATCTACCAAGCAAGGGAAAGGAAAAGCCCAATGTTAATGAGAACCACATTCTAGTATAGATCATCTCGAAGGTCGGTGCACATAGTTTACTGTTATAGTATTTCAAACATTATGCCATGCAATTTAGGTTCTTGCAATGAGGACCCACAAAGGTTTTAGAATAGAATTCCTTTTCCATTCATTAGAAATGGGTATGATGCATGAATGTGTAACATCGAGGATATTAAAATCCACTTTAATAATTACATTGTGGAATATGTAAATCATAACTAAAAATGGATCAAGGAGTGATGATATGGAACATGTATGAAAGGGATGTCCTTGGACTGCATTTGAATTACAGAATCTATCATGATGATTTCAGGGTGTACAGAGATTAGAGGACCTTCCCCCTTAGGATGCAGATTCCTCTGGTTGGTAGGGCCGAATATAGCAACACTTATGATCATTATCAAACAGAGGTGTCCTTTGGAGATGAATACACTTGTTTCTGATATCAATGAAAGGCTTTTAATGATTCAAACACTTAAAGTAATGAATTGGGATTATAAATAGAGAGGTATTCAAGAAGGGGTTTTAGCACAATAAAGGTTGTGCCACTATATATTGACCATAAAATCTGGGCAAAGGGTTATGAAATGAAATTTATATTACTTTTTCCCAGACCATTGGGTATAGTGAGCATAGCTTATATTTTTATAGGACAGTATGTTGGGACCTATAAAATTTAATCCTTTTACTTTTTTCACTCTAACATTTTCCTAAGTCGTGATATGTGATGACTTAGTGAGTGGATACTTGACTTCTACTCAGGCTATCCATTTTGGGATTTTGACTTGAAAAATTTTATGTTAGTTTCATCTTGTAGTATAAGGGTCATGTGATTTGGACTATAGGGGGTTATAGTTTAAGGTCACTTATATTTTACCTAATATTTTAGGGGTTTAAGGATATATAGATTTGACCCAATGTTTATAGGGTTTAAGGATATACAAATTCAAACAAATAAGTGATATAGTCTAACTAGTAAGGACAAAAAACTCGATGTGAATTAAGATCTCATTATTAATATAGACCATCTTGAAAGGGTAAAAAGGTGGTTTAAGGCTATAGTAATTGGATCAATGTGGCTAAAGTTTAGGTTCATGAAATATAGACCCCAAAATAAAAAAAATGAGGTGGCCTACCTAGTGATAAGGGTAAGGTTGACCTAACATGAATAGGATCCCATAACCACTAACATAGATATTTTCAAGGGTGGTTCACTCAGTTTAAGGTCATAGTGCTTGGATCATTGGAGGGGTGTAATATGATAACCCAAATGGGGCTCAAGACCTATGAGTGCCCCCAAAACCTCTGAATAGGGAATAATGATGATATAAACTATGGAACAAGGTATTTGAATCATGAGGATTAGAAGGAACATACATCTTGAGGTTGACCATTTTCTACATATGAATAATGGGCTCCACATCAATGTTGTCTAGGTGTATGAGGATTAGAGGAATTTCCCCCTTAGGATTAGATTCCTCCAATTGGAAGGTTATATTGGGGTGCATATGAAGATCCATATTAGGGGAATATATTCATAGTTAAATAGATGTTTATATTAGTGTTTTATACACACATTATCAATATTCATAAAAGGTTTATATTGATTCAAGCACTTAAGGAATAAAGTCTGATATATGGAAGGAAACATCCAATTGGCATTTGGAAACATTCCATCCCTGAACTAACCATAACTAGATTGTTTAGGGATAATATAGAAGGATAAATAATTGTAGTTAGGTCTAAAATACATGGTTCAAACACCACTATGTATCCTACAATAATAGTAATTAAGCTACATGTAATTATTATGGGTATCCCCTACATTGATTGAGCTTGAATTTAGGGTAGGGGAATTTTTGTATCATGATATGGGATTTAAGATATAAGAGTCCCCATGACTATGCATAGGCAGTGCTCTGGTACATAGCCAAATATAAATATGGGGATCCCAAACACCAGGGCTCTTACTTACAAAGGGGGATTTTATCCTAGTGTGGGCTCCCATGCACCGTGAAACCTTACATAGATTTGGATCTCATGTATGGTAATTAGGTTATATGGAAGAGACTACTCTATGTAGTTTAAAGTTTTTTAGGATAGACCATACTCTATATATTCTAATATCATGTAGAAAAGATGAAGATGCTTTTTAGTTACAATAGGGACATATACCATGCATTTTAATGTCATACGGTAATAAAATTCATGAATCCCATGTAGATTGATGAGAACCTACATACCATGAGTAAATTTGAAATGATTCGTATTCAATCTCATAATAGAGGAATTTGAGCATCTCTATGGATACCATGATAAGGGAATCAAGTCAGACATTGTTCGTGGATAAATGGGATACCTATGTAGGTCAAGATCTTATATAAAGAGGGGAATTTTACTTTTTTGTAAGTTAATGAAAAGAGTAAATTATACATTGAGAACCTCTTTATGGATTACACTCTCATGTAAGTAGATGAGTCCATAGGAAGTGGACCACTCTTAGAAGTTTATAGTCACGAAATATGGACTCAAATTCATTTATTTTAATGTCATGTGAAATGTATGTGATGATTCATAGTTTAGAGTCATACATTTGGTAATTTATCTATTAATTTTAACATAATATTTCTATGAAGTGGACTCAAGTGTTCTTTAGTTTAGGGTCTTCTGATGAGGACCGTTTCCAAGCAGTTTAAAGTAATGTGGAATGGACATTAGCTATGCATCTTAATATATTGTAGTGAGGATAATATGAACTCAATGTGAATTTATACAATTTATTTCTTAATAAACCTCAAATTAGTGGCTTGTGTGATGTGATATCCATCCATCATGGTCAGGGAGTATGATCTATTAGATTATTCTTTATATATGATGTAAGTTCCATCCATATTTGGCTCTAGCTTCATAGGTTTCTTCTCAGGAATCATGGGAGTTCTCAGAGTTAATACCATCACTCCTTGGAGTAATGAGTGGAGATGAAATTTATTGTTTAATTCTCATGAAACACAATTTTGGTGTTCTACAAGATTATATAATGTGTGCAACCTTCTCTCGTTAATTTACTCTAACTCATCCAGTTGTAATTGAGACTACTCATCTTCATACAACTATTTGAAAATAAAAAATTGGAGTATATGAAGTCAAAACATGATTGAAAATACTACCTATGTTCTATATACAATAGAATATGCAGTCACCTACATATTGGTATAGGTTGTGGTATGGTAAACCCAAAGAGTATACATGAATTTATATGAACATGACTTCTTATCTTTGTCCAGCATCTTTTGAAGTATATTAGATAGGGTATTATTTAAAGTCTCTATCTACCTATTTTTCATTGTATAGTAGCTATTTGAATGGTTATACTAGATATTATATTCTTGATACAACCTTTTCAACTTGGAAGAGCATAAAGTGGTGTTGTCTATCAATATTGTGTGAGGGGAACAAAATATGGTAATGATATTAGTCTTCATGAAGTTGATGATTGACTTTATCTTGACTTCCTTGAGGGATATAAACTTAACCAATGTAGAGAATAAGTCCGGGTTAGAAAGTATCTTATTAAACCACCTGGTTATGACTAGGGGATATGACCCCATAACATTTATTCCCCAGTTGTAGAATGGATAAGAATATTTGGTGGTATGTAGTAATTATTTGTAACACCCCGACCCTAGTTACCCAGAGTCGGTGCATTATTACATAACATTGCCATGATCATAAGAAAGATCAAATATCGAAAGACCGATTGGTTTAGTAGCCTTGGAAACACTAGATATATTCATAAGTTTTACATAATTACATCATAAAATGAAAAACTACTACAACAACATAATGTCTCCACAGTCCACACTATTATCCCCTCATAATATCCCTGCAGGTCATTCATAACTTACTTCTTCACATCCTGGGAAAAATAAAACATAGAAAAGGGGTGAGCTCAAATGCCCAGTAAGGATAAAAATATAGCAGAACATTCAAAATAAGCATAAACTTTTAAAGCAATGCATTACTAAAACAAAATCCTTTTAAACTTGAACTTCAACATAGTATGGAAAAAGTAAAATGAAATAATGCCATTTACTTGTTCACATGGATATTCTACTAATCGAATAATCACATGCAATATCAATAACCACTTTCATAATGTTGGAATTCATAATGCCAGACTATCATAACCACATAGCCAAGGCCTCGTGCCAAGACTACAAATAAGATTTTTCCAAGGCCTTGTTCCAAGAAACTAGTTTGTCTCATGAGACCTACCGATGCATCGAGGAGCTATAGCGGGCTCCACCCGTCACATATTAAGTCCAATGCATTCCCATATGAAAAGGTTTAAACATAACATAAACATTCGTATTAAAACTAGCATACGAAATGTCAATAATTTCACCATAAACAATGAATGGTATAAAAATAGCACATCCACAGTCAAACATATCACAAAACCTTCAATACAATATAGAAGTTTTGTATCATAATAAATCAACTTCAAATAAGCGTAAAATCCATCAAAGGATGTTGACATAGATGAAATCAAAACACTTTTTAGAGAAATATCTCTTTCTATTTTTGAAATCATTTAAGAGCCATATAAAATAAAAAAATTTCTTTGAAAAATTTCTTAATATTTTGTAAGGAAAGCTTTGAAGATTTTATAATGGCGGAAAATAACCGCACCCGCCGTATAAGTTAAAAAACATTCTTACCTTAATTCTGTCGAAAAGGTTAAAAAGGACCTTGTTTTGAAAATGACGGAAATATTCCTCTTAATAAAAGTAAAACAAGGGTTTAAATGACTTTAACCCATATTCTTGTAAATAATAAAAATGTTTTGAAATACATTTTGAAGAAACATGGATATGGATGATAAAGAGATCCTAGTAGATTATTACGTATAAACAACCTCGGATAATGAAGAGATTGTGAAATAACCCTTACCTTGTAATTTTCCTTGGTTGGGGTAGGTTATCCTCCTGTATAATGGTGAAATAATTGTTATTTATACAAGAATCATATGATATCATATATGATATTTTAATATTGATTTGATAATAATATCTTAGTATTATCGTTGTTTCGGGTGTTAACTTACTTATTTTATTTTATATGTTTGTAAAGTATAGGTTGTATATTATTCATATCCAGAATGATATAAATTCCTTAAACATAATTTTTTAAATCATCAAATGATAATTATACTTGAATGGATACGATGGATAATGAATCTCATCGCGTTCGTGGAGACGGTAGTCCGTACGTACGCACGAGCGACAATATCATTATTTTGATATTAAAATAATATATAAATGGTGTTATATCATATATAAAGAATAATTAACATGTTATATTTATTATTTACATGAGTTACACATCATTATTATACCCATCCAAATAATATTATATTGAATAACAATTACACCACGACGTGGAGAAGGTAAGTCGTATGTACGCACGTATGGTGACATGTTATTCAAAGGGTGGATAGAATACTGAATATGGTTGTACCATATTTATAATAACATCAAAGTATATATATGATACTGGAGTTATTATTTTATAATGGTAACAACAAAGGAAGAAGAAGTGGAAGAAGAAAGGAACTTGGAAAAGGGTGGTGAAATCATTACCTCTTCTTCGGTTTCTTCCTTTTGATTTGATCAAAAGGGCTCCTTAGGTTGGCTTTCTGATCAAACTAAGGCCTCTAGGTTGTAGTGAGGGAAGTTGGGAGAGTGTTTGGGCAGAGTTTGGCCGATCCAAAAGGCTTTGAAGGTGTGAAGAAATGATAAAGAGGAGTGCCCTTTTATAAGAGGGGTGAGGGGCACCTTTGGAAAAGCTAGAAATATTAATTTATAATAAATTCATATTCTATTTCTAATGGATCCAAAGTTGATTATTCAAAGGCTAAGGTGGGGATAGGTCTAAAACCATTCAGACAATAGAATTTAGACAGGTTTGGGTCATTATATTAACCTTATCTTTAAGTATTAACTCTAAGTTAATTAGTTTCACTTTTACAATGTCTCTTTATATTTTTATATTATATGGTTAATAAACATACCATATACATCAAAGAGACCCCCAATTGGTCCATTAAGGATGAAACTATCATGATATAAGTCTCTTGGCCGAATCTTAGATTTTTAGGAATTTAATATCAATTAATAATATAATATTTGTTTTAAACACTATTTTATGTCAATTTTGACACAATTCAATAGTTGATTTTTGTGAAACTCATAACAGATTGATTACTTCGAAAAAAGTCAATTAAATCAATACTAATATATCATATTATCCTAGAAAATTAGTTTAATTCATTAAAAGTTTCATATTATATTTATTTGGGTATTTATAATATCAATTATTTTAATGTTTCACTATTATAGTAATTAATTCATCGTCATTGTGTCATAAATAAATTAAATTATTTAATGTCTAAAAATTATAAATAAAATATCATTATGTAGGAAATATTTTTATATTTCTAATGAATATTTATAATCTAAAATCCAACATATATAACCCTATGTAAAAATTATTTTTCTAAAAGATATATGCTTGTGTCATTTTTGTATTTATTTTAACATAATTAAAATAAAGTGTCCATATCACCTACAAGTGGCTCCATGAGGTCCCAAAATTGACCCAAAGATGCCCATGGTCGGACATGTATCCACCAATAAGTCTAGGACACATTTTAGGGTAATTTAGTATTATTATAATATTATTTTTTAACCCTTATTTACCGGATTTACCCTTAACCATGGTAAATAAAATATTTACCGCAGTAATTATTCAAAATGTCTAAAAATAAAAGTTACCTATTTACACAATTTGAACATCATGATTCCAAATATGGAATCCATTTTTCTAAATTCAAAACACAGAAGTGGAAAAAATTAATTTAAAATTAATTCCCGCTGTCAAAACAAAAAGCGTGTTTTTAATAGATAATAACTATCAAAAGATTGACACTTGTTTATGTTCGGTTTAATTGTAAAATTATGTCCAATGGCCAAAATTATATTAAGTGGTAAAAATATATTCTAAATATACTTTAAAACCACTCAAATTCATAATTTATCACTATTAATTATTTAGTTTAAAAAAGTTGTTTTTAATTAAAATTTAGTAATTTTCACTATTCATCAAAATATGAAAGTTATCCGAAAAGTACCAAAATTTCATCTTAGGCTAAATTATATATTCAGAATCCAAAAATGAAGTCCATTTTTAAATATAAAATATATATAATTTCAAAAAGTAGGTATTACTATTCATAACGGCTAGTTTGATTGGTTGTTAGAACTCGGTGTTGCGTACAACACACGCTATCGCATTATTCAAAGAGAAGCGCAACGTAGAAGATTGGGGTGTTACATTCTCCCATCCTTCAAATAATTTCGTTCTCAAAATTTCTAGAATACTACCGCATGAAAAGACTCAGGTGGTTCTTCATCATAAGTTCCTCGGGTTCCCACGTTGCCTCTTCCATCTTATGGTTTCTCCACAAAACTTTTACCAGACGCGTCGTCCGGTTTCTCAGTACTTGTTCTCTTGTATCAAGAATCCTGCCAGGCTCTTCACAATAAGACAGATCGGGTTCCAGTTCTAATTCCTCATAGGTCAGTAAATGCGTTGGTTCAGGCATGTATTTCCTCAATAGAGATACGTGGAACACATCGTGAACTTTGGAGAGACTTGGCGGCATTGCCAAACGGTAAGCTACAACCCCAATTAATTCTAGAATTTCGAAGGGTCCAATGTACCTGGGACTCAATTTACCTTTCTTACCAAAACGTATGACTCCCTTCCATGGATATACCTTCAAGAAAACATGATCACCGACTTGAAATTCTAAATCTTTCCTTCGATTATCAGCATAGCTCTTCTGCCTACTTTGAGCTGCTTTGATGTGATTTTGGATTACCTTCACCTTTTCCACCGTTTCCTCCACCAGTTCTGGGCCTACATGTTTTCTTTCACCAACGTCATCCCAATAGGTTGGTGTGCGACATCTCTTTCCGTATAACACTTCATATGGTGCCATCTGAATACTCGAATGGAAGCTATTGTTATAGGAAAATTCTACCAGTGGTAAATATTGATCCCACATACCCTGAAAGTCAAGTGAGCAAGAACTCAACATGTCTTCTAAGGTCTGAATGGTCCGTTCTGATTGTCCGTCTGTCTGAGGGTGGTAAGCAGTGCTCAAATGAAGTTCAGTATCCAGGGATTTCTGAAGACTTTTCCAAAATCTTGAAGTAAAACGGGGATCACGATCAGAAACAATTGATAGGGGTACTCCATGAAGTCTCACAACTTCATTAATATATAGTCTTGCTAGACGTTCCAGGGGTAGATCTTCTCTTATAGCAATAAAATGTGCTGACTTAGTAAGATGATCAATAATAACCCATATTGCATCATTCCTTCTAGGAGTCTTTGGTATCCCCATGACAAAGTCCATCGAAATATTGTCCCATTTCCACTCCGGTATGGGAAGAGGTTGCATGACTCCTCCAAGCTTTTTCCTTCCATCTTTCACTTATTGACAAACCATACATCTTGACACAAAATCAGCAATCTCCCTCTTCATGTTGTCCCACCAAAAATTTTCCTTCAAATCTCTATACATTTTGGTGCTCCCAGGGTGTATAGAGAAATTGGAACTATGAGCATCATCCAACAATTCCCTTTTTAGATCAGGTATATCGGGAACACAAAGTCTCTTCCTGAATTTCAAAATTCCATCTTCATACACAAAGTCTCTCAATCTCCCATCATTCACAACTTTAATCTTCTTTTGAAATTCTTCATCATCGGTCTGAGAACTCTTAATCCTTTCTAGTAAATATGGTTTGGCAACCATTTTAAAAAGCATTGACGTTTCACCTTCCCTGGTTATTCCCATGTCCATCTTCACTAGATACATGAAAATTGGATCCCTTTCAATTCTAATATTGTTCAAAACTCCATTGTCTTTTCTACTCAAAGAATCTTCCACCTTGTTTGCTTTCCCCGGGTGGTAGTGTATCGTGCAATCATAATCCTTGAGTAATTCAAGCCATCTCCTTTGACTCATGTTGAGTTCTTTTTATGAGAAAATATACTTCAAACACTTTTGATCTGTATAAATCTCACATATTTCACCATAGAGGTAGTGCCTCCATATCTTCAAAGCAAATATCACAACTGCTAACTCGAGATCATGAGTATGATAGTTTTTTTCATGAATTTTCAACTGCCGTGATGCATAGGCAATAACTCTATCATTCTGCATAAGGACACAACCAAGTCCTTTCTTTGATGCATCACTATAAATAATGAACCCATCATTCCCCGATGGTAGAGTCAATATAGGAGCATTGACTAATCTTCTCTTCAGTTCTTCGAAACATTCTTCACACACTTTTGTCCAAACAAATTTAAACCCTTTACGTGTGAGCTTCGTTAATGGGTTAGCCAATCGGGAAAAATTCTGGACGAAACGTCGATAATAACCTGCCAAACTAATAAAACTGCGTACCTCAGTTATACTCGTAGGTGCTGGCCATTCTTGGATTGCCTTGGTCTTAGAAGGATCAACAGAGATTCCATCTTTAGAGACAATATGGCCAAGAAAAGAAATCTCCTGAAGCCATAATTCACACTTGCTAAACTTCCCATATAATTCGTGCCTCCTCAGAGTCTTCAAGATAATGCGCAAGTGATTTTCATGATCTTCGTAGGTTTTGGAGTATACCAAGATATCATCAATAAATACCACCACAAATTCATCGAGATACTCCTTGAAAACTCTATTCATCAGATCCATGAATACAGAGGGTGCTTTAGTCAATCCAAACGGCATTACAGTAAACTCGTAATGCCCATACCTGGTTCGAAATGCTGTCTTCGGAATGTCTTCCTTCTTCACACACAACTGATGGTATCTAGATCGAAGGTCAATCTTTGAAAAGTATTGAGCTCCATGCAGTTGGTCAAATAAGTCATCAATGCGTGGTAGGGGATACTTGTTCATTATTGTTATAGCATTGATCTCCCTGTAGTCGATACATAACCTCATAGATCCATCTTTTTTTTTAACAAAAAGAACAGGGGCTCCCCATGGAGAAACACTAGGGCGAATAAATCCCTTATTACTCAATTCCTCTATTTGTTTCTTTAGTTCAACTAATGCTACAGTGGCCATTCTATAAGGGGTATTCGATATTGGCCTTGATCCAGGAATTAAATAAATGGAAAACTCAACTTCTCGTTCTGGAGGATGTCCAGGTAAATCTTCCGGAAATACATCTACAAATTCATTCACAACAGGTACATCCTCTATTTGAACATTCCTTTCCTCACCCATAGTTATTTCATTCTCTTCCTCCCCAATAATTGAATTTAGTTGAGCTACTGGGGGTGGATCTAAATAAGAATTAGGTGGTGACGATTCTGCTATAAAGATAAGGTGTTCCTTATCATTATCATCAAGAATCGTAACCGCTTTCTTCTTACAATAAATCTTCGCATCATAGTCCGAAAGCCAGTCCATACCGAGGATTATATCAAACTCAATCATAGGTATGACGATGAGATCAGCATATAATGAATATTTATGTGCTCTAATGGGGACTGATTCACAAAACTTTGTTGCAATGATAATTCCCTTAGGTGTTTTAACTGACAACTCCCTTATTAAATCAAATTGGAAATATCTAATTTTCTTAGAAAACTGGGAAGATATGAAAAAATGCGATGATCTAGAATCAAATAATGCATTTGATAAACTTGAGGAAACCATTAAATTACCTGCCACCACGTCTTTCGGAGCTTCTATCTCAGCAGTAATGATAGCATAAGCCTGGCCTTGATCCCTTGGCCTTTTCTGAGGTAAGTTCTCATGATGCTTAGGAAATGCATTTGCATAATGCCCCATCTCCCTGCAATTATAGCACTGAACATTGGTAGCTTTCTTCTTCCCCTTGCAATCACGAGCTTGGTGGCCTTTTTCACCACACTTGTAACAGACTCCCATTCCCTTCAAGCAAGTACCAGGGTGTTTCTTCCCGCATTTACCACAGGATGGATATTCAACCTTTCCCTTCTTCCCCTTATTTCCATTCCCAGATTGATCAGCATGTCTCTTCTTCTCTTGCTTTGCTTTAAAGTCATAAGACTTAGAGAATTCCTTTTCGGTCTTGATAGCACATGACACAATGTCTTCGTACGACGAAAAGGATTGTGAGACTAATGCTCGACGAAGAAATGGTTTTAACCCATTAAAGAAACGATCAATATTACTTCTTGGGTTATGTATATAATCTCCAGCATACCTTGCTAACCTTGTAAAGTTAGCCTCATACTTTGTGACATTCTCATCCTCCTTTTTCCTCAGACTCAGAAATTGCCTTTCCATATCTGCTCGATGGTCGCGAGGAAATTATTTTTCTAAAAACAGATCTTTGAACTCCCTCCATTCCATATTTGATACTTCATCATCTTCCTTCATGTTTTGAACCAATGACCACCATTGATCAGCATCTCCAGTGAGGCGGTAAACTGCCATGATAACTTTTTCCCTTTCACTGCTCCCCAAAGACTGAAATATTTTCTCTAGGAAATTTATCCATTTCTCAGCTACTAAGGGATTTGTACTCCCATTGAACGTTGGTGATTGTTGCCTCATGAATCGATCTAACATTGATCCTCCACGCTGTGGATTAGGGTGCTCCATACGGGTAAGGTTATTATTCATAACCTGAGTATGTTGTCCCAGTATGGTGATTAGCTGAACGGCACCAGTTGCATCACCAACCCCACTATAATTATCTTGAGCAGGAGGGAAATCCCTACATGGAGTGCGTGCATTGATACGGTTTCCATTTCTTCCACTAGGCGCCATTTCTAAACAATTGCATAAACTAGATCAGTTTATGAATAAAAATACATAATCCTATACTTATAAAACACTTAACATAAATTGAACTATTTATGGATATAATCCATAATCATAAAAATGTTTTCTTTGAGGAAGTATATACTCATAAACCCTTCATAATGATTTGTAAGGAAAATGAGAGTTATCCTAAGCATATCCCCCGGGAGTGTCGTAACCAAGAGTGCAGCAAGGCCCGTTGTCGTGCACCAGTTCCCGTTCGAGTCTAGCTCAAAGCGGTGTTTTCAGGTTTTACCCCTAGGTACATCTGTGCCAGAGCCACCTCTACCTGCTCATATCCAGACAGGGATTTATTGCTTGGAAAACTCACAAAATCTCTACAATACCAAAATTCTAGGAAGTTCTTCTATACTAATCCTCAAAGTTCATCTTAGGTCTACGTGCTCTAATCAGAGTTTATCTAAATCTAGCTTCCAAGGTTTGTACTAAACTTCCTCTAATACCAACTGTAACGCCCCGAACCTAGTTACCCAGAGTCGGTGCATTATTACATAACATTGGCATGATCACAAGAAAGAACAAATCTCGAATGACCGATTGGTTTAGTAGCCTTGGAAACACTAGATATATTCATAAGTTTTACATTACATCATAAAATGAAAAACTACTTCAACAACATAATGTCTCCACAGTCCACACTATTATCCCCTCATAATATCCCTGCAGGTCATTCATAACTTACTTCTTCACATCCTGGGAAAAATAAAACATAGAAAAGGGGTGAGCTCAAATGCCCAGTAAGGATAACAATATAGCGAAACATTCATAATAAGCATAAACTTTTAAGGCAATGCATTACTAAAACAAAAGCCTTTTAAACTTGAACTTCGACATAGTATGGCAAAAGTAAAATGAAATAATGCCATTTACTTGTTCACATGGATATTCTACTAATCGAATAATCACATGCAATATCAATAACCACTTTCAAAATGTTGGAATGCATAATGCCAGACTATCATAACCACATAGCCAAGGCCTCATGCCAAGACTACAAATAAGATTTTGCCAAGGCCTTGTGCCAAGACACTAGTTTATCTCATGAGACCTACCGATGCATCGAGGAGCTATAGCGGGCTCCACCTGTCACATATTAAGTCCAATGAATTCCCATATGAAAAGGTTTAAACATAACATAAACATTTGTATTAAAACTAGCATACGAAATGTCAATAATTTCACCATAAACTATGAATGGTATAAAAATAGCGCATCCACGGTCAAACATATCACAAAACCTTCAATACAATATAGAAGTTTTGTATCATAATAAATCAACTTCAAATAAGCGTAAAATCCATCAAAGGATGTTGACATAGATGAAATCAAAACACTTTTTAGAGAAATATCTCTTTCTATTTTTGAAATCATTTAATAGCCATATAAAATAAAACATTTTCTTTGAAAATATTCTTAATATCTTTTAAGGAAATCTTTGAAGATTTGATAATGGCGGAAAATAACCGCACCCACCGTATAAGTTAAAAAAACATTCTTACCTTAATTCTGTCGAAAAGGTTAAAAAGGCCCTTGTTTTGAAAACGACGGAACAATTCCTCTTATAAAAAGTCAAACAAGGGTATAAATGACTTTAACCCATATTCTTATAAATAATAAAAATGTTATGAAATACATTTTGAAGAAACATGGATGTGGATGATAAAGAGATCCCAGTAGATTATTACGTATAAACAACCTCGGATAATGAAGAGATTGTGAAATAACCCTTACCTTATACTTTTACTTGGTTGGGGTAGGTTAACCTCCTGTATAATGGTGAAATAATTGTTATTTATACAAGAATCATATGATATCATATATGATCTTTTAATACTGATTTGATAATAATATCTTAGTATTATCGTTGTTTTAGGTGTTAACTTACTTGTTTTATTTTATATGTTTTGTTACGTAAGACATGTTTGTAAAGGATAGGTTGTATATTATTCATATCCAGAATGATATCAAGTCCTTAAACATCATTTTTTAAATCATCAAATGATAATTATACTTGAATGGATACGATGGAGAATGAATCTCATCGCGTTCGTGGAGACGGTAGTCCGTACGTACGCACGAGCGACAATATCATTCTTTTGATATTAAAATAATATATAAATGGATGGTATATCATATATACAGAATCATTAACATGTTATATTTATTATTTACATGAGTTACACATCATTATTATACCCATCCAAATAATATTTTATTGAATAACAATTACACCACGACGTGGAGACGGTAAGCCGTACGTACGCACGTATGGTGACATGTTATTCAAAGGGTGGATAGAATAATGAATATGGTTGTACCATATTTATAATAACATCACAGTATATATATGATACTGGAGTTATTATTTTATAATGGTAACAACAAAGGAAGAAGAGGTGGAAGAAGAAAGGAACTTGGAAATGGGTGGTGAAATCATTACCTCTTCTTCGGTTTCTTCCTTTTGATTTGATCAAAAGGGCACCTTAGGTTGGCTTTCTGATCAAACTAAGGCCTATAGGTTGTATTGATTGAAGTTGGGAGAGTATTTGGGCAGATTCTGGCCGAACCAAAAGGCTTTGAAGGTGTGAAGAAATGAGAAGGAGGAGTGCCCTTTTATAAGAGGGGTGAGGGGCACCTTTGGAAAAGCTAGAAATATTAATTTATAATAAATTTATATTCGGTTTATAATGGATCCAAAGTTGATTATTCAAATGTTAAGGTGGGGATAGGTCTAAAAAAATTCATCCAATAGAATTTAGACAGGTTTGGGTCATTATATTAACCTTATCTTTAAGTATTAACTCTAAGTTAATTAGTTTCACTTTTACAATGTCTCTTTGTATTTTTATATTATATGATTAATAAACTTTTCATATACATCCAAGAGACCCCCAATTGGTACATTAATGATGAACCTATCATGATATAAGTCTCTTTACCGAACCGTAGATTTTTAGAAATTTAATATCAATTAATAATATAATATTTGTTTTAAAAACTCTTTTATGTCAATTTTGACACTATTCAATAGTTGATTTTTTTGAAACTCATAACAGATTGATTACTTCGAACAAAGTCCATTAAATCAATAATAATATATAATATTATCCTAGAAAATTAGTTTAATTCATTAAAAGTTTCATATTATATTTATTTGGATATTTATAATATCAATTATTTTAATTTTTCACTATTATAGTAATTAATTCATCATCATTGTGTCATCAATAAATTAAATTATTTAATGTCTAAAAATTATAAATAAAATTTCATTATGTAGGAAATATATTTATCTTTCTAATTAATATTTATAATCTAAAATCCAACATATATAACCCTATGTAAAAATTATTTTTCTAAAATATATATGATTGTGTCATTTTTGTATTTATTTTAACTTAATTAAAATAAAGTGTCCCTATCACCTACAAGTGGCTCCATGAGGTCCCAAAATTGACCCAATGATGCCCATGGTCGGACATGAATCCACCAATAAGTCTAGGACATGTTTTAGGGTAATTTAGTATTATTATAATATTATTTGTTAACCCTTTATTTACCGGATTTACCCTTAACCATGGTAAATAAAATATTTACCGCAGTAATTATTCAAAAGGTCTAAAAATAAAAGTTACCTATTTACAAAATTTGAACATCCTGATTCCAAATATGGAATCCATTTTTTTAAATTCAAAACACATAAGTGGCAAAAATTAATTTAAAATTAATTCTTGCTGTCAAAACAAAAAGCGTGTTTTTAATAGATAATAACTATCAAAAGATTGACACTTGTTTATGTTCGGTTTAATTGTAAAATTATGTCCAATGACCAACATTATATTAAGTGGTAAATATATATTCTAAATATACTTTAAAACCACTCAAATTCATAATTTATCACTATTAATTATTTTGATTAAAAAAGTTGTTTTTAATTAATATTTAGTAATTTTCACTATTCATCAAAATATGAAAGTTATCCGAAAAGTACCGAAATTTCATCTTAGGCTAAATTCTATATTCCGAATCCAAAAATGAAGTCCATTTTGAAATATAAAATATATATAATTTCAAAAAGTAGGTATAACTATTCATAACGGCTAGTTTGATTGGTTGTTAGAACTCGGTGTTGCGTACAACACACGCTATCGCATTATTCAAAGAGAAGCGTACCGTAGAAGCTTGGGGTGTTACATTATTAGGTGTGACAAATGAAGTTAGCATGTATCTGATAGGAATGGAACCTTTTTGTTAATTCCATGTTGTCTTAAATCATTGAATTATGAAAGTATCCAAGTCTCTTGATTTGATGGAAGGGATTGTCTCCAGACGAGTGAGCACCTCAAGTGCTAGTGTGGACTTCCTGCATAACATTGAGTGTGATGGGAGGTATTTTTTTTAGGAAATACTTATTTATATTTTTATCCTCAAATAATTAAATATATAAGTCTACAAGGTTTTCTATTAAGTAGGTTTTAGGATAAGTTAAAAACTATCACTTTTGTTTTTATAATTTTGAAATGTTGAAGAAAAATTAGGAATTAATTTAGATGATAAAAATTTAAATAAAACTAAAACAATTAAATTAAAAGAAAGTGAGAATGGATAGTTTGACATCAAAGATAAATTTGGATTGAAAAGGAATATTAAACCATATTTGAGATAGAAGTTATGGATAAGTTTCAACCCTTTAGATAATCCTTTTATAAACATATTACCTAAATGAATTCCTTAATGTATACTTGAAGACCAAAAAGTATACACCTAAATCTACTTGGAAACTATATCGAGACCTCAATATGGGTATTTATTCTCTTATGAAAGTGATTTGATTACCCAAAGACTTATAAGAAATTAAAACTGATCAAATCTATTATTCTCAAAAGTGATACCTCACTTTGGAAATTCAAATAAGAAGAACGATAATTTTACTTTCATTAGTTAAAAAATGATCTAGATTATTTTTTAAGAAAATGAATCCAAGAAAGAAAAGGAAAAATTATCTATTGATTCATGGAAATAGTTTCCATAATAATTCAAAAGGTACAATGGATAGTAAAATACTCATAAAATAAGTTTCCTCAAATCTCCACTATCCATAATCGCCTAGGAGATTGGCCACGCATGGATAAATAAACTCCCGTTTTCTTCCTATCTCTCTCTATGTTTGTCACTCAACTACAAGGAACTATAGTGGTAGTTCCCTATGATAACTCCTTCAACTGATCTCCCATGCACTCACTACTAGAAAAACAGGTATTTGCGACGGGTCATTTGCGACGGGATCCTGTCGCAAATGGCTTTTTGCGACGGGGTACCGTCGCTAATGACCCGTTGCTGAAAACGGTGTCGCAATAACATTTTTTTGCGACGGGCCCGTCGCTAAAGCCCTTTTTCGCGACGGGGAGAATCCCTGTTGCAACTAGTACTCCGTATATTTCTAAAAACCTAGTTGCGACGGGCCCCGTCGCAAAAACTATTTTTTAACAAATAAAAAAATAATAATACTATTTGCGAAGGGAATTGTATCCCGTCGCAAATACTAAAAAAAAATAAAAAAAAATAAATTGTTAATAAATTATTTTAATTAATATAATAATAATCCAATTATAATTCAAAAATAAAAAATAATAAAATATTAATAAATGATTTCAATTAATATAATAATAGAATTATAATTCACAAATAAAAATAATAAATTATTTTAATTAATATAATAATAATAGAATTATAATTCAAAAATAAAAAATAATAGAATATTAATAAATATTTTATAATGAGACAGAAACTATGAATAGAAAAAAAATCATATTTTGATTTCACAAATTTTATAACATAAATACAAACTCTAATATGAAGGAGGGGGGGAGGGGGGGATCTGCAGATGGTGGTGGAGGAAATTCCATCCCTAAAGCATGAGTGAGTCGGCGCATGTACTCCATCTGCTCCTGATGCTGCTGCTGCCACCGACTCGTCTGCTCCTCGTACAGCTGCTGCTGGCGTCGACGCTCCTCCTCATGCTCCTGACGCATCTGCTCCTACTCCTGTCGGAGACTCTCTATTAGTGCAGTCTGAGATCGCAACCGATCCTCATACTATGTAGCAGAAGAAGATGCACGAGCTCCTCTCGAGCTGGACGCCGACATCGCATCACTGCCATAATAATCTCTGAGAGTCAGTCGAGAGCTGATACCAACTACCCGGCCCTTCTCGAAGGCATATTGGGTGGCCTGCATCCATGTCGCCTCATCAAACTGACGGCCAGTGGTCTGATCTGATGACTCGGCCTGACTCTCATGTCGGGCCTGTGATGCTGCGGCCTCATACGACTCCTATAGTTGCAATTTAAAATTAAAATTGTGAATATATTATATACAGTTAATTTTTAAACTTAAAAAATAATAATACTAACCACGATGTGATGCTGACTATCACCTCTGAGCTCCCTAGTAGTAGGATCACTATACATCCTCCGATATACGTCGTACTCCGTAATATCGGGGTGCTCGACAGCCTATAAGAATAAAAAATAAATTGTTAATATTTATAGTAATATAAAATATTTATAAATAATGTACGTACCAGATGCTATCTATGAGTACTGAAAGAATGACTCCCAGCTCGATGAGTCACCTCCTGTCTCCCCCGATTCTGCCTCCCCACCAATGATCTCCTCTGAAAGGCACCACTCAACCAGTGCGCACATAATCCATCCCATACATGGGATGAAATGTACTCTGGTCGGTGTGCTCTACATGACTCGTCAAAATCTGACACTCCTGCTTTCTTCATCGCATCTTTTCTTAAATTGTGCAAAAACTGACAAAGGTGATCACGCATGGACACCTCCCATGCCTCGTGGATGGCGTCACGCATGGTATCCTCGATCGGATACCATAAACCCTACAAATAAATCAAAATATCAAGTTAGAAATGAAATAATTTTCAAAATAAAAATTATTTATTTACGTACGTACCAACCAATGGCCGAACATGGCCTGCTGCACGTAAATGGGAATCTGCTCCCATGTGGTCCACGACTGAGAGAAATAGTTGCGCAAAATAGTGCTGCCCTGTCCGACTGCTATATGAGGAAAACTGTAAAAATAATAAACATTTATTATGTGAATAGATTAATGAAATCTTAGTCAAATCAACAGGTTATCACACAGGTTATCACACCTTCGTGTGCGTGGATCAAACCCAAGACGTGGACGTCGCTCGGGGACGGGGTCAGGAATCGTCAATCGTGCAAGACCGCGCCCCCTCCGTGTACTCCCTGGAGCGCCTGCAGGCTGAGGGTCATCTCGAAGCAACTCATCCGCATCGAAAGTCAGGTCAGCATCCGCCAACTCACGAAATGTGGCGTCGTCCATCTGAAACAGAAAATTTTAATGTTGTTAGCAAATAATTCATAATTACTATTATATATACATATATACATATTATGATTGTATATAAATAACATGGAATTATATCAGTGTTCATCTTCATCATCATCTTCATATATGTCAATGTCATCTTCATATTCCTCCTCAACATCATCGATATCCATTTGAGTTACAGTTGCTTCATCTCTTACCATTTCAAATTCATATGTGACATCATTAACATCATCGTCATCACCGACTCTTAAATTTTGGGTGTCATCATCGATACTCATGTCTCTTTGCAAAAAAGATTGATTTTGAGTACTCTCTTGAAATACTTCAATTCTTTTCACATCAGTGAAAACACATTCACATTGACTAAACTGATTGTCTCGAATTTTGATTTTTATTACACTCCACTAATTATTCAAGTCTCTTGATGTAGCACAGTACTTTGCGTAATAAACTTGATGTGCCTGTTGAGCCAATAAGAATGGTTCATTTACTGCGAGAACACTTTTACATTTAATATCGATGATTCCATGAGTCGGATGAACACGCACGCCTCTCTCTGTATCCAACCACCGACATTTGAACATGGTTATGTAATGTTGTCCAAGATAACAGTGTTCAATGATTTCATCAAGTATGCCATAAAAGTCAACTTCATTTTCTCGATGATGAGATCCTCTCAATCTAACTCCACTGTTCATTGTTTTTTTAGATTCCCCATATGTATGTGTGTGGAATCGAAATCCATTCACCACATATGCATTATAAGTTTTAACAAGTTTGGAAGGTGGGTTACTCAATACACACAGCCGTTTGTCAATTTTATCAGCATATCGAGACACCTGAGAATTTGTGAAATAATTATCAATATAGTAAACTATACATTGAATGACTTGCTAAAAGATAAATAATTTATGTTACCAGTTTTTGAAACCACTGAGAGAAATTTTTCAGTCGACGTTCTTTGAGAGCAGCTGCTGTAATTTGTGGAATTTGTTTCTTGATATGATTATCATACAACCTATAAAAACCAAAGTTATTTACTGTAACATAAATGATAGAATAAGTGATATAAACACTTACAGTACAACTGATGTCATCTCTTCACAGTTGAGCAGAACATACGTATGAGCTCTATGACGTTCATCATCTGAAAGCCAGCGTTCATAAACTCCACCAAAACCATGCTCTGACTGGTTGAAAACAGATAATTGATTGTCGATTTCATCAATATTCCTCTCGTTCCGTCCCATTCGGTTGTGTTTTAAAGGATACTCAGATTCAAAATAATTGGAGCAGAAAAAATATATTTCCTCTTGCAAATAAGCTTCTGCAATAGATCCTTCAACAGATGCTTTGTTACGTACTTTTCTTTTCAATTTTTGCCTGCATCTTTCAAATGGGTACATCCATCGAAACTGTACTGGACCTCCACATTTGGCTTCATATGGAAAATGTAACATCAAATGTTCCATTGAGTCGAAGAAAGACGGCGGAAATATTTTTTCCAGTTTACATATAATTACAACAACATCTTTTTCAAGTTTTCCTAGAGCATCATAATTTGCTGTAGCTGTACAAATTTCCCGAAAAAATTGAGACATGTCTGTTATGGAATCCCAAATCACAGAATTCAACAGACCTCTTAATCCAATGGGTAGCAGTCTTTCCATTATAACATGACAATCATGACTTTTTAATCCAGTAATATGACCATTCTTTACACATCTACCCAAATTGGAAGCACAGCCATCTGGAAGTCTCAAATCTGCAATCCATTGACAAAATAATAAACGGTTTTCTTTAGACAGTGTATAAGCTGCTTTTGGTTTCAGTAACCTTTCTGTTCTGACATTCTCAAACAGTTCCAATTCTGGACGCCTGCAAATTTGGGCAAGATCTAAACGTGCATTTACATTGTGTTTGCTCTTTCCTGGCGTATCCAAAACTGTATGAAACAAATTATCAAAAAAGTTCTTCTCAATATGCATGACATCTAACATGTGTCGGACCAACAAATCAGACCAATATGAAAAATCCCAAAATATGCTACGTTTAATCCAATTGTGTTCTTTCCCAAAACCAGAAATTTACTGTTGGTTTATTGTGGGACCAAAAGTGATGGGAGGTAATGAAATTACAACTGATTTTAACTCCGAACCCGATAGCATTTTTGGAGGTCCTTCCCTTTCAACTGTTCCTTTTCTGAAATGAGATTTGTTTCTGCGAAAAGGATGATCAGCTGGAAGAAACCTGCGATGACAGTCAATATAACAAGGTTTCTTTCCATGAATGAGCATAAATGCTTTGTTCTCTCCCATACAGTAAGGACATGATTTCTGACCATGTGTACTCCAGCCAGATAACATCCCATAAGCCGGGAAGTCACTTATTGTCCACATCAATGATGCTCTCAGTATGAAATTCTCTTTCGTTGCAACATCATATGTACTGACTCCAGTAATCCACAATAAATTTAATTCATCAATCAATGGTTTCAAATAAACATCAATATTTTTCTTCGGATGTCCTAGAATTAGTAAAGTCAAAAAGATATATGGCTCCTTCATCAACATCCATGGAGGTAAATTGTATGGAGTTAAAAAAACAGGCCAACATGAATATTGACTACCATAAGTTCCAAACGGACAGAAACCATCAGTGGAAAGCCCCAGTCGAACATTTCTAGCTTCTAAAGCAAAGGATGGATGCACTCTATCAAAATGTTTACATGAATCACCATCGGCTGGATGATTCAAGCTTTTATCGGTTGAAATATTCTCTTTATGCCATGACATCATTGTCGCTGTATTCTTAGACATGAATAAACGCTGGAGTCTGGATGTAATCGGAAAATATCTCAACTGTTTTACAGGAATCAAACCAGACTTCCCGTGTTGTCCTTCTTTATATTTCAGTTGCCCACATGTGGGACAACTATCCAACGACTCATTTTCCCCAGAATATAAAATGCAGCCATTTGAACATGCATTAATCTTCTGACAAGTAAGTCCCAAATTTCAAACCAGCCTCTTACTCTCATAGTAATTTACAGGTAAAACATTTCCTTCGGGTAACAGTGTTTTAAGAAAAGAAAATATCTGGTCAAAACAGGTGTTTGACATTCCGTTATCTGATTTGATAGCCATAAATTTTGCAACTGCTTCTAATTTGCTCATCTTGCAGCCAGGATATAATGCATCCCCAGCAGACTTCAACAACTCATAAAATTCAGACGGTGCCAACTCAGGATTTGAAGCTATATCAGCCGGAGTTTCTGTATGTTGAACAGATGAACCTGCGACATCATGTACTAAATCTTGAAACCGGGATGGATCTGGAATCAAATTGGTATCACCTGCTCTAGAACTGCGTTCACCGTGTTGATACCAAAATACATAATCTGGTTGAAAACCAAAACGCAAGAGATCTTCTCCCACTTTGTCAAACGTGTCAAACGTTCTCAATGCACATTTTCTGCAAGGGCATTTTATTTTGTCTTCTGAAACAAATTCTGGATTTGATGCCGCAAATGATAAAAAAGTCTCCACACCCTCTATATATACTGGATTTAAACCAGAACCGTTTGGATTTCTACATTGATTTATCCATATGTGGTCACCTAATAATGATTGTTGACGACCTCTTTGTTCCATATGTCTCTATAAAATATAAAAGCATTACTGGTTTTTGAATAATTTGTTAGAAAAAACACTCAAGCTAGGATAATTATAGAGTTTAGATCATACACGACTGACGCAAACTTTTTTTGAGATAGACCTAATTATTACTAATTATTACTAATTATTACTAATTATTGGTAATTATTACGAATTATTACTAATTATCGGTAATTATTGGTAATTATTGGTAATTATTGGTAATTATTGGTAATTATTACTAATTATTGGTAATTATTACTAATTAGTGATAATTATTACTAATTATTGGTAATTATTACTAATTATTGGTAATTATTACTAATTATTGGTAATTATTACTAATTATTGGTAATTATTACTAATTATTACTAATTATTGGTAATTATTGGTAATTATTGCTAATTATTACTAATTATTACTAATTATTACTAATTATTG
Source organism: Viscum album (assembly GCA_963277665.1). Lineage (NCBI taxonomy): Eukaryota > Viridiplantae > Streptophyta > Magnoliopsida > Santalales > Viscaceae > Viscum > Viscum album. The sequence goes on from OY728143.1 coordinate 1,633,729,355, forward strand.
GTAATTATAGGTAATTATTACTAAATATTGGTAATTATTACTAATAATTGGTAATTATTACTAATTATTACTAATTATTACTAATTATTGGTAATTATTACTAATTATTACTAATTATTACTAATTATTACTAATTATTACTAATTATTGGTAATTATTGGTAATTATTACTAATTATTGGTAATTATTACTAATTATTACTAATTATTGGTAATTATTACTAATTATTGGTAATTATTGGTAATTATTACTAATTATTACTAATTATTACTAATTATTACTCATTATTGGTAACTATTACTAATTATTACTAATTATTGGTAATTATTACTAATTATTACTAATTATTACTAATTATTGGTAATTATTGGTAATTATTACTAATTATTGGTAATTATTACTAATTATTGGTAATTATTACTAATTATTACTAATTGTTACTAATTATTGGTAATTATTACTAATTATTTGTAATTATTACTAATTATTGGTAATTATTACTAATTATTACTAATTATTCTTAATTATTACTAATTATTCTTAATTATTACTAATTATTCTTAATTATTACTAATTATTGGTAATTATTACTAATTATTGGTAATTATTACTAATTATTGTTAATTATTACTAATTATTGATAATTATTTCTAATTATTACTAATTATTACTAATTATTACTAATTATTACTAATTATTGGTAATTATTACTAATTATTACTAATTATTGGTAATTATTGCTAATTATTACTAGTTATTGGTAATTATTACTACTTATTGGTAATTATTAGTAATTATTGGTAATTATTACTAATTATTACTAATTGTTACTAATTATTACTAATTGTTACTAATTATTGGTAATTATTACTAATTATTACTAATTATTGATAATTATTGGAATTTATTGGTAATTATTACTAATTATTGGTAATTATTACTAATTATTGGTAATTATTTCTAATTATTGGTAATTATTTCTAAATATTGGTAATTATTTCTAATTATTACTAATTCTTACTATTTATTGGTAATTATTACTAATTATTGGTAATTATTGGTAATTATTTCTAATTGTTGGTAATTATTTCTAATTATTGGTAATTATTTCTAATAATTAGTAATTATTTCTAGTTATTGGTAATTATTACTATTTATTGGTAATTATTACTAATTATTGGTAATTATTACTAATTATTACTAATTACCGGTAATTATTTCCATTTATTACTAATTATTTCTATTTACCGATAATTAATGGTGATTATTACTAATTATTGGTAATTATTACTAATTATTGATAATTATTACTAATTATTGGTAATTATTACTAGTTATTGGTAATTATTACTAATTATTGGTAATTATTTTTAATTATTACTAATTGTTACTAATTATTACTAATTGTTACTAATTATTGGTAATTACTACTAATTATTACTAATTATTACGAATTATTGGTAATTATTACTAATTATTACTAATTATTTGTAATTATTACTAATTATTACGAATTATTACTAATTATTGGTAATTATTGGTAATTATTACTAATTATTGGTAATTATTACTAATTATTGGTAATTATTACTAATTATTACTAATTATTGGTAATTATTACTAATTATTACTAATTATTGGTAATTATTACTAATTATTACTAATTATTGGTAATTATTAGTAATTATTACTAATTATTACTAATTATTACTAATTATTACTAATTATTACTCATTATTGGTAATTATTACTAATTATTACTAATTATTGGTAATTATTACGAATTATTACTAATTATTGGTAATTATTGGTAATTATTACTAATTATTGGTAAGTATTACTAATTATTGGTAATTATTACTAATTATTGGTAATTATTACTAATTATTCGTAATTATTACTAATTGTTGACCTCACCTGTTTTGATAATCTCAATCATGTATTCATATGTGTTGAAAATCCCAATTATGTTTTCATTCTCTATGATATTTTTAAGTATCATTGATCTATACTTTAATTCTTTCAAATCTGTGATCAAACCAATAATAATTTTTAAAATAGTCTTTGGAATATGATAATCCTCATTTATCCATGTTCATATAAGTTATAAATTGATTCTAACACAATCGGATGTGTTCTGCATAAAACAGATAAGTAATCTGCATATAGCTACTGATAAAGAGCTACCGGTACCTAGTCTACCGATAGACTTAGTCTACCGACAGACAGAGTCACCGATACTTAACACAGAGCTACCGATGTACTTATAAATGTAAGCTACTAACTTACAAACTGCTACCGATACAAACATAGAGCTACCGGTGTAAGTATAAATAGCTACCGATGGAATAAGACTCACCGATGGACGAAGCTACCGATACAGACTCACAGCTACCGACGCATGAAGCTACCGACGCATGGAGCTACCGACGCATGGAGCTACCGACGCATGGAGCTACCGACGCATCGAGCTACCGACGCATGCAGCTACCGACGCATAGAGATACAGACGCATAGAGCTACCGACGCATAGAGCTACCGACGCATGGAGCTACCAGTAAACAAAGTCACCGATACAAGCATGTACCAACCGACGCATAGAGCCACCGATAGAGTCAAGGCGACTAATGAAATTGAGCTACCGATGTTCAAGCTACCGATGTCCAAGCTACCGATGTTGATTATCTACCGATCACTCGACTCACTGTTTGAATTTCTTTATTTCCTATATTTAATCTATCTAACGGTCATATCATGTACATTTTAATGATTTGTCAAATATCTGATAAAGGTTGTCGGAAGTCAGGAACCCGTACCTCGTACCTGCAGAAAGGAAATCCTTTCTGTCCCCTGTTGGGAGATAAATACGAGAAGACTACACTGCCCAAGATAGACATCAACGAACAACAACAAGAAGCGAACTAGAGAAGCGCGTGGTGGATGGAATATACCAAAAAACACAAGAACGAGAAGAACACAGAGAAGCTCGTAGACAATCAAGCATACTCGAGAAGTGCTCTGTGCATACAGAAGAGCACTGAATAACTTCAACCACTACATTGTCACTGTCTGTGAACCTGGAGCATACGACACTCTGTTTCTCAAACAAGAAAGAGAAGAGGACTCAGACTCACTTCTGATCGAATCCAAAGGAGTCCAGAGCTACACTGAAATCACCAGAACCACTTCTAAACTCTACATCTCTTGTTCTATGATTTATTATCATTCATTTCGAGCAGTGTGTGTTATCTTCTGTATCTAACACATACACAGTCTCCTGTACTCAAACTGAAGGATTTGTAAATCCTTACCAAACTCATTCATTCATTCTTTCCCACGAAGAACAGTGGTAGAGGTCGTGTGTTACCTGGATAGCGAGTTGCTGTTGTACTGTTTCCCACGAATAACAGTGGTAGAGGTCTTGGACCTGGAAAATTGTAAACTGTTGAACCCCGATCCAGGGTGTGGATCATTTTTATATAAACTTTTGAGAGGACTAAGTCTCGGCTTGAGACTGAACCTCTTGGTTACATTTGTCGTGCCATCTCTTTCAATGTTTTATTTCGCTGCTAATCACTTTAAAACTAATATTGTTTTTAAAGTTACTTTGATAATTAAACTAGCAAGTGTTTATGTTAAGTGTAGATTAGTAAGTTAGTTTCAAAAGATAAGCACACACTCCTGTGTTGATTAACTGGGAATTAATCAATCCCTTGAGAATCTAACAGAACCTCTACTTTAATATAAATTCACTACAGTTTAATTTATTATTTTATTTGGGGGTCTTTAATACAGAGTTTTTAAATACAGAAATTTTAATTGGTACTCAATTCACCCCCCTCTTGAGTTAACCACTCCGACCAACACTTGGTATCAGAGGGTCGAAAATACTTTCTAAAAGTAATCTGCTTTTGAACTGTGATTTTAGTTGTATTTTAAAGTTCTTAAAATTTCTGTTATATCTAAATTTTTATCTCTTTAAAATTTTCTCATAATGGACAATAGACTTGAGGGTGCTGCTACTAACCAGCCACCTTTCTTCAATGGAACTAATTATGCTCAGTGGAAACTGAAAATGCAAATTCATCTAGAAAGTATAGGTTTTGATATTTGGACTGCTATTGAGTCAGAATACAAAATTTCCACTACTGCTAGATCTACTTGGGATGAACCTACAAAGACTGCTTACAATAACAACTGTAAAGCTATGAATGCCTTGTACTGTGCTCTAGGAGATGAAGAGTTTAATAGAATTTCTTCCTGTAAAACTGCATATGAAATTTGGGATACCTTAGCTGTTTCTCATGAAGGAACAACGAATTTTAATGAAATGAGATTGAACACTTATACTATCAAGTATGATAATTTTAAAATGAAGCCTGACAAACCCATTTCTGACATGTATCTCAGGTTCAATGAAATTGTCAATACAATGATCTCACTGGGAAAGGATGTCTCATCGAAGGAACAAATTATGAGGATTTTGAGATGTCTACCTGATAGATGGAGAGGCACATCTGTCTCAATCAGAGAATCATGTGACATTGCTGCTCTACCTGTCAAGGAACTAATTGGCAAGCTGATTATGTATGAAGAAGAGCTTAAAGTGAATAAAGAGGAAGAACATGAACCTCCAAGAAAGTCTGTCGCTTTCAAATCCTCAACTTCAAAGAATAAGGACAAAGAAAAGCTTCAAGCCGTAGTTGAAAGTTCAAGCTGTGAAGACAGTGAAAGTGATTCTGACAGTGATGCTGAGATGGCTCACATTGCTAGAAGATTTAAGAAATTTTATAGGAAAAAGAAGTTCTTCAGAAAAGCAAATTATAAGGGTAAGTATGATCACCAAGGTAAATGGAAAAATTATTGGAAGAAGAATGACAAATCAGATGATGTTGTCCGCTATGAGTGCAAGAGAAAAGGACACATTAAAGCTGACTGTCCAAAGCTGAAGTATAAAAAGAAATATGAATATAAGGACAATATGTTTAAGAAAGCCATGAAGGATACTTTGAGTGCTTCTGAAGATAGCTCTACTGAATCTGAAAGTTCTGAAACTGAACACAAAAATAAGGCAAATATGTGCTTTATGACAAACACTTCTCAGGTAACTGCTGAAACTCCTGCTTTAAATTTTTATTACTCTGGAGATAATGCAGAATCTGACTCTGATTCTGGAACAATGTCTAAAAATGAATTGTTTGAATATTGTAATATGCTGGAAGAGGCATGTAATGAACTTAAGGATAAATACAAGTCATTAAAGAAACAGCATGCTCTCACCACTATAGTTAAAACCGAACACACTATTGAAAAAGAGAAAAATGATCAATTGTTAAAAGAAAACACTGAACTGAAACTATCTAATGAGCAACTCCGGAAAGACTTAGAGAAGTTCACCAATGGAAAAAATACACTAACACAGATGCTAGGAAAGCAAGTAGCACCTAAATATACTACTGGTATAGGATACCAACCTGGACAAAGGAAAATTGCCAAAACTAGATTCATTTCTAAATCTGGACAGAATGAAGGTAATTCTGGAACTTCATATGCTTCAACCAGTTATATACATAGCTATGGATCTAATAAATTTTATCTTTCAAAGCATGTAAATTCTACAAATTATATGAGACCCATTAGACAAATATGGGTACCTAAAGTGTTATTGGCTAACCTGTCTGGACCCAAGAAAATCTGGGTACCAAAATCATCTCCCATCTGAATCTGTTTTGTAGGGAACTTGTTTAAATAGCTCCTGTAAAGAGACCTGGTATTTGGACAGTGGATGTTCAAGACATATGTCAGGAGACTTCTCTTGTTTCAAGAGTTTAATAAAAGTTGATGGAGGCTTTGTCACCTTTGGTGACAACTCTAAAGGAAAAATCATCGGCCTAGGCCAGATTGGTAACACTGATTCAATTTTGATTTCTAAAGTTTTATTTGTTGATGGCCTTAAATACAATTTATTAAGTATTTCTCAGTTATGTGATGATGGTTTTCATGTTAAATTTGAAAATGATTCTTGCAAAGTTTTTAATTCTAAGAATGTTTTGGTATTTTCTGCCTTGAGAAATGAAAATGTTTATGCTGTTAATCTGAATTCTTTAGCTAAGCAGAATATTACTTGTTTGAATGCTTTTTATAAAGAATCTTGGCTATGTCACAGAATATTTGGACATTGCAACATTCACTCACTTAGAGAACTCTCTAGAAAAAACCTAGTTAGAGACCTACCTAAATTAGAATTCCCAAATGATAGAGTGTGTAACCCCTGTCAAAAGGGAAAACAACACAAAGTTTCTTTTAAATCAAAGAAAGAAGTTTCGACTTCTCAACCACTTGAATTGGTTCACATGGATTTGTTTGGACCATCAAGAGTTTCTAGTTTAAATGGGAAGCACTATGTTTAAGTTCTTGTAGATGATTTTTCTAGATATACTCGGGTATATTTTCTAGCTCACAAAAGTGAAGCCTGTTCCTCTTTTGTTAAATACTCTAAATCTGTAGAGAACCTTAGTGGACTTAAGATTAAAACTTTGAGGAGTGATCATGGTCGTGAGTTTGAAAATCAAGATTTTGAATCTTATTGCTCACACAATGGCTATACTCATAACTTTTCTGCCCCTAGAACACCACAACAAAATGGTGTAGTAGAAAGAAGAAACAGAACCCTTCAAGAAATTGCTAGAACCATGCTCAATGAATATGATCTGCCTATTTATTTTTGGGCTGAAGCTGTAAATACAGCTTGTTATGTCATTAATAGAGTCTTAATTAGACCTGTTCTTAAGAAAACCCCTTATGAATTCTGGAACAATAGAAAGCCTAAGGTTAATTACTTTAAAGTATTTGGTTGCAAAGTATTTATTCTGAATACTAAAGATAATCTGGATAAGTTTGCTTCCAAAAGTGATGAAGGAATTTTTCTGGGTTACTCTATTTCAAGTAAAGCCTATAGAGTATTCAATAAGAAAACCAAATGTGTGGAAGAATCTGTTCACATCAAATTCAATGAAACTGATCCACATGAGTCTAAAACCTCTCCTGAAAATATTGAAGAAGACTTATCTGTTCTGGACCTTAATGATAAATCTAAAGAACCTGTTATAAAAGCATCCAGTTCTGGAATTATTCCAGAATCTGCTTCTGTTGAACCCGAACCTATAGATTAACGTCAAATTTCTAGTCCAACATTTACCAGATCAACGAGGATTCTAAAGAATCATCCTTTAGAAGCTGTTGTTGGTAATCGTGATATAGGAACACAAACTAGAGCTTCTCTAAGAAACCAGGTTGAACATCAAGCTTTTCTTTCACAGCTAGAACCCAAAACTATCAATGATGCTATCAATGATGAATTTTGGGTAATAGCTATGCAGGAAGAATTAAATCAGTTTGAAAGAAACAAAGTCTGGGAATTAGTTGACAGACCTAAGGACACTTTGACAATAGGCACAAAATGGGTTTTTAGAAATAAAGTAGATGAATCTGGAAATATAGTTAGAAACAAAGCTAGACTAGTTGCACAAGGATATACTCAAGAAGAAGGTATAGACTATGGGGAAACTTTTGCACCTGTAGCTAGACTAGAAGCCATTAGAATCTTACTTGCATATGTTGCACATCTGGATTTCAAGTTATATCAAATGGATGTTAAAAGTGCATTTCTAAATGGTTTTATAATTGAAGATGTTTTTGTAGAACAACCACCTGGATTTACTAACCCCCATTTTCCAAATCAAGTTTTTAAACTTTCTAAAGCTTTGTATGGCTTAAAACAAGCTCCAAGAGCTTGGTATGATAGACTTAGCAATTTCCTTATTTCAAAAGGTTTTACTAAAGGGATTGCTGATCCAACTCTTTTCATTAAAAGAATTTCTAAAGATGTTTTAGTTGTACAAATATATGTTGATGATATTATTTTTGGATCTTCTAAACACTCTTTATGTACTGATTTTTCAAAAAGTATGCAAAATGAATTTGAAATGAGCTTAATGGGAGAACTTAAGTACTTTCTTGGATTTCAAGTATTTCAAAATGAAAATGGTATTATTTTGAATCAAAGTAAATATGCAAAGGATCTTTTAAAACATTTTGGTCTGGATAGTATCAAGGAAAGTGAAACTCCTATGAGTACTACCTGTAAATTGGATGCAGATGAAACTGGGAAACCAGTTGATCAAACAAATTACAGAGGTATGATTGGTAGTTTACTTTATCTTACTGCTAGTCGACCTGATATTATGTTTAGTGTGTGTATGTGTGCTAGATTTCAAGCTAATCCAAAAGAATCTCATTTGCTTGCTGTTAAAAGAATTTTTAAATATCTCAAACACATGGTTAACTTAGGTTTTTTTTACCCAAAGGGACAATCCTTTGAGTTAATGAGTTATTCAGATGCTGAATTTTCTGGTTGTAAGTTAGATAGAAAAAGCACATCAGGAACATGTCATTTTCTTGGAAAATCATTAGTTTCTTAGTGTAGTAAGAAACAAAACTCAGTTGCATTATCTACTGCCGAAGCAGAATATATAGCTGCTGGTAGTTGCTGTGCACAAATTCTGTGGATGAAACACACTCTTCTGGACTATGGATATGTTTTTAAACACGTTTCAATCAACTGTGATAACACCAGTGCAATAAACATCTCTAAGAATCCTGTATCTCACTCTAGAACCAAACACATAGATGTAAGGCACCATTTCCTAAGAGATCACTATCAAAAAGGTGATATTTCTCTTGAATTTATTGGAATTGAACATCAATTGGCTGATATTTTCACTAAACCTTTATGTTCGGATAGGCTAAGTTACATAAGACACGAATTGGGAATGTTTAATCACAACCGATGTGAAAATTCTCACTGATGTGAAATTCTCACCAATGTGAAAATTCTCACTGATGTGAAATTCTCACCGATGTGAAAATTCTCACCAATGTGAAAAATTATCACCGATGTTAAAATTCTCACCGATGTGAAAAATTCTCACCGATGTGAAAATTCTCACCGATGTGAAAAATTCTCACCGATGTGAAAAATCCTCACCGATGTACAATTCTCACCGATTTGTTTTTTTTCTCACCGATGATTAACTCACACCGATGCAATGTTTTCTAAAACATCTGTCTGCCGCCAAGAATATGAATCATTTTATTTTATTTTATATTACTCTATTTTAGTCGTTTATTTGGAATTCCTAAATGATAAAACTATGTTTAAGCCACTTCTTACCTCACCGAGCTCAAAATCTCTCACCTTTGAACCTTTGCTCCCAAATCGACCAAGAACCCGAAACCCGCGATGGAAAAAACCAAGCTTCCTATCGTCAGAGATGAAAGTGTAGAACCAAAAGCTAAGAAGCAGAAGACACAGCATAAAGCCAGCATTAGTGAAGTCAGAACTAGATCGGGAAGGCGACCAGTGAATCCTCACTTACAGAATAGAGACATAGTAATCGAGAAGGAACTGTGCGTGGAATGGCTACTGCCTAGCAAATCGTTAGTACTCGAGATTCTGTGAGACCAGAAATGGGTGGATTGTTTCTCGAACAACAATGGCCCATACTACCCGAAGTTGGTAAAACAGTTCTATGAGTTTGTAACCTTTGAGAAGTCTGAAAATGAGAATCGGGTAAGCTCTTTCTTAAATGGAAAAGAGATATCTTTTTCTTCAGTAGAGTGGGCTGAGTATTTAAAAGTACCACATGAAGGTGTCTCTGGGTATGTATCAAGAGCAATGCCACCTAGCAGTGACATCTTTGATTATGAAACCGCCTTACAAGAGCTGACTGGTAATGGGAATCAAAGGCAAGTGGTTGCTGCTGAAATGGATGGAGAGAATCGACTGCCCTTCAAGTTTGTTCAGCATGTGTTGATACCAAGGCGAGGAGATTTTGCAAATCTGAGATATCAAGATATCTATCTTCTTCATTTGCTAAGACATGGAGTGAAAATAAATCTGTGCAGATTGTTAATGCTTCAAATGGAAGACATGATTAGACCAAAGTCAAAGACTAATGCCTTATTCTTTGCCAAGCTGATTTCAGTAATGATAAAAGTGAAAGGAATAGCTGAGTCTCAGGATGAGACAGTTGTAGTCAGGAATAATTTTTGCATCACCTCGACTATTTGTAAGTACATGAAAATTAACTGGAACCCATGGAAGGGAGAATGGGTCAGTGACGATCAGAAGATATATGATAGGTTTAATCCTGTGGATCATCCCTCAAGACCAAAGGATGAGAGAGATCTGAGTATGAGACCTGATGAAGAGGAACCTGTTTATAGTGATGAAACAGAAGAAGAAGAAGAAGAAACTCCTATGGATGTTGGAGGAGATCCAGACGTGCCCCCAAGTCCTGTTGCAGAATTGGTTTATTCTAGGAAAGGAAAGGTAGAGGAAATTGTGTCTACTCATGAGGAAGACCAGTCTATACCTCACCAAGAAGAAGAGGAAAAGGAGAATGTATCTGAATTGTCTGCTTCTGGTAGTTTAAGTATGAGTCCCTTGATTGGAAACTCAGCTATGCCGACTGCTGAAGTAGAAAGAGATACAGAAGAAGCTGTACATGTATCAGAAGATCTTCTAGATGCTGCACCGATGGAACTTGTAGTAGAAGATTCTGATGAAGAGAATCCAGCACTGAATGCTGTAGTGATACATGAAAATGCACCCATTGAGGGGGAGCATCAGTCTGTTCTTGGAAATTTTACAGTAGCTGTTGAGCTTGGAGACTGGGTAGAAGACCCAGGGTTTATAGTCTGTGGAATGGATTATCCGGATTCTGATAATGAGGTGTCTGTGAATAGGCCGAAGACCAATTATGATCTTGCTTCTGAGTTTTTTCTAGATGATGTGGTCAGATTTCATGATCCGAATAAGCTGAAAGAGGACCTCAAATCCAGTTTTGTTGAATAAGTGAAGTTAATGGAAACCTCCCTTGCATCCTCAATTAATTCAATAATGACTAATTCTGTCGTTAGTTTGGCCTCAGCAAGGAGACCTGCTGCAGTTGTCTCAAATGATTTTGTCTATAAATCTGATCTTGAATCCATGAAGAATGAGCTGAAAGAATCATTCAGTGTATCAGTTTCTGAGATGAAGCAAAGCTTTTATGAAGAAATGAAAATGTTAGAGAGATCCTTCGAGCTATCTCTGGCTTGTAATTTATCTTCTTTTATGTCTGAGCATATGGAAGAAGTGAAAGAGTTCCAGACTCAGTCTTCTAGAATCGAAGCAGATCTTGAAGCTCTCAAGACATCAGTTGCTGCTTTGGATTCTTATATGAGCTCCAAGTCTCAAGCTGACAAGGACCTAGCTTATGTGAAGAGTGTAGTAAGCCAGTTTGTCTCGGTGTTTGAAAGTTTCAAAACCTTAGTAAAGGATCACGTTCAATTACAGGACTCTCAAATACAAAGCCTAATCAGTGGTTTGTCTAAGAGTTTCAAAGAAACTGTTTCCTTCTCTCTTGGCCCTCTCACATCCAAACTATCAGTTGATCTGAATAAAGTTCGAGCAATGTTGAAGGATGAGATTGGTTCTATTTTAACCAGTGGCTCTGTGGACTCATCAGAGTTGAGCCGAGTGGTGCTTTCTACAAGAGATTCTGCTAGAGAAATAATGAAGATTGTTCAAGATTATATGAGAGAAGCCTCTGCCTCTCAGGAAGCCATAAAGAGCAAAGTGGACTACTACTTCACCAGAATTTTCACCAAGCATCAACTCGAACACCACTTCAAGCTGATGTTGGAACACATGAAGCTCCCTCCAGTCACTCAAGCTTTTAGAGAACAAGTGAGCAAATTAAGAGATTTGACTCCTGCCTTGGATAAATTTATGGAGAACAAAGATGATTTCATCTCTGTTATGGAAAGAGGAGGAGGAATTATTATGGATTTTAGAAATTTGTTGCTGCCCTTCTTGCATGTTGATGCCAGACCAGTCATCATCCCTCCTGCTTTGCCTGCTTCTGCCTCAGCTGCTTCCACTTTCCAGCTGACTCCTGCTCAAGCTATTCGAAGCCTCACACCAATGATCACCCAAATATCTTCAACCTACAGGCCCGACTCTGTGTCAGTGGCCCAGCCTCCTTTGATCATCTCTGGCATTCCAAAACCTTCACCTGCATCCTCACCACCCGAACCTTCTTCTGATCCCAATGGAAAATCTCACGTGGAAGATGTAGAATGATCCAGTGGCCAGGATTTTTGATAGGAATTCCTTTGTATTTTGTTTCTGTACTTTCTGACTGCTCTAATACAGAAGAACTCATTTTACTTCTCCTGTTTTTATTTGTCTCCTATATATATATGGTTTCCCACTTTTTGATTATCACAAAGGGGGAGAACAATAAGAGGGGGAGAACAATAAGAGGGGGAGAACAGAATGAGAAATATTTTCAATGAGAAAATTGAATTCAATATTATACTCTTTACTATTCTATTTTCACTATGTTAAATGCCCATATCATAAATTGTGATTATCAAAAAGGGGGAGATTGTTGACCTCACCTGTTTTGATAATCTCAATCATGTATTCATATGTGTTGAAAATCCCAGTTATGTTTTCATTCTCTATGATATTTTTAAGTATCATTGATCTATACTTTAATTCTTTCAAATCTGTGATCAAACCAATAATAATTTTTAAAATAGTCTTTGGAATATGATAATCCTCATTTATCCATGTTCATATAAGTTATAAATTGATTCAAATACAATCCGATGTGTTCTGCATAAAACAGATAAGTAATCTGCCTATAGCTACTGATAAAGAGCTACCGGTACCTAGTCTACCGATAGACTTAGTCTACCGACAGACAGAGTCACTGATACTTAACACAGAGCTACCGATGTACTTATAAATGTAAGCTACTAACTTACAAACAGTTACCGATACAAACATAGAGCTACCGGTGTATGTATAAATAGTTACCGATGGAATAAGACTCACTGATGGACGAAGCTACCGATACAGACTCACAGCTACCGACGCATGAAGCTACCGACGCATGGAGCTACCAACTCATGGAGCTACCGACACATAGAGCTACCGATGCATGAAGCTACCGACGCATAGAGCTACCGACGCATAGAGCTACCGACGCATAGAGCTACCGACGCATGGAGCAACCAGTAAACAAAGTCACCGATACAAGCATGTACTAACCGACGCATAGAGCCACCGATAGAGTCAAGGAGACTAATGAAATTGAGCTACCGATGTTCAAGCTACCGATGTTCAAGCAACCGATGTCCAAGCTACCGATGCTGATTATCTACCGATCACTAGACTCACTGTTTGAATTTCTTTATTTCCTATATTTAATCTATCTAACGGTCATATCATGTACATTTTAATGATTTGTAAAATATCTGATAAAGGTTGTCGGATGTCAGGAACCTGTACCTCGTACCTGCAGAAAGGAAATCTTTTCTATCCCCTGTTGGGAGATAAATACGAGAAGACTACACTGCCCAAGATAGACATCAACGAACAACAACAAGAAGCGAACTAGAGAAGCGCGTGGTGGATGGAATATACCAAAAAACACAAGAATGAGAAGAACACAGAGAAGCTCGTAGGCAATCAAGCATACTCGAGAAGTGCTCTGTGCATACAGAAGAGCACTGAATAACTTCAACCACTACATTGTCACTGTCTGTGAACCTGGAGAATACGACACTCTGTTTGTCAAACAAGAACGAGAAGAGGACTCAGACTCACTTCTGATCGAATCCAAAGGAGTCCAGAGCTACACTGAAATCACCAGAACCACTTCTAAACTCTACATCTCTTGTTCTGTGATTTATTATCATTCATTTCGAGCAGTGTGTGTTATCTGCTGTATCTAACACATACACTGTCTCCTGTACTCAAACTGAAGGATTTGTAAATCCTTACCAAACTCATTCATTCTTTCTTTCCCACGAAGAACAGTGGTAGAGGTCATGTGTGACCTGGACAACGAGTTGCTGTTGTACTGTTTCCCACGAATAACAGTGGTAGAGGTCTTGGACCTGGACAATTGTAAACTGTTGAACCCTGATCCAGGGTGTGGATCATTTTTATATAAACTTTTGAGAGGACTAAGTCTCGGCTTGAGACTGAACCTCTTGGTTACATTTGTTGTGCCATCTCTTTCAAAGTTTTATATCGCTGCTAATCACTTTAAAACTAATACTGTTTTTAAAGTTACTTTGATAATTAAACTAGCAAGTGTTTATGTTAAGTTTAGATTAGTAAGTTAGTTTCAAAAGATAATCACACACTCCTGTGTTGATTAACTGGGAATTAATCAATCCCTTGAGAATCTAACAGAACCTCTACTTTAATATAAATTCAATACAATTTAATTTATTATTTTATTTGGGGGTCTTTAATACAGAGTTTTTAAATACAGAAATTTTAATTGGTACTCAATTCACCCCCCTCTTGAGTTAACCACTCCGACCAACACTAATTATTGGTAATTATTACTAATTATTGGTAATTAGTACTAATTATTACTAATTATTACTAATTATTACTAATTATTGGTAATTATTACTAATTATTGGTAATTATTACTAATTATTGGTAATTATTATGAATTATTACTAATTATTACTAATTATTGGTAATTATTACTAATTATTGGTAATTATTACTAATTATTGGTAATTATTGGTAATTGTTCTTAATTATGACTAATTAAATGAATAATTACCAATAATTAGGAATAATTACCAATAATTATGAATAATAACATTATTAGTATATTTTATTATTAATATTAAAATAATATAATTTTCTAATTTATATACAGTTCTCCTTTCATCTGTGTGTTTTCTATCTCCATATACAAATAATACATGTGAAGACAGCAAACACACAGATGAAAAGAGAACTGTGTATATATAAAAAATTATATTATTTTAATATTAATAATAAAATATATTAATAATTAAATAATGTTATTATTCCTAATTATTAGTATTTATTACTAATTATTAAGTTACAAAACAATGTAAACAATATTAAATTACAACTAATTAAGAATAATTAAAACTAATAAAACATTAAAAATAAATATGAAATTAAAATAAATATAAATACCTTGAAAATTGATCTGAGGTTGATCTCTGATCGTTCTTCAAAACTTCAATACCAACTCCAGAGAAAAAAATTAAACTTGAGAAAAATTGAACTGTAGAAATAAAATCTTGAGAGAAGAAGAAGATGGAATTTGAGAATGATTTGAAAAAAACGGATGGGGGTATTTATAGGTTAGATTAGTTGCGACGGGCCCATTTGCGACGGGAACCGTCGCAAATAACTTAGCCAGCATTTATTGCGGTCAACGGTTAAATAGTTATTTGCGACGAGACCCGTCGCAAATAACCACCTGCCGACATACTATTTGCGACGGGGGAATATTCCCGTCGCAAATACCTTTTACCGCCGCCGGTTATTTGCGACGGGGGAATATTCCCGTCGCAAATAGTTTTCCAACGATTTGGCGCGCAAAGGGCGGCAGTCCTTTTGCGACGGGATAGCCTTCCCCGTCGCAAAAGGCTACTTATTTGCGACGGGCAAATACCCCCGTCGCAAATAACCCGTCGCAAATACCCATTTTTCCCGTAGTGACTCTCCTTTATTCTGGTTAGTTCATCCTCTGCATACACCCAATATAGCGGAAAAAATCTTAAAATGAAAATAGCTTTCAAATAATATCTGGGGAACCTCTTTTCACATGAAACAACCACTCATGAATATCCTGCAGGTTGTAGAAGGAGTGATTTTTTCCCTTTTAGTGAATGTTTGAGTCTTTAGAAATACCCATGTATTACAAGCTTTTAATTTTGTTTAAATAATCCATGAGTTTCGACTCTTTATCTTCTTAAATGAAATCACATTGTCAATGTAGATAGTTGGTTAAAATGATTGTAAGGTGAAACTTCTTATTTATGAATTCTTAAAATTTCATAAAGTTAAAATTTATACATGAGAAACTCAATTCGGTTGTAATACCTTTAAGGTTCCTCATTATAATTTGATTTCATAAAAATTTTAAAATTATTAAGGTTTAAAAGTCATGAGATTTATGAAAAAATATCTTATATGATGAAAAATATATTACGAGATTAATGAAAAACAAAAGTCAAAAGTCTTACAGGATTATGAAAAATATATTTTGGGATGAAACATATATTATGGGATGAAAAATTCTTATAAGATTTCTAAAAGTATAACAGGATGAGGAATATCTTAAAAAATCAATGAAATATCATACATGATAGGAAATTCTTATGAGGTGACCAAAAGTCTTATGGATTCCATGAAAAGATGTTATTTTTTGTATTTTTATCCAAGTAAAAGTCTTATAATAATTTTTAAAATACCTTATGAAATCAAAAAAGTCTTGGGGAACTTTGGAAAATTTCTTAAGAATCATAAAGAAAAAGTTACAAACAATGACTTAGCCAAATTTCACCTTATTTCAAGTTCAAATTGAAATTGTTTCCAAAATTCTAATAAAAACATGTATTATTTAATTATTTCCAAAAATGATTAAAAACACTTAGAACCATGAATTTTTTCATTTTAACAATTAAATCGAAAATATTTCAAAAATATAAGAATGATGAAAATTCTCTAAAAATGAAAAAATGATAGGGATTATATCATTGAAATTCAAGGGAAAAGTTATGTAAATTTAATAAATATTAGAGGATATATCCTCCTTTAATACATCTAACAATGATCCCCTTAAATCCTCATTTATAGAGGAATTTTTGGGAATTTGGGCCATCATAGAGAATGAATTTAACTACCCATCATCATATCTACTCCTTCTTAGCTTGATCGAATAGAAGAATTGCTCATTGGATGTAGTCTACTATAGGATACATCTATCAAGTTATGGCATCTCCTTTCTCCAGGGTGGTGGTAATATCATTTATTTATTACATATCATTACTAATGAATTCAGAAACTACCTTTCAATATACAATGTGAATAATTTCCTTACCCAAGTATGGTTCTACCAGATCTATGGTTGTATTAACCAACACATAATCTTGGGTATTATGTGAATTAAGGATATGTTATAGTGTTGGCTCTAAGGTGAACTCATCCATAAACCCTTGTATATAATTAAGTAATGTGGTTAATTCCTCCTTCTTAATAGAATATTCACTATTTATTTTCTTGATTACCAACTTTGATTCCCCCTTGAAATTTAATCATAACATTTGTATCTATGGATATAGTTCAAAACCTATAATTAGGTCTTAGTATTCTTCCTCATTGTTGGTGTATCCTTCTGATAGAATGAAGGAAAGGGAAACACTACATTGGATGGGAGATGAGCAGAATCCTTTGGACAACCATGTTATTATTTTGATTTTCCATACTTCTTCATTTTGGTCTTGTGTAAGAACCATTAAAATACATCTACCATATCTAGGGAGTGTCATGTATGTAGAAAACTTATCTATCAAGGTGATATGTGTTCAGTTCTGCCTTCTCTAGGATAAAGTGTGTTGTGAGGAAATCAGACAACATCTATCCTTTGGTCACCTTTTGAGACATAAACTAAATATCAAACTATTATAGAATGAACATTATTGAACTAAATTACTAGTTAAAATTAGGCAACCAATGATTTATTTCAGTGGGTCCATATGAGAGATTAGGTGGACCTATTTATGTAGCAATTAATACCTCATCTTCTTCACTATGAAGATCAATTCTAGACAGTTCTTCTCAATATCAGAGTATTGAGTTTCAGTATCCAATATGGTTCTACTAAAATAATAGAGATTGTTCTATTTTCTTGCATTATTCTTCTGGTAAAGGAGTGCCTTGAGTGATCACTTTAGGGTTTCTACATAAATATTGAGAGGTTTTTATTCCATTATAATCATTAATATTGATGGTGTATGTGAATTTCTTGAGAATGTTGAAAGTTTTATAACCATATTCATCCCCCAATAGGTGACTCCCATCTTCACCAACTTTATGAAAGGGAGGAATTTACCAGTGAGGTTAGGTATGAATTGTCTGATGTAGTCCAAGAGAACTTAGAGTCCCCTCATCCTTTTAATATTATGGGGTGGAGGCATATCAATAATGAATTTTATCTTCTCAATTTTGACATTGATACCATGATAGTGAACCACAAGGCCAAGAAATTTTCCAAATTTCACCTTAAAAGAACATTTCAAGGGGTTCATATTCAATATAAGTTGTCAAAGTTTGTTGAAAATTGCATTAAGATTGGTAAGATGATCACAACACTGTTAACACTTGACTACCAGGTTATCCACATAGAATTCTAATATATTCCCCAAATGAAGATTAAAAATATAGTGCATGGTGTGTTGGTGTATAGTTCTATCATTATACAACCCCAAGGGAATTACTTGATATAAATATAACCCTTGGGGTTATCTGAAAGAAATAACTTATTCATCATTAGGGGCCATCAATATTTGGTTGTATCATGAATATTTATCCATGAAAGAGAGGGTCTTAAAATCAGTGGTTGCATTGATCAGTATCTCAATAATTAGGACTAGGAAATTATCCTTTGGGTAGTGCCGATTAAGATACCTAAAGTTAATTTAAACACTAATTTTACTATTCTTTTTACTAATATGGGATAGTATTAGAGAGACATTTAACTTTCTGAAATTAAGTTTGCTTTAATGAGCTTGTCAGATTTATCTTCTACCTAGGCAACATGAGTGGAATGCATTCTCTCAACTATCTATTTAAATCCATGGTAGTTATATGTAAAACTCAAATTATGGGTATCCACATTAGGATCCAATCCTTTAATTTATATATAGTTCTAATAGAAAACATCTATATATTTTTTGAGGAAGGATACATGTGTGTTCTATTATTTGGTGGACATGGTGGCACAGATCAACATAGGTAACTAATCCTCCTATGTACCCAAATTAACCTATCTACGTTTTCCAGTGGTGATTGAGATACCTTCCTAAAATGTTATAGGGTTATCTCTAATATCTTCTTACTCCTCCTCTCATATCTTACAATTATCAAAAATTTAATAAAAGGGGGCATTTTGGGGCCTTATGGATGACATGGTGACATTATTATCTCCTATAGACAATGAGGATGTGCCTACAGATCCTAAGGGTATTGATGTAGGGACATAATTATCAGGGGCATCCTATATATTTCCTCCTTCCTCCACATTATCATCCATAGTGGATGGCATACTGATATCCAAAGATTTAGGGGATGATGTGGGGATATTTTTATTAGAATAATTATTGTCTACATTGTGATCACACCCTTATACCATATGGAAATTATTGGATGATGCAACCAATATTACAAATATGTGGTAAAATGTTCCCTTATAGCCTAATTTGTTAAAAGAAAATTACATGACTTGATAACTGATCGAATCGGGAATTTTTTCCTCAGATTGATTGATGGTAAACACATAATCATTGTTAAGTTCACTCCATAGGCTGTTTTAGATAGCCTAAAAGACATTGGGGGAATTAATTATGATGGAATTATCTATCATAAACTTATTATCCTACTTTTTATAAAACCATACATCAATTTACTAAGAATCATAGGAATCAGGTAGGGATTTATCACCAGACAAAAACCCGACTTTCACATCAATAGAGTATTTGAGGAACTGATAGTATGATATTGGTACTACCAAATGACTATAAATCCACTAACTTCCCAGCAATATGTTGAATTTTATATATTATAAAACCACCATAAATTTAGATTTATTTATTATATCATCAAATTGGGCTCAAATTTTGATCCCTTGAGTGGATTATGATCACTCTTATTATATCCTTGAATTTTTAGTTTAGAAGGAGTTAAGTCTATCTCAATATATCCCAATATATGGATGCTCCGGACTAGTATAAGGTTGATCCCAAAACCATTACCAATCAAGGCCCAACATACATCGATAACACCTAGACTTATATATATATATATAGGGGCTAATATGCCCAGGCTTGACTGCTTCATGATATTTCTCCATGAAGGAAATGGTCACATGACATTTGGTGGGGTCAGTATCCATTTGATATGCCTTAGCTACAGTGAACTCCACCTCAAACTCTTAAGGAATCAGGAGGTCCTCAATGAGGGATTCTCGGAGTTACATAGTGAGGTAAAGACCATCAATAATAGATATATCAACCAGAATAATGGATAACTACTTCCATATGTCATATTTCTATACTAAGGGCATGTTTTTTAAATCATAGATTTGTTTCTTGGATTAGGATTTGGAATTAATTAATGACTATACTGGTGACTCCTACTCTTTATTCAAACAAGGGGTATTATTATGGATCATGGGTTAGGTTGAACTAGCATCCCCACAGTTTAACATCAAATGTGATAATGTGTACCTTAAAGTTAGTCCTCTAGTGTGATGGGATATGTGTGATCCCTAGATGGTTTAGGATCAGATATATGATCTTTTTATACTCATTAAAGGGATTGTATTTAGGTTTTTGGGGAATATATAGCCTCAGTAGAAATGACGTATGCACGTCGGGGTCCATTTCATCCTCATCTTCCATGGCCTCATTGGCCACTACAACCCCATCCTTTGTTATTGATGAGAATTTCAATTTTTCAAAAGACCTCATACTCACTGGTGAAGGGGTTTGTTAGGTGGATGGAATTGACTGAATTATATTGAGATTATTCATTTGATGAGGATTCTATTTAGTGGGTTGATTATTGTTGCCTCATTTTGTGGAATAATTCACATCCTCCTAGTGATAGAGGTAGTAAATCTATGAAGGTTTAGACTGACATGGGTATTGGTGAAAAATCCTCTAATTACTCATTTGTTTTATGTTGATTATGCTGAATTTTAGAAAAATATGATGATGGAGGTGACAGCACTGATATTTTATGGGGATATGGGATCACAATTTTCTAATTTAGTTGTTCCCTAAGTATGATATATTCTTAGTTGTCTAAATTTTTAGTAATCTAGTCATTAAATTTTTGTGAATGCATGCTTTGGATTTATTGTAATTCTCTTTTTTCTTCTAATAGAGTGGTAGAAATATGGGTCCCATGCAACTAGGATTTTATCAACTTTTCCTACCCATAGTCAACCATATTCTAGATTTTATCCTGGAAGATGAAGCATTCGTGTATATTGTGCCCCAAAATATTATGGTAAGTAAAATAATTAGGGTGGTTATTTCAACTAACTTCATTAGGCTAATTGACCTCTGGTAGTTTGAAGAGGTTGTTATACATAGTTTTAATCAATTAACCTATGACTTACTCCCTTCAGAAAGAGAAAACTTTGTTCTTCTGATCCTTGATTGGAAGGTTCCTTTGTTCTCTCTTCCCCTCCTATGGAGGATTTTGTTGTAAATATTTTTACTCAAGGGGAGGTGCCTCAATATATTGCGTGGGATAAGATTCTAGATTCAGTATTGGTGTCAGCTTAATCATGATGGTTGAAACCTATTTTACGCTAGGATTATTCCCGTGTTCTAAAGACATTGGTCAAGATTTTTCCTTATATCATGAGATATCATCCTCTAGATATTGTTCTACATCTACAAACACGGGAAATTTTACAATGTATTTTAGATAAATAACATCATTTATAGATCATCATAGAGATTATCTATGAAAATATATAGCATATGATCTTGAGTATGATGAATGTTCAGGGAATAGGTTAGTCCTTTCCATCTAGAAATAAAGGTTTAACCCCTCTTGTTTCCACATTGTTTTCAGTTCAAGATTTCAAGGATAGTTTTCTTTGTTAGCATTCAATTGAACTGATATAGAAATAGTCATCATAGATATTCTTAGTTATAAATGGATCCTACCATTAGATTTCTATAATAGATGAATCTTGGTAATTCTAAGTTCTAGAAAAGTCTTTGAGCTTTATTGTTTCTTATTATTCCAACATTCCCATCATGGGACCACACTGAGACACAAAGAGTATCAGGTGCTACTTTGAGGCTCTGATATCGTTAAAAATGGGAAAATTGGAATTCCCAAAATCATTACGTGGATGAGTATCATATACCAAATATGATATTACTTTATCTATAGTTGTGTTGGTGCACATTTTTTCTTCCATATCTTCCATTTTGGTGGTGAGGGACTCGATGGATTCAAAGAGATTTAGTGGAAATATTTCCTAGGTGGATTCCCTAGTGGGAGCTGCAAGTGAAGCTTGATATTGTTATCTCACCTTTTTTGGTGATTGGTATCCTATTTGAGTCACTATGGGGTAGATTTCTTGAAATGACATTGGTTGTTCCATTAGAGTAAATTACTTATATTCTTTGGCCATCAAGTTTAGATAAATAGATGGTTTGGAAGAGGAACTGGTTGGGTGATTATAATATTATCTTACTAGATGAAATATTCTATATATTATAACATTTAATAGAATATAGGCATTAGTCTCTACCTAAAAATTATACTCAAAGGGATTATTGCCTCTACGTTTAATCCAATTAAATTATTCTAATTCAACTTCATATCAGGTTAATATTTCCTCAATGAAAAAGGTATAAAATTTATCAAGTGGAGGGTGGTATATAGATATATCCACACATTTTCTTATCTCCTTGGTTAAATTATTTTAAGTAGATAGTAGAAGAACATTCAATGGAGATCCCAGGTTCTTAGGTCACCTCTAGTTCTAGGTGTGCACACCTTCTTCATCGATGAAAAATATGTCTTAGGTGGATGTCTCTTCATATTTCTCCTATATGTGAGGGTCATGCTTTAATTTATTCATAATAATAATTCCAATGATGTTAAATAATTCATATCTCATTGTAAGAATAATTTTACCTTCCTTCTCAAAGTAGTTAGGGGATTATCCACCCATGAAACATCTTCCATAGGGTAGATTATGATCCTCTTTAATATCTACCTTCTCAGTAAGCTGATTTGGCTTAAGGACTCTATGAGAGTTCAATTGAACTACTTGATTGATGGTGGATTTAAGATAGTGTCCAATGACTTCATCTAGTATTACCATGTTGAAAGAGATAGATTGTTCTAGCGTAGAAACTATGAATTTTCATATTTTATAACTTCCCCCAACCTGGAGAAGACTGATTTCCTGGGTGGAAGAGGAGGTGATATAAATGCCCTCATCCATATGGTATGATGTTGAATTCATTTTTACACCAACACATCTTGGAGGTGATGTGGATATGATGGACTAAGGGATGGTGTCTACTAATATAATGTTGCAGAAGTAGTGGCTATCATGGCCTTCTTAATTTTTCATTCCTTTAACTATGAATAGGCTGGGTGAAGTGCCTTTTTTGGACATGATATGCTATCCACTGAGGTTTGATCTATGTTTGTGCGCTTTTCTTACCTCATACAGGTTATCAACTTAATGTAATGACCCGAAATTTTTGAAAAATAATTGTTTCATGAAAATGTATGTTTTTGTACTCAACAAAACTATATCTCTTTATTAATGAAGTGAGTATAATTGAAATGAGACCATTGGGTTTCATTTTTTATATGACCATTGGTCAATATGATCATTGGAAACTATACTCTTAATGTTAATATTAATGATTATAAATGGAAATGATAATGGTAATTATTTCAGAAAGAATATTCGATGGCCTCATCTATTAGACTCAGGCCATACAAAGCCCATTATTTCAGAGCTTGGGAAGGAGGTGATGTTGCTAGGATTTTCTCTAGACCAAGCCCAAGCTGAATTTTAACACATTAAGCTTAAACAGAATCACTTATAGGTGATGTTCAAGATGATAAAAAACACCACTCGGGCAATGTTGTCTAAGCCACCTCAAGATTCTATCACCATTACACACCTTGCTCTTAGGTTATATACGGGCGTTATAAGGGGTTATGTAATGAGGCCTTATTTAATTTGTGTAATCCCTTGGTATAAATAAAATTTTTATTTAATCATTCCTATTTTAGTAATATCTTTTCTTAATAATGTATATATTTAATTAAGAAAAATTTGATAAATTGATTTTTAAAGTAAAAATTGTACTTTTCAGAGATTTCTCGTACATAGAGAATTATTATGGTAAAATAAACATCATTTTTGAATTTCAAATATCAAAATTAACCAAGGCTAAATTTTTAGAAGTTTTCTAAGAAGTTTCAATTTTAAGAATAGTATTTTATGAATAGTGTTTTTTTTATGAATAGTATTTGATGAATATTGTTTTTTTGATAAATAGTAAAAAATATTTTTTTATTAAATAACTTTTTCTGTGAAATGATTTTCAAAAATATGACATATATGGTTGTAATTAGGGTGAAAAATGTGGTTCAATAAGATCAAAATAATTTTTTGGTGAATAGTAACTTTACCCTTTGGAATAGTAATTTTACCCTCATGAATGGTAATTTTACCGATGGAATAGTAACATCACCTAAGGAGGTATAAATATGTTTTAGTCATCTTAAGTGGTAATGTGATATAATTATATCATAGTGTAAGTAAATAAATGTTTTAGAAATTATTATTCAAGTATTAGTATTTTATTTATTTAATTTAATTTAAAATGAATTTAATTTTTATAAAATGGAGTTCACATTTGGATTCTACACGTCAAAAAATGGTTATGGTGAGTGTTTTGGACTTTTCTAAAACAGTTGATTTTTTTGTGAATAGTAAAAATACAGTTTTTAGTTTTCGGTAAGTTTAATGACATCATTAATGATGTAATAATGATGCAATAATTCTGGTCAATTATTGAGGAATAAAATATGTTATGAGGTGTCCCAAATGGCCAATACAATGGTAAAATACCATGGGCAATCCCATGGTTTTTCAAATACCACTAATGAGGTGTCCCTTAGAAATTAATAAAATATTCTCTCACTTTTTCTATAAATAACAACCCAATCCTTCATTAATTTCATTCCAAATTCCACCTCAATGAAGATATGGTATTTTTACCTCCCAAGGAGTCCTCCCAAGGAGCCCTCAATCCCCCTATGATCTCAAACTTTGAGTTTTTGAAGTTACTCTTCAAGGTAAAAGAACCTTTCAACCTCCTATTTTAGTCAAAGACTTATTTTATACTCGAATGGCCCAGAGGCCTTCTTTTTTTATTGAATTTTGATAACCCCCCTTTCAAGGGATGAGTGGAAACCCTTACAAGGCCCATAGGCTTAGAGATTTCATGACTCTTAGGTCTTATAAAATATGCAGACTATACTTGGAGCTCCTCCTCCCAACTTCTTCATCATGATATCAATTATCCACCTTCACATGGATGTTTGGATAGGCTTCGTGTGCAACCACAGGCTGGTCCCAATGACAATCTCATACCCTCTCTTTCTGACAAATCCTCTTAGCTTCTGTTCTAGTGAATGTGCCTTCTTTGAATCCTCATCTGGAGTCTGCTCTTTGTAGAGTCTGTCTGATCATTTAAGCACAATTTCAAGTTGCCTGAAGGCCTTGAGGTTCCCCAAAGGCCTTGAGGTGTCCTGAAGGCCTTGAGATGGCTCTAAATCCTTACTAGCTCGAAGGCCTTATGGGACCCAATGCCCAAAACGGTGTCCTGAAAGCCCAAACAGATGAATAGTTCTGGCTGCTATAGTGCCGAATAGTGTCTTCTACAGTGCCTGCTACAGTACTGCTACAGTGCTGAAAATATATCTCTACCCAGTTTTGAACTTAGATCTCTTGGATGCACTTGTCGAGTCCTCGCCAACTGAGTTGAAGATCTTGTGCAAATACTTCTTTTATGTTATGTCATTTAATTTCCATTTTCATGTGTTGGGGTATGTTCTTAAATATCCTTATTGTTGTCTATTTTATGTCCAAATTATGAGAGACCATTCTCACTCTCATCAACTCATTTTCTGAATTTTTAAGTGACATAGTTAGGCTGTCGAATGTTCATAATGGAATTAATCACTTCTATTTTCCTTTCAAGTTCTATTTTATGTGTTATGTCTTTCAAAATTCCATACCATGTTCTTATTTCCATTTTATTCTGTCCCTATACTATAAAATGAGTCATTTATGGATGGGAGACCCTATTCCCCTCTCTTTTTAATTTTTTTCTAAAACCATGTTTCATAGCTGTTATGCTATAGAATTTTTGTCTCAAAATCTCTCTCTTTTTCTCAAGGAATTCTCTAATTTTATTTATGTGAATACCCAAACCTATTTAATTTCCAAGGATATTCACCAAGATATAAAAATGATATATTTTATTTTGGAATTGACATACATAAAACCCTAATCCCCTTTATGTGGGTTATAAATGACATAATTATCTTGTTTTTAAGCACGTTTTAAAATGTCACAATTTTGATATGAAACCCATTTCTTTTATTCTATTTGGGTTATTTATGAAATTTTTTATTATGATCTATGTGGATCACATGAAAATAAATACATATTAAGGGTGCACCATGATAGTAGTCCAATGCATTGGGTAAAGTAATTAATCTCTAGAGATTACAAGTTTTATGATACCTTGGTTAATAAGCTTGGAAATTTTTATGACACCTTAGGGATGGACCTTGGTGATATGCTTAGGATTGTCTAAATTAAATTTTTTAGACACATTTTTAAGTTATGTTTCAAGCTATTAATATTATTATGCGCCTCTTTATCACTCCTTTATGATATTCCCCATGTTCTTATTGATATCTCTCAAGTTCACATGTAAATTAATTCACTTGTTTTCATTACTAGGCCTTCTACTCACCCTTTCCTTTGATGTATTTCACCGGGTTATGAGATGAATTAATTGTACTTAGGATGAAATTTGAAAGAATACTTTCAATAGGATTAAAATAATATTATATGTTTTCATGTATTGTGTACCTTTTCCAAGACACTAAACTTTAAAGATCATCTATTTGTAATGTAATGAAAATTTATGTAATAAGAAGGAGTGATGCCATAGTTGGTATCAAAGGATATATTAGTTATTTATGGAAATTAGGGTATGAAGAATTTCGGAATAACCCTATAGAAACATTTAAATATAGGATAAATTCTATGTATTTTGGTGAAATATTATGTAAGAGGTTTCCAAACAAATAAATCCATGTCTGGATACAAACAAGTGGATGTGGCTCTGGCACAAATGTATCTAAGGGTAAAACCCAAAAATACCGCTTTGAGCTAGACTCAAACAGGAACGGGTGCATGAAAATGGGCGTTGATGTACTCATGGTTTGACACTCCCAGGGGATTTGTTTGGTTAATCATAATCTTTTTATGAATCATTATGAAGGATTTATAGAGAAATGGAATTGTTGTTAAGTATTAATATCTTAAGAATTAAGTTTTAAGACATAAAAATCCTTTACAGATAAAAGATTCGTAAATGAAATAATTTTCTCACTAAGGTTTAACTATTTTACAAAATAGAGGGCAATAGGAGGAACCGTACAAATGGTGATGACAATAGACCATGCAATGATGGCCCTCTGATGGAATCTATAATAAAAATGTTCATGAGAATGATGAACCAACTGACTAAAGTTATGGGAAATAACTTCAATCAAGCTAAGAGACCAATGTCACCATGAAGGGAGATACTTTATATTGAGTCCTTTATGCATCAACGACCACCAATGTTTAGTGGATCTACCAACCCATTGATTATTGAACAGTGGATCATCTCCATCAAATATATATTTTTTGTGCTCTGCTGTTTAGAATAAGATAATGTCACTCTAGCAGTTTACTGCTTAGAGGGAGAAGTTGATCAGTGGTGGGAATTGATTAAAAACATGAGGCTAATAGTGGGGGTTAAATCTATGCAGTGGGAAGAGTTCAGATAGATCTTCTTCAACAATTATTTATCTCATTTGATGGGAACAAAAATAGATAAGGAGTTTCTCAAGGTGAACCAAAAGGAGAATGAATCTGTTGGAAGCTATGAGGTGAAATTCACAAGACTTTCTCATTAAACCTCAAAATTTTTCATGTATCCTAATGGGAAGTTTGATAGATTATTTGGAGGACTAAGACCTCATCTATAGAAAAATCTATCCAACTGATACTATGATATTCATGAGGAGATCGTGCAAAGTTCTTTGAAAGTCAAACTGATGTTTGGTGAGACGAATTTGTCTCATAAATCCAATGAAAAGAAGAGATCAATGGAACTAGTCTTAAGAAGGATATTTGATTAGGGAAGATAAGTCAATCAAGTACAATGTCCCACAGGTAATAAATGTGGGAAGAAGCATTCAGGGAACTACCTTCTTAAGAGAGGGAAGTTCTACAACTGTGGAAGAGATGTGAATATCATATGGAATTGTCATAGTAAAGTGAAGACTCAACTTCCCAACACTAATGACAAAGGAAATATGGTTCAGGACCGACATTAAGTTCAATTCTATAAGTATGGACATCTTGGGAACTTTTCCAAACATTGTCCTAATCTAAGGATAGTAGAGGGGAATCACCATCAGCCTCAACAAAGGCCAAGGGAGAGGGGTCATGCTTTTTCTATCAATATAGTTGATGTTAAAGCTCTAAATGATGTGGTGGAAGGTACTCTTATTGTTCTCTCAAATCTAGCAAGTAATTTTTTTAATCTGGTTCTATTCATTCCTTTATTTCCTCCAAGTTTTTAAGGAATTTAGAATCAACCCCTGAATTACTAAAATTATAGTTATTATCAAGACTTATGGTGGGATTATCCAAGAATCAAAAGTATTTTGAAACTCTAGTATTTACTTTAGTGAGCATAATCTTATCAAAAATCTAGTAGTCATTCCCTTGTTGTAATTCTACATTATACTAGGGATGGATTGAATCTCAAAGTATAATTCTAAGATCAAATGCAGAAGCAAGAAAATCTCATAGTACTGAATGGGAAACCTATAGTTATCTTGCAAGGAGAGAAATATCAAACTAATCTTTGTCTATAACAACCCCCTATATCCTTTTTATGGAGTTTATTAGTGAATAAAAAGAACTAATTGATAGTATAATGATAGAAATGTCCCTATCATCCAGGAATACATTGAAATATTTCCTAAGGAGTTACCCATACCTCCCCCATAAATAGAGGTAGATTTATCCATTGAACACGTATCTGGATCTCATCTAATATCAAAGACCTTATATAGGATGGAAAATGTGGAGATGGAGGAATTAAAGAATCAACTCTAAGATATTTTGGAGAAGGGGTCTATCTGACTGAGTGTATCTTCTTAGGGAGCACCTGTTTTCTTTGTAAAGAAGAAGGATGGATCAATGTTGTTATGCATTGATTATAGAGAACTGAATAGGATCACAGTGAAGAAAAAATACCCTTCTCTAAGAATTTATGACCTATTTGACCAACTTTGTGGGGCTCAATTCTTCTCTAAGATTGATCTTTGTCCTGGTTATCATCAACTGAGGGTTAAGAAAGAGGATATTCCAAAAACTGCCTTCCGATCAAGATATGGGCATTATGAGTTTGTCATTTTGCCCTTTGGCATACCTAATTCTCCTGAAATTTTTATGGATTTAATGAATAGAGTCTTTAAGGACTACCTTGATAACTATTTGGTAGTTTTTATTGATGATATTATGATATATTCCAAAAGTCGTGAGGATCATGAGGATCATCCAAGGGTAATTTTTCATACTCTACGGAAGGAGAGGCTTTTTGTAAATTTTAGAAAATGTGAATTTTGGTTACAACAAGATTCTTTCTTGGGGCACATTGTAACCAATGAAGGAATCAAAGTTGACCCTAAAAATACAAATATTGTAGAGGAGTGGACTCAACCAACAACAATAACTGAGATTCATAGTTTCCTTGGATTAACGGGATATTATAGGAGGTTTGTGTGAAAATTTTCATTACTTTCTAATCCATTAACCAAGTTAACTTGAAAAGGGGTCAAGTTCATCTAGACAAAGGAGTGTGAGGAAAGTTTCCAAGAGATGAAGAGGATATTGGTTACTGCACCCATGTTAACTCTTCCATCAAGCAGAGAAGGATTCTTAATTTTTAGAGATGCATATTTGAAATGGATTAGGTGCATCCTCATGAAAAATGACAAGGTGATTGCTTATGCATCTTGACAGTTGACGATTCATGAGCAGAACTATCCTCTGCATGATCTTGAGCTGGCTATGGTTGTTTTTGCTATGAAGATATGGAGGAACTATCTGTGTGGGGAGAAATGGGATATATACACATACCATCAAAGTTTGAAGTATATTTTCACACAAAAGTAATTTAACATGGGATAGAGAAGATGGTTGGAAATTCTTAAAGACTATGATTGTTCAATTCATTATCACCCCGAAAGTGCAAACAGAGTTGTTGATGAATTAAGTAGGAAAGACCCAGTTGTTCTATCCATGATGAGGATTCAAAGAAATCCTTTGATCAATGACCTAGTAAAGATGTACATGGGAATTTTAGGGGAAGTAACTTCATAAACCCTAACCCAGATTATTTCTCAACTATCATTACTAGATAAGATCAAGAAATATCATAAAGAAGATCCTTTGTTACAAAATAAGTTTGAGGCTGTGAAGGATGGGAAGTTTCCTAAGTTCAATATTGATCAAGAAGGTGTACTAAAATTTCATACAAGATTATATGTTCCATCTCTTCCAAAAATAAAGAAGGATCTGATGGATGAAGCTCATAGCTTTACTTTATCTATACATCCTGGAAGCACGAAAATGTATAGGGACCTTCGTGATCATTTTTGGTGGGGTAATATGAAAAGAGAGATTATTGACTACACTACAAGGTGCTTGGTATGTCAGCAAGTGAAGTTAGAGCAACAACTTCCAAAAGGGGTATTAAAAACACTACCCATACCAGCATGTATGTGGGAAAATATCACCATGGACTTTGTCACTGGTCACCTGAGAACTTCCAAAGGAAACAATGTGATATGGGTTATAGTGGACCATCTCACCAAGTTGCCTATTTTATATCTATTTGGGAATATTTATCTCTTCATCAACTTTCTAGAATTTATGTGAAGGAAGTGGTAAGACTACATGGAGTTCCAATTTCTATCGTATCTGATTATGATCCAAGGTTCACATCAAAATTCTAGAGAAGTCTTCAACATGATTTGAGTAGCGAATTGAATTTCAGTACGACCTATCACCCCTAAACTAATGTCCAATCTGAAAGGAGTATTTAAACACTAAAGGACATGATGATAACTTTCTTGATGGAATTTAAAGGTGGATGAGATCAATATCTCCCATAAATTGAGTTCTCTTACAACAACAGCTTCCACTCGAGCATTCAAATGGCACTTTATGAATCTCTATATGGGAAGCGATGTAGAACTCCTACCTGTTGGGATGAATCTAGTGAGAGAAAGTTTCTTGGGTCTGATCTTGTGCAAGAAATGACAGAAATGGTTCATGCCATCCAACAACACATTAAGGCTGCTCAGAGTCTGCAAAAGAGCTATACCGACATCCGTCAAAGGTACTTGGAGTTTGATGTTGGTGAAATATTCTTTCTTCAAATTTCACCTTAGATGAGAGTCATGAGGTTTGGGAAGAAAGGGAAGCTCATCCCCAGTTACATTTACCCCTATGAAATCCTTGATCGTGTAGGAATAGCGGCCTATCGACTTTCACTTCCTCCAAATCTAGCACATGTTCATGATGTATTCCACGTATCCCTCTTGAGGAAGTACATAACTGAACCTTTACATGTACTAAATCCATAGGTGGTACAACTGGAGCATGGCCTCTCTTATGAGGAGTAGCTGGTGGAGATCTTGAATCATAGAGACAAGGTTCTACACAACAAGACTACCCACCTTGTTAAAATGTTTTAGAGGAAGAAAAAATATGAAGAAGCCACGTGGGAACCAGAGGAGTCTATGAGGCAGAATTACCCACACTTTTTCTCTTCTAAGGGTAAGAGTTGAAATTTCAGGGACAAAATTTTTTAAGGGGGGGATAATGTAATGAGCTGAACTTTTTGAATAATAATGGTTTCATGAAAATTTATATTTTTGTACTCAACAAAACTCTATCACTTTATTAATGAAGTGAGTATAATTGAAATGAGACTGCAGGGTTTTGACTATTATACGACTAGTGGTCAATATGATTGTTGAAAACTATACTCTTAACAATAAGATTAGTGATTACAAATAGAAATGATAATGGTTATTATTGCAGAAAGAAGAGTCGATGGTCTCATCTAGTAGACTCGGGCCATAAGAAGCCCATTTTTTGGAGCTTGGGAAGGAGGTGGCATTGCTGGGCTTCGCTCTGGAATAAGCCCAATTATAACTTCAACACGTTAATCTTGAACAGAATCGCTTATGGGAGAAGTTCAAGTTGATAGAAATCACCACTAAGGAAATTTTTTCTGAGCCACCCCAAGATTTTATCACCGTTTCACACCTTACTCTTAGGTCCTATGCGGGTGTTATAAGGGGTTTTGTAATGAGGCCTTGGTTACTTTTTGTAATCCCTTGGTATAAATAAAATTTTTATTTCATCATTCATGTTTTAGGAATATCTCTTCTTAATAAAGTATATGTTTAATTAAGAAAAAATTTATAAATTGATTTTAGAAGTAAAATTTTTACTTTTCAGAGATTTTTATACACAGAGAATTATTTTGGAAAAATAAAGATCAATTTTGAATTTCAAATGTCAAAATTAACCTCAGATGAATTTTTAGAAGTTTTATAAGAAGTTTCAAATTGATGAATAGTATTTTATGAATATTTTTTTATGAATAGCATTTGATGAAGTGTTTTTTGATGAATAGTAAACAATATTTTATTATTAAATAACTTTTTCTATGAAATGATTTTCAAAAATCCGCCATACATGGTTGTAATCAGGGTGGAAAATGTGGTTTAATAAGATCAAAATAATTTTTTGGTGAATAGTAACTTTACCATTTTGAATAGTAATTTTACCCTTATGAATAGTAATTTTACCAATGGGATAGTAACATCACCTAAGGAGGTATAAATATGTTTTAGTCATCTTAAGTGGTAATGTGATATAATTATATCATAGTATAAGTAAATAAATGTTTTAGAAATTATTTGTCAAGTATTAATATTTTATTTATTTAAATTAATTTTAAATGAAATTAATTTTTATAAAATTGAGTTCACTTTGGGATTATACACGTCAAAAAATGTTTAGGGTGGATTTTTGGGATTTTTCTGAAATAGTTGAATTTTTAGTGAATAGTAAAAATACAGTTTTGAGTTTTTGGTAAGTTTAATGGCATCATTAATAATGTAATAATGATGTAATAATTCTGGAAAACTCTTGAGGAATAAAATATTTTATGAGGTGTCCCAAGTGGTCAATACCATGGGAAAATACCATGGGCAAGACCATGGTTTTGCAAATACCACTAATGAGGTGTCCCTTGGAAATTAATAAAATATTCTCTCACTTTCGCCATAAATACAAACCCAATACTTTTTCCTTTCATTCCAAATTCCTCATACACTAATATATAGTCTTTTTTTCCTCCTAAGGAGTCCTACCAAGGTTCCCTGAATCCTCCTAAGGTCCCAACCTTCATGTTTTCAAATTTACTCTTCAAGGTAAGGAAACCTTTCACTCTCCTCTTTTAGTCAAAGACTTATTTTGTGTTATGTCATTTAGTTTCCATTTTCATGTTTTGTGGTATGTTCTTCAATATCCTTATTGATTACTATTTTATTTACAAATTATGAGAGACCATTTTCTCTCTCATCAACTCAATTTTTTAATTTTTATGTGACGTTGTTAGGCTGCCGAATTTTCGTAAGGGAATTCTCCACTTCTCTTTTCATTTTAAGTTCTCTTTTTATGTAGTATGTATTTAACATTTCTGTACCATGTTCTTATTTCCATTTTATTCCATCCCTCTACTTTAAAATGAGTCATTTATGGATGGTATGCCCTTTTCCCCTCTCTTTTTAATGTTTTTGAAAACCTTGTTGCATGGTCGTTATGTTGCAGAATTTTCGTCTCAAAATCTCTCTTTTTCTCAAGGAATTATCTTATTTTATTTATGTGAATAACAAAACCTATTTAATTTCCAGGAGTATTCACCAATACATAAAAATTATATATTTTATTCTGTAATTGACATATATAAAACCCTCATCCCCTTTTCTTGGGTTATAAATGACATAATAATTTGTTTTTTAACACTTTTTAAAACGTCACGATTTTGATATGAAACACATTTATTTTATTCTCTTTGGGTTATTTATGAAATTTTTTATTATGATATAGGTGTATCACATGAAAATAAATACATATTTAGGGTGCACACTAATAGGGATCCAATGCATTGGGTAAAGGAATTAATCTCTAAAGATGACAAGTTTTATGATACCTTAGTGAATAACCTTGGTAATTTTTATGAAACCTTAGGGATGAACCTTAGTGATATTCTTATGAATGTCTAAATTAAATATATTAGCCACATTTTAAAGTTATGGTTCAAGTTATTAATATTATTATATGCCTCTCTATCATTCCTTTATGATATTCCCCATGTTCTTATTGATATCGCTCAAGTTCACATGTAAACTATTTAACTTATTTTCCTTACTAGGCCTTTTTCTCACTCTTTCCTTTTATGTATGTCCCCAAGTTACGAGATGCATTTGTTGTACTTAGGTTGAAATTTTCAATAATCATTTCAAGAGTATTAAAAGATTATTATATATTTTCAAGTATTATGTACCTTTTTTCAAGACACTAATCTTTAAAGATCCTTTGTTTGTAATGCAATGAAAAGTTATGTAATAAGAAGGCAGGATGCTATACTTAACCTTCTTAACTATTGGATTCATGATCCTATCGATGGACTACTCCTATCGAGTACACATTCTCTAGAACATAGGAGTGTAAATTCCTCACTTGAGATACCAACTGGTATAAGTGAAGCCCAAGCTAAATATTTTTTTAGAAACTATATAATTAAACATTGTGCACCCTGATTAACTAGATTTATGAGCAAGTTGGGTGAAGTGTAATGCTCCATATTCTCATCAACCCCTAATATACAAATTCTATGAAGCATCCATAATTATCTAGTATATCATTTTCATGCTATTTATACATGTATATTAAAGGTATTTGTGTCACCTTCATGATGTTAGATTTCATGTAGCTAAGAGGGAATACAAGTAGATTTGATACCATAGCCTAATTATTACCTTAGAATAGTTAGTATACTCCCTAAAAGGTATATACATTTTCTTGTGATAGTGAATAGTTTTCCACAGACTTAAATGAAGATAGTGTATTCACTCCTCTTTCAATATCTTTGTAATGTCATATCGGGAGGTAGTTATAGGTCAAAACATAACCAATTTCCTTTTACCATAATTTTAAATATAACCATATTATTTTCCTCATCCTCAGAGAGATATTCCTAGAACTTATCTGATGATAGAGGTTGTTTCTATGTTTCCTTACTGAAGTAAATGAGGTCATCCAAAATTTCTTCCATTATATCAAATAATAGGTAATCCATGGGTAGTGCAGTAGATGATCGTCACCTAAAACTATCCCATGGCTGGGATGATATGTCACCGGTTAATGACTAGGCACTTGGTGTAGTCACCCCTGAAATCTTAAGTGCCTATCGATGTGAGGGATTTCTCAGAGTGGTATTGACATGAGAAGGAACTTCATGCTGAGATAGGATATCACCACAGGGAGTACTTTCACAGTGGATTCCATGGGGAGGACCTCTATGGTCATTTCATATTTTCCATCATGGGTAGAACTCCCACTTTGGATATATTTTTGGGTGATGAGAGGGACTCTGCAGCATATGCCCTTAGGAGGACCTTTGAGGTAGATGGTTTGATCTCTGCAAGGAGGACCTTCATGGATATTACTCTAGGGAGGACCTCCAAAGTTACTGATATATATGTCTCAAGGATTATCTCCATGACCAAATATACTTTCCCCTATTGATGAGGAATTAGTGAATACTTAGGATACTATTGAGGGGAATTTTAGGTCCTCATGGATATCAGCATTAATTGGGGTAGGAATATGAGTCTTCTGTTGACATGAATGTTACCCTCAGTGAGACATTTTGGATCTTCATATTCAAGTGATCAAGGTTGGAACCATAGTATGGATTAGAGTTTCATAATATGGGAAACAACCTTCATGTATAGAATCCTTCCTAGGTGAACCCTATCCTATCATCATAATATACTGACAACTCTCTGGGGTTATTATTAGAATATGTTTTCATTTCTTGTAAGTGTTGGCAGGAACAGAGATATGATCCCACATATAATCATTATTAATTTTAGAAATATATTAATGGTTTTTATGGGTAAGTATGGTAATATGAACCTACTCCTTGATGGGTTAAAAAATGATATATCTTCAGGATATGTTGATGGGATTCTTAGTGTGGATAGAAATATGAGTTTGTCCCTATGTTGTGGTTATAACGCGATTTTGATCTCCTCTATCATGGAAATAATATAATCATGATTTTAAGAGATTTTGAAAATATTTCAACAAGATATTATAGTGTTGGAAGGGTAATGATCCCACCCTGAAGTAATTATTTGAATATTCAAATAAGCTCTAATTAGAACAGGTGTAGCAACCTTAGTTTTCCCACACAAAATACTTGACTTGTTTTAGTGTTTTGGATCCCCAAGTCTTTAAAAGTGGTAAAATGATAAATTTAAACTAGAAAACAATCTCATAAAAATTATCTAATGGTTTTGTTGATTTTGGTTGTTTTTTTACCATAGGTTTGAGAAGATGCAAAAGGAAGGTCACTGTGGGGCCTTGATAAAATGTATCAAGTATAAAAATGACATTTTTAGCATTTCAATGCATGTTTTTTAGAATTATTATTTTCTTCCTAAAAAAGGACTCATATGAGAAATTTTATATCATGGTTGAGTTTGGAATATATATTTCATCCTAAGAGAACTATAAATTTGGTTTGTATCAGGATCTCGGGTTTGGGTTATCACGGGTGGAAATAACGAGTGTTAAATTTTATTTTATTTTAATTTTATTCTCCCCTTCCCTCCCCTTTTATCTCCTCGTAGGTTTGAAGGAGCGGATTAAACCACCCCTTTTGATGTTATACTAGAGGGGATATAGTGTGAGAGCTTCAGTAGAGAGGCGATCAGAGCTGGATCAAGATGTGATGGACTAGAATCAGTGGCATTCTGTCAAGATATAGGACCTACTTTTTATTTTTACCTCATTGCTGAGTTTTATTTCTTTTATATTTGATTTTTGGGAAGATTTTTATCCACCCCCCAAAAAAATATTTTTGAATTATCAACAGTGGGTTAGGATGAGATGACACAAATCTGGATGAGGTGGCATGACACAAAACCATCACTCTCATCTGACAATGATGACAGAGTGGAAAGGGTCAACGTCACATGTAGGGTGAAAAAATGTGGAAGGTATTCAAAGATAATGTGGTAGTTCATGAGTGTTGGAAAAGGGGGTGGCTTGGGAAACCCTCGTGCACCATGGTGAGTGTCAGCAGGATGGTGTCTCCCCCCAATTGTCAAAGGGGGGATGGTGGTGGTAGATGGTGGGTGGTAGATGGTGGGTGGCCAACCCCCACCAAATCATCCAGTGGGATAGAGGATGGCAGGGGAGAGGCGGCCTATATAAAGGGATCTCTCCCATGAGTTTTATCATCCAATCATTTGATCTCATCCAGTTCTCAAATTATCCATTTATTTGTGGTATTTTGTGAGGTAGTTTCCCCTTTATTCAAGAGAGAATATTATGAGGGTTTTCTCCTTATAATATGTGAGGGAGTGTGTACCCACTTTTACCCCATATTGGTCCTTCTATTTGCCCATAGTTTTTTACCCATTCCATTTGGGGGTTTTTCCACATTACATCTAGTTTCATTTATTTTTCAGCATTTTTCACTTTATTTTTATCTCGTGATTATCACTGCACTGGTGGGCCAATCATTTATGGTCTTAAAAAGTGGTATTAGAGCCAAGGTTATGGCCTAGTGATGTTCACATTTTTGGGTATTAATAATTCTCGTAAATTTGAGTATGCTCTGTGATTGTAACTCCGGTTTATCTGTCACATTAGAAAAAATTTATTGATATTATTAAATACACTGTTGTGAAACGGAGGAGGTTCTGTACTGATAGTGTTTCCATATGGAGGCAAAATTTGAGATCAAAAAATTCAACGGGAATAATTTTTCGTTGTGGAAAATGAAGATGCAGGAAGTGCTATGGAAGGATAATTGCCTACTGGAAATTGGAAAAAATCCGGTGGGTGTGATGGAGGAGAAATTGAATGATATGTACGGAAATGTTATTTCCAACATCCATTTGTCTTTGGAAGTTAGGGTCCTATCGAGCATTGCAGATAAAAAGATGGCGAAGGAAATATGGGATACTCTGACGAATCAATACGAGGCCAAGTCACTGCACAACAAAATTTTTCTGAAGGGAAAATTACACACTCTTCGAATGACAGAGTCATCATCAGTGAATGAGCACATCAACAACCTCAATACCATGTTCACTCAGCTCATGATGTTGGGCTATAGGATTTAGGATACTGAACGTGTTGAGATTCTACTCCAGAGTTTTCCAGATTCGTATGATCAACTCATCATCAACCTCACCAACAATATCCTGACAGATATGCTGCTCTTTAATGATGTTGTAGCTGTAGTTCTAGAAGAATAAAGTCAGCGCAAGAACAATGAGGATAGACATACAACTTCGCACCAAGAAGAGGCTTTGTCAATGGATAGATGAAGGATGATGGAGCGTGGTTCCAATGGGATCCAAAATCATGGCAGGTCCAAATCAAGGAGTAAGAAGAAGAATGTAACATGTTTCAATTGTGGAAAGAAAGGGCACATCAAGAAGTATTGTTGAAATAAGAAGAGTTGTGAAAATAACTCTCAGGGGAATGTGGCGAGTACTTCTGGAAACTGATATATACCAGTCAGTGAAGCAGCAACGACTACTAGAAGTAGACAGCATCTCGACGATGCATGGATTATCGACTCAGGAGAAACATGGCACATGAAGTCTCGACGGGAATGGTTTGACCAATATGAAACCATCCTAGAAGGACTTATGTACATGGGGAATGATCACACTTTGAAGATTGTTGGAGTCGGTACCATCAAACTGAAGATGCATGATGTCATAGTACGGACCATTCAAGGAGTAAGTCATGTGAAGGACCTGAAGAAGAACATATTTTCTTTGGGAAAATTTGATGACATCATATTCAAGACTCGCACAGATAATGGAGTGATGAAAATTGTGAAGGGAATGATTGTGGTAATGAAGGAGGATAAGATCTCAAAGAACCTGTACGTGCTTATGGGTGAAACGTACAAGGAGGTGGATATAGTTGTTGCATCAACTACCTCGACGGAAGCATTGAAGACATTATGGCATCATAAGATTGTCCATATGTCATAAAAAGGCCTAATGATTCTTGCAGATCAGAAGTTGTTTCCTAGGCTGAAAAAGGTATCCTTACCATTTTGTGAGCATTGTGTTTTGAGAAAGCAACACAGGTTAATGTTAGGTACGTTAACAACGAGAAGTCAGGAGATCTTGGAATTGATCCATTTTGACGTTTGGAAAGCACCGGTTATATTCCTAGTAGGAGCAAGGTATTTTGTATCATTCATTGATGATTATTCTAGGAGATGTTGTGTGTACCCAATAAAGTGGAAGGAAGATGTTTTTGAAGTCTTCAAAACATTCAAAGTGTAGAAGGATCTTGACTCTCGAAAGAAGATCAAGTGTATGAGGACTGAAAAAGGTGGATAATATACAAGTGAGGAGTTTGATACTTTTTGTCAACATGAAGGAATCAAGAGACAGTTCACAGTGGCGTACACTCCTTAACAGAATGGAGTGGCAGAGCGGATGAACAGAACCCTATTAGATAGAACAAGAGAAATGTTAAAGACTGCAGGAATTGCAAAAACCTTTTGGGAAGAAGTAGTGAATACTGCCTGTTATGTGATCAATTGATCTCCTTTAACGGTGATTGAGCTGAAGACACCGATGG
Source organism: Viscum album (assembly GCA_963277665.1). NCBI lineage: Eukaryota > Viridiplantae > Streptophyta > Magnoliopsida > Santalales > Viscaceae > Viscum > Viscum album. The sequence goes on from OY728143.1 coordinate 1,633,769,410, forward strand.
AGATGTGGACTGGTAAACCCGCTGACTATTCTCAGTTACATACTTTTGGAAGTCCTTTATATGCAATGTTTAATGACCAGGAAAGATCGAAGCTGGATTTGAGACCCAAGAAATGTATATTCTTGGGGTACGCTGATGGTGTGAAGGGATATCATTTGTGGGATCCCACTACCCACAAATTTATCATCAGCAGAGATGTCATTTTTGCAGAAGATAAGCTGAAAATGAAAATTGATCAAGATATGGCGAAGGAGAATACAGAAACTACAACATTCTAAGTAGAGGAAAAATATAAGGAAGAACCAATTTCCTCTGAGGCATTACCAGAGAACAATGATCAAGTACCTATTGAGTCTGGACCAAGACAGTCAACTCGGGAGAAAAGATCACCAGCATGGAACTCAGACTATCTCACTGAGAGCAATATTGCATATTGCTTATTGATGGAGGATGAAGATCCATCTTCTTTTGTGGAGGTGACCCAGAGTCCAGATGTATCCTCATGGATGGCGGTGATGCAGGAGGAACTTGAAACCCTGCACAGGAACAAGACTTGGGATCTTGTTCCATTACCTCATGGAAGGAAGGCTATCGGAAACAAATGGGTCTTTAAGATCAAATGCGATGGAAAAGACCAGGTGGAAAGATATCGTGCAATATTGGTGGTCAAAGGATTTTCTCAAAAGGAAGGTATTGATTTCAATGAAATATTTTCTACTATTGTTAGACTGACGACTGTTCGGTTAGTTCTATCAATGTGTGCTACATACAGCTTACATCTAGAGTAGCTGGATGTGAAGACTGCGTTTCTCCATGGTGATCTTGATGAAGAGGTCTATATGCTCCAACCGGAAGTTTTTTTCAGAATAAGGAAAAGTGAACTTGGTTTACAGGTTGAAAAACTCTCTATACGGTCTCAAACAGGCATCGAGGTGTTAGTACAAGAGATTTGATTCCAATATCATGAGCCTTGGATATAATAGACTTCATTAAGATCCTTGTGCATGTTTCAAGGGTTTGGATGGTAATTATTTCATCATTTTTCTATTGTATGTGGATGACATGTTGGTTGTAGGCCCCAACAATGATCAGATCTAGGATATAAAGGCACAGTTGGCTAGGGATTTTGATATGAAGGATTTGGGACCAGAAAACAAGATTCTTCAGATGCAGATTTACCAAGACAGAAATAATGGGAATATTTGGCTATCACAGAAGAGTTACTTACAGAGAGTCTTGAAACGCTTCAACATGAAAGACTGTAATACAATCTCTAACCCTATTCCTATTAATTTCAAGTTATCCTCCACGATGAGTCCTAGTAGTGAAGTAGAGAGGATGAAAATGTCTCGAGTACTGTATGAATCAGTAGTGGGTAGTCTAATGTTCACTATGGTTTGTACTAGACCAGAAATTGCACATGCTGTGGGAGAAGTTATTCGGTACATGGAGAATCTAGGACGGGAGCATTGGAGCACAGTAAAGTGGATCCTTAGATATATCAAGGAGACCTCAAATGCTGCATTATGTTATGGAGGATCAGATTTTACTATCAGAGGATATGTTGATTCATATTTTGCAAGTGATTCTGACCAGAGAAAATCCACTACTGGTTATGCGTTTACTCTTGTAGGAGGAGCTAGGAGCTGGATTTCAAAGTTACTGTCAGTTTTGGCTTTAAACAAGATATAGGCAGAGTACATGGCATCTACACAGGCTTTCAAAGAGGCAATTTGGATAAGAAGGTTGTTAGAGGAGCTCGGACATAGACAGACACAGATTCCTTTGTTTTGTGATAGTCAGAGATCCTTCCACATTGCAAGGAATCCATATTTTCATTCTAGGATGAATCACATTGGGGTAAAATATCACTTTGTCTGATATGTGGCAGAGGAAGGAAGTGTGGACACAAATAATATTCATACAAAAGAAAATTGGGCAGATTTCCTGATGAAGGCGATTAACTTTGATAAGTTCAGATAGTGCAGATCCTCGAGTGGCCTTGCAGAGACTTGAGTAGCATGTTTGGTGGATAGAAAGGATGTGGATATGTGATTGGTTAACAATAAAATCTCCAAGTGGGAGATGTGTCAGCAGGACGGTGCCGCACCCCAATTGTCAAAGGGGGATGGTGGTGGTAGATGGTGGGTGGACAACCCCCACCAAATCATCCAGCGGGATAGAGGATGGAAGGGGAGAGGCATCCTATATAAAGGGCTCTCTCCCATGAGTTTTATGATCCTATCATTAGATCTCATCCGGTTCTCAAATTCTCCATTTATTTGCAGTATTTTGTGAGGCAGCCTCCCCTTAATTCTATATAGAATATTACGAGGGATTTCTCCTTATAATAAGTGAGGGAGTGTGTATCCACTTTTACCCCATAGTGATCCCCCTATTTTCCCATGGTTTTTTACCCCTTCCATTTGGGGGTTTTTCCACGTTACATCTGGTGTCATTTATTTTTCTGCATTTTGCACTTTATTTTTATCTCGTGATTATCGTTGCACCAGTGGGCCAATCATTTATGGTCCTAACAAGTGGTATCATAGCCAAGGTTTTGTCCCGGTGCTATTCACTTTTTTGGGTATTAATAATTCTTGTAAATTTGAGTATGCTCTATGATTTCAACTCCGGTTGATCTTTCACATCAGAAAATAATTATTGAAATTATTAAATACACTATTGTGAAATGGAGGAGGTTCTAGACTGACAGTGTGTCCAGATGGTGGTGAAATTTGAGATTGAAAAATTCAACGGGAATAATTTTTCGATGTGGAAAATGAAGATGCATGAAGTGCTGCGGAAGGATAATTGACTACTGGAAATTGGAGAAAATTTGGAGGGTGTGACGGAGGAGAAATGGAATAATATGGACAGGAATTCTATTGCCAACATCCATTTGGCTTTGGCATAAAGGGTCCTATCGAGTATTGCATAGAAAAAGATGGTGAATGAAATATGGGATACTCTGATGAAGCTATACGAGGCCAAGTCACTACACAACAAAATTTTTCTGAAGAGAAAATTGCACACTCTTCAGATGGAGGAGACATCATTGGTGACTGAACACATCAACAACTTCAATACCATGTTCTCTCAGCTCATGAAGTTGGGCTATAGGATTGTGGATACTGAACGTGCGAAGATTCTAATCCAGAGTTTGCCAAATTCATATGATCAAATCATCATCAACCTCACCAACAATATACTGACGGATATGTTGCTCTTTAATGATGTTGAAGCCATATTTATAGAAGAATAAAGTCAGAACAAGAACAAGGAGGATAGACAGACAACTTCACACCAAGCAGAGGCTTTGTCAATAGAGATATGAAGGATGATGGAGCACGGTTCCAATGGGATCCAAAATCATGGCAGGTCCAAATCAAGGAGTAAGAAGAAGAATTTCACATGTTTCAATTGTGGCAAGAAGGGGCACATCAAGAAGGATTGTTGGAATAAGAAGAGTTGTGAAAATAACTCTCAGGTGAATGTGGCGAGTACTTATGAAATAGGAGATATACTAGTCAGTGAAGCGGCAACCACTACTAGAAGCAGACAACATCTCAACGATCCATGGATTATCGACTCAGGAGCAACATGGAACATGACACCTCGATGGAAATGGTTTGACCAATATGAAACCATCTCGGAAGGACTTGTGTACATGGGGAAAGATCACACTCTGAAGATCGTTGGAGTCGGTACCATCAAACTAATGATGCATGATGGCATAGGATGGACCGTTCAAGGAGTACATCATGTGAAGGGCGTAAATAAGAACATATTGTCTTTGGGAAAATTTGATGACATCGGATGCAAGACCCACACAGATAATGGAGTGATGAGAATTGGGAAGGGTGAGCTTGTGGAAATAAAGGCAGAGAAGATCTCAAAGAACATTTACGTGGTTATGGGTGAAACATACAAGGAGGTGGAGATAGTTGTTGCATCAACTACCTCGACAGAAGCATTGATGACGTTATGGCATCAGAAGCTTGGCCATATGGAAGAACGAGACCTGAAGATTCATGCAGATCAGAAGTTTCTTCCTGGGATGAAAAAGTTATCCTTACCATTTTGTGAGCATTGTGTTTTGAGAAATCAACACAGGTTAAAGTTCGGGACGTCAACAACGAGAAGTCAGGAGATCTTGTGTAAGAACCCGAATCTTCGTTCAAGTATATTTTTCTTTTTTCTGAAGTTTTTAAGGAAAAATAAATTTTCTGGAAATTTCAGAAGTACATGCCTTGTACTTTATAAGTACATGCTGTGTACTCTATTTCGGCTCGAAGCCATGTGCTGGCTATGCCGGGCCACACACACGGTGTGTAAGGCTTAGGTGGAGGCCGGTTATTTCAGAGTACAGAAAAAAAATTGAATTACACGCCGTGTACTCAAGAAGTACACGCCGTGTACTTTTTTTTCATTAAACGGATCGGGGTGGCGCCTAACCCCCAAAACCATCTTATTCTTCAGTTTTTGTCCATCTGAGAGTGACCGTAAGGCCATATCTTCAACGAACTCCCGCCTCTCCGTTCATTCTCCGATTCGAGCATGGTCAGTTGCGTTGGAATCACAGTGGTAAGTTCTTCCTTCTGCTCTAGCCTCGTTTCTTGATTCCTCCTCGTTTCCAAGTTATCTTGGGATGAACGTTTTGTGTGTTTTATTAGATGTACAACATTATAAGGGGAATATGTCATCGAGGTTCACATATATCAATCTCCTCGGATTGAGGTAGGTGTTTTGTGCCTTTCCGTAGAAATTTGATGAATATTTTGTGCAATTTCCACCAATACCCTTGAACGGGGTATTGCATGTTTCCTGTTTTTCCCTTGTTACTTGTCTTCTTTGCTTGATTGATTTATTAGAGGTTATTGGTTGTGATTAGAGTAATTTTTTTGTGTTCAAATTTCTTTTCCATGCTTGTTTTTCCTGTTGGGCATTTTTCTAGTAGCCATGCCTAGTTGTAGGATTGCGGAACTGTTGTTTTGTTGTTTCTGTTGAGCCTTAGTTGTTAGCCAAGTAGTTTTTGAGGTTTACTTGGACAACACATGTGTGCTGAGCATGTTTAGTTATACTCAGGACTGTGAGAACCTAGAGTAGTAGACCAAAGGGAGAATTGACGGAAGGGCTTCTCCAGAGTGTCTTTTAATTACGATGTTAGACTATAGGTGGAATTGACATTGAGTGCTTCCTCAGAGATTCTGTAGTTTCACGATGTGGTCCACAGGGGGAATAGATGTTGAGTGCTTCCCCAGTGAGCCTTTAGCACGATACGAGACTATAGGGGGAATTGACGGTGAGTGATTCCCCAGAGAGTCTGCTTAATTACGTAGCTGAACCAGAGGGGTGAGACTGTGTGTGTTTCCCAGAGGGTTGCTAGTGCTTATAGGTTGAATCTTAGGGGTTATACTATGAGAGCTACCCAGAGGGTTACCTGTTTCTTCTTTTGTTGCTGACTGTTTACTTGTGTACTTTACTTTTTAGAACTGTGGATTGTAGCTGCTTGTGCTTTCCTGTTTATTGCTTCTTGTTTATTTACTACCATGTATTCATTGACTGTTAGGCACAAATATTTGGGTGATTGCCTACTGGGATTGTATATCACACCCTGTTTGGGCCATGCTTTTGGGCCCAAGCAGACTATGTTGCTACAGGTATAGATAAGGGAAATCTCCCTTCTACTTCAAGATCTTGACTACACCAGGAGTTGGGGAGCATGGTACCGAGCCGTGGCTCGCGATGCTGAGGAGATTTCTTTTTTTTTCTTTTGAACTTGGTTTCTGTTGTATTCTAGAACATTATTGTGTTTTTTGCTTTCCATAGATACTTGTACTTGCTGCATTATTGTCATCATTGTTATATATTCTCATTGCTTCTGTTGTTTGGTTTCTGTTGTTATGCATGTTTTTTACTGCTTCTGCTGTTTGTTGTTGTTTCCTTATCTTGTATACCTTACCTAATGAGGTCATAGTTTTCCCACCGACTCACCAAGGCCCTCGCTGCTAGTCATCAGCCTCAGTCATTCGGGAAAATGCGCTTGAGGTCATGTGGCGAACCGGGTACGGGGCACCAGTGGAGGGGCTCCAGACTCGGGTCGTTACAAAGTGGTATCAGAGGAGTTATTTTCTCTTGCTTTACTATTTGGATACATTAGCCAGGGATAGGACGGATTCGGTACTTGGTATTAAGCTATGCCCGGGAGTAGCTAACCCGTGTACAGGGAAAATCCATACTACCTCGTTAATTACAGTTTTCTGGTTTTGAGATTTTATAGTTGATCTGATTTCACCTAGAGTGAATCACATGACTTGTGCGGTTATTGTTTTATTATTTAATTTCTATTTCTGTCGCAACCTAATGAGATGAGGGTGTTCCATCTCATGCATCATATAGGAACTTTTAGAAATCACATGTCATGCATTCTTGCCATGCCATCTAGGGTGCATTAGCGATTGCATGCTATTGTGATAGACTTTGTGTAGATTATGCATGTTATTGTGATAGTTGCTTGATAGATTCTCTATTTTTGTGTTAGAAAACTGTTTCTTTGTTCTATTCTTAAAATGAATGCCAAATTTTGGTTCTTGAGGTGTTATGGGCCCTCCCGGATCAGAATTTGGCATCTTTTCCCTTGTTTTTAGTGTTTCTGGAATTCTGTGCAGTTTCTGAGCTACTTCCTAGGAAAACCCAGAATACACAGCATGTACTTTTCGGGCACACGTCGTGTAGTTTTCAGGCCATGTCACTGACCGTGTGAGCAGAACACAGTGTCATGGGAGTAACTTCAGGAACACGTCGTGTACCATTGGTACACGCCGTGTGAGTTTGGAGCTGTGTACCCTGCCGTGTCACTAACAACATGGGTCGGGGAAGCTTGGGTAGAACATGACGTGTCTGTAGGGAACACGTCGTGTAGTCCTGTCCAAGTACCTGGCAGTGTCACGAACAACACGGGCCGTCGTGACCTTCTTTTCCGCACACCGTGTTTGTTCGAAACACGCCGTGTAGTCTCACCCAGGTACCCGGCCATGTCACGAACAACAAATAACGGTGTCACCTTCACCTATGAATGTCGTGCTTGTTCGAAGCACGTCGTGTAAGGTCCATCCATGTAGAAGGCCGTGTACTCAACAACACGTACCGCCGAATCCTTCTCTCGTGCACACCGTGTTTGTTTCGAACACACCATGTAGTCTCGGGTTGAGTCAGACCGTGTGGGTTAGCCGTGTAAGGAGACACGGGTAGGGGAATAGTTTTCAAGTATACGCCATGTGTGGGGGTCAACACGCCATTTAGTTTGAAGTGTACACGACTTGTAGGGTGAGAGTACACGCCCATGTCAGTGGTTTAAGAAGACACACCGTGTAGTTTTATACACGTCGTGTAGTTGTGTTTTGCAATCTTGTGTGTTTTTCTTCCCCTGTTCCCATTTTGTACTCTTGTGTTCTCTATCCTTGTTTTCCTGATCTAAGTTGTGCTTTTGATCTTTTAGAGCTATTCCTCTGAGACGTCCTCCGGTCATATGCCTATCAGCAGATAGTGATCAGATGCCAGACAGGGCTGATCAGGGACTTCTTTTCGATCCCCCACCCGATCCAGCCTTGGCACCAGTTGTTGTACCAGTCATGGGCGCTGATGTGTAGTTCAGGGAAGGTTTCATGAGGATGATGCAGGCCTTCCAGGGAGCACTGCCTCCTACCTCGTCTATGGCAGACTTGACGCGGGTCTTTCAGCAGTAGCATCCTCCCACCTTCTTGGGGGAGGGAGGACCTCAGGCCGCAAAATCTTGGCTGGAGGCCATGCTGACTATATTCGAGCATCTGGAGATGCCTCCAGAGAGGCGGGTCAAGCTCTCCACCTACATGCTCTGAGACTCTGCCAAGATGTGGTGGGACGTGATCTCATAGGCGGGTCAGCAGCAGGTTATGGCTTGGGAGGAGTTCCAGCGCGTGTTCTACGACTACTTATACCCAGAGACCCTCAGGGCCGATCGAGCCCTGGATTTCATGAGCTTAGAGCAAGGTACTCTATCTTTCATGGAGTATTCCTCTCGTTGCACTGATATGCAGCATTTTACACCCCTTCGGGATGGGAGTGGGGTGTTCTTGGCGAGGAAGTTTGAGGATGGACTCAGGTGGGAGATCCGCTCATAGGTGAACATCTTCCAGCTGACTTCCATTACATCCATCATCAATCAGGCACTAATTTTGGAGCACAATCTGAGAGACTTTGGAGCTGCGATCCAGGGTGGTTCTATTTCCAGAGCTAGATTTCCTTCAGATGACAGCAAGAAGCGCCATAGGGAGCCTACATGCAGTGATTCGAGGAAGCGAGATGTATCTTCAGGCAGCCAGGCGACATGCTACCAGTGTGGCCAGACAGGGCACACGAGGCCGCAGTGCCAGAGAGACCCCATGGAGTGTCGATCTTGTGGTAAGATGCGTCACCTTCAGCGGTTCGTCCAGGTTTTCTCACCAGTAGCTAGTGACTGGGGTTCTTCCATGACTCCTCGTTCAGGAGAAGCCCCACCAGTTTCTCACCAGTCAGGGAACTGGATTTCTTCCGGCCGTTCGGGCTGAGGTGGAGGTCGAGGTCGTGGAGGTCAGCCACCAGTCCCTCAGCACCAGTAGGGAGTTTTAGCTCAGAGTGGTTAGCTAGGGGCGCAGGGCCGCGACACGGGCCAGTCTTTCTCCGTGGAGCAGACTTATCATGAGCAGAATCCCGGCCCTTCTACTGTTCGAGGTACGATTTTAGTAGCCTCTGTTTTAACTTCATCCCTTTTCAATACTGGTGCTACGCATAGCTTTATCTCTGTTGTCGTTGTGGAGATCCTTGGACTCTGCATCTTTTCTTATGCCGACTCATTGACACTAGACACACCTTTGGGAACAAGGACATCTAGTGTATGCCAGTGTAGAGAGTGCCCTCTTGAGGTTGCAGGGTATCACTTATTATGGGATCTCTATGTCCTAGACATGACAGGCTATGATTTCATTCTCGGCATGGACTGGTTGATTCCCTTCCAGGCAGTCATTGACTGTTATCACCGCAGAGTTTGTTTCATTTCACCAGAAGGTGAATCTTTCCTTCATAGAGGCAAATGGGACGTTCGGGCGAGTCGGGCGGGACTCGAGCATCATGGGCTAGGAGGAGTGACGGCCCAGATTGCTAGTCATTATCTGGATGATCAGGGGACTCTACAGTTGGACTTTCCTCCATTAGTGGATCGCTTTAAGGATGTCTTTCTAGAGGAATTTTTGGGTTTTCCTCTGGAGCGTGAGGTAGACTTCTCTATTGAGCTCATTCCAAGAGCGGCACCGGTGTCCATTCCTCCCTATAGGATGGACACACCTAAGTTGCAGGAGCTCAAGAAGTAGTTGGAGGAGCTACAGGCTAAGGGTTTCATCTGACCCAGTACTTCTCCTTGGGGTTCGCCTGTTCTGTTTGCGAAGAAGGCAGACGGTACCCTTCAGCTTTGTGTGGATTATCGAATGCTGAACCAATTGGAGGTCAAGAACCGAAATCCTTTGTCGAGGATTGATGACCTTTTCGATCAGCTTAGAGGATCCAGGGTGTTCTTTAAGATCTAATTAAGGTCCGGTTATCATTAGTTGCGTGTTAGACCATCAGATATACCTCTGACAGCCTTCAGGAGCAGGTACGGTCTTTAGGAGTATAAAGTCATGCCTTTTGGACTCACGAACGCACCTGCAGTTTTCATGGAACTAATGAAATGAGTGTTCCATCCTTAATTGGATTCCTTTTTCATGGTCTTCGTGGACGATATCTTGGTGTACTCTCACACTTGACACGACCATGCCACACATCTTGAGATCGTTCGGAGTACACTGAGAGAGGATCAGATTTATGCTAAACTCTCAAAGTGCCACTTCTGGATGGATCAGATTCACTTCTTGGGTCACGTCATCTCAGAGGCAGGAGTATCTGTGGACCCAGAGAAAGTGAGAGCTATAGTTTCCTGGGAGCATCTAAAGAACGTTTTTGAGGTATGGAGCTTCCTAGGGCTGGCTGGGTACTACAAACGCTTCATTCAGGACTTTTCTCGTCTATAAGAACCCTTTACAGGTCTGACCAAGAAGTGGGTGAAGTTCTTATGGTTCGATTATTGTGAGTCACCCTTTCAAGAGCTGAAAGGGAGGTTGACATCAGCACCAATACTAGTTTTTCTAGAGCCAGGAAAGAGCTAGACTATTTACTGTGATGCTTCGGGTATCAGTCTAGGAGCTATGCTTATGCAGTGAGATGGATTCGTTACGTATGGGTCGCGGCAGCTGAGGCCACATGAGAGGAACTACCCTATGCACGATCTGGAGTTGGCAGCTATTGTTCATGTCTTTCGTTGTTGGAGACACTATATTCTGGGAGAGCACTTTGTGGTCTTCACTGACCACAAGAGTCTCAATTTTATCTTCATTCAGCGTGATCTGAATCTGAGGCAGCGCAGGTGGGTTGAGTACCTTCAGTCTTTTGACTTCGAGCTCGCCTATACGCCGGTAAAGGGAAACATCGTGGCAGATGCATTGAGCAAGAGAACTCAGTTTCATGCAGTTCAGGAGGATAGCAGTGAGTGGCAGCTAATGGATCTGTTCTCTGAGATTCATATGGAGGTGCACGACAGACGGGGACAGACCTTTCTATCTTCTATAGCTATTACCTCCACGCTACTTTATTAGGTATAGATGAGGCAGCTATCAGACTCATAAGGCTTAGTCCTGTGGGGGAGTGTGTCATGAGAGGACCCTCTTCCTGGATGGACAGTGGGTGAGGATGAGATCTTTTGTTTCCAAGGATGAGTATGGGTGCCAGCATACATACGCGAGGAGCTGATGCTGGATTTCCATTCCTCTGTTTGGGCAGTTCATCCTGGCGTCACCAAGATGTATCGGGATCTTCATCGCCAGTACTGGTGGCCAGGTATGAATAAGAATGTTGCTGGTTTTTTCATGAGATGTTCTACTTGTCATCAGGTGAAAGCAGAGCATCAGCGACCAGCGGAGATCTTACAGTAGTTACCCATTCTGTAGTGGAAGTGGAATGATGTTACGATGGACTTTGTGACCGGGTTTTCGAGATCACCTTGAGGGAACGATGTTGTTTGGGTTGTCTTAGACATACTTATGAAGTTTTCTCACTTCTTTCCGATCAAGGAGACCTTTAGTGTCGATGATCTGAGACGAATTTACATCAAGGAGATCGTTCGTCTCCATGGAGTTCCACGCTCTATTGTTTCAGACAGAGATGCACTCTTTACCTCTCAGTTCTGGCAGGGACTTTAGAAGGCCTTTGGTACACAGGTACTTTTGAGTGAAGCTTACCATCCCCAGACTGATGGCCAGTCCAAGCGCACGATCCATGTGCTTGAGGATATGCTCCGGGCTTGCATCCTTGACTTTGGCGGTTCTTTGGAGAAGCATATCCCTCTGGTGGAGTTCGCCTAAAACAACAGTTTCTAGGAGACCATTCAGATGGCGCCATACGAGGCATTGTACGGTAGGCCATGCCGATCACCCTTATGTTGGCTGGAGGCAGGATAGACATCTTTGCTGGGACCTCATCTTGTTTAGGAGACTTCAGAGTAGATAGATCTAATTCGGAAGAGGATGGCTACAGCGCAGTCTCGACAGAAGTCTTATGCTGATCAGCAGAGAAGACCTCTGGAGTTCAAGGTCGGTGATCAGGTTTTCCTACGTGTCGCACCGTGGTTGGGACACAAAAGGATTCAGAGACAGGGTAAGATTTCACCGTGGTACATCGGTCCGTTTGAGGTCTTGGATATAGTGGGGTCGGTTGCCTATCAGTTGCAGCTACCTCAGAGGTATCGGGCCATGCACGACGTCTTCCAAGTCTCTCAACTCTGATGTTACTTTTCAGACTCGTCTCACGTCTTTCAGCCAGAGGAAGTCGATCTTGAAGCGGATGCATCGTTTGAGGAGCATCCTATCCGGATTGTCGATCGTAGTATGAAGGTTCTCCGCAGGCGGTCTGTTACTCTGGTTCAGGTGCTATGGCAGCACGGACGAGTACAGGATGAGAACTAGGAGAGGGAGGCCGATGTACGATTGTAGTGGCCAGAACTATTTGGGGATTCTTCTTCTATGCCCTATTAGGGAAATTCGGGGATGAATTTATTTAAGGGGGGAGGTTTTTAAGAACCCGGATCTTCGTTCAGGTGTGTTTTTCCTTTTTCTGGAGTTTTTAAGGAAAAATAAATTTTTTGGAAATTTTGGAAGTACACGTCGTGTACTCTGTTCCAGCTCGAAGCCGTGTGCTGGCCGTGCCGGGCCACACACACGGTGTATAAGGCTGAGGTGGATGCCAGTTATTTCGTATTACAGGAAAAAAATTGAAGTACACGTCGTGTACTCAACAAGTACATGCCGTGTACTTTCTTTTTTTTCATTAAATGGATCGGGGTCGCGCCTAACCCCCAAAAACATCTTCTTCTTCAGTTTTTTTCCATTCGAGAGTGACCGTACGGCCGGATCTTTGACGAACTCCTGCCTCACCATCCGTTCTCCAATTCGTGCATGGTCATTTGTGTTGGAATCGCAGCAGTGAGTTCTTCCTTCTGCTCTAGCCTCGTTTCTTGATTCCTCCTCGTTTCCAAGTTATCATGGGATGAACTTTTTGTGCATTTTCACAGATCTAAGTCTTTCTAAGGGGAATCTGTCATAAAGGTTCATGTATATCAATCTCCTCGGATCAAGGTAGGTGGTTTGTGCCTTTCCGTAGAAAGTTGATGAATATTTTGTGCAATTTCCACCAATACCCTTGAATGGGGTATTGCGTGTTTCCTATTTTCCCTTGTTACTTGCCTTCTTTGCTTGATTGCTTTAGTAGAGGTTATTGGTTGTGATTAGAGTAATTTTTGCGTGCTTAGATTTCTTTTCCCTGCTTGTTTTTCCTATTGGGCATTTTGCCTGTTTCCATGCCTAGTTGTAGGATAGCGGAACTGTTGTTTTATTGTTGCTGTTGAGCCTTAGTTGTTAGCCAAGTAGTTCTTGAGGTTTACTTGGACAACACACGCGTGATGATCATGTTTAGTTATACTCAGGACTGTGAGAACCTAGAGTAGTAGACCAAAGGGATAATTGACGGAAGGGCTTCTCCAGAGTGTCTTTTAATTACGATGTGAGACTATAGGGGGAATTGACGTTGAGTGATTCCTCAGAGAGTTTGTAGTTCCACGACACGAGACACGAGGGGGGGGGGATAGACGTTGAGTGATTCCCCAGAGATCCTTTAGCACGATACGAGACTATAGGGGGAATTGACAGTAAGTGCTTCCCCAGAGAGTCTACTTAATTACGTAGCTGAACCAGAGGGGTGAGACTGTGTGTGCTTCCCAGATGGTTGCTAGTGCTTATAGGTTGAACCATAGGGGTTAGAATGTGAGATCTACCCAGAGGGTTACCTGTTTCTTCTTTTGTTGCTGACTGTTTACTTGTGTACTTTACTTTTTAGAACTGTGGATTGTAGCTGCTTGTGGTTTCCTGTTTACTACTTCTTGTTTATTTACTGTCATGTATTCATTGACTGTTAGGCACAAATCTATGGGTGATTGCCTACTGGGATTATATCTCACACCCTGTTTAGGCCATGATTTTGGGTCCAAGAAGACTATGTTACTATAGGTATAGATAAGGGCAAGCGCCCTTCTACTTCAGGATCTTGACTGCACCAGGATATGGGGAGCATGGGACCGAGTCATGGATCGCGATGCTGATGAGCTTTCTTTGTTTTTCTTTTTCACTTGGTTTCAGTTGTATTCCAGCATGTTGTTGTGTTTGCTTCATTCCATAGATACTTATACTTGCTGCATTATTGTCATCATTGTTATATATCTGCATTCCTTCCGCTGTTTGGTTTCTGTTGTTATGCATGTTGTTTACTGCTTCTGCTGTTTATTATTGTTTCCTTATCTTGTATACCTTACTGAATGAGGGCATAGTTTCCCCACCGACTCACCAAGGCCCTTGCTGCTAGTTGACAGCCTCTAGAATTTAGGGAAATGCGCTTGAGGTCATGTGGCGAACCGGGTACGGGGCACCAGTGGAGGGGCTCCAGACTCGGGTCGTTACATCTTGGAATTGATCCATTCCAATGTTTGGAAAGTATAGGTTATATCCCTAAGAAGAGAAAGGTATTTTGTATCATTCATTGATTATTATTCCAGGATATGTTTTGTGTACCCAATCCGGAGGAAGTCAGATGTTTTTGAAGTCTTCAAAACATTCAAATCACGGAAGGATATTGACTCTAGAAATAAGATCAAGTGTCTAAGGACTGAAAATGGTGGATAATATACAAGTGAGGAGTTTGATACTTTTTGTCAACAGGAAGGAATCAAGAGACAGTTCACGGTGGCGTGCACTCCTCAGTATAATTGAGTGGCAGAACGGATGAACAGAACCTTATTGTATAAAACAAGATCAATGTTTAAGACTATAAGAATTACAAAAACTTTTTGGGTAGAAGTAGTGAATACCTCCTATTATGTGATCAACCAATCTCCTTCAATGGCGATTGAGCTGAAGACACCGATAAATATGTGGACTGGTAAACCCGCTGACTATTCTCGGTTACATACTTTTGGAAGTCCTGTATATGCAATGTTTAATGAACAGGAAATATCGAAGTTGGATTCGAGATCCATGAAATATATATTCTTAGGGTACGCTGATGGTGTGAAGGGTTATCATTTGTGGGATCCCACTACCCACAAATTTATCATCAGTAGAGATGTCATTTTTGCAGAAGATAAGGTGCAAATCACGACTAGTCGAGATATGAAGAAGGAGAATATAGAAACTACAACATTCTAAGTAGATGAAAAAACCAAGGGAGAACCAGTTTCCTCTGAGGCATTACCAGAGCACAATGATCGAGTACCTGTTGAGTCTGGACCATGATGATCATCTTGGGAGAAAAGGGAAACAGCATGACACTCATATTATTTCACTGAGTGTAATATTGCGTATTTCTTATTGACGAAGGATGAAGAGCCATCTTCTTTTGTGGAGGCGACCCAGAGTCCAGATGTATCCTCATGGATGGTGGCGATGCAGGAGGAACTTGAAGCCCTGCACAGGAACAAGACATGGGATCTTGTTCCATTACCTCATGGTAGGAAGGATATCGAAAATAAATGGGTCTTTAAGATCAAACGGGATGGAAAATACCAGGTGGAAAGATATCATGCAATATTGGTGGTCAACGGATTTTCTTAGAAGGAAGGTATTGATTTCAATGAAATATTTTCTCATGTTGTTAGACTGAGGACTGTTCGGTTAGTTCTGGCGATGTGTGCTACATACAGCTTACATCTAGAGCAGCTAGATGTGAAGACTGTGTTTCTCCATGGTGATCTTGATGAAGAGATCTATATGCTCCAACCATAAGGTTTTTTAGAAGAATGCAAAGAGAACTTGGTTTGCAGGTTGAACAAATCTCTATACGGTCTCAAACAGGCACTGAGTTGTTGGTACAAGTGATTTGATTCCTATATCATGAGCCTTGGATACAATATACTTCATTAAGATCTTTGTGCATATTTCAAGGGTTAGGATGGTAATGATTTCATCATTCTTATGTTGTATGTGGATGACATGTTGGTTGCAGGCCCCAAAAATGATCAGATCCAGGAGACGAAGGCACAATTGGCTAGGGAGTTTGATATGAAGGACTTGGGACCAGTAAACAAGATTATTGGGATGCAGATTTACCGAGACAAAAATAATGGGAAGATTTGGCTATCAGAGAAGAGTTACCTATAGAGAGTCTTGAAAGGCTTCAACATGAAAGAGTGTAATCCAATCTCTACCCCTATTCCCATTAATTTCAATTTATCCTCCACAAAGAGTCCTAGCAGTGAAACGGAGAGGATTGAAATGTCTCGAGTACTGTATGCATCGACAGTGGGTAGTCTAATGTTCGCTATGGCTTGTACTAGACCATACATTGCACATGTAGTGGGAGCAGTTAGTCTGTACATGGAGAATCCAGGATGGGAGCATTGGAGCACAGTGAAGAGGATCCTGAGATATATCAATGAGAGCTCAAATTCTACATTATGTTATGGAGGATCAGATTTTACTATCAGAGGATATTTTGATTCAGATTTTGCAAGTGATTCTGACCAGAGGAAATCCACTAATGGTTATGCATTTACTCTTGCAGGAAGATATGTGAGCTGGATTTCAAAGTTATAGTTAGGTGTGGCTTTATCCATGATAGAGATAGAGTACATAGTAGCTATACAGGCTTGGAAAGAGGCAATTTGGATGAGAAGGTTGTTAGAGGAGCTCAGGCATAGATAGGCGCAGATTCCTTTGTTTTTTGATAGTCAGAGTGCCTTTCACATTGCAAGGAATCCATATTTTCATTCCAAGACGAATCCCATTGGGGTACAATATAACTTTGTCCAAGATGTGGAAGAGGAAGGAAGTTTGGACATGAAGAAAATTAATACTAAAGAAAATATGGCAGATTTCATGACAAAGGAAATTAACATTGATAAGTTTAGATGGTGAATATCCTCAAGTGGCCTTGCAGAGACTTGAACAGCATGTTTGGAAGATAGAAAGGATGTGGAGATGTGATTGGTTCACAATCAAATCTCCAAGTGGGAGATGCGTCAGCAGGACGGTGCTACCCACCAATTGTCAAATGGGGACTGGTGGTGGTAGATGGTGGGTGGACAACCCCCACCAAATCATCCAGCGGGATAGAGGATGGCGGGGGAGAGGCAGCCTATATAAAGGGTTCTCTCCCATGAGTTTTATCATCTGATCATTAGATCTCATCCGCTTCTCAAATTCTCCATTTATTTGCGGTATTTTGTGAGGTAGTTTCCCCTTTATTCAAGAGAGAATTTTACTAGGGTTTTCTCCTTGTAATAAGTGAGGGAGTGTGTACCCACTTTTACCCCTTAGTGATCCTTCTATTTCCCCGTGGATTTTTACCCCTTCTTTTTGGGGGTTTTTCCATGTTACATCTGGTGTCATTTATTTTTACACATTTTTCACTTTATTTTTATCTCGTGATTATCATTGCACTGGTGTGCCAATCATTTACAGTCCTAACAGTGAGAAGAGGGGGGGTTAAGGATTCCACCAAGTCATATGGTCCCTCAGGATTAAATTAAACCCCACACACCATGTGATAGGCAAGGATGGTGTGGGACCAGGTTAACATGGCCTAGAACATATCAAGAGGGGAAGGAATCCAGTTCATGCCTTTCCTAACTCGACCTAATAGGGTGGAATAGTGTTGTACGTGCAGTGCATGTGGGTGACATGTGACCACTTGGGGTACACCGCCCACCTCTTATAGTTCCCAAAGGATTCCATGTGAGATTTCAACTACCTTGTGGGGTGATCTTAAAATATCTCTCACCAAGTGATCGTTCTAGTTAATAAAATATCCCATCTTTAATTTTTGTTTCATGGATCATGATGAAGCAGTCCATTCATCCATCTGAGGTTTTTTATATGATGAGATATGTTTGTTTTACATTTAAGTCTGTTTTAGAAACACCAGAGTTATATTAGACCACGATGGTATCCCTTGGTATCAAGGTATCCTAAATGGACTTATTGGATGAACATAGAACTTGGGAAGATCCCATTTGTCTCATGCACCCCGGATTAAGATTCAGTGCACGTGGTTTGGATTGGAGTATAAGTGGTTGTTTGTTTGTTCCCTTATCAAATTTCCCCTTATGGCTTGTTGGTTTTAAAAATGGTTGATGTCTTCTCTCTCCCCCATTTTCCCTAGGATGTGGCTATAGGATATGGGAAGTGGATAATGTAGAATATTCCTAGTTCGCCTTCCAGCAAACTACTAGTTCTGATGATGTTGGGTTGAGAGTGGTATGAAGATGGGTTTGTGTACTCCTTAAACCATTGTACAAGCATGAAAATGTGAAAGTTTCCCATTTTTATTTCATGTGGAAATGTGATAATTATTATAATCAATCATTGGCAAGTTTTAGATATTTGGTGTTGGTAATGTCCCCTCGACCGGTCAACATACCCCTGGTGAGGTGTGGGGCCCCCAATGGGTGGTAATGGATCAATGGTATGATGATAGTGTTATTTTCACTAAGTGGTTTGGTACAAGTATTTGACGACCATGGTATATAGGATATTATGGTTACCTATTGGTATTCCACTCTCATGGAGTTGAGATTTTTGATGACCCAACCCACCGGGGCCCACCAGACCGGTAAAGAGATGAGTCACAACTACCCCAAGACCACCTTTATAGGCATGGGGATAGAAAAAAGGTGCCAAAATGCATAACTAATGTGGGTGTATTTTTTATAATATACCTATATTCATGAACCCAAAAATATCCAATCATAATTTTAGAGGAATAAATATAAAATAAAATAACATCTATAGTAATAATCATGCATGTAACAAGCTCTAGGGAATATAAGAGTATGAAATCATAATCTGAAAATTAAATAGGGAAAATACACACCCAACCAGAAATATGTCCTAACATGAAAATAACTAGAAATTTAAATGTTGAGAGAGCCTAGATCTAGATCTCTGAGACCCAACCACCGTACACGGATAGATGCACTATGGTGTCCTTATGGTCCTCTGAAATCGCTGCTAACCTGTCTGTTGTCTGTATAGGACATGACATGTGTGGGTGAATCCCATGTAAGGATGAGTATATACATACCCAGTAGGACACCCAAAAATCTAAAGGGGGAGTAGTATGAGACAGGACAGAGGTAGATGGCTCATCTCATAGCAAGAGGGAAATAAAATCCAACAACAAGGATACACATATATGCTCATAAAAGAAACCTAGTGGGGGGGAAAAGGGATCACCATATCATAGCTCATCCTATAAAAAGTTTCTATGAAAAGATTCAAAGGACCATCAATGATTCCTAGAATCTTGCATGTATATCTGTAGAAGTAATCGTGTAGAGGACCCACACCTTTCCATCATGTTGCGCAGTCGAGGGGCCACAATATCTAAGTAGAGGACCCACGACCTAGTGCATCAGGGGGTTCCACTCAATGTATGGAGGACCCATTCCCTAGTATAATAGGGGGTACCAATCAGTGTATAGAGGATGTGTTCCCTAATATGATTTGGGAACCACTCATCGTATGGAGGACTCACACCTTAGTATGGTAGGGGTACCACTTAGTGTATAGAGAACCCTTACCCTAGTATGATAGGGGAACCACTCAACGTATGAAGAACCCACACCCTAGTATGATATGGGGTACCACACATAATATGGAGGACCTTCACCCAAGTACAATATGGGGTTTCACTCAGTGTATGGAGGACCCACACCCTAGTATGATAGGGTGTTCCACTCTATAGATAGAGGTACCGCACCAAGTGCGTTTGGGGGGTCCCACTCAGCATATAGAGGACCTGTGCCCTAGTAAAATAGGTTGTTAAAATCCATAGATAGAGCACCCATTACCTAGTTAGTTAGGGGGTAAAACTCAGTAGATAGGGGACTTGTTCCCTAGTCTGTCAAGGGGGTACCAATCCATAGATAGATGACTCGTGCCCTAGTGCGTCAAGGGGGTACCACTATAATGACCCTATCTGATCACTATTGTCATTGAGTGCTACCTAAAGAATATATACCCTTGGAACATATCACATCATATCTTGAAAGCCACTATGAAGGCCACCATCATGTTCTATGTGAAAAAAACACTCAAGAAAGGCTACTCATGGGCCAAAATCTGACTTCAAACGAAGGAGGTACGAGATATAGAAAACCCATCAAGAAGTAAATGACATGTGAGGGGGTCCACACAGTGTGTGAACTTGAATTATCACCTGGCCATGTCCTATTAGGACACAGCCCGCTGGCCCTATAGTATTACATGGTGTGTAAGGGTACTACACTGCATGCCTCATCCACCCAAGGCCCTACTCGTGCTCATATCCATGTACTATATCGTGAACTCCCAGAGTACACATCAGGCCTCCCAACTCTAGATCACATAGTGTGTGGGAGTCCGACAAGGCTTTCAATTCTTATCTTTACCATAAACCTTAGCCATCATAAAAACTGAAGAACTTTTTTTGTGTTCTTCTTAACTACATGGTGTGTAATTAGGATTTTCATAGAACCTGCAGAATCCACACGCAGATCCAAATATAGATCCTTGGCCAATAAAAACACCATTTGACTACCTAAAAATGGTTTAATCTTTCTCTTGTATTCGATTTTGTCCCTTAGGTTTCTAGAAATTGGATCTTCAACCTTTCTCATGAAGCTGCTACCACCACGATCATCTCCCACCATTATCATCTTGGATCCAAATCTCAGATCCATGAATCCATCACCTACACCCACAAACCATCTTCTTCCTTCCTCAAGTAATAATTCCAATAATCACACATAAAACTTCCATGAATCTGGGGGTATATCATGATCGATCCCACCCAATAATATCAAAATGAGACTTCGTAGTCCAATGGAGAAGATCGCAAAGAACAATGGGGGAAAATCACATAAACAAAAGTTGAAGCAATTATGGACCAAGATTTCTTAGCCAAATAATATATGTTGGGGATGTATGGGGTTAGAATCCTAGCACAACATGGATAAATTAAATAAACAATCTAAATTTGATACATAGGATCATGCAAAGGTTTAATTTAAATATAGATCAAAGAACAGAGGTTTGGACATGCTCAATCATTTAATTATATGGGTAGAAACAACAAATGACAAGTCCTACCATGATATTTAATCATTCGTTGGTGAATAACATAGAACCAATGATGGGGAAGATTTGTTGCATTCATTGCGCCTTGATTCACTTAGGTCTTGAAGCTCATCATTGTCTAATACAAATTTTCCAATGATGAATGGTGGATTAATCCTCTCAATAGTCCTAGGGTTATGTGGCTAACCTAAGTGATTCTCCCAAACAATGTATTTATATAGGATTATATTTTAGGTTATTTAATTAATTAATTAATTCACTAAATGTACCCACCAATGGAGACTTTTATCAGACTTTTCACACCGACCAACTTTAGGTCATTCCTAGGGTTAACCCCACACTGTGGATTCAACTATGGTATCATATTTCCATTATGAGACTTTTTTTAAGATATGTTATATTATTTCTAAAAAATCATGTGACCGTGATATAAAATATGTGTAATATTTTTATAAAATTAATTTCAGGCACACAGGGCCTCGAAATTGCACATCATCTCAGTGCTTGGTTCTAAAAATACTCCTTGATATATTTCAAAGTATTAAAAGGAAAAAATTAGGCCGCTAAATTATTCCCTCATTCAATATTTTCATCCTTTAAAAGAAAAAACTAAACAAAAATATGGGGATACTAAGCCTGTATATGGCTCTCCCAATTTTTGGAGCTCTCCTGCATGCTCCCATGCTGCCATAGTACATGAACCAAGGGAATGGACCATCAATATAGGATCATCTTTTGTCAATCCTCATCTCCACTAGGTACTATATAAAAGTGTCTCCATCCTCTATGTCCAGCTCTCCCCATTCAATAACTTGTGTGGGATCATGCACATATCTCCTCAACTACAACACATGGAAGACATCGTGAACCTGCTCCAACTGTGGGCGTAAAGAGAGGAGGTGGGTAACATCTCCAACCCTCTGTAAGATCTTGAACGACTTGATGAAACTTAGAGATAGCTTTTCTCCATGTCCAAAACTCCTAAATCCTTATCATTGGGGACTATCAATAAAATGTGGTATCCCTGTTCAAACTCCAAGGGCCTAAAACATCGATCTACATACGATTTCTTCCTACTCTGAGCTATCTTCATCTGCCCATGGATCACTTAGACCTTCTCTCCAGGACAAAAAGAGATTCATCAGGGTCTCTCATATAGGGACTCAAAAGGTGTCATACCAATAGTAGAGTTGTATCTATTATTATAAGAAAAATCTACTAAGGTAAAGTGATCATCCAAACTCTGGCCAAGTATAACACGTAATCCCTTAGCATATCATCTAGCACCAGGATAGTGAGCTTAGTCTGGCCATATTTTTAGGGATTAAAGTTTGTACTCATCCTCATCTAGATCTTTAATTCCTCTTATATTTCTCTCAACAACTGTTACATGAAACATGCATCATGGTTGGAGACAATTGTCGAGGACACCCCATGAAGGCGGATGACCTCCTGCATGTACAACTGCCCCAAACTCTCCACTAAACTCTACTCCCTAATATAAAGGAAGTGTTCTAACTTCATAAGTTAGACAACTATCACCCATATGGAATCATGGACTCTCGCTATCTGTAGAATCCCTACCACAATGTTTATAGATATTTTATCCCATTTCCACTATGGGGTCTCAAGAGGATGCAATAAACTTGCCGAAACTTGTGCTTGTTCTTCAACTTTTGAAATGTGAGGCACCGAGAGATGAACTTATCTGTGATATGACTCATTCCAGCCCACCAAAACTACCATTGAAGGTCTCTATAAATCTTACCCACACTAGGATGTATATCCAAAGAAGTCATGTGAAACCCTCTCATCACGTCCTCCTATATCATGATTAGGACGATTGTTCTTCCCTATAAAAGGATGATGTGATTCCCTACATCATAAAATATATCTGGTGAATCTCATGATGATATATGGTCATGTAATACCTCATATTTGATGTCTCACAATTGGTAATCCCTCACATGATGAAGAATTTTAGGATTCAACACCATTGACTAAAGAAAATTTTCACCCTCCTCAACCAGGGTTAGCTGTAAGGAAGCCAACTATTCTGATTCCTTCTGTACCAAATGAGCTTGAGAATTCCTACTAAGGGAATATTCCACCACATTTACCTTCCTAGGAGTATAAAATATATTAATGTTTTAGTCCAATAGGAACTCTAATGAGTGAATTTATATCAAGTTTAGGTCTCTGTGTGTGAATACATACCTGAGACTTTGATGGATTGAGTAAACAATGAAGCGCTCTCCCAAAAGATAGTGCCTCCACATCCTCAGAAAAAAGACTACCGCTACCAACTCCAATTCATGATTCTTGTAGTTCTTCTCATGGGGTATCAACTACCTCAAACCATATAAAATCATTATCTGCCTCTGCATCAACACATAGTCGAGACCATCTCCAGATCCATCATAATATACTATGTACTTTACACCCTCCTCTGGTAGTCTCAAAATAGGATCACTGATCAGCCTCAACCACAACTCCTCAAAGGATCTCTGGCACATCTCAGTCTAGGTAAAAGGTTTACCTTTCAACATCAAGTCATCCAATGGGGATACAATCATATATAATTCTTCTACAAACCTCCTGTAGTACCCCTCAAAGCTATGAAAACTTTTCACCTCTGAAATTCTCATAGTGGATCCCAAGAAAGAACTGAATTGATCTACACTGGGTCCATAGACAATCCATTCTCAGAAATGATATGCTCCATAAAGTTAACCTCATGGATCTATAACTATCACTTCAAGATATTTTCATAAATATAGTTCTCCTAAAACAAGTCTAGGACCATCCTCAAGTGATCTATATGATCCTCCTCTGATGCATAGTGTATGAGTGTGTCATTAATGAAGGAAGTAATAGATAAATCCATGTATGATTGGAAGATCTATTTCATCAAATACATAAACACATTAGGGGAATTCATTAAACTAAAAGGTACCACCAAGAACTCATGGTGTATATAGAGACATCAGAATGCCAGCTTCAAAATATCATCCTCACAAACTATCAACTGGTGGTAGCTAGACCTGAGATCAATCTTTGAGAACCGTCCCACACCTCTGAACTAACCAAAGAGGTTATCAGTCCTTGGTAAGGGGTACTTTTTCTTTATCGTGACCTGTTTTAGGCATTGATAATATACCCAAATTCATAATCTCTCATATTCCTTTTTTCACAAAAAAACATCATATCTTCCCAGTGGGACACACTGGGTCTGATAAAACCCTTCTCTGTAAGGTCCTCCAACTACAACCATAACTCCCGAAGCTCGGTAGGGGCCA
The DNA here is from genome assembly GCA_963277665.1 of Viscum album. Classification (NCBI taxonomy): domain Eukaryota; kingdom Viridiplantae; phylum Streptophyta; class Magnoliopsida; order Santalales; family Viscaceae; genus Viscum; species Viscum album. Next base: position 1,633,793,474 of record OY728143.1, read on the forward strand.
TCTGATATGTTGTAGAAGATATCATAGTAGTCCTAGGGTGAAAGTTGATGAAAAAACTCTATCTCCCAACTCTGAGGTAGTCCAAGAACATCCTCAGTAAATGAGTCTATAAAATCCTCCACAATTGAAGAAATACAGATGCCTAAATCACCTTATACACCAAGGACTACACTCTCCAATTAATGGGTGATGGGTTGCAGCCTCCTTCTCATAAAACCCACTCATCTTTACATGATATCTCTCTCATCCACAATGGGTAATCTTGTCCCATCATTGCAAAGGCATCTGACTCATCTGCGGTGATAGTCAATCTGGTCTCAGACCTTGGAAAACTAGTACATACCCAAGATGATGTTATAAGGTCTCATCATGATGACCAAAAGGTCCTATGAGAAACTATATCCACCAAGAGATAGCTTTCATAGCTGTATGATAAAAGATACTGAAGAATCATTACATGTAATAACCACAAGGAAAAGATGCTCAGCTAAAGTCTTAACTGGGAGCTCTAGCTCTCACACCAAGAGTAAAGAGATGAAGGAATGAATCACACCATTTTCAAATAATACTGAAGTAAGAGTATAATAAACACATATCATACCTCTAATAATTTCATGATCTATTGGGATATATGCCTCTATAGCTTTTATAAGTACGAAAAGTCATATCATTGACTTTAGGCAATCCCATATTGCTTGGGGATCTAGCTCGCTACAGAAACTTAGCGGCCACTGGAGTTAGAACTCATGGAGTGTGCTAATCCCACGTTCATCATCATCCTGTTCTTCTAGTACTATTTTCTGATTGACAGGAAAGGGTGATGATAACTGTCCACCTGGAGGAAATATCTCATGCAATGGACCTTGAATTGGGGCCTCATCACTCATAATATCATCGTCACAATCCTGAATCAGTAACCTGGTTGGTTGTCTTCTCATAGGCATCCTGAAAATTTAATCAAGACATACCATGATCAGATGAGAATATATATATGGGGAGATAACTCATGAAAGATAGTCAAAGACTTAATCCTATATGTTCCATGTTCCAATATTCCCTGCAACCAATGTCTTGGTATGTCGAATCAATAAGCAAGTGGCAGAAGTCTCGATGTATAGATACATCATCCACCACACCAACACTAGGTTCCCTAACCTAAAATCCACACTCGAGACACTTTGAAATTATTTCCCAAAATCCCAACCATATCCTTATAAGGGTAAAACTCCAAACATTTTCCCAATAAATAACCTACCTTTGATACCAATCTGTAATGACTCGACCCATCGAGGCCCACCTGGCCGTAGAAGAGCCAAGTTGCAACTACCCCAAGCCCACCTCTATAAGCTAGGGGCTGAAGATAAGTGTTTAAAGGCATAAATAATAGGATTCATTTTCCTAATGTACATATATGTACATACCCAACCATCTCCATGAAGAAGTTAAGTGAAAGAAATATCAAATCCAATAAAATATAGGGTAACAATCATGAATGTAACAACCTATGGGAATACAAGAGTATGATGGTGAAATATCAAAAGTAAACAGAAAAAATATATGCCCAAATAGAATGATGTAACAACCTAAAAATAAATGGAAAGGTAAATAGTGAGAGATACTGGCTCCAAATCTCCAAGCCTCGACCACCGTATGCGGTCAGATGCACTAGGGTATCCTTATACTCATACGAAATCACCACCAACCTGTCTTTTATCTACATAAGACACGACATGTACATGAAAACACCATGAAAGGATGAGTATATACATACCCAATAGGACACCTTCAAAACTAAAGGGGGAGAATTATGAGACATGATTGAAGTGGAAAACTCAATCCATGGCAATAGAGAAACATAATCCAACAATAATATATATATATCTGTGTGTGTGTGTGTGTGTGTGTGCTCGTAAAAGAAACCCATTAGGAGAGATAAAGGGGATCTCCATCTCATAGACCATCCTCGGGAAAGAGTCTACCAACAGTTCCAAAGGACCATCAATGATGCACAACAGCTCGTATTTCCATCCATAGAAGTAACCATGTGAAAGGAACACACATCACCACCATATTTCAAAGTCTAGGGGGTATAATATCTATGTATAGGACATGAACCCTAGTACATCATAGGATTTCCACTCAATGTATAGAGGACCTATGCCCCAGTAAAATAGGGGGTACCACTCAGCATATGGAGGACTCATGCCCTAGTACAATAGGGGGTACCACTCAACGTATGGAGGACCCACACCCTAGTATAATAGGGGTACCACTTGGCATATAGAGGACATGCACCCTATTATGATAGGGGGAACCACATAGCATGTGGATTATATGTACCCTAGTATGATAGAGGGTTCCACTCAGTGTATAGAGGACCTATGACCTAATACAATAGGGGGTACCACTCAGAGTATGGAGGACCCACGCCCTAGTATGATAGGGGGTTCCACTACGTAGATAGAGGACTCACGCCCTATTGTAATAGGGGATTCCATTCAGTGTATGGAGAAAATGTTCCCTAGTATGATAGGGGATCCACTCCATAGATAAAGTAACTATTCCCTAGTGCATCATAGGGTATCACTCAATAGATAGAGTACCAATGCTCTGGTCCGTCAGGGGGGTACCACTCTGTGGATAGAGGAACACACCCTAGTGTGTCAGGGGGTTACCACTCTAATGATCATGTCTAGTCATTTTCATCATTGAATGTCACCTAAATAATATCCGTTATTATAAAATCTAGGATCATATCCTAAAATTCACTATGAAGGCCACCATAACAATCTAAGTGGAAAAAACTCAGGATAGGCTACTCACGGTCCACAATCTAAGTCCAAACAAAGAAGATACAAGACATGGAAAACTCATCATGAAGTAAACAACATGTGAGGGGGTATACATAGTGTGTGACCTCACCTAATCACCTGGAAATGTATGATCAGAACATGGATTTCTAACCATGTAGTCTCACACAGTATGTAAGGGTACTACATGGTGTGCCTCAGCCACCTGGGGCCCTGCCCGTGCTCCTGATTGTGTATTGTTCCATGTACTCCCAAAGTACACATCTGGACTACTAACTCCAGGTCACACGACATGTGATACTTATCTTCCCCAAAAGCCTAAGCTTCTATAAAATCCTGAGAGCATGTTGTGTGTTCTTCCAAACTATACAGTGTGTAGTCATGATTTTCATAAAACCTTTAAAATCCTCACACAGTTCCAAATTCGGAACCTCCACCACCAAAAATACCATTTGACCACCTGAAAATGGTGGAATCTTCCTTCAACCATCAATTTCATACCTCCAATGGTTGTAAATCATATCTTTGGCTCTTTCGTACAAATCCACCACTGCCACAAGTGCCTCCCACCGTTGTCATCTTGGATTTGGATCTCGAATCCATGAATCCATCATGACCACCAAAAAACCATCCTGATCTATCCTAAAATCATCATCTTGGTCATTTCACATGAAAATTAAATGAATCCAAGGGTCTAATCAAGCTCATCCTACCCTACAATGTCGAACCAAGACCCCATAGGGAAATAGTGAAAATCACGAAGAATAATGGGGGGAACATATAAACCAAAGGTGCAGAAGTAATTAGAAAACATTTCTTGGACAACTAATATATATTGGGGATGTTCGGGGTGAGAAACATGGTACAATTGGGATAAATCAAATAAACGATCTAAATCTGATACACGGGCTCATGAAAAGGCTCGATTTAAACGCAGATCAAAGAATAGAGGTTAGATTAAGCTAAATAATTTAATCATGACAAAGGAAACCAAAAATTATGTTCTAACCTTGGTATTGGATCATTTCTTAGTGAATAACATATATTCAAATTATGGGGAAGATTTTTTGTGTTCATTATTCCTCGATTCACCTGGATCTTGAAGCTCGTTGTCGTCTAATACCAATTCGTTAATAAAGAATGATGGATTCCTACTCCTAATAGTCCCAGGGTTATATGAATAACTCTGGATATTATCCATAACATAGTCTTTATAGGGGATTATATATTAGGTCATTTAATGAATTAATTAAATATCTATTAATTTATTTCACAAAACATACCCGCCAATGGCCTCTTTTAGCGGACATCCCATGTCACGAACCAGATCTGGTCGCCATCAAACCGGAAACAAACCCAGCCCATGCCAAGGCCTGAAGGGCGTTCCCAATCCCCACGGGCTGGCACAAGGTCACGGGTATCATATCATGATAATTGGGAACGATTTACCTGATTTTATAAACATTAAACAACAAACAAACTCAATAAGACAAATCTGGATTTTTTTTAACTAAAACCGTCTTTTACAAAAATTTTGAACTCAAATACATAAGTTAAAAATATGATTAAAGACCATTACAAAGATACAAAACCAAATAAGAACATCCCAAGAACCTCCACATGGAAAGAGGAACCGCCCTCAAGCCATCTCCACGCCACTACATCCCAATGGACAGCTAAAAACCTGAACCAATGGCATAAAAACTGTACCCAAACCCGTGACATAAAATAAGCAAGTCTACTTACACCCAAAGGTGTATGTAGGGTGTGAGAGAAATCCCAGTAGGATACCACCTCTATAAGATTCCATGTGATAAACATTTCATGACAAAAAGTATTGCAAGTTTTGTAAATAAGAAATGCTAGTTACAATTTTCTAAAGGATGCAATAATAAATGAAAACAGTTTTCATGTGGGATAATTTTAAAGGACCAAAAATTTTAAAATAAATAACAAAGCTACTGAATTTTCCAGCCAACAATACCGTATACCGATGGTAAGTACAAAGTATCTAATGAGCACAAGTAATAGGAAATAACCCCTAGGCACTAGCAAGCTGTGGGTCCCAGGTACCTCGTATCTCGATGAGAGTAACCACAAAACAATATCTGTTCTCGTGCACGAGCCACTAGTAGGGATCATACCCATAACCTAGTGGTCCCCAATCATCATCATCATTTTTTAGTTAGAGTTGTAAGCGTCAATCTTGCTATGTGAAACTGAGGCCAAACCCCACAGATTCACTAGCATACTAGTACACGTCCACCCACCTAGATACCCGGGTTTTCCCTTTGTGCTCAAACAAGTTCAACAATCCAAGAAGTATATTTTTCACATGAAAATATCACTTCCACATCACACATTAACCAAACAGCCCCATGTACATCACACAAGTCAAAAATTCCACTTTTCATTCAAATTCATTTTGAAATCAAACTCACACCAAAATTGCCTACAACACGTTTAACATTTCATTAACACCTCCACAAATCCTTTAAACGATTTTATAAAACCATTACAAGATATTCAACTCACATAACAACCCAAAAACATGTCACATAATACTCTTCTCAACTCCACAATTCATTTTATCAATAAACTCACACGAAACATCCCACACCCTTGTTTCGCACACAAAACACAATTTAGTAAAACATTTTGGAAATTTATAAAACATTCTAAAAATGTTTGACATCTCAAATCAGCACTTTACCTTTCAAAAACCCACATTAGGTGAACACACTCACCCAAACAGTACATATAAACCCTTTCCCAACATTGTTTAACCAAATAAAACATTTTCAATTTTTATAAAACAAACCCAAGAGGTATAACCATTGTTTGCACACTAAACCCATTTCAAACCACTCATTCAAAACCAAAATCATACCAATAACAATCCAAAACAGAATTTTCATCCCTAAAACAATTATTAAAGCACCCCCAAGTTCTATAAAAATATATCAAATAATACCACAAAGATACACATGAAAAATACACGTTTTCATAAATCACCTTCAAGAAGTACAACACAGTTTTACACCTTAAACTCAATCAAAAATCTCTTTTCAAGGCCCACATGATAATAAGGAATTACCAAACCAGAATTTTCATCCCATTTCAAGACTAATAAATCACTTTCACATGTTACAAACTAAACCCAAACATTACCCCATGAGTCACACATGAAAAGTACCCAATTTCAAGCTAAAATACAACTAAAAATTATATGTTTAACCAAATTCATCAAAAACAGTTTTCACACCACACAAAAAAGATTATAAACATACTAAATTAATAAACCAAGCAAGCTAACACATCATAAAATGGTTACACATGGAATCACCTACCTTTTGAGTCGAAACCCTCAAAACTTGGTGCGAAACCTTAAGCGCACCACCGCCGCACAACAAGGAATATAAATCCAGACCTAGACCACCAAAAATTGACCCAAAAGATACTAAATCAGACCTTATGATCTAACCCTAACTTCTGGACATTTTATAACATAATGAAAGAGGGAGGAAACACTAAGGAGAATGAAAAATTGAAGAGAGAAACACTTACTCAAAACAATCGTGAATAAAACGTCCCAAAATCCACCAGAATATGAATTTGAAAACATCCAACCATTAAAGGGATGTTCAAAAATGGATTATGAGATCATATTGGAACTGGAATGGGGGAAAAAAGTAATAATTGAGAGATTCATGATGGAAATAACTTACCTCCTCAAATCTGCCCGGTTTTAGAAACCCTAATAATTTTAGCACTCAATCGCGATGAAAACGAGCTCCAAAGATGGGGGAAAGGAATGGGGGCGCGCCTGGGCTTCTTAGTGTCTAGGGGATGTGGAATCACTGAAAAATTCATTATAATGAATAAGATATTAAAACATTAAAGAAACAATTTACAACTGGAAAATGGGCTTTCGGGTTGGCCCAATTTTCAAATAAAAACCCAAATCCCCCATGATTATGGATTTATAATGGCTCCAAATTTAACTTTTGTGTTAATATATCATGTTAGGACATTTAGGAGTTGGAATTACTGAATAAAATTAAAAAATGAAAAAGTTATAAAAGAAAAAAAAATTATTTTTAAATCTGGAATTGGGCTCATGGTTTGGCCCAATTCATGAAAACTCACCTATTCTCCATAAAACCTTTGGAAACCCCCAAAACAAAGAATGAATGGAAAATAAATTAAAAATAAATTTAAAATAAGTTATTTATGTGACAATTCTCCCCACCTTGAAAACTTTCTGCCTTGTAAAGTCACAGCAAGGTTAAAGCAACAACCAAACCCCACTGAGAAACCAATAGGTACTCCCTTGCGAGGTTTCACCCCCAAAGGCCAAAACACCTCCAGTGATCAATTAAGGAAGGATTACTCTCACAAATAAAACTTACACCACTTTCCTGAAAGGATCAATAACATTCATAATTTATCCCAAAATAAAACTCTTCAAACACTATCTGAACAAGACACAATCAATTCACCCAAACGAACAACAACTTTGAACAAGGTTACACTTACCTTACTTTAAATAAACCGTTGGGCGCTCTCCAGTACCAACATTTACTCAAGGAAGATGTTGGTAGCTAGATATATCCGAATGAGACTATCTACACCAAGCCAAAACCATAGATAAATCTAATTTACTGGCACTGGGGGACACTAATATGCTCCCCACCATAAGAGACAACCAATATTTTTTTTCGAGACAGAATCAGGACACTAATAGGGGGAGGCCTGAATGGACTCCCTGGTACCTAGGGTATACTTCCATTAAAAATTTCCTAAGGAACATACATGAGAATCATAGTGGTTATTCCCACCATAAGAACCAACCATCTTAATTGACCAGCATAGGCCGACACAGAAAGACCCAAAAATTTCAAGATTTGGGAAGGTCGCATGGTTAGTCCGCACAGTTTGTGAAACCGTGAACTAACTATGTTGATCAATCTTCCTTCATGGCTTTCAGGAACACAATATCTCTTAATCATTCACAAACCATGTGGTCAGCATGTCAAGCCAAATTTCCAACCATTATCCAAAGACTCAATGGAAACCAAAGGGGGAGGGAATGGCATTGGGCAATGTCATGGGTACAAGGCCCTCCATCTATTTCCACAAAACATGAACAAAAAAAGAAAGATAATGATACCAGAGGTTTAAACTCATCTTATATTTCATATTTAGGATATGACTTTGTACAAGGTTTTAAATGACCCTGTGATTTCCCCTAACTACGAGCCATATTCTCTCCGAGACCTATGGTTGGAGCTCAAATGATTGAAGCATCTTCAGCCTCGCAGTTAGTCTTCGGAAACCCACTGAAGGAGAATTCTTCTTTCGTTGCAAACAACAACTACACCGCAATCCCCGATAAGTTTTTCCAAGACATAACACATTCCAAACTCACCTTACCCTATCTCGATATTTCACTAAAACAAGGGCTAAGAAGATGCACACACATCACACCTTGTTTCTTCAGGTGATAAACAATAGAAGTAAAGAACACCTACACTCACCTTCCTCTAAAATGGAAGATTTTGAAGTTTTTCCAAGGGATACATTCACCCAACACAATAGGGACTCTCTTAGGATTTCACAACTTTCACCTATATGGTCAATCGATCACATGACATCATAAGGCATCACCAAACATGGCAATTGTGACTGATATAAACAATGCATGGAGAGGGACCGTATACAACATCCCCAAACAACACACAATTTTACAAAGTGGCCACAATATCCTATCGTGACCATATTTCCCACACTGGTGGTTTAACATGAACTCATGCTTCAAAGAAACTTTGAAGAACCCCAAAGGCCCTCTTAGACAACATCGAGACACTCATCCACACTAACAACCCTAGACCACATCCACCTTCAACGAATCAAGAAACATAAGAAACTATGGTCTCTTTCACCCTTCCACAAGCACTCTCCCATTACAAGAGGAACTAAAAATCAAAGAAAGGAATGGGTGTAGACTCAATCTAAAAATCTCACGAAAAATATTCCTTATATTGATCAACTGGAGGGTCTTCAAACGACAAAACAATCCTGGTTGCACTTCAGTTGTGCACTAACCTTTAATGGGGGTGTACCTTATCCAACGTTTGAACCCAATGACCCAACCAAGATGGTCCATTAGTCAAGATATACCACAAACCAGATCCAAACACAAGAAGGGAACCATCATAAAGGTGTCCCAAAACATTTTTCAAAAGAGAACACTAACCGTCCCTACAATAGAACTTACCGACCAAACACAAACCCAAATCACAGTTCAAACAGAAGGGGTTCTTGGACTCAAAACATCCCACAACATCAACATTTTCAAAAACCCATAATACAAACCATACAAAAATATTCATCAAGACATCATGTTTTTCTTTAAAAGTAATTCTTTGAGAATAAACAGTTTAGCAGTAAGTGTATCCACCAATGGTACCCTATGGGCCTCACACATGCATGTTTTTCTGCCACACCAGGCACCCTCCTCATATCCATCCCAGAACTCACCAATTCATTCCATCAACCATCCATCATCCCATATAACCCCATGCATGTGGTCACTCATGGAAATACCAAAGGTTAAAAAAAGATTCTTTCCACTTTTCAAAACCAAAACGGCCAACCAACACATCTTTTTTCTCAAAACTGCTAACCAACAGATCCAAATCCCAATTCAAATATTACTAAAATTTTCATAAAGAAACAACCATTTATACAAGAACTCAATTTCATGTTATTCACATCAATTTAATAATATCTCATCCCAACAAAACACCCTATGATAGATTAGAAAACTCTATTGGAAACACTTTTTCAATTCCAACTTTAGTATAGTTTCTGCTTTCAAAAGAGGTGTAAGCACACCATTTTCCATTTCAAAATAATTCTGAATATTTAGTTCCAATATTTCATAAATCAAACCATTCCATATTTATTTGAAAATCATTTCACAAAAACTTTACACTTCTTAAAACCAAGTCACTTTAAAACCAAAGTTCCAATATTTCAAAACAAAAGAACACAAGACAATGCGAGAGGAAACTAGTTTCAGTGGGTGACTTTGACATATGGTTGGTAGCCATATTCCAATCACTTAACTGTCACATAGAGTGTTCTTGGGAATATCCTCAGCTCCACATGGCTTGCCAGGCCCTATGAGCTTACTGAGACTATTAACCCAACTCTCTTTTCATTTCCCATAATCATCATTAAACCAAGAAAACCAAAGGACTCCGAAAGGTCCCGACTTACCCTGGAGACGTGAATCCAGTCATGAGGTGTGGTGATCAGCAACACTACTCATAACTGAAATTCAAAGTCCCAAAAATCCTAACTCCATATTATCCTGATTGTTCCCCAAATAACATGACCCAAAGAGAGCAAACCACCCTTTGATACCATTTTGTCACGAACCAGATCTGGTCTCCATCAAACCGGCACCAAACCCAGCCCATGCCAAGGCCCGAAGGGCGTTCCTGATCCCCATGGGCTGGCACAAGTTCCCAGGTATCATATCGTGATAATTGGGAACGATTTACCTGATTTTATAAACATTAAACAACAAACTAACTCAATAAAACAAATCTGGATTGTTTTTAACTAAAACCGTCTTTTACAAAATTTTTGAACTGAAATACATAAGTTAAAACTATGTTTAAAGACCATTACAAAGGTAAAAACCCAAATAAGGACATCCCAAGAACCTCCACAAGGAAAGAGGAACCGCCCTCAAGCCATCTCCACGACACTGCATCCTAATGGACAGCTAAAAACCTGATCCAATGGCATAAAACATGTACCCAAACCTGTGACATAAAATAAGCAAGTCTACTTACACCCAAAGTTGTAAGTATGGTGTGAGAGAAATCCCGGTAGGATACCACCTCTAAGAGATTCCATGTGATAAACATTTCATAACAAAAATCATTGCAAGTTTTGTAAATAAGAAATGCTAGTTACAATTTTCTAAAGGATGCAATAATAAATGAAAACAGTTTTCATGTGGGATAATTTTAAAGGACCAAAAATTTTAAAATAAATAACAAACCTACTGAATTTTCCAGCCAATTATACCGTATACCGACAGTAAGTAAAAAGGATCTAATGAGCACAAGTAATAGGAAATAACCCCTAGGCACTAGCTAGCTGTGGGTCCCAGGTACCTCGTATCTCGGTGAGAGTAACCACAAAAAAATATGTGTTCTCATGCACGAGCCACTAGTAGGGATCATACCCATAACCTAGTGGTCCCCAATCATCATCATCATTGTTTAGTTAGATTTGTAAGCATCAATCTTGCTATGTGAAACTGAGGCCAAACCCCACGGATTCACTAGCATACTAGTACACGTCCACCCACCTAGATACCCGGGTTTTACCTTTGTGCTCAAACAAGTTCAACAATCCAAGAAGTATAGTTTTCACATGAAAATATCACTTCCACATCACACATTATCCAAACAGCCCCATGTACATCACACAATACAAAAATTCAACTTTTCATTCAAATTCATTTTGAAATCAAACTCACACCAAAATTGCCTACAACACTTTTCACATTTCTTTAACACCTCCACAAATCCTTTAAACAATTTTATAAAACCAGTAAAAGATATTCAACTCACATAACAACCCAGACACATGTCACATAATACCCTTCTCAACTCCACAATTCATTTTATCAATAAACTCACACGAAATATCCCACACCCGTGTTTCGCACAGAAAACACAATTTAGTAAAACATTTTGGCAATTTATAAAAAATTATAAAAAATTTTGACATCTCAAATCAGAACATTACCTTTCAAAAACCCACATTAGGTGAACACACTCACCCAAACAGTACATGTACACCCTTTCCAAACATTGTTTAACCAAATAAAACATTTGTAATTTTTATAAAACAAACCCAAGAGGTATAACCATTGTTTTCACACTAAACCCATTTCAAACCCCTAATTCAAAACCAAAATCATACCAATAACAATCCAAAATAGAATTTTCAGCCCTAAAACAATTATTAAAGCACCCCCAAGTGTTATAAAAATACTTCAAATAATACCACAAAGATACACTTGAAAAATACACGTTTTCATAAATCACCTTCAAGAAGTACAACAGAGTTTTACACCTTAAACTCAATCAAAAATCTCTTTTCAAGGCCCACATGATAATAAGGAATTACCAAACCAGAATTTTCAGCCCCTTTCAAGACTAATAAATCACTTTCACATGTTATAAACTAAACCCAAACATTACCCCATGAGTCACACATGAAAAGTACCCAATTTTAAGCTAAAATACAACTAAAAATTATATATTTGACCAAATTCATCAAAAAAAGTTTTCACACCACACAAAACAGATTATAAACATACTAAATTAATAAACCAATCAATCTAACTAATCATAAAATGGTTACACATGGAATCACCTACCTTTTGAGTCGAAACCCTCAAAACTTGGTGCGAAACCTTAAGCGCACCACCGCCGCACAACAAGGAATAAAAATCCAGACCTAGACCACCAAAAATTTACCCAAAAGATACCAAATCAGACCTTAGTATCTAACCCTAACTTCTGGACATTTTAGAACATAATGAAAGAGGGAGGAAACCCTAAGGAGAATGAAAAATTGAAGAGAGAAACGCTTACTCAAAACAATCTTGAATAAAACGACCCAAAATCCACCAGAATATCAATTTTAAAACATCCAAACATTAAAGGGATGTTCGAAAAAGGATTATGAGATCATATAGGCACTAGAATGGGGGAAAAGAGTAAGAATTGAGAGAGTTATGATGGAAATAACTTACCACCTCAAATCTGCCCGATTTTAGAGACCCTAAGAATTTCAGCACTCAATCGTGATTAAAACGAGCTCCAAAGAGGGGGGAAAGGAATGAGAGCGCTCCTGGTATTCATAGGGTCTAGGGGGAGGTGGAATCACAGAACAATTCATTATAATTAATATGATATTAAAAACCTAAAGAAGCAATTTAAAACTGGAAAATGGGCTTTCGGGTTGGCCCAATTCTCAAATACAACCCCAAATACCCCATGATTATGGATATATAATGGCTCCAAATTTATCTTTTGTGTTAATATATCAGGTTAGGACATTTAAGAGTTGTAATTACTAAAAAATATTAAAAAATGAAAAAGTTATAAAAGAAACAAAATTTATTTTTAAATCTGGAATTGGGCTCACGGTTTGGCCCAATTCATGAAAACTCGCCTATTCTCCATAAAACCTTTGGAAACCCCCAAAACAAAGCATGAATGGAAAATAAATTTAAAATAAGTTATTTATGTGACATCCCAAGTCAACCATCTTTATTTCACACCTAAGGTAAATCTCATGCTCTATATTCAACTATGGTATCATATTTCCATTTTGAAACTCTATTTTTGATAAATTCTATTATTTCTAAAAAACTATGCATGCGTGGTATAAAATATTTTTAATATTTTTATAAAATTAATTATGGACACATCGGGCCACATAATCACTCATCGTCTCAGCACCTTGCTCAAAAAATATTCCTTGATCTATTTCAAAGTCATACAAGGAAAAAATTGGGTCTATATAGGATTATTTTGTGGGTATTCACCTTATTATTGGTTAGTTTTATCCCCTTAATTTTTTTTGGGATGAAAGTCTTTCCTGGGATCCTATCCCAAATGAGGAGGGGTGATTTCCCCTTATATGAAGTAAAAAGGTGTGGGTCACTTATCTATGGGGTCAAAATCCATCATATTACATGTCATACACAAGGGTGTGGGTTCCCAATCCTATTAGACTATTGATTCTAGGATTCAACATAAGGGGATCAAATGAACCTTTGTGACATGAGGTGATCCTAGATTTATTTTCTTTTATGAGGTTTGTTGTTTACAAGTGTTAAAAGTGGGGAGTTACATTTAGGAATGTTTTTTGGATTATGGTTGATGAGCCCTTTGGGTGGGGATCTTTCCAATTAGATCCCATAGTAATGAAATTTTAGTTTGGGTTGTGGTTTTCTATAGGAATTCATCCACAGTCCAATCACCTCATAAGTGAATATATAGGGAGTTGTTTTCCCCTAAGACATATGAGAAAGGTGTGTCTTCCCATAATGTGTGTGGTTGTTTATAGAGTCCTCATTCTATGAAATGAATGGATATCTGGGTCATCCCATATTTTCCTATTAACTTGTGTTTTATTTCTAGAGTCCTCATCCTATGGACTAGTTAAACTACTGGAGAATATCCCCCCCCCCTTGATTCATAGGTTGAGGTTATTAGTAAGTGAAGCCATAACTATTCCCATGTTTGTATTCTCCCCCTTTTCTTTGAGTTATTTGTTTGTATGATTTATACCTTAGTGGGGTGATGGCCTACATCCTATGGACCTTTATGATTTTGGAGCATCCTACTGGGTATTTTTATACTCACCTCTGCACAAGCCTTATTCCCACACTTGTTGGTTCTATACAGACAACTCATGGTTTAATGGTGATATCAGTGGATGTAGAACTAGTGGTTCTAGTGGATTCATATCATAGTGGACTTAGTGGGATCCATGGATGGTAGTGTTTGGGGAAGATTTTGCTTGACATGGCGATCTCTTTCTTCTCAGTCACTCGAGGTTGGTTGTTTTGAGAGTATCTGGGCCTTGTATATCCCCCCTTTATACTAGAATTTATATTGTATACCCTAGGATGTTTATAAGATATATGAATGCATATTTTTACATTTCATTTAGTTATGTATTTCTGCATAGATGTGATGTTTTAGTTTATGGTTGATGTATACATGCACAAGTTGTATATACGAAGGATTCCCATATATGATTCATGGCATCTTGGTGTTATTCAACCACCCCTATCCAATTGGAGGTGAGCTTGAGGTGGCACACTTGTATGACTACTAGCCCAGCCAGAAACCTAGTGGGTCATGTCGTGTCAACGGGAATATGAGCTCGATCCTGATATAAATTCCTCATTGGGATATGTCGATGATCCCCCTGAATGGGAGTATGAATATAGTCTCACCCCATATTAGCCAATGGGATATGTTTAAAAGCTTATATGATGTTGGTGAGAGTGGAAATATAGGACTTCCCCTTAGTATCCATTGTAATATGTCAATGATCATCTTCTACTACTACTAGGATAGGTTGGAAGCTTCATAAGATGTGGGTAGGGAGATAAGTTTTCCCTATAATTTCCACTAGGATATGATGATGGACTTCTTCATTGGTAAAGGTAATATAAGCCCATTGTTCAGTAGTAGTAGGGATATAATCATAAACTATTTATCCATTGTTCATCGGGATATGTTGATGAGCTTCATCTATAGGGGAAAGGATAGGGCCTTGCTCCCTAAGTGTTTCCAGAATATGTTAGTATTATTCCTCTAATGTTGATAGGATATAATGGCGGGATTTTTGATCATGAGAAGTATTATAGGCTCAATCCTTGGTTTCCATTAGAGTATGTCGACTAGATCCTTCTGTGGGAATAGGGATATGGGCCCACTCTCAACCTTCAATGGCCTGCTATCCCTAGAAGGACCTCCTTTTGGATGGCCGGGTTTGAGTAATCAAGGTTGGGAAGTCCTAGGTGGCCTCATCAAATGATTCATGAGGAGAAAGGATTGCATAATGTTGGTACCATTAACTATCGATGAGAGGCCTCCTGAGAGGCTATTATACCATAGTGATGAAACATGTGTCCTCATTATTTAAATACCTTAAATAAGGTAGGTAGTTGATCTTACACTCCAAATATAGGCTTCCGGAGTTGTTATAGGTGAATTTTGATGCCACTAGATTTTTCATGGTCCTTTATCAGTGGTAAGTTTCATGAATATTGATTGTTTTGAGTCTCTGTTAGCCCCCCTATATAGTGGGGATAGTACCATTGAGGTATTACTCCCTAAAAAAAGCATTCACCGCTTATTATTGAAGGTACTAAGTTGGTGACAATGCCCACCTACTCATCAGGATCATAGCCTTTGTAGTGGTTGATGCATATGTCTGATGCTTAAAATGTGATGATGATGAACTAGATGATTCCATTTCTTTGGGTTTAAGAGATATTCATGGAGGGTTTGGGAGTCTTGAAAGGATAAAAAAACACAAAAAATAAAACTCATAAATGTAATATCACAAGTAAGAGAATGTTTGATCAATCAATTTCATGAATAAATGATCCATGTCGGGTTCACCATTCCATTTTCAATAAAAACTTCAATGTTGATGTGATTCTTAGCCATGTTTGGTTTGATTCATCATGGAAATATATTCCAAAGGCATACGGTCATTAGGAATTTACCAGTGACATCATGTAATGCACACTGGTCGAGAGGATGGAAGGTCAATCCCATCTCACCCTTTAAGAAATTTTTTTTTCAACATTGTGATTCTCTTATAGATTTAAGATATGTTTATGAATCCTTCTCAAACCCCAATTCATTACTGGTTAACATTGTTCTAGTGAGTAGTTTCTGACATGCGTCAATGTGAATATATGTATATATCATAGGTTCTCTATCTTTTGTTAATTGATTATACTAAAATTTAAAACCACATAGTAAGGTACTCTAAAATTTAGTGCCATCTAGGAAGGTAATAGATGTTTTGGAGCTGGGATCAGACCTATGAGAGAGGCTTCTTATATATCCCTATAAAGGTAATTAGAACCCATGTAGTTTGGTTTATCTTAATGGGACACGTTATAGACTTTAAGGTTGTGTGACTAGGACTTCCATCGTGCCTTTTTATTGTCATATAGCCATAACCTAGTGAAGTTCCTTTTTTTTGTTCATGCATCCATGACCTATTGACTACTATTAAAAATATTCCTATCAATTATAGGTGTGGTACTTATTCATGAGAATACATTTTTGGTTCTTTTCACAAGGAATATGATTCTTTGAGGAAGATTATCTCATATGGAATGTATCCCTTTGAGATAGGATTATATGTCTCCATAGGAATATGTCCTGCTAAGGAGTGATATAACTCACAAAGGATATGGATATTTTTAGGATGGATTTTGTGATGAATATTGTCCAATGAAGATGATTTGTGACTCTCAGGAGGAATATGGACTAGTGAGGGTTTGGTTTGAGATATTTTGGGATTTGAACCTCAAAGAGGTGTCCTACATATCCTAATTAATAGGAATCAAATACCATGTAGTTAAAGTTTCATAGTTTAAGGTCATGTGATAAAATGATACCATGTGGTTTAAAATCATTTTTTATGGATGTTGTCGAGTGGTTTTACATCTCGCAACTAAGTGGTTTTCATGAATTTTTTTTTCATGTGGCTAGGATGTTGTTGTGTAGTTTTATGTAATATGACTAGGACATATATGTAATGTAAGGGGTGAAAATGTAGTATTTTTTTGGGATTATTCATGGGTGGAACTTGTCTATATCATATGGAATATGTGAAGGATTCCTTATTGGGAATATGGCCTTTCCACTCAGCCAATGCTCTGGTGAAACTATCAAGATTGATGCCTAGAGATTACTAATTTAATAGATGATTATGGTGAAGGTCGGATTTTTGGGATTACACCTAGTAGGAGGCCCCTTGAAGATGGGTTAGGGGTTACACCTAGAAGGAGGCCCAATAAATAATTTGCCTCTAGCTAGATGATGGTCATAGAAAAGGATAATTGGACACATGGGGAATATTTCTCCATGGGAAAGAAGTTGGGGATTATGTGTGGGTTTCCCTTATATTATGTACCTAGATTATTGATTTCTATTGATCATTAAATCATCAATGGTGACATGGTTGGGGATGACACCTAGGAAGGAGGACCATGTATACATGGATCATTGAGGGGACCAGGTCGGTCAACATGAGAATTAGAGAGCCAAGATGAGTATCATGAGCCAGTTTTAGCTTCACTGGTGCCCTTATAATAAGTACTCTCATTATCAATTGTATATATGATTTTAAACCCCCTAAGGGACCTATATGTTAGAGAGGAAAATAATTAATCACATTTTATCAAAGTAATACATGATTGATGGGGTTCATGATGCAGTGCACGACCTAGTCATGTATCTTGGGAGATCGTTAAGGAGGCATGGGAGAGCGTCAATAATTAATGAGTTGGTTAAGTATAATGAGTGTTTGTGAGGTCTATTAAGAAAACATGTTAACCCATTTGAGAAACATGGATGGATAAGGTTCCTAGGATAGTGACATATGGGTTGGATTCTTTATCAGGGACACTTGGGTGAAGTTTCACCCTAGTGGTGGATTCAGGTGAGAGGGTTCCCTTGCAAAGGACTAAGGTGAATGGGATTCCCTAGTAAAGGACTAGGGAAAATGGGGAACCCTAGTGAAGGTTAGGGAGAATAGACATCGTAATAGATCTTAGGGTGAAGTGTTCACCCAAGCAGAGGACTAAGGAAAAGTTTCAACCTTATTTGAAGACCAAAGTGAGTTTATCCCTAATGAAGGAACGAGTGAGTGGGATTCCCTAGTAGAGCCTAAAGATATGTGTTTCCCTAATATGGTTGGACTTTATAATGGATATCCCCAATTTTAGATTTGGGAAAAGTGGTGAACTAGGTGTAAATTAGGTTAAATTTGTTCCCAATTGAGAAGACTTGGGTGAAGGTTCACCCTAGTGGAGAGGCCTATATGCATGACTTGGGTGAGTATTTCTCTAGAACATTTTTTGATATGGGTTCCTTCACCAAAGTTTTGAAGAACTAGTGTCAAAGTGGTCTTCTAAAAATGTTTTTAAGTTTCTAACCATATAGAAACACAATTACCATTATTTTTAGTTAATTCACTTAAGTTTTAGGGTAAATTAAGCTAACAGAAGTGGGTTTAGTGACTAGGTTGAACAGAGCTCTTTGGGTATTGATTCATCCTCTAATAGGTTCAAATGGTTTCCAACTATGTTAATTGAAGACCCTTGGGGTCTATTTATAGAAAAATATATATACCAGGGAACACAAAATTTGGGAACATGAGGTAGTTCACATAAGTGAACAGGGCATATGACATGGTTGCACTGATGTGCTCATATAAACATGTTTCATGAAGTGGGCGGGTGTGCTATTGCATTCGTGCAAGTGAAGATTTGAGAACCCGAATACCTACCCTTAGTGAAGATATAGGGACCTAGGAAAAGCATTCTGAGTGTATTTTAAAGGCCTTAAGTGAAGTGATATCCCCCATCTAGAGGATTTTACCTTCACCATATCAAGGTTTCCATCCTTTTATAGAAAAGGATTTCTAAAAGTGCTCGAGCCATACATCATTTCATAAGCAAGAAAATCATTTATCATTCACATAAGAACAACATGCATTTGAAATATGTATTTTAAATAATCATCATATGTGCACACACCCAAATTCTAAAGTTGATTTATCTCTTTTATTAAAGGTTTAAAGTACATACCTATATCATTCTAAAGATAAAAAAGTTCATATATGATTAGAATCAATAAGGTAAATGGTTTTTATACACATCTATAGAGAATGTTTATAAAGGTGAATGAAAAATGGCCATGTGTTGTATGATATAAGCATCTAATTAAGTGGATTAAAACCTCCATATGATAAACTAAACCTAACATTACACAACCTGTATGCAAAATCAAGATATCATTTATTTAATTCTTATCATGTTAATCCATCTGTAAGATGAACCAACTCATAATTATCCTTAATTTTCTCAAGATCATGTCATCACTTAATTTTTGATATTTCATTGGATATGGAAAGATTTTGGAGAATAATAATCAATGGAAAGTTCTACATTACTTTTTTTGGCATGTGATATTGTGTTCTATCTACATTTAGCTTCCATTGATATGTATCATATTCTTTGAAATCATTTAGGCCTCTAGTTTCCTCCCAAAATAATTTGTGATCTTTCCAGCAAGAAATAATTTTATTAGTTGAAAATCAAAGAAAATAAATAAACTTCCATGCCATATAATAATTTAAAGGAATATCTACATCATCGAGAATTATTCCTTTTGAATGTTTAACAATATAATTGATTCCAATATTAGAAATTATATAAATGGTATTCTTGTGATACAATCACATTAAAAAATATAACTTTTTCATTTTATTGCATGCTCTATATAAAGAAGTCCTTATATCATCCATTAATGTTTTTACTCTCTCAACATTATCATTTTCACTAGTTGCATCTTGTTTACTCATACCATTTTCTTTTTTCATTAACATTCTTTATTTCTTGTGATGATGAATTATTAGAAACCAATCAATTATCAATTTCCCCATTTCACATATTTAATTTTGATCATGAATAGTTTTATATTGTTTTTTCTCTCCATTGTGATACCAAACATAATAGTTTGTTTGAAAACCAAATTTTTTTATCTGGTAGATAAATTCATCCCAAATTAACCAAGGTCTTCAGATAAAATTATAAATAGGGTTGTGTATAAGACTTCCATCCAAAGCATTATTAAATGAAAAAATTTAAAAAATTAACTTATTTTGAATCTCATTTGAGATTCGATCAGTATCATACATCCAAATCTTATCCATTATGTGACAAAAAATTAGTTTTTATTAAAATCAACATTGTATATTAAAATTATAAAATTCATGAAAACCATGAATCTTTGGAATATGTATAAAAAAAATCCACAACTAAATATATATTTTTTATCATGGAAACATTTATTAAAGAACATTATAACACGTAATTTAGGAAAACATTTATTTTGTAAAATAAATAACATCCAAGGAAAAAAGGTTTTTACACATTAAACTCTTTTGACATAACAAATTTTGTATTTATACAAAATATGGTTACCTTTTAAGAAATACTGAAGGACCCATGTATGGGTTATAATGGAAAAATATGACTGAATTATTAAAAAATAATAAAACTCCAAAGGGATATATTTTCAACAAATAATAGCTTATACAGCAAAAGTGTGGTTCAATAAATAACCCATACCTTAACACCTTACTAAAGATAGTGAAATAGGTTTATGTTCAATTTAATGTTTACTTTCAAAAAACTCATACATAATAAATTTCCAAAATAAATACAACTAGTGTTTTTGAAATTTTATTTTAGTTAAAAAACCATTTTCATACTCACCACATTTTCAAAGTAAATACAATTATTATAAATATTGTTAATGTTTGTATTAAAAACCCAATTCATTATTATATAATGAATTAATGATGGAATACTATAAATGGGACATGTTAACATCCTTTCCTAACCTAAAACGAAAATAAAAATACATGATTCATACTTTATCCAAGTAAAAAACTGGCATGACTATAAATAAAAGCAATCAATTCCCCTCTTTACATAAAATAACCACTTAGAGATTTCATTAATAATCTCGAGCATGATATAATTCAATATCACATGTCTTTAGAATATATAAAATAACCCACATGGAAATATTTCATGTTATGTGGAAAGAAGTAGGAAAAATAAGTTTTCCTGGTTAATTACATTTATGTAATTTAAGAATGAGAGAATGGTGAAAAAATTTAGCCAAGGGTAACACAAGATTTAAAAACAATTAAAAAACTTATGATAACTCATGAATTGGTATAGCATAAAATACCTAATCAAAATAACTTATAAAAGTTCACTTAATATTACATGGAAAAAATTTATCAATATGATTTGATTATATTTAAGTAAAAAACACAATTTTTTTTAATATGTGTTAAATTAACGAAAGAATTCTTGGTTATATAAACTAATATATGTTTGAAGAACCATCTAACGAGAATGATGAATCAAATGATTCCCATTTTTTTAATGAAACCTAAAAATAAAAATCCCCAATGAAATTAGTAAAACATAAAACCCTAGTCTACTATTATAATATAGGGAATAAAAATGATAACAAATAATATAATTAAAGAATGGATAATGTAAATATGAACAACATAACTTGATTATTTCACCCAAAAATTAAAGAAAAATGATAAAAAAATAATGGTGAGGGTAATCAAAGTGGGTAGAAAACAAGCATAGATAGGTGATAATTTGATCTTGCAAATGGGGGTTATGTATTAATATAGCATTTAAAATATATCAATGGTCTATTAAAACCATTGGTATACTAAAATTATACCAACGGTTTTAATAGAATATTGATGTTGGGTATAAAATCAATGGACATTATACTAAATATCTATTAAAATTGTTGGTATCAGATGAAAACTTACCAACATTAAACCAAAAGTATGTTAAATCCATAGGTAAATGCTACATATACCGATGGTTTTAATAAACTATTGGTATAACCCCATTGGTTCAAGGAATAATTCTAGTAGTGAGTTATCAAACATTTGATTCCACTACATTGGTGCATGTTTAAGCCCATGTATACTTCACTTGACCTTGCACACTAGACCCTCATTATGTTCCAGTATGAAACCTTCCAATTTATCTATGTAGATTTCTTCCTCCAAATCTCTATGAAGGATCATTGTCTTGAGATTTAGTTGTTCAAGATACAAACCTTCCATGATAACTGGGCTAATCACTATTCGAATTGTCATGTGTTTCACAATAGGAGTGAAAATATAACTGAAATCTATTCCTTTCAATTATTGGAACCCCTTCACAACTAGTCATGCCCTATGTTGGACTCTACCATACACTTCCACCTTTAAATGATAAACTCATTTGTTACACATTTCCCTCTTGACTTCTGAAAGATATGTTATCTCCCATGTATCATAAATATGAATGGAATCCAAATATTCCTTTATTACAAACTCTCACTATAATGATTCACTCAAAATGTTTACCTCACTCAATATTTCAGGCTCCCCATTGTCCATGAGAAGTAGAGAATGCATCTGGGAATCAAACCTATGCACTGGCATCTTAACCTTAGTAGATCACCTTAGCTGTATATGTTTTTCTTCTTCCAAACATTGTATTTCCAAAACTCTTCCCTGAGATTCTATTTTCCGTGATCACTCTAGTACATTAAACCTTGGGGATTCCAGAACATTATCATCACCCCTTATTGTGAAACATGGTTTCACCTCTTGGACTTCATATTCCATGTTCCCTAAACAACCTCACACTGGATAGACTCTATTCATATCAACCTAAACTTTATCCACTAGTTCCTTATTCCCAGGAGAATAATTTTCTAGGTTCTAATCATTATAAAGTATCTTTTCATTAAATAGGATGTTTTGAACTCTGATAACATTCTGTTGACTATTATCCCAAAGTAAAAAATCAAATATTTCATCATTATAGCCTATAAGTAAACATGTTTGGGATTGATATTCCAACTTGTCCCTGTATTTGGCATCAACATGTGGATACGTGATACAACCAAAAACTATCAGGTAAGTAAAGTCCGCCTTCTAGTCAAACCATATTTCCTCTAGAAATAATTATTTAAATAGTTCATAAGGACTCTGAATCATGAGATGAGCTACATAGTTAAACTTGTTGATCAAAAATTCATTTGATAAACTAGAACTTAAACTTATTCTCCTAACTCTCAATTCATTCATCTCTTCCACAACACTATTCTACTTAGGTGTTCCTGGTGTAGTATTCTCTATCCAGATTCTATTCATTCAATAGAATTTTTGAAACTCCTTTCCTCCATACTCACCACAATTATTATACCTAAGAAATTTTATATTCACACGAGTATCATCTTGCACCATGGTTCTCCATCCAATGAAATTCTAAAAGACCTCATACATGTGTTTAAGGAAAAACACCACTAGTAGAAATTGGAGTTATGCTGATGGAACTATACCAATGGTTTGAAAAATCATTGGTGTTGGTACCAAAAATTTAATTGGAAAACCATTAGTATAGGTACGTTAGAGAGACCCTATTCCAACAATTTTATCAAAACTGTTGGTATATGTACCATGGAGAGACCCTATACCAATGATTTTGGACAAAAATATTGGTATTGGTACCTTTTACAGACCCTATACCCTCATTTTATTAAGAACTATTGGTATAGGTCCCTTATAGAAACCATATACCAATGATTTTGTAAAAAACATTGGTATAGGTCACAAAAATCAGGGTACCTATACCAAAGGTTCTCAAAACAATTGGTATAGGTACCCATATTTTTTATGGATTCTTTTTTCATATAACATTAAATACATAAAAAGTTAAATTACATGTATATATATATATATTTTTTATTTATAATTATGTTCACAAAAGTCATATTATCTTAGTGGTTAGGTCATTGGAATATAAATGGGAGTTGTTGGGATCAAAATCAAGATGGATTTTATTTTTACATTACCTATACCAATGGTTTTTTAAAATGGTTGGTATAGGTTTTTCATATGACCTATACCAATAGTTTTCCAAAATGATTGGTATAGGTCTATACCAATGTTTTTTATAAAACTATTGGCATAGGTCTATACCAATAACAGAACAACCAAGGACCCTCCAAACCATTAGTATAGTTATACCAATGGTTCCAAATCATTGGTATATTATTTTTTTATAGTAGTGAACACTTTCCATATGAAAACATTGATGAAGTTAATGTATTATAGTGTAACCCCTTGAGATCAAACCAATGTTAGTCCCCATACATCTATGCATACCATCTTAAACTTTTGATTCTTAGGTGTCCTTCCATTCAAATTGAACGACGCCTTCCATTGTTTCCCTTGGACAGAACCCTTGTACATGCCAAAATCCATGTGATCAAGATTTAGAAATTCTCTAACATCTATGATCCTTAAACCTTTATCACTAATGTCACTAATATGGTCATTCCATAACTTTTCTAATATTGAAGATTTTCAATAAGTTATTCCTCTAACATGCATAATACCTTCTGGAACACCAATCAAGTATAATGTTCCATATTCCACACCAAAGGCTACCACCATGTAACCTCATGAGATCTTCCATAATATACAAAAAATGGAACAAAACCTTATGTCATAAAACTCACCAATGAAAATAAATCTCTTCCATAATCTTAATATATGCTTGATGCCTTAAAAATGTATAAAACATACATTTTTTGTTCACACACTCACATATCCTTTTCCAACAACCTCAATCACCTCTCCATTCATAAGGTGAACCTTACCAAGGTAACCAAACATATAATTTCACATGAATACACTATAATAACTTGAGTTAAATAAATATATAGGGTTAAGTATTCATGACTCCAATAAACTTGAGACACTTAAAACTAAATTGATGTCATCCCCTTCAGTTTTGGAGTTTGAAAATGATCCAAAATTAAAATTTCTAGAGTTTACTCACATCTTGTAGCAATCCTTATATAGATATCCCATTATTATATAGTGCCAATATATAGAGTCACTAAGACCGTCCAACTTCCCATGACTCTTCTCTCTTCTATTTCCTCAGCTTTTATTCTGAATCATTCAAGAAAAGCATCCATAATATTTTGATAAATTTAATTCACTTATGATTGTTGATGAGACCTTCTCTCTCTAGATCTCTTAATTCATGATTAGATCACAGATATCCTTGAATATTAAGTCTTTATTTCTGCTGGGTTTACTCACAATGGTCACCATAGAATCCCATGATTCTTGAAGGGAAGATAGAATAATCAATTCTCATATGACTTCATCAAACTTCACACCAACATACCCTAGATGACTTCAGATCATGTTGAATTCATTCAGATGATCATACATTGATCTTCCTTCTAAAATCCTTATACCAAAAAGTTACTTTAATATGAATACATTGTTCATCTTATAGGTCTTCTCATACTTGTTTGTAATCTTCACCATCATCTCTACATTTCTTTCAATATCATGGAAGTTGATGGCCACATTTCAATCCATTATCATCCAAAAAACTCCAAATTAATTTCTATCAATACTTTCCCCTTAATTATTAGCTATTTCATTTGGATTATTCCCAACTAGTAAAATGTTAATGTCATTCTAGAATAAGTAGTCTTCTACTCATATTTTCCAAAACCAATGTTTATGCCATCAAACTTTTCCAACCTCAAATTTCTCTCTTATAATGCAATTTTTTGAAGATAAAAAATTCCCACTAAATTCAAAGAAGGCAAATAGAAATTACCACATGATTTTTCGATGTTTTTGTCTGAATTTCCCTTCAAAAATTTGAACCAAGCTCTAATATCACTTTTTTCACTAAACATAGTTCTTTCGGAATGATCCAACCTATGTTCCTTTAATGTGGAATAAGGAAATGGAAGGTCCAGAAGAAACAAAATTCCACCAAATATATCTATGGATTTGAAATCCATGAAACACAACCTATTACATCAACCTCACACTCTCTAGAACTTCAAAGAGACACTTGTAGTGGACACTCAAAATGTAATATGCAATGAAATGGTAACAAAGTAAAATGAAGGAACATAAGGAATTAATATGGTTCAGATGATGAGAAATAAAAACTTCACTAGAGAGGCAAATAAGATATATTGTAATGGAAGATCTACTCCAAATCACAAGATGATAGAATATTTAGCTCAAGTAAATCACTTTAATAATATATTGTACAAGTAACACTAAACCCACATATATAGAAGTTATCTTCCAGTAATACTAATTACACCACAAAATGATTTTCACATAGGGAACACCCCATGGATAAGATCATTATGGTCATCAATTCCATTGGAAAAGAGTGATTACTGCATTAATTGGATCACCCAGTATATAATTTCATCTTCTAGTGACCCCAAAGAATGCCTTCAACATCTCCTCAGTATCATCACCCACTCATAAAAACTTCTAAACTAACTCATCCTCTAGATTTGACACCTATATATGTTGGTGCCTAAACCACTGTCATTGTCTCTATGTTCTTGAGACCCAGTTCTCAAAACTTACTGCTCTATATTAATTGAAAGTGAGAATTATAAAAAGTTATGCATTTATTATGACTTTAATACTTATTTGAAAAATAGCTTCTCACACCAAGATTAACAATACATATGTTCTCCATGAATATTCAAACAATATTCATGGTATTATAAGTGTTGGAATAGAGGAACCTGGAGATTCAAATCATTCATTGGTGATCTCAATAAGGAATTGTCTTATTCTCTTTATGTTCTTGAGAGTGAGAGAGGAGGTTAATTTTTATTTTACTATTGAATTATTATAGAGCTATAACAATGAGGGTATTGTAACAACACATTAACAGAGTATTGTATCAATATTCATAAAAAATGGGCATCTGGCCATGCATTAGGTCTTTGGCCACTAGGCTTCTGGGCCATCATATGTTGGGTCTTCAGGACTTGTACTGGAGAAACTGTAGACCTAGTGGAGTATTGAACGATGCAATGGTAGTTATTGGAGATGTCAATTAGATATGGTGAGATCATCGAGAGAGATTTGATGATGTGTCTGATCGATGAAAATAGTGAACGACAATAAAGAACACAACAGGTCAAAGCAGCAATGGTGGGGGTGTAAACAAAAAATTGGGGTAATGATAATGTGGAAATATAGTAGGAATGTAGGAAGGGGTTGTTGTAATTTGGGCCTATGGGTTACTTCTCGATTCCTTTGTGCCTCTAGATCTTTGGGCCATGTATTATGAGATTTTGGGTTATGTAAGGGTTCCCTCTCAACCTAGTTAAAAATAGAGATTATCTAGAAAATGAAATAAAAATATAATTGTTAAAGATGGTGGAGGATTTAATCTCTATAGATTGAGATAATTTTTTATTGTTTTTATGTAGTGCATAATAACTCCCAATATAAAAAATGATATCAATTGGAATTTATATTTTGGTTTAATATTCGATAATTGTGTAATATACCTTTATCAAATATTTATTCTAAGTAATTTACCCATTTCAATTATTATTATTGTTGTTATTATTATTATTAATAATATATTATATGACATTCACTTATTTAAATATCATTTGTTAAATAAAAAAATGTTTATTTAAATGATATTAAGTAAAATATATCATATTGATCGGGCCATTAACTCGGCCTGTCAATCCACCATGAAATCTATCAAACCATTGAATAATAAAATATTTAATCAAATAAATATTATTCATTCAATAAATAAATAAATATTATATTGACTAAACTCGTGGATAAATATTTAATTTAATATTCATGTAACTAAATAAATATTTACATTAATGTATTCACTAAACTAGTGAATAAATAAATATTTATTTATTATATTGTTAATTATAAACAAGAGTTAAATTTCAACTCACATATTCTAAACTCAAATATATCATTATTGGATTTATGTGATCAATAATACTTGAATAATTATTATTCCATATTCTAAGAACAATATTTATTCTTAATATTAAATTTACTAGAATTTAATGAGATTATAGATACACTTAGTGTGTGACCCTCTAGGTCTATTTCTTAGTGGCATTAAGTGAACTTACCTAAAGTTCAAAATTATTGTCTAAAAACACATCAAGGCACTCATAGAGAAATAAGTTAATTTTGAAATGAAAACAACCATCTACAAATGCTACTCTATAATATAATCCCTTTGTCTACTCATATCTAATCAAGTGGGATGTATACTAGTGTCATCACCCTATATAATTGATTTATCTTTCTCTAAATTACCAAAATGAACTCATCAATGAATTACCATGATCATGGACTTAATTTGGTAGTTCTATTTCAATCAAAGGGTTAAAGATATCTTCTTTCATTAACTTAGAAGTAAAAAAATCCTTTCTTGACTTATTAAGTTAATTTCATATCACTTATGACACACCCAACATATACTACCTTGTTGGGATCATGATTTTCTTATAGTAAACCCACTATAAGATATCCATATGAACTTGAAAAAGGAATAAACAAAGAACTAGAAATGATTCCATGCTACAAAACCGAAAACATAGAAGACTGCACACCCAAATCATCACACCAAAATGTACAACCTTTTAAAATTCACACAACTAAGAATTATTATAAGAAAATAATTTAAATAATTTGATACAAACGAACAAAATTATTTTACATGGTTCAAAATTGCATCCTAATCCATGGGGGAACACTACAACTCTTTTATTCAAGGTAGTGGAAGATGATTAAAATTTCTCAAGAACACTGAGTGTTTATTCATCCTAAAATCATAAGTGATCCACCCAATTTTTTGTAGTGGTATCCATCTTGTGTGTCTAGTAGTCACTTCTAATCATTATTTTCAGGGAGAATTCTAAAAAGACTAATCTCCCTGGATTTCCCCTCATTCATTCAAGGAATTCCACTACTTCAACTCCTCTACCTGATAAACAATGTTATCGGCCCATAATTTCACATCTACCATTTGAGTTTTCCACACTACCTCTATGAGAAGAAATCATGGGGTAACTACCGATCACATCATCCGGTTTCATCATCTGATGGCATCATCCAACTATATCATCTATGGTATAGTCCGGTGATCTGCTTGATTACATCATTTGATCATCTCATCTAATCAGAATCATCCGCTCATCTGGTATGCATAAACATCAGTTGTTTATCATCTAGAACCTAGGACCAGGTTTTTACCACTCCATTACCACCATCCAAGACCACTAGAAATTATTTACCCAAAATTTATCCTTCTATTGAACTAATCCATTTAGCCAGATTTTTTTTCACAAAAAAACCTAGAAATATCCCACTTGAGAAGCATTTTCTAGGATTCAAAAATAATTCCTTTGTTATATCTATCAGAACTCCCTTTGGTATTGAATATTCCTTTGCAACTACATAGTTTTTCCACCATTCTTTCAGTCATCCCATCCCTACTAAGGCATAACACTACCTTAGTACATCTTATATAAAGACCTTTGTTTGAATATCTATTAGATTTTGTGCCCCATCTATCTTCAAAATATTCATAACTCCATCCTCCAAAAACTTCTGAATGAATTGATACTTTATCTGAATATGTTTTGTTTTGGAATGAAATGTAAAAATTTTAGCTCTGTGAATCACAGTTTGTGAGTCACAAAATAACATATCATCATCTTACCTCCTTATGATATCTTCTAATAGTCACTTCATCCAAATTAAATACTTCACGGCTTCCATTAAAGAAACATACTCTACCTCTATTTTCAAGAGTGAAACTACTAGTGAAATCTTTGACAACTAGCTAATTATTGTTCCTCTAAAAGTGAACACATATACGGTGATGATTTTCTAAGTGTCTCCATCTCCACCAAAGTCAAATTCAATAAACCCTTATAATAACTCATATGTACCAAAGATAAGTGTCAAACCTTTAAGACCCTTTAAGCATAATAGAATCAACTTCATAGCATCCCAATGTTCTCTTCCATGATTCTACATGTATTTTCTGACAACTCACTCTACTTGCACAAAGTGTAGTTGAGTACAAACCATAACATATATAAGGTTTCCAACTATCGACGCATATGGAATCTTCTCCATGTACCTTACCTCAGAATATATCTATAGTATATTCTCTTTGCTAAGTTTGAAATGTCCAACTAGGTGGTGGTTACTAGTTTTTCCTAACTCATGCCAAAGATCTCCACCACCTTCTAGATCTAATTTTATTGTATCTAGTATAGAGTAATGTAACTTAAATATCTCTCTATCCATATCCCCAATAATTGCTTTTTTGGGTTGAGACCCTTCATCACAAATCTCTCAAACAAATAAATTTTTTGTTCATTAATCCTTTCCTTAAATAGTTTGACAATAATCATATTATCAATGTAGAGAAATAATATGACTACCATCATTGAACACCTCTAGTAATAGAAATGGTCATCATTTATTTGGATGAAACTATTCTCTTTCATGAATTCATTGAACTTATGATTCCAATTACTTAGAACCTAATTCAAACCATAAAGGATCTGATTGATCTTGCACACAACATCCTAGGTTTTATGCTCCATGAATCCAACTGGATCCTCTATGTAGATCTCCTCATATAATTCCCAAGAAAGAATTTTGTATTCATATCCAACTATTCCATATGAAAATTATTTATAGCAACCTACTCAACATCATCCAAATAGTTATATATTTAACTACCAGTGAAAATATCTCATAGGAATCCACACCTTACATTTATTGAAATCCCTTTACAACTAATCATGTTGTATACCATCATCTATCATCGGTTTGTTACTTCAACTGATGAACCGATTTATTTTGAAGTAATATCTTCCTATATGGTATCTCCAAAAACGCCCATGTTATAGAAACATAGAGGGTATCAATCTCATTTATTGTGGATAATTCCCACTAATTTGATACTTTCAATATTCTAGAAACTTTTGGGATCTCAGGATCCCCATCGTCCATTAGAAGCAAGTAGTGAAAATCACACTCGTACCTTTTCACTTGGCACCTCTATTTGGTATATCCCTGTATCCATCCTTGTGTTTGTACTCCCTATGATACTAAAAATTCTAGATACATACCTTTCAGATATTTTCCTCTAGATTTTATAGTCCTTGATCTCTATATTTCTTTAGGTCATGGAAACACCATCAAAACTTGACTACCTTCTGGAACTTCCCCAAGATAGTTTTTTGATATTGACGTGATTCCTGAATTCTTCGGAATATCTATAATGTATTGATGTCCATCCAATTGAACTTCTTCCAAAAATGATAATTTTCTCCTATCATAATTCTTCACTGATTTCTGATCCTTTGACATAATTTTTTCATTGAAGATCACATTTCAACTTTTAACCCCTACCAATGGTTGTTATCCCAAAGTTAAAAAACAAACTCTTCATCAATATATCCCAAAAATTAATATGCTTAGGATTTAGTGTCAATTTTATTCATATGCTTGTAATTAGTGTGGATGTAAATGAGATATGAAAAAACTTTAAGATGGGTGAATTTTACCTTCCTTTCAAACTAACTAACTTCTAGTAGTTTCTTCCCTAATAGAGAATGACTTTTATTAATTATGTATACCACACAATTAACCACCTCTTCCCAAAACACTGTTTTCAGTCCCAAAAAAATTATCACACTTCTTTCCTTTTCAATTAATTTCAGGTTCATCATCTTCACAGCTTTGTTATATTTTGGAGTGCCCAATTAGTTATTCTAAAATTGTAGGCCCTTTTCCAGTAAAATCTACAAAACTCTCTACTTCCATACTCCCCACTATTATCAGACCTTGGGCACATAATCATGTAAATGGTATCTTTTTATTATATGGATATTCATTAAATAAAGGATCTGAATACCTCATACTTGTTCTTGAGAAAGAACAACTCAACTTTTCATGTTGAATTATCGATGAAAATCACATAGTAGAGTGATCATCCATGAGAATGAACTAGAGATAGTCCTCATAAATCTGTATAAAAAAATTAATTTTTGGTTCTTTGGTTCCTTACCTTCTATTTAGAAGGAAACCATTTTTTTCTTCCCATAAATAAATTCCCCATATATTCCATACTATAAGATTTCATCCTTCAGCATCCCTTTAGTAGTGAGAAATTTTATCCCCTTCTCACTAAGGTGGCCCGGATGGTCATTCTATAACTTTATAGAATTTATTTGTCCAACATGCATCATAAATTATGATACTCACACAAGTTACAAGGTTGTAGTGAACCAACCCAGAATACCCTCACAAACTAGCATGTTACTCAATCTGCCACATACCTGAAGGTCATTCCCAATTCCCACGGATTGGATACTAGCACCCAAGCATCAACAAAAACTGTAGAGAATGATTTCACCCAACCTAAAGAAGATGACATGAGATATATATTCACAAAGTAAGAATAAATGGTAGAAGAATAACTATAAAAATATTTTCCATAACTAAAATAAAATAGCAGATGTTATAAAACTTAAAACAGTCGAACAAACCAAAAGTAAAAGTCTAACAACAAAGAAAAACTATTAGATTCTAACTACTCCATGTGATAACACTATCAACATCGTAACATCTCACCACCATCTACCCATACCCAACTAATTGAAAACCTCTCCACCTCACTATAGTTCCTTACCTTTTCCTATATCAAAATCCATAACCAGGTATACACAATATTGAAGGAGTGTGTAGGGTGTGAGTAAAACTAGATCAGTAGGATCCCACATAAGTGTTCCATATCAAGTCTCTATACAAACAATCCAACTATGCCCATTTTAAAGAAAACATGGAATGATAAATGATAAACTAGCTTATATCAAAAGAACAGTTAATATTTCCCTTTTTCTACAGTTCACAATACAAGATGGGAAAAATAGTTTCAAAGCATAATTTCCATAAACATTTACCAAAGTCAAAGTAGGTATATCAAAGATAGAAAAATACAAATCCAAATAAAAGGTAAATCACACCAAGGGATTACAACAGGTTAGGATAGCAAGCTACTCATACCAGAATCAATGAATAATGCATTCAAGTCCTTAGATCACAGGCCTAAGGAGTATAGGAACACCCCTTGAGTGAACCCCCCAAATATGTCAACATCATGTACCTAGAACAAATGTCATAGGGAGAAGAGGAACACCACATGAGTGAACCCCCCAATAGTAAAATGGATGATGTACCTAAGCTAAACCTTCCACCAAAGTACCCAAGTCTTCCCATGTGTTGAATTTCTCAAATCATTTCAAAGGGATTTTCATAATAAATTTCAAACAACCCTTTTTGTTGCATCAAACCTACTTTAAAAACTCATTTCCAAATTCTTTGAAAATTTTGATTTTCTTTTACCAAAAAAAAGGGAAAAACATTTTATATTTCAAATCCATTTATGCACACAAAACAATTATGCCAATTCATTTATAAAATAATTTATAAAATAAGAAAAATCATGGTTCATTCAATAAAAGCTAGATATAAAACCACCTACCTCAAATTGGGTCGCACACGCCCACAATGGGATCCACCAACATAAGAAGGAATAAAAATATAATAATGGAGGACCAAAAATAACATGCACCCAATGCACTACAACCAACAAAGGGTTGGCCCTTGGAAGAATATTGCACAACGGATCAAGGAGAAGTGGCGTAACTTCCATAGAGATTGAACATTGAGCAGAGGAACTCAGATGGAGTGGAGACACCCAAACGTGCCTAGAGAAATCCTAGTGTTGAGGTAGAATAGTTTCATAATAAGAATGTGAATCATCAGACATGCAGTGCGACTTAAACCTGCTTGGACAAAGGATTTATGGAATAAACACCACATTTATAGCGTAAATATCCCATAACTCATATATGCTAAAAAACACATCCCCTCAAGTTAAATTTACACCAAAAAATTATTTTACAACATAAAATCAGATCTTATAGTGTAAAGGGAATTTATAGTTTAAAAATAGATTTTAAGGCTTGTAATATTCTTATGTCATAAAAAATTTCATGTCTTGTTCCCAACGACATATTTATGTCATAAACTACACATTTATGATGTAAAATGGTCTTGCAGGCAGTACCCAGCCCATGTTCTACAAAAACTCCCAAAAATAGCTCTAAGACCCTTGAACCTGAAAACACACTATTAAAAATTAAAAATAGAAAACCTTGTTATCCATGATTTATAATATCCACAACATAAGACTTTCCATCCTCGGGAAGTCATGTAGAAGAAGGGCTCCCCCGAAAGAGATGAGTTCATTGCTCCCTCACTGAAGATTCATGCTCATAAGTATCATGAGAATATAATTCATGTTTCCATAACACTACGACCAATGAAATAGACTTCCCATGAAATATTTTCACCTATGAATCAATGATCTCTACTACATTCGCTACAATGAAAAAATCTAGCTCCAACTTGATCTCTTCCCAACTCAGGACATTAGAGGGGTTAGGATGGTACTTCATAAGATGATATATGTGGAAAATATCATGGATACCTATTAACTAATTTAGTAATGAAAACTGATATACAACCTATCCAAGCTGCTCAGTGACCTCTCAACACCATGATCAGTGCGGTATTGAAAAACCATGGCACCCCTTCACGGCGCATCCTTCTCCCCGCAACTCATCAGGAACATTTTCACGACGCAACTGATTGTGCTGCAGTGTGATTTCCCCTGTCTCATCTTCTTCACGACACAACCTCAAAGATTGCGGCGTTAGGCTTTTGTGAAAGAGAAACTTCTCCATTCATCCTCAACCTGCTGCGGCGTTAGGCTTATGTGAATGAGAAACTTCTCCATTCATCCTCAACCTGCCACAGCGTGTTCCGCACCTTCACGTCGTGGTTTGAGTCTTTTCAAAAAATCTTCGTTCCTTTGCATCTTCACTCAACTCCAAAGAGCCTCCAACACACCCATGAGCATGCTGTCAATGAATTCAACATGAGAACATCTTCAAAACCCATGAATGAATTGTCTCAAGAAACAAGTCATAACATGTCTCCAATGTGAAGGTGATTCAAACACCATATCATGAGATAAAATGGTGTTTATAAGAGTACTCCAACTCCCGGTGTAATATCAATGTTATATTGAACATGTCTCAATTCAAAACAACTCACAACCCCCCTTTGCAATTCAATTCATGAGGGCTCTTCAATTCCTGACACTCATAAACTTCCTCAAGCTCCAAGCACTCTTCAATCTCCCTAAAGGATTTTCAATCTCCTCTATATTTGTTGGCAACATGCGAATCAATGCACAAGTTCTTCTCCAAGCTTCAGCTGCCAATCACCTCATGTCCCCCCCTTCATGAAGACTTCTCTTCTCTTCTCCTCTCCCTTGCAAAGGAAACTCATGTCTCTCCCCCTTTCCAGGAAGAACTCCTTTTGTATTATCCCCCTTTGTAAACAAATTGAAAGGAATGAAAGAGGGAAAATAGATATGGAAACATACAGGGGTTTTGGGAGAGAATTCACTCCCAACAACATTCTCAAGTGTTGGAAGACATCCTTCGACCGGGTCTTCATCAAGATATCCGCAGCATGCTTCTTGGTTGAAACATATTCCAATGAGAGCTCACCATGTAACATCCCGTTATGTTTTCAGGTACTGTCTCTAAGTGCCTTTATTTTAGAGTAGTGACTTGGGGGTGTGTTTGGGTGAAATTTTAAGTGAAACAAAAAGGAAATGGCTTGTGCACGGTTAGCGCACAGTTTGATAAACCGTGCGATCAAACCGTGCCAACCTAACAGCACTGGACAGTGGGGTACTCACGGTGTGCACACGGTTTGATAAACCGCGCGACTAAACTGTGCGGTCACTTAAATTTAGATCCTTAAATTGTGGATCTCGGCCGTTTTGCCTCTAAATGCTTCGTTTTTTCTCCTAAGTGGCCCTAACTCGGGATTTTTCTTCTCCTGGGTTCAGAGAAGGTTCTCCCTTTGATTCAGAGATGATCCAAATGCTCCTCTTGGTGAATCAAAGTGGGATTCTCAAGGTATGTGATCGTTCATCTTCTTTCTTGATTGGTTTCTTAGATCTATCTAGATCTACTTCTCCTCTTCTCTCGGTTTCTTAGATCTATGCCCGTTATTGGTAGATCTAAGTGTGTGGTACCAAATTTGATGAGATTTGGTCTTAAACTTTCTAGGAGAAGAGATCTAAGGTGCGTTCTTGAAGAAGAGACCCGTTTTTCTTGAGCGTTCTCGACCTTTGTGGTTTTGGTCAAAAATTTCGAGGTAGGTGGTTCCGTCCCGTCTTTCCAAATTGATTATCATTGTATTTTCTTGATTTATTTCAATTATTGATTTAAATTCAATTGCTCAAGTTGCTTTCAATTAAATTGATAAAAACTCGATTATATTGAATTGAGATATTTGAAATGGTTTTGGCATGGAAATTTGGAAAACTCCAATTCCATTGAATTGGGTGTGTTAATGGAAAATTGGTCGGTTTAAATTGTTTAATTTAAATTGTGGATTTGATGGAAATGTTTTCAATTAGATTGTTGAATTTAATTGTGGAAATGAAATGTGTAATGATGGAATTGGTTTTGAATGGATTTTAAACTTATGAAAATGGCTTGAAATGATTTGATAGAAACACTTGGGTTTTGTCTTGTGAAAAAGGCATGTTTTGAATAAAACCTGTTTTGGTTTTAAATGGAATGAAATTGGAACTTTTGAAATGGAAGAATGAGATTGATCGTATTTTAAGCATTCTTAAAATAGTTCACCCATCATGTAAGAGCGCATGCAAGCCTTAGGTAGTTAGTGAGTTATTTGGATACACTCTACGTTACGAAAACGTTCTAAAACATACTTGCGGCAGGTCACATCCCTGATGGGTTGGTGACGGGTTTCTTTTGGCCAGTGTCATAGGGACGTGTGTATACACATTTTTCTGAGTTCACATAGAGTATGCAGAATCCTATAACTGGTTAATACTATCGTACCTTTTGGAAGATGACCATGTTGCTCGCTTGTTTATTTATATTTGAGATATAAATGTATGCCAATGATTGTGAACTGTTTTACATGTCTTCTAAATTTATATAAACTGTTTTATATAAATTTTTTATTTAAGCCATTATTTTAGAAATATTCCATCATTTGTAAAGCCTTTTCTTAAAGTAATTTTTCCATCATATGAAAATGTATAGCATGTTTGTTGAAATATGCTTTTGTGTTGCCAAACCTATTTATTTGAAAATTGAAATATTTTCTTTGGATAATCTATTTTTGGCATCTGTTACAGAATCTTTGGTGGTATCCTACTGGGCTTAGGCTCACACCTTACTTTTTCCTTCGGGTGTTTGTAGACTTCCTTTTTCCAGGCTCGAGCAAAGGGAAGGAATCTCTTGGAGGTGGATCCAGCTGTTGATCTTTGGTCTTGGTGAGTTGTGTCCTTGGGGACCTTGGGGCTGTTTTTCCCATCTTTAGTACTTGGGTTGTTGTACTTTGGGCTTTTTATGCCATGTTGTTTTCTGGTACATCACTCCCAGTTGAGTTTCTTATGTTATGCATACTGCTTTGTTTTCTTTTGCTTCCACATTCTTTTGGCAAAATCATTCCCACTTGTATGTTGTACGATGCCAGGTGCTAGTCGTTGACCCGTGGGGATCAGAAATGCCCTTCGGGCTATGTCAGGGCCGGCTCGGTTATCGGATTACCAGGGTACCCGGGATGGTTCGTGACAAATTGGTATCAGAGGAGGTTGAAACATCTTGCCTTGATGACAGTATGCATTTGAGTTTTCTTGTCGGGACTTAGGAGGTATTTGTGATTGAGTGCCTGGCCAGCTCTCACCGCAATGAACCTTAAGTTGTCAGGGGTGGTTAGGGAAATGCGACTTCTGGATTAGTTCTAGTCTTTTCCCTATTTTGATTTGGATAGAGTGGAATCCAAATCTTGTTATCCCTTCTTTTAAGAATAATTTTCCTCGTTACTCAGGTTGAGTGTTAATCTAATGTCTTATTTGTTGTCTGCCGATGTTGTGTAGAATCATGCCTCCGAGGAGACGTGCATTTCAAATCCAAAAAGAGGCTGTTGCTGAATCTCAGCAAGCAAGTCCTATTGTGAATCTGATCGTACCACGATTCACTGTTTTATTCCACCATTACACTGCTGTTCTAAACTAGTTTTGTAATGAATATTCCAAATATAATAATAAATTTCCCTTTATGTTTGAATCATTTAATTAATTTTAATCAACATTATAATGGGAAATGTTACTTGTTTTTATTATTTCAATGTAGGTTGAGATGATTTGGAGGGCCCTTGATGAAGTGGAAGAAAAATGGGCCAAAATCGCATGGATCCATGGACATCTGTTCACTGTTTTGCATAGAACAAAAAATATGTGCATCCAAATGGGCTGAAAGTTTGCGTTCCTGTCCAAAATTTAATAGGATACATTTCTTATTAAGGAACCCAATCCTGATTCATCTTCTATGGGCCCCATCCGAACTGATCTGTCCAAGCCACTGAATTTAAACCGAGTCAAATGCGGTGTTCTATATTTTATCAATATCTTGATATGTAGTTGTCCAAATCATGCCAGACATTCGGTGGAGACAGTAAAGATGTGGGGATATAACGTTTCTATTTTCTCCAAAGCAAGATAATACTGTCTGAAGGCCGAAAAGCATGTTACAAATGGATTGAAGAAATCTGTGTGCCTAAAACCACCTTCCAATTTTCCTATAAAATGACACCTTGCTCTCCCCATTTGAAAGTTCAGCCAGGAGGCAAGGTGCTTCCATTTTGGAGTCCCCAATGAGTCTTCTCAACATCCCTAGTAGTTTTGGAGGCTATGGGAAGTGATACTTCAACATCATCATCTTCTTCCACTCCCATGGGTTTCTAAACCCCTTGTGATCACCCTGAGAGGAACGTGATGTAAATTCCAAGCTTCATGTGTGTAATATTTGAATGATCTTTTAAATTCCAGGTTTTTGTGTTGTTTTTAATCATCCTCTATTCTTATTTTATTGGGTTATGTATTGGTATGTCATTCTCAACTCATATGATCATGTTTGGGGGTACCCATTCATGTGATGTTTCACACACCGTTCACCACTTTCTTTTCCCCCTTTCAATTGCGGTGTTTGGGTGGTTTATATTGGTCAATTGAACTCACAAAAGCACTGTCAAGGCCATGTAAATTTATGTCAGGGTATCACAAAGAAATAACATACAAACCTGGACAGTGCATCGAGTTTTTCGTGTGTTGCCTTGGTGAGTTTTGGTTATGAAGTCAATCACAATTCACCCAATCATCGGCGGTGTCTGGTGAATCATTGTGTGTTTTTGACTGAACCTTAGGATGTATCCTAGTATAAACTCAGTAAGATTCTAGTTCTAGGCGTTACAAACCAGGGATTAAAATATCATAACCTTATATCATGAATCGATGAAGGATAAACATCATGCGAGTACCCCGGGTTGATCACACTTAATTAATTCTGTTAATCTCTACATTGTTTTATCACTTTCATTTTCTATTTTCATCTTTAATCATAAAACTCCCAAGTTTTAGAAAACCTCATTCACTTTCTACATTCATAATCAAAACCCTCTTTTTAAATTAATGATCTAAGGCTCCCTCGAGATACGACCTGGGATTTCTGCTATACTGCAGAAATTCTCGTCAAAATTAAACAACTAATTTGACACGCTCGACAATACGATCAAATTTTGGCGCCGTTGCCAGGGATCCAAGATCATTTGTTTCTTTATTTCCTTTTATTTATTTATTTTACTTCTTAATTAGTACTCCTTTAAATACCCCACCCCATTTGATTGTTTTTGTTTTGGGGTTTGTCTTTATTTTTGGTTGTTTTTTGTGTGTTTTTATCTCTCTCTCTCTCTCTATTATTCTCCATCTCCCTATATAATTATATAGTATAACATTATATTCTTCTTTAACCATTATTAAGTTTTTTTATCCATATAAAATAAAAAAAACACAATAAAAAAATCAATCAATTAAACTAGACATCATTATTGCATGACAAGATCTGGTAAAGAAACAGTACTTGAATTTGATCCTAAAATTGAAAAGTCACTTCACACACAAATCAAGAAATCTAGAGAAGGTCAATCATGTAACATTGAGGAAACCCTTGTGAAACCTCAAGTGTTCCAAAACCAATCAAAAATTGAACCAAATCAAACCCCATAGATCATGGCTGCAAATAACAAAACATTAAAAGAACTGACCACCCCGGATGTTAAGTACCAACCTGCGTACATCCAATATCCTGAGGAAGAGGCCAATTTTGAGCTAATATCAAGACTCATCCACCTCCTTCCAAAATTCCATGGTCTTTCCGGTGAGGACCTTCACAAACATCTCAAAGAATTTCTCATAGTGTGCTCCACCATGAAACCCCAAAATGTGTCTGAGGACTTAATCAAGTTTAGGGCCTTCCCTTTCTCCTTTGATGGTGTAGCCCAAGATTGGCTATACTATTTGTCTACCACGATTGGGGGCTGGAATGACCTTAAACGGCTCTTTCTAGAGAAGTTTTTCCTTACCTCCCGAACTGCATCCATTAGGAAAGAAATTTGTGGCATTAGGCAGTTACAAGGAGAGACCCTTCATGAATACTGGGAGAGATTCAAAAGACTTTGTTCAAGCTGCCCCCACCACCAGATTAGTGAACAACTACAAATCCAATACTTCTATGAGGGACTTATTGCCATGGATCGTGGAATGATTGATGCTGCAGCTGGTGGTTCCCTAGTTGATAAAACTCCTTCTGCCGCTCGTGAGTTAATAGCCAACATGGCTCAAAATGCACAACAATTTAGTACACGAGCAATTGCACCAACCCGAGGAGTTCATGAGGTAAGTCATTCATCCCTAGAACAAAAGGTAGATACTAAACATGATGAGATGCACACCCTTCAAAGTCAATTAGCTCAAGCGTAAGGTAACTCACACTCTACTTCTATTCCATTAAATTGTGGTATTTGTTCTGATAACACTCAATTTTATGACCAGTGCCCACAACTTGAAGATTCATCTGAGTCTTGTGCAGCTGTGTTCCCAGGGCGTCCATTCCAACAAGAACCTCCCTTCAAGCAAGAACAATTCAGGCCAAATCCAAATCCAGGGTGACAAGCACAACCCCAATACCGACAAGGAGGAAACCAAAGCTACCCCAAGTAGAATTGGTATCAACAAGGCAAAGGTATGAAACCTTCTTATCCTTCAACGTCTCAAAACAATCATCCTCCTCCTCTCAAATCTAAACCAAGCCTTGAGTATATGGTGATGCAAATGGAAACCCAGAACCTTCAGTTCTAACAGACCACACAAT
The DNA here is from genome assembly GCA_963277665.1 of Viscum album. Taxonomy (NCBI): domain Eukaryota; kingdom Viridiplantae; phylum Streptophyta; class Magnoliopsida; order Santalales; family Viscaceae; genus Viscum; species Viscum album. The sequence goes on from OY728143.1 coordinate 1,633,835,037, forward strand.
CGGCAATTCAAGACCTACGAACTCAAGTGGGACAATTGGCGAACACCATCGGTGAGATTAAGATGCATGGGTCTGGAAAACTAGCATCCCAACCCATTGCCAATCCGAAGGACAAAGGTAATGTATGTGTAATTACACTTCGTAGTGGTAAAGAATCTTCTCCTTCTACTGATTCTATGAAACAGGTATGTCCTCCTCTTGAAAACACTCCTTCCCAACCCTCAAAAATTTCATGTAATGAAAAACAAAATAAAAAGGGCAATCAAATTATCGTTGATGATTTAAATGAACAATCAATTCCTCTTCCTTTACCTCAAAGACTCTCTAAATCTAAGAAAAACTTTGATAATGAGATTGACAATGAAATAATGGATACATTTAAAAAAGGTCAAGTTAATATTCCATTTTTGGATGTAGTCAAGCAAATTCCCCGTTATACCAAATTTCTTAATGAGCTTTGCACTCATAGAAGGAGGTTGAAGGGGAATGAGAGAGTCAACCTGGGAAGGAATGTCTCGGCCTTGATTCAACCAGAAATGCCAACCAAATGCAAGGATCCGGGCACATTCACGATACCGTGTACCATAGGGGAGACCTTCTTTTCTGATGCTATGCTAGATTTAGGTGATTCCATTAATGTAATGCCTCACTCTGTGTACACTTCTCTATAGGTTGGAGAGCTTCAACCAACATGCATTGTCGTGCAACTTGCCAACCGGAGTACAACGCATCCAAAATGAGTGATTGGGGATGTCCTTGTACGAGTGAAGAATCTCATCTTCCCTGTAGAGTTTTACATTCTTGAGATGGAAGATACCCGAACCCAAGGACATGCCCCTCTCATACTTGGGAGGCCATTCCTCAAAACAACAAAGACGATCATCAATGTTCACAATGGTACACTATCCATGGAATTCGGAGGAGAAAAGGTAAGTTTTAACATCCTTGAGTCTATGAAACACCCTGTTGAAGAGCACTCCACTCTTCCTATCTATTCGATGGAAGTGCTCTCGAATGATGCACACACACACACAATTCTCTCCTCAACCTAAACTCTGATTCTTTTTTGTTTTCTTCACCCTTGGATGATTTGAGTTTTGGTTCTTCTTTTGAATGTTGTGTAGGTTCAGAAAAATGTAAATTTTGTGCTTTAATTGATGAGTGTGTTTATTTTGAGGTACCCATGACTATTGATGATTCTACAAATCTCATTTCAATAGATTGTCTTTCCTTTGAGAATAAACATGAGCAGACAGATAGTTTCATGGACCTCACTCCCTCTAAATCCACTCCCTCAATCCAAAAATAACCGGTGTTGGAAATTAAACAACTTCCTTATGATTTAAAATATGCATATCTTGATGCTATTGACCAATTTCCCGTCATTATTGCGAATAACCTCTCTCCACAACAGGAATTGAAACTGCTCAAACTTTTGAGAGAGTGTAAAAAGGCAATAGGATGGACATTGGCTGATATTCCCGGGATTAGCCCATCTATTTGTATGCACCATATACTTTTGGATGATGAGGCTAAACCCATAAGAAAATCTCAACGTCGGTTGAATCCCACTCTCCTTGAAGTGGAAAAATTGGAAGTCAGTAAATTACTTGCTGCAGGGATCATTTATCCTATATCTGATAGTAAATGGGTTAGCCCAGTGCAAATTGTGCCTAAAAAACAGGGATAACGGTTGTGTCAAATGAAAGGAATGAATTGGTTCCAACATGTGTGAAAAACAGTTGGCGAGTCTGTATTGACTACCGTTGACTGAATCAAGCCACGCAGAAGGACCACATTCCATTACCTTTCATTGACCAAATGTTACAATGATTGGATGGTAAGTCCCATTATTGTTTCCTTGATAGCTGTTCGAGTTATTTCCAAATCCATATAGCCCCTGATGACCAAGAAAAGACAACATGTACCTGTCCATTCGACACATTTGCATATAGAAGGATGCCATTCGGTCTCTCTAATGCTCCTGGTACTTTTCAGCGATGTATGTTGAGTATTTTTCTGAGTACCTTGAGAGTTATATGGAAGTATTTATGGATGATTTCACGGTTTATGGATCTTCTTTTGATGATTGTTTGGAACACATAGGTTCTATCCTCCGCCACTACATTGAAAAAGATATTGTTTTAAATTATGAGTAATTCCATTTTATGGTTGAGCAGAGGATAGTTCTTGGGCATGTCATTTCAAATAAGGGAATTCAAGTTGATAAATCTAAAATTGAATTAATTTCAACCCTTCCATGTCCAAAATGTGTTCGTGAGGTGTGATATTTCTTGGGTCATTCTGGTTTTTACCGCCGATTCATTAAAGACTTTAATAAGATTGCACTTCCATTGTCCCGGTTATTGCAAAAAGATTCTGAGTTTGTGTTTGATAAAAATTGTGAGGATGCATTCAATTCACTAAAATAGAGTCTCACATCACCTCCTATCATCCAACCACCAAGGTGGGATCTCCCATTCAAGCTTATGTGTGATGCCTCTAACTTTGCAGTTGGGGCAGTTTTATCACAAAGGGTTGAGAAGGCTCCTCATGTCATTGCATATGCCTCGCGTACCCTTGACCCTGCCCAGGTAAACTACACAACCACTGAAAAAGAACTCCTTTCTATTGTGTTTGCCTTGGAAAAATTTCGTTCATATTTTCTCGGGTCAAAAATCATCATCTTCTCTGATCATGCTGCACTTCGTTTCCTCCTAAAGAAACCTGAAGCCAAGCCCCGTCTCATACGGTGGATGCTCCTCCTCCAAGAGTTTGACATTGAGAATAGAGATAAGAGGGGGGTGGAGAATGTGGTAGCTGACCACATTAGTAGGATTTCCCCACCACTGGACCATCATGTAGACTCACCTCTCCCCATTGGATAATTCTTCCCTCATGAGAACTTTTGTGATGTTGTGGACCTTACCCCCTGGTATGTGGATATTTTGAATTTTCTAGAAACATCTAGGGTCCCCAATGATTTTAGCATTGCACAATCCCAGAGACTTAAACATGATTCTCGATGGTACATTTTGGATGAACCATACTTGTTGAGAATTTGTAGTGACTAAGTAGTTCGTCGGTGTGTCCCTGACCATGAGTTCACCTCTATTTTGACCTTCTACCACACCTTGGCATGTGGGGGCCACTTTGTTTCTCAACATACAGCTCGAAAGGTCCTTGAATCAGGACTTTATTGGCCAACACTGTATAGGGATTCCCATATATTTTGCAAGCAATGTAGTCATTGTCAATTCACAGGAAATATCTCCAAGAGGAATGAAATGCCCCAACAACCCATGTTATTTTGTGAGATCTTCGATGCATGGGGCATTGACTTCATGGGGCCTTTTCCAAATTCATTTGTCTTTGTGTAAATCTTATTGGCTATTGACTATGTATCTAAATGGGTGGAAGCAAAGGCCACTAGGACCGATGACTCTCGAGTGGTTGTTGATTTTGTGAGGTCCCAAATTTTTAGTAGGTTTGGTTTACCAAGATTCATCATTAGTGATCAGGGTTCACATTTTTGCAATCACAAAATGAAAAATTTGCTTCGTATGTATGGGGTTGATCATAAAGTCTCCCCTGCATATCACCCCCAAACTAATGGACAAGTAGAAATATCAAATCGGGATGTTAAACGAATCTTGGAAAAAACGGTACAACCCAATAGGAAAGATTAGAGATTGCACTTGGATGATGCATTTTGGGCATACCGTACTTCTTTTAAAACCCCAATCAGAATTTCACTATATAGAATTGTGTTTGGAAAGGCTTGTCACCTCCCAGTGGAGGTAGAACACCGTGCATATTGGGCTGTTAAACAATGTAATATGAACCTTTCAGATGCAGGTGAGCAAAGAAAGCTGTAGATCCATGAGTTTGAAGAAATTCGACGTGATGCATATGAAAACTCCCGAATCTATAAAGAGAAGACAAAGGCTATTCCTAATAGCATGATTCACTAGAGGAAGTTCCATATTGGTGAGAAGGTCCTCATGTACAATTCCGGGCTTAAGATCCACCCAGGTAAGCTTCGTTCCCGATGGCTCGGTCCTTATACTGTTACTAATGTTTACCCTTTTGGTGCAATACAGGTTTTGCATCAGCCGAGTGGACGAAGTCTTACCGTCAATGGGCAGCGACTTAAACACTTCTATGAGGATTATCCGAAGAATCCGGTGGAGGAAATCCACCTTTTCGACGCATCATACCAATAAAACACACTAGGTTTTATCCTTCTCACATTCTCAATTATTTCAGTGAGGACACTGCACATTCTAGGTGTGGGGGGTGGATACATTCCTAGTTTAGTTATCAATTTTCATCATTTTCTCCTTTTGTTTTCTCTTTTTGGCCTTCTTTATGGTATTTTCATTTTTCCTCATCAACAATTTTGAAGTTCCATGATTTGGAGACCATAAAGGGGGGGAAAGTAAAAATACCATAACAAGGCTAAAAAGAATTTGTGTATGAATTTACCATCAATGAGTGATTTTTTTAGTGAATTGGTTTTCTGTCAATGATATAAATGGTCATATCTATGTGGAACCTTAGAGATGATTGATGCCCCTTGTGTGAGTAGTTTTTGAGAAAACTGTGTCACTAATACCTCCAAAATTTTTTTTTGCACCAAACTAGAAAGTGTGAATATTTCTTACTTAATATAAGTTAAATATATGTTGGGTTAATATTTTTCATCTTTAAATGATATTTCCATACGTTCGTTCCATATCCGACCTGTTTCATTACTATACCAAATTGACCTATGCGTGTGTACCTAATGTCCGACTATTGTACGCCCTAAAAAAACAAAAACAAAAACAAAAAACAAAAAAATTTATTGTGTCTTGGGTAGGTCAAAAACCACTCCTCGTTAACCTTTGATCTTGTTATAACTATTGCAATTAGTGTCGTGAGAAGATCAAATAAGGGTTGAGAGATGAGTGTGAGATTTGTTCCAAATGCAAATTTAAAAAAAATATAATAAATGAGGGGAGTGAGGAAATGTGCAACATATGGGGATATCTAGGTCAGGAGCTTATGGTTTGACTTATGAGAATTCTTAAATGAGTGAGTCTTGAAATATGATTGCAAAGGATGTAGGACAGGTTCGGTGAAAAATCATTTAAAGCTGAATAATGTTAAAATAACCTATATTTATTTAATAGAAAGTGGAAAGAATAGCATGAAATGGTCTTCACACACACACATGGAGAGTTGGTGTCATGGTTTACTTCTGAATTCCTTGCTCAATTGGGTTTCATGAATCTTTTTGAATTTCGTTATGATATGATTTATGAGACATCTTTTTCTATTTTCACTAAGAAGAACTCATTGGTGTGGTTCATGCATTGATCAATTTACTTTAACTAAAATTTATTCAAATGTTGGAAATATATATATATATATATGCAATATTGGGATATGTGACTTTGCCCAGGAGTGTAAATGTTTAGGTGTGGGGGTGTGATCGTACCACGATTCACTGTTTTATTCCACCTTTACACCTTTGTTTTAAACTAGTTTTGTAATGAATATTCCAAATATAATAATAAATTTCACTTTATGTTTGAATCATTTAATTAATGTTAATCAACATTATAATGGGCGATGTTACTTGTTTTTATTATTTCAATGTTGGTGGAGATGATTTGGAGGGCCCTTGATGAAGTGGAAGAAAAATGGGCTAAAATTGCATTGATCCATGGACATCTATCCACTGTTTTACATAGTACACGAAATCCATGCATCCAAATGGGCTGAAAGTTTTTGGGAATGTCCATAATTAAATAGGCTAAATTTCATATTAAGGAACACAATCCTGATTCGGCTTCTATGGGGCCCATACGAACTGATATGTCCAAGCCACCGAATTTGGACCAAGTCAAATGCGGTGTTATGTATTTTACCAATATCTTGATCTGTAGTTGTCCAAATGGTGCCAAACATTCGGTGGAGATAGTAAAGATGTAGGGATACAACGTTTCCATTTTCTCCAAAGCAATATAATACTGTCTGAAGGACAAAACGCATGTTACAAGTGGATTGAAGAAATCTATGTGCCTAAAACCACCTTCCAATTTTCCTATAAAATTGCACCTTGGGCTCCCCATTTTGATGTTCGGCCAGGAGGCAAGGTGCTGCCATTTTGGATTCCCCAAGGAGTCTTATCAACATCCTTAGCAGTTCTTGAGGCTATGGGAAGTGCTACTTCAATATCTTCTTTTTATTCCTCTCCCATGGGTTTCTAAACCCCTTGTGATCACCCGGGGAGGAACATGATGTAAATTCCAAGCTTCATGTGTGTAATATTTGAATGATCTTTTAAATTCCAGGTTTTTGTGTTGTTTTTAATCATCCTCTATTCTTATTTTATTTATTTATGTACTGGTATGTCATGATCAACTCATACGATCATGTTTGGGGGTACCCATTCATGTGATGTTTCACACACCGTTCACCACTTTCTATTCCCCCTTTCAATTGCGGTGTTTGTGTGTTTTATATTGGTCAATTGAACACACAAAATCATTGTCAAGGCCATGTACATTTATGTCATGGTATCAAAAAGAAATAACATACAAACCTGGACAGTGCATCGAGTTTTTCGTGTGTTGCCTTGGTGAGTTTTGATTATGAAGTGAAACACAATTCACCAAATCATCGGCGGTGTCTGGTGAATCATTGTGTGTTTTTGACTGAACCCTAGGAGGTATCCTAGTATGAACTCAGTAACATTCTAGTTCTAGGTGTTACAAACTTGGGATTAAAAGATCATAACCTTATATCATGAAGCGATGAAGGATAAACATCATGTGAGTACCCCGAGTTTATCACGGTTAATTAATTCTGTTAATCTCTACATTGTTTTATCACTTTCATTTTCTATTTTCATAATTAATCATAAAACCCCCAAGTTTTAAAAAACCTCATTCACATTCTACTTTCATAATCAAAACCATCTTTAAATTAATGATCTAAGTCTACCTCGAGAGACGACCTAGGGTTGTTGCTATACTGCAAAAATTCTAGTCAAAATTAAACAACTAATTTGACGCGCTTGACAACGCGATCAGGATCCAAGTCTGGTAGAGGCGATTGTTCGCACTGTCCAAGATCTGGGACATGCACCACCTCCAGTCCCTGTTCAGACTCCAGCTATAGATCCTCAGAGTGATATTCTCCAAAGTCGTTCTCAAGAGTTCCTACGCCAGAAGCCACCAGTCATCAAAGGCTCCACTGATCCTCAACATGCCGAGGAATGGTTGAGTAAGATCGAACGTCTGTTTGGGTTTTTGGAGACACCTGATGCGATCAAGGTGAAGTGTGCCACCTTCGTGCTAGAGGGACCACGTAGAAGATGGTGGGATTCGATGATGACGTCTGGGAAACATGAGGGTTTGGAGTGGAAAGAATTTAGGGTTATTTTCACTAATCAGTTCTATCCAGAATCTATGGTGTTGGCCAAGGCCATGGAGTTTTTCAAACTTGAGCAGGCCAACAAAATCGTGACTGAGTACTCAAATCGCTTTGCTGAGTTGGTACATTTTGTTCCTAAAATTGTATCGAATGAGAGGATGAAGGCTCGACGATTTGAGTTGGGGCTTCGATCAGATATCCATTCTCAGGTTTTCTTACTGAAGCTACCCACTTATGCCGATGTGCAGGATAGAGCAATGATGGTTGAGATGGATTTGGCAGGAAAGTCAGGGTTGCAGGAAGTTTCTTTTCTTTCTAGTCACAGTGTTGGTTCCTTTGAGGGAAAACAGAAGCACGATATTTCTCATGGTGGTTCTCGGCAACAGAGTCATTCCAAACCTCCGGTAGCACCAGGAGGGGCTTCCTTGACTTTCTATCAGTGTGGGAAGCCAGGAAATTCTAAGAGGGTTTGCACTAAGGCACCCAAGAACTGTAGCTCCTGAGGACGTTTAGGGAACCTACAGAGATTATGCCATCACTTATCTACTCCGCGTAGTGGAACAGGATCATCAGCACCTTCAAATACTGTGGGGAAAACAAATGCTTCACGCGCAAAAGGGTTCCAGCCACAGGCATCCGGAATGAAGCTTCTTCCCGCAGTGGAAGAGTCGCCAGCGGTAGCTGATGCAGGTCCTGCAACTGTGAGAGGTACCATTACTATAGCTTCGTCTTTAGTGACAGCTCTTTTTGATACTGGTGCATCTCACTCTTTTATTTTAACTCATCTTGTTAATCTTCTTAATCTGCCTATGGAGCTTTTATCTTGTGCAATGGATATTACTACACCCCTTGGTGTTATGAGAGAGAAGGGTATCTGTAGTCCTGCTTGTGTCTTCTCTCTATCAGATGTTGATCATTCTTGGAATTTCTTGGTTCTCGACATGAAATCTTTTGACGTCATTTTTGGGATGGATTGGCTCATTGCCAATAAATCCCGGATCAATTGTTATCTTCAATGGGTATACCTTACTACACCCTGTGGTGTGTCTCTTGTTTTTCAAGGAGAATGAGACCCAAGGTCAAGCAGAGCCGGACCCTCTTATCCAGAGTTGGGGAAAGTTATATCAGCATTTTCTTTTGATCTGGAGAGAGACTCAATGTGTGGTGATCTTCCTCCAGTCGTTGCTGCGTTTCCAGACATGTTTCCTTCTGACTTCTCTGGTTTTCCACCAGTAAGAGAGGTTGACTTTTCTATCGACTTAATGCCTGGTACTCAACTGGTTTCTATTCCCTCTTACTTAATGACTCCAACTGAACAAAAAGAACTGAAGTCTCAGTTAGACGATCTTCTTGAGAAAGTATTTATACGCCTGAGTGTGTCACCTTGGGCAACACTTGTTCTCTTCACTAAGAAGGCAGATGGTTCTCTTCGCTTATGTGTTGATTATCGAAAGCTCAATCAAGTTACAATAAAGAACAAATATATGTTACCACGAATTGATGATTTGTTTGATCAATTGAAAGGGGAAAAGTGGTTTTCAAAAATTGATCTTCGATCTGGTTACCATCAGTTGAGGATAAAAGAATCTGACATTCCTAAAACTACTTTTTGGAGTAGGTATGACCATTATGAGTACCTTGTTATGCCCTTCGGCCTAACAAATGATCCTGTAGTTTTCATGGCTTTGATGAACACGGTTTTCTGTGAGTATCTAGATGCTTTCATGGTGGTTTTTGTGGATGACATTATTTTTTACTTCAAAGCTGAGGAGGATCATGTGCATCATCTGAGAATAGTTTTGAGTCTTCTAAGTAATCACCGACTTTATTCCAAGCTTTTGAAGTGCGATTTCTGGATTCGAGAAGTGAAATTCTTGGGACATGTTGTGTCAGAACAAGGAATATCAGTTGATCCTAAAAAGGTGAAGGCTGTTATGACTTTGGAACAACCACGAAATGTTTTCGAGATTCAGAGCTTCTTGGGATTAGCAGGATATTATCGCCGATTTGTTAAAGACTTCTCAAAGTTATCTTATCCAATGACTGCACTGACTCGAAAGGGAGTGAAGTTTTCCTGGAATGAGAGATGTCAGAGTTCTTTTGTTGAGCTAAAGCGTCTTTTGACTACTGTACCGGTGTTAACTCTTCCTGAGGCTGGGATAGGTTATGTGGTCTTCTGTGATGCATCGGGTTCAGGTTTGGGATGTGTCCTCATGCAGGGTAATCATGTTGTTGCCTATGAGTCTCGTCAGCTTAAGCCTCATGAGAATAACTATCCTACCCATGACCTTGAACTTGCAGCTGTAATTCATGTACATAAATGTTGGAGACATTACCTTTATGGAGAAAGGTTTACTGTGTATTCAGACCACAAGATCTTGAGTTATATCTTCTCTCAAAAAGATTTGAACCTTTTCCAAGACGTTGGGTGGAGTACCTGCAATATTTCGACATTGACATTACCTATACCCCAGGGAAAGGGAATGTAGTTGTAGATTCGTTGAGTAGGAAACTTCCATCTCAGACTGTGAAAGAATCTTCAGAAGAGTGGATTTTGATGGCTCTTTTTGCTCAGTTGAAAATTGGAGTTCAGTAGAAAGGGAATGATGTTTCATTAGCTAGTGTTTAGTTGACTTCTGCTCTCCTCGAATTGATTCTTCAGGAACAAAAACTAGATGATGAATTCCATAACTTTAGAGACTCTCTTTATAGTGGGGAGACCGACACCCTGTGGTCATTCTCCAAAGAGGGTGTCTTGTGTTATCGAAACCGTTATGTTGTGTCGTTATCGGCAAGGAAGGATGTGATGGGGGTTTGCCATAACTCTCAGTGGGTGGTACACCCAGGAACCACGAAGATGTTCTTTGATATGCGGCGATAGTTCTGGTGGCCAGGTATGAGACGAGACATTACTGAGTTTGTATCTCGTTGCTATACATGCAAGCAGGTGAAAGCCGAGCACTATAAACCTTCAGGTTTGCTTCAACCACTTCCAGTCCCTATATGGAAGTGGGATGAAATCTCAATGGACTTTGTGGTTGGGTTACCTCAAACCCAAAGGAAGAAGAATGCGATATGGGTTGTGATCGAAAGACTGACCAAGTCGGCTCACTTTATACCTATTCGAGATACAACCAAAGTTAAGGAATTGAGAAATATCTATGTGAAAGAAATTGTTTGTTTGCACGGAGTTCCATCTACAATAGTCTCTGATAGGGATCCTCGATTTAATTCTCACTTTTGGAGAGGCCTTCAGGAGGCATTGGGATCTCAGGTCCATTTGAGCACGGCCTACCATCCACAATTAGATGGCCAGACAGAGAGAGATATTCAAATCCTTGAGGACATGCTTCGTTCTTGTGTTCTCGACTTTGGTGGATCTTGGGATAATCATCTGGGGTTATCTGAGTTTTCTTATAACAATAGTTATCAATCTATGATTAAGACGACTCCTTTTGAGGCTTTGTATGGCCGTCCTTGTAAGTCTCTTTTATGTTGGTCGGATATTGGTGAAAGTTCTTTGGTAGGACTGAGTTTTGTCCAAGAGACGACATATAAGATCCAGTTGATTCGTCAGAGAATATTGACAGCAGAGAGTCAGTACAAGTATTTTGATGACAGCCACCGTAGACCTTTAGAGTTCTCAGTTAGTGACCAGGTGTTCTTGGAAGTTTCACCCTGATTGGGTCATCGACGACTTGGGAGGCAAGGGAAGCTTGCTCCTCGTTTAGTGGGACCTTTCGAGGTTGTTGGTCTTGTGGGAAAAGTTGCTTACCGTCTAGCTCTACCACCATGGCTGACGTCGATACGTAACGTGTTCCATGTATCGCAGCTGTGGAAGTACCTCTTTGATCCATCTCATGTTGTGAGCTAGAGTGATCTTGAAATTGAACCAGATTTATCTGTGACTGGACGACTAGTCAGGATTGTTGATTCTGAAACCAAGATACTTCATGGGAGAATGATACCTCTGGTCCGTATACTTTGGAAGCATGGTTCAGATTCTCATGAGACGTGGGAAAGGGAGGCACTAATGAGAGAGTAGTGGCCTCATCTTTTTGATGTGGAGGTTTCTTCATAGGCTTTCTGGGGGCAGAAACATCTTATGGTGGGGAGGTTATAACATCCCGTTACGTTTTCAGGTACTGTCTCTATGTGCCTTTGTTTTAGAGTAGTGACTTGGGGGTGTGTTTGAGTGAAATTTTAAGTGAAATAAAAAGGAAATGGCTTGTGCACGGTTAGATCATAGTTTGATAAATCGTGCGATCAAACCGTGCCAACCTAGCAGCACTGGATAGTGGGGTACGCACGGTGTGCGCACGGTTTGACAAACCGTGCGGACAAACCGCGCGGTCACTTAAATTTAGATCCTTAAATTGTGGATCTCAGCCGTTTTGCCTTTAAATGCTTCGTTTTTTCTCTTAAGTGGCCCTAACTCAGGATTTATCTTCTCCTGGGGTCAGAGAAGGTTCTCCCTTTGTTTCAGAGATGATCCAAAGGCTCCTCTTGGTGAATCGAAGCGGGATTCTCAAGGTATGTGATCGTTCTTCTTCTTTATTGATTGGTTTCTTAGATCTACCTAGATCTACTTCTCCTATTCTCTTGGTTTCTTAGATCTATGCCTGTTATGGGTAGATATAAGTGTGTGGTACCAAATTTGATGAGATTTGGTCTTAAAATTTCTAGGAGAAGAGATCTAAGGCGGGTTCTTAAAGAAGAGACCCGGTTTTCTTGAGCGTTCTCGTCCTTTTTAGTTTTGGTAAAAAACTTCGAGGTAGGTGGTTCCGTCCCGTCTTGCCAAATTAATTATCATTGTATTTGCTTGATTTATTTCAATTATTGATTTAAATTCAATTACTCATGTTTCTTTCAATTAAATTGATAAAAACTCGATTCTATTGAATTGAGATATTTGAAATGGTTTTGGCATGAAAATTTGGAAAACCCCAATTCCATTGAATTGGGTGTGTTTATGGAAAATTGGTCGATTTTAATTGTTTAATTTAAATTGTGGATTCCAGGGAAATGTTTTCAATTAGATTTTTGAATTTAATTGTGGAAATGAAATGTGTAATGATGGAATTGGTTTTGAATGAATTTCAAACTTATGAAAATGGATTGAAATGATTTGATAGAAACCCATTGGTTTTATCTTGTGAAAAAGACATGTTTTGAATAAAACCTATTTTGGTTTTAAATGGAATAAAATTGGAACTTTTGAAATAGAAGAATGGGATTGATTGTATTTTAGGAATTCTTAAAATAGTTCGTCCATCATGTAAGAGTGCATGCAAGCCTTAGGTAGTTAGTGAATACACTCTATGCTACGACAACGTTCTAAAACATACTTGCGGCGGGTCACATCTCTGATGGGTTGGTGAAGAGACTCCTTTGGCCAGTGTCATAGGGACGTGTGTATACACATTTTTATGAGTTCACATAGAGAGTGCAGAATCCTATAACTGGTTAATAATATCGTACCTTTTGGCAGATGACCATGTTGCTCGTTTGTTTATTTATATTTGAGATGTAAATGTATTCCAATTCTTGTGAACTGTTTTACATGCCTACTGAATTTATATAAACCGTTTTATATAAATGTTTTATTTAAGCCATTGTTTTAGAAATATTCCATCATTTGTAAGGCCTTTGCTTAAAGTAATTTTTCCATCATATGAAAATGTATAGCATGTTTGTTGAAATATGCTTTTGTGTTGCCAAACTTGTTTATTTGAAAATTGAAAGCTTTTCTTTGGATAATCTATTTTTTGCATCTGTTATGGAATCTTTGGTGGTATCCTACTGGGCTTAGGCTCACACCCTACTTTTTCCTTCGGGTGTTTGTAGACTTCTTTTTTCCAGGCTCGAGAAATGGGAAGGAATCTCTTGGAGTTGGATCCAGCTGTTGATCTTTGGTCTTGGTGAGTTGTGTCCTTGGGGACCTTGGGGCTGTTTTTCCCATCTTTAGTAATTGGGTTGTTGTACTTTGGGCTTTTTATGCCATGTTGGTTTCTGGTACATCACTCTCAGTGGAGTTTCTTATGTTATGTATACTGTTTTGTTTCTTTTTCTTTTGCATTATTTTCGAAAAATCTTTCCCACTTGTATTTTTTATGATGCCAGGTGCTAGTCACCGACCCGTGGGGATCGGGAATGCCCTTCAGGCTATGTCAGGGTCGGCTCGGTTATCGGGTTACCAGTGTACCCGGGCTGGTTCGTGACACACCACGTTTCATATTTTCCTTGATGAAGTGGTACTTGATGATTTGACATTGAATGTTCCACCAGATTCTTTAACAATCCAATTGTGTTTTGGTTGTCACACCCAATCATTAATGGGTATGAAACATTTACCCACATGTCTTCAAACTGTGACTTCATCCAAATCATTTGTGTTGTGGCTTGAGTTGTCGCAACATACTCAACTTCCATTGAGCTAAAGGTGATGGATTTTTGCTTCTTGGAGTGCCAAGCAACACACTTTACTCCAATAAAGAAAGAACCCCTCAGAAGTAGACTTTCAATCACCCAAATCTCCAACCCAATCGGTATTGGCATAGCCACAAAGATGAAAAAATGTACCTTTGTCATACCTCAAGCCATAAACAAGAATCCCTTTGACATATTGAAAGATCAGCTGCACCATTGCAAAATGTGACTCCTTAGGACTGCTTTGGAATCGTGCACATAGAGTAACAACAAAAACGATGTTCGGTCTAGAAGTTGTCAAGTTGAGTAAGCTACCAACAAGTCTCCAAAACTCTTTTTGATCCACACTTCATCCTTCTTCATCAATGGACAATTTAGTCCCAAGGGCTATATGAGTGGAAACTTCTCTTGATTATTCTATGCCAAACTTATTGAGTAACTCATGAGCATATTTTTTATGAGAGAAAAATAAATTTTGTTGTATTTTTCACTTGAAAACCCAAGAAAAATATCATCCCATAAATCATCAACATCTCAGAGAGTTTCCTCATTTGGGCAGCAAATTTCTCACAAGTCTGCTTTGTTTCTGACATAAATTATGTCATTGACCTACAATGATCACGGTATGTGAGCTTGTGTCTTATCCTTTGACATAGAGATTTGAATCCACCTTTTCCTTATTGAATTGTGTACTCCTCAAGCTGCTATCCAACTTTTGAGTACAATGCTCAGGGCACTCGTTTTAGCCCGTATGGCCTTCTTCAACTTGCACACTCGAGAATCATCACCGTCAAAGATAAACCCTTCTTGTTGTTCAATAAAAACATCTTCCTCAAGTTCATCGTTAAATAATGATGACTTCACATCTATTTGGAAAACATTGAGGTTTCTTTGAGTACAAATCGCATGAAAGATTTGAATTGTTTCAAGCTTTGTGGCTGGAGCAAAATTCTCATCGAAATCAATACCCTCAATCTGATAGTATCCCTTCCTGTAAACATGGTCACAACACTAAGTTCATCGGAACTCAGGTGGCCAAAAATTAAAACCACAAAACATAAAATCAAAACAAAAACTTCAAGTTAAATTTAACTTTTACATGAGCGTATTGGGATTTTCAATACCAAGGATAAAGTGAATCTTTGACTCAATAGAAAAGTAGCCATTTTTTCCACAATTGAAACATTTAAACCGGAGTTTGCCTTTGTATTTACCTTTGATTCGTTGCATGCCTTTAGAGAATAATGACATGAACTCAATAGAGTCCATGACATCATCTTCGACCTCGGTTTCTTCCTCAAGAGATTTCTTTGTATTCACCTGTTTCAATGCTTTGTACGCGGTCTCCTTCTCATATTTTCCTTTTCTCCTTAAGGTAAGCCCTCTCCTCATCTCGCTAGAAATCAAAACAATATTGAGTTTGTTGATGGGGCACTCATCGAAGTCTCGATCCTCTAGGGCCGAAATCATCGCATCAAATTTATCAGGAAGGATTCTCATTAGCTTCTTCACAACAGTAGAATCTTCAAGAACTTATCCATTCCTTCAAATCAAGTTTAAGATTTTAATTATCTGAACGAAGAACTCATCCACTGATTCATCTTCTCCCATTCAGATGTCTTCGAATTGAGCCTAACAAGTTTATAACCGATACTACTTTACTTTCTTGTCCCCTTCATGGATATCATAGAGTTTCCTCCATATTACATTAGTTGTTTTTATCCTCATGACCCGTGTCAACTCCTCCAAGAGGGATGATAGTAACACATTGCCCCTCTCCCATCGGCTTCAATGTCTTTCTTATCCAATAGAGTATAGGTTGTCCCAACTCTGGGTAGATGTACACTATTCTTGGTGATATCAAGAACATCCATGAAAAGTGATAAAAGATAAGGAATCTTCCCCTCTTTCCATAGGTGGAATCCCTTGCCATTGAACATAAGAAAATTGTTGTTGATGATATTCATTGACTCCATAGATTTCATTATTCAAAGATGTGAGCAATGGAAAACAAACTCAGATCCATGGTAAAGTATCCAGAACTATTTCTCATGAATGCTTTGGTACGAAGTGAAAGGCCCAGGTGAGATTGGAACACCATTGGTGTGTGTGTGTGGTGGCAGGGGGGGTGGATCAATCGTTACCAAAAACATGAACCCTCAACTCGTTTTTCCGCACCAGATAGTGCAAATCAAATCTTGATGGAAATGATACGATGATGATAGAAAGAGCGATGAAGAACACACACGACACAAGGGTTATTATAAGGTTCACTCACCCTTTTTATCAGGTGGATAATCCCTTGGTGAACAATGATTGCGATCTCGTTATGCATGTTTCTTTCTTATAATTAGAGTTTGGGACCATCTCTCTGATCCATTCCTAATAACTCAAGTGCTTCTGGAAGTTGGATTATGTGTGCTTCCTTGTTCTTTTCCTTAATTGACCACCAAAACCTCCTGAAATTTTGCTTGGAATGTGTGGCCAAATCTCTTCAAAATCGGTTGTTGTCCTTGTTCGAGTAGTTGCTCCCAACGGGTTAGTCGATTGGGTGGGGGCATGTCTGTGAACATTCTTCAGTAGTCCTGCTTGTCACAAAGCTCTAAAGAGGTGGTCTCTCTCCAACTAGACTCGTTCGCAGTTAGGGGGAGCTTCGGGAGGTGGTCTCCCCACTGTAGCTGCGGTAAATATACACCATACTATGTTATAGTTGCGAAGTGGTTGTAAGCAATAAACACTCAATTGATTGATTTCCAATTCTTGGTTGATTTTTTCATCTACATTGTCACTGTGTATGTAACAATTTGGTTCTTTCATTGAGAGAGCCGTCTTTTCTGTTATAAGTGGAAGACACAAATACAGTTGCGAGACACAATCATCAGAGAAATGTGTGCTGGTGGACGATCGGACCTTGATGTCGAGTTTCGATTGTTGGAGGCCGATCTTTGCTGTATATTTGAACTTATGGGGATACTGAGAGTGTATTTTCTTGCTGAAAGTAGACTAGGATAGAAAGCAGAGTTTCCACTGAAGAATCAAATTTGAAGAGTCAGTGGCGGTGGTATGAGGAAAGGGAGCAAGCACGTGGGAATAGAGGGAGCTAACCTGGGATCAGGCATTGTCAGACATGCAATCTATCATATTGACAAGCTAGTGTGAGGACTAGTTGATTATCAGTAGATGACAGATGATCAGTTGCAACAGTTGGAGGAGTGAGTATCACTACAAATTTGCGATCTAGAGGAGCAAATAATCGAGAAAGGAAAGGAAATGGGACAACATGAGGGTCAAGGCTTGCATACTTGTAAGCATAGTTTGGAAACATCAAATAGTGTGTGTGGCAGCGGTGCCAATAAAATGAAAAACTTTTGGCAAGGATGTAACCCATTTTAGGAAGAAACGACAACGATGGAGAGTTTGAAGAGTGTATCAAAGAGAGTGGAGTTGCCATCGTTCTTAGGAGAGGATATGGTCAGATAGATTACCAAGGCGAAAACTTATTTCCCGATCAAATGGACACCCGAGGACATGAAATTACCTCTATCGCAAATTAGAATGGATAACACCATGTTATACTGGTTCTTTTCCTGGAGGAGCGCAAATATAAGACAACAGTTGGATTAGTTGAAGTTGGTTTTGATGGAGAGGTTTACAAAAGCTAACGAGGGAGACCCAATACAATTTCTTAAGAAATTAAAAAAAACTAGACCTATGGAGGAATACATTGAGGAGTTCGAATCGGTGGCTCTAGGATACCAGATTTTCCGGAATTGTGGTATATGAGCCAGTTCATGGTAGGCTTGCGGCCATAGATTGAAAACAATGTGTCTACTAACAAGCCTGTAAACAAATTTAAAATGATAACTTTGGCTAGAAAAGTTGAATAAGAGCTGGTTGGTGAGGGAGTCCTTAGTGTTGGGGAACCTCCTCATCTGGCCCTGATATATATTTTTTTTATCTGATATCTTTAAAAAAAGATATTTTGATATCTTTGACAAGATATATCTGATATCTTTGACAAGATATATATGATATCTTTGAGAAGATATTTTTTATCTTTGATGAGATATATTTAATATCTTTAATCAGATATGAGATATCTTTTAGGAGATACTTGATATTTCATCTTCTATTTATATGAGGTGTGCGGCTCCCCTCTAAGTAGTGGTTGGAGGCAGTGCAGTTGCGTTTTCAAGGAGCGGTTTTCAGATCTGCAACTGGTGGAACTACTCTGATTTGATCGGTATTAATCTGAGGTGGTTTTTGATCCGATCCAGGTGTTTTTCATCTACACTTTTGTTCGGACATCAATCTTCTGCATTCACGGTCAAATCTATTTGTGTTTTTTTAGCAGGCTGCTTTCTTCTTTTCAGGCTTCATCAAGACTGCATCTATTCTCCGACTTTGATCCACTATTTTTCTAAGTATTACTTTTGAGATCCCTTTCATTTTTGGGAGTCTCTACCGTGTACTTATCTATTTTAGTGGATCCCTCTTTCTGGAC
The DNA here is from genome assembly GCA_963277665.1 of Viscum album. NCBI lineage: Eukaryota > Viridiplantae > Streptophyta > Magnoliopsida > Santalales > Viscaceae > Viscum > Viscum album. Next base: position 1,633,853,398 of record OY728143.1, read on the forward strand.
TAGGTCCCGTGGTTTTTCCCTTTTGGGTTTTCCACGTAAAAATCCTGGTGTCAATTTTATTTTTCTGCACCTGTTTTTGTCGCTACACATCCGCTGTTTGAGGGAAAGATTTCTCCGATGCGTGTTCGTGTTTTTTTTGTTTGCACGTTCATCGCTCGCCATCATTCCCAACATCTGGTATCAGAGGGTTTGGTTTTTATTTCATATTCATTATGGAAGCTAATTATAGTCGGATGATTTTATTGAATGGTGCCAATTATCATATGTGGCGACTTAAAATGAAGGATATGCTTTTTGTCAAGCGAATTCATCTTCCAGTGTTTAGTACCCAGAAGCCAGAAAGGATGTCAGATGAAGAATGGGTGTTCGAGCATGAGATGGTTTGTGGCTTCATTCTCTAATGGGTCAAAGACAACGTGATGAACCACATTGTCAACATCTCTCACGCCAGAACATTGTGGGAGAAGCTTGAGACTACCTATGCTTCCAAGATAGGAAACAATAAATTTTTTCTTCTCAAAAAAATGATGAATTTGAGGTATAGATAAGGTACGTCTATTTCTGATTATTTAAGTGAATATCAGAGATGTTTTGATCAGTTGTCTGGCATGGGTATTAATTTTGAAGATGAGGTTTTGGCACTTTTATTGCTTAACACGTTACCTGATTCTTGGGATAATTTACGTGTTACTCTAACCGGTTTTGCTCATAATGGTGCTGTAACATTCAGTTTTGTTAAGTCTGCTATTTTGAATGAAGAAGTCAGGAGACGTACTCAAGAGAAATCTTCAGAGCTTTTAGTCACAGAGAACAGGGGGAGAAGCCAGGAAAAGAATTAGGGACAGAGCAGTCGAGGAAAGAGTAAAAGTAGAAGAAAATATAGATCAAAGCAGAGAGATTTTCAATGTCATCATTGTGGTAAGAAGGGGCATGTTAAGAAGTTTTGTTATCAGCTAAAAAGAGAAATCAGAATGAAGGAAAATCAGCCAAAGAAGAATATCGATGGAGATGATCATGTTGCTGCCGCTACAGGGGGTGATCTTGTTATTATTTATGACTCCATTAATATTGCTTCTGATCATTCTTGCTGGGTTGTTGACAGTGGTTCCTGTTTTCACGTGACATCAAAGAAGGAGTTCTTTACATCTTACAACCCAGGTAATTTTGGGATTTTGAAGATGGGTAATTATGGTCATGTTGATGTCGTAGGTATTGGGACTGTTTGTTTAGAGACTAGTACTGGAAGTAAGCTGATTTTGAAGAATGTTCGACATGCACCCGAGGTTCATTTGAATATTATTTCTACCAGCGTTCTTGATGATGAAGGGTTTATCAGCACATTTGGTGATTTCCAATGGAAGCTTTCCAAGGGCTCTTTGATTGTGGCTCGAGGGAAGAAGGAGTCAGGTTTGTACTGGACTAGAGCATCTATTTCATGTGATACTACTTGCGTTGTTGAGTGCAGTGGTTCATCCAAGTTATGGCATAAGAGGCTCAATCACATCAGTGAGAAAGGGCTTGGTTGTTTGGCCAAGAGAAATCTTCTTCCAGATTTGAATAGTGTCAAATTGGACACATGTGACCATTGTATGGCTCGGAAACAGAGCAGAGTGAGTTTCAGCAGTCATCCTCCACACAGGAAGTCACTGGTACATGAATTAGTACATTCAGATGTTTGTGGTCCTTTGAAATCTAAGACCTTTAGTGGCGGTCTTTATTTTGTGACATTTATTGATAACTACTCACGAAAGATCTGGTTTTATGTTTTGAATGCCAAAAGTCAGGTGCTCAGTGTTTTTAAGCAATTTCATGTTTCTGTTGAGAGGGAATCAAGAAAAAAATTGAAATGTATTCGCACTGACAATGGGGGAGAGTATTGTATTCCATTAGATCAGTATTGCAGGCAGGAAGGTATTTAGCATCAGAAGACACCTCCCAAGACACCTCAGCTAAATGGTGTAGCTGAGTGGATGAACAAGACTTTGTTGGAAAGAGTTCATTGTTTGCTTTCGGAAGCAAACTTGCCTGGAAACTTTTGGGGAGAGTCTTTACTTACTGCTGCTTATATTATCAATTTATCACCTTCAGTTTCTTTGCAGACAAACACACCCGATAAGTTTTGGTATGGAAAAAGGATCAGGTACGATCACTTGAAAGTTTTTGGTTGCAATGCTTTTGTTCATGTGCCTAGAGATGAGAGATCCAAGTTGGATGATAAGTAACGACAATGTATTTTTATTGGGTATGGACACGATGAGTTTGGGTACAGGTTTTATGATCCTGCTTTGAAGAAACTTGTTAGAAGCCGAGATGCAGTGTTTAAAGAGGACCAGACAATTGCAGATATTGATAAGGGAGAAAATTCCTCTTCTCCAACTTCTGATGGTTTTGTTAGTCTTGAGCCAGGTTCTGATTCACATTTACCTCATATTGTTGATTCGGATGATCACATTGATGTGCAGAATGATGCTCAGGGTGAATAGGTTGGAGTTGATATTTCTGATGCACCTTTTGTTTCTGATGATCCGGCTCCTGGGGTTATCAATGAACCCGCAGTTCCACTCCGGAGGTCATCTCGACATCGTACCATTTCTACTCAGTATTCACCTGACGAGTATGTGCTCCTCGCTGAAGGGGGAGAACCAGAATCTTTTGATGAGGCGATAGAAAGTGAAAAGAAGGAAAGATGGGTTGCGGCAATGGATGACGAGATGACATCATTGCACGACAACCACACTTTTGAGCTAGTGAAGTTACCGACAGGTAAGAGAGCTTTGCAAAATCAGTGGATTTATCAGATTAAGAATGAAGAATCTATTTCAGTTTCCCGATACAAGGAAAGGTTAGTTGTTAAAGGCTTCCGTCAGAATAAAGGTATTGATTTTGATGAGATTTTCTCACCTGTTGTCAAAATGTCTTCTATTCGGGTTGTTCTTGGTTTGGCTGCTAGTTTGGATCTGCAGATTGAGCAGATGGATGTGAAGACAGATTTTCTCCATGGAGATTTCGAGGAGGAGATTTATATGGAGCAACCAGAGGGTTTTGTTGAAATAGGTAAAGAGAATCATGTCTGCAAATTGATGAAGAGTTTGTATGGTTTGAAGCAAGCTCCGAGACAGTGGTATAAAAAGTTTGAATTTGGCATTTCTCATCAGGGTTTCAGGAAGACATCTTCTGATCATTGTGTGTTTGTTCAGAGATTTACTGATGATGAATTTATTATACTACTGCTTTATGTTGATGATATGCTCATTGTTGTCCATGATGCTTCTAGAATTGACAGATTGAAGAAGGATCTTTGTCAGTCTTTTGCGATGAAAGACTTGGGGCCAGCACGACAGATTCTTGGCATGACGATCTCCCGTGACAGGAAGGCCAAGAAATTGTGGTTATCTCAGGAGAGATACATTGAGAAGGTTCTTCAAAGATTTTCTATGGATAGATCTAAAGTGGTTAGTACTCCTCTTGCTTTACATTTTAAGCCCAGCACCAGTCAGTCACCTTCTACTGATGAAGAGAGAGAGGAGATGCAACACATACCTTATTCATCTGCCGTTGGCTGTTTGATGTATGCTATGGTATGTACTAGACCTGATATAGATCATGCAGTTGGTGTGGTCAGTCGTTTTCTATCGAATCCAGGAAGAGAGCATTGGAGGTCAATGAAGTACATTTTTCATTATCTTTGTGATACTTCTGATCTATGATTGTGTTTTGGCAAAGGGGAACCTATGATTTGTGGCTTTATAGATTCAGATATGGTAGGAGATATCGATTCAAGGAAGTCTACTTTAGGCTATTTGATTACTTTTGAAGGGGGAGCCGTATCTTGGCAGTCTAGGTTGCAGAGATGTGTTGCTTTATCTACCACAGAGTCAGAGTTTATTGCAGCTACAGAGGTGTGCAAAGAATTGTTATGGATGAAAAATTTTATTCAAGAGCTCCATTTTAATCAAGACAGATATGTTTTATTTTGTGATAGTCAGAGTGATATTTTTTTTGGGAAAGAATCCTACTTTTCATGGCAGGTCGAAACATATCTATGTTCGGTATCATTGGATCCGCAATGTCCTTGATTCGAGAAAGTTAGAGCTTGAGAAGATCCACACTGATGACAATGGGTCAGACATGTTGACCAAGAGTTTACCCAGAGGAAAATTTGAGACTTGCCGACTGATTGCAGGGTTGGCGATGATCCCTAGTTGAGTCGGAGGGGGAGTTTGTTGGGGCGCCTCCTCATCTGGCCCTAATAAATATTTTTTTATCTGATATCTTTAAAAAAATATATTTTGATATCTTTGACAAGATATATCTGATATATTTGACAAGATATATATGATATCTTTGAGAATATATTTTTTTTATCTTTGATGAGATATATTTAATATCTTTAATCAGATATGAGATATCTTTTAGGAGATACATGAGATTTCATCTTCTATTTATATGAGGTGTGCGGCTCCTCTCTCAGTAGTGGTTGGAGGCAGTGCGGTTGCGTTTTCAAGGAGCGATTTTCAGATCCGCAACCGGTGGAACTACTCTGATTTGATCGGCATTCATCTGCGGTGGTTTTTGATCCGATCCCGGTGTTTTTCATCTGCACTTTTGTTCAGACATCAATCTTCTGCTTTCACGGTCAGATCTATTTGGGTTTCTTTAGCAGGCTGATTTCTTCTATTCAGGCTTCATCAAGACTGCATCTATTCTCCGACTTTGATCCACTATTTTTCTAAGTATTACTTTTGAGATCCCTTTCATTTTTGGGAGTCTCTACTGTGTACTTATCTATTTTAGTGGATCCCTCTTTCTGGACTAGGTCCTGTTGTTTTTCCCTTTTGGGTTTTCCACATAAAAATCCTGGTGTCAATTTTATTTTTCTGCACCTGTTTCTGTTGCTACGCATCCGCTGCTTGAGGGAAATATTTCTCCATTGTGCGTTCATGTTTTTTGTTGTTTTCGCGTTCATCGCTTTCCATATTTCCCAACAATCAGGGGATTACGAAGGAAACAGGTATTTCCACAAGTTCACTGAGGATTTGGACTTTCGATATCAATTTTTTTGTCCAACAAGTTGGCATTCGACAGGAATAGGAAGGAAGGAGCAAAGATTCCAGGTGGGGAATAAAGGTGGTACAGAAGCGAGAGGAATGAAAATTGAAAGTCTTATGTTGTCGTTGTGGACAGCCTTATAGTTCCATACACAGGTACCCAAACAAGAATTTGCGAATGTTAGTGTGGGAGATTGAGGAACCGTCTAAAGTGGAGGATGCGGTTGAATTAAAACAATCAGAGTCTGCACAAGTGGATTAGGAAAACTCAAAAACAAGTGAGCCAGTGGAATTCCGAAGTATGACTGGAGAGTAGGAAGATTCGTTATTGTTTAGAGCACATGTGTTTGGGGTACCTGTTGTTCTCCTTGTTGAAAGTGGTGTAAGTCATAAATTTTTGTCGAAATATCTCACAAAGATGGCTAATGTGGAGGTTACCCCAACTAATCCATTTGGAATTAAGTTGGGAGACAGATATAGGACCATTTCACAAGGAATTTTACAGATGGTGGAGGTATGTTAAGATCATTTTACAATCAAGATTGAAGTGTATGTCTTCGGTACTGGAGGTCTGGACTTGGTATTGGGAATGAAGTGGCTAAAATTTTTGGGCTTTTTAATGACCAACTGATGTCATAGGACCATGGAATTCTTGTGTGTGGGAAAAAAAGTTTAGGCTGCAGGGAATCACAGACTGAATGCAGGAAAGACCAGAGGATCTGCGATGGGTAACACTAAAAGGGTTGTTACTATTGGAGGGGTGGGTCTGGAAAACAGAGTTGATGTCTCCTATGGGAGAGTGCTATTTGGAAGAGCAGCGCTGCCAACACCAGTTAGGTGAATTAATGTTGATGTTCCTGACCCTGTTTGATTTGTACAAGGTGTACCACTGAATAGGTTGACCGATCATGTGATAACCTTGGTGGATGGGTGAATATCAAGCCATATAAATTGACTCACTACCTCAAGAAGGTGGCAGAGATGTTGAAAACTGGAATAATTTGATATACCAACAACCCATATGCGAGCCCAATCATTTTGGTTGAGAAAGAAGATGGGGGTTGGAAAATGTGTGTAGATCGGGCCCTGAACAAGCTGACCATGCCAGATAGATTTCCGATTCCAGTGATAGATGAGTTGTTTGATGAGTTATATGGAGCACAATTTTTCACAAAACTTGATTTGAAGTTAGGTTTTCTTCAGGTTAGTATGAAGACTGGAGACATTCATAAGACAACCTTCAAAACTCACAAGGGGCATTATGAATTCTTGGTAATTCCATTTGGGTTTATGAATGCCCCAGCCACATTTCAATCGACCATGAATAGATTGTTTAGGGGAGTTATTAGGAAGATTTTATTGGTATTTTTTTGATGATATTCTTGTTCATAGTGGAGTTTGGGTCGAACATCTTCAGCACTTGGAGACCATAACAAGAAAAAGTGTTTTTTTCTCCCGATCGAATGTGGAATATCTAGGCCACATAATATCTAGGGAAGTCATCTCGATGGATCCCAAAAGATTGAGTGTATGTTGAATTGTCCCAAGCCACAAAATGTGAATGGGTGAGGGGTTTTTTGGGAATCATGGGTTCCTACAGGAAATTTATTGAGGCATATAGTATGGTTTCTAAGCCATTGACTAAACTGACTAAGAAAAATTGTTTCCTGTGGGATGAGAGGGCTGAGCAGACATTTGTGAAATTAAAGAAATTTATGACTTCAGCTTCACTGTTAGCTCTTCTTAATTTTTGGCAGTCTTTTGACATTTAGTGTGTTACATTTGGAAAAGGGGTTGGGAATCCACTTGTTATTTTTAACAGTGGGAGATTCATACAGGAAGCCTTTTAATTTAACACACCAAATATTAACACTAAAATACAGATGTTTAACATTCTAATTCCATGTTGTAACATTGAAAAACAACCAAATAAGAACATATTGGTATAAAAAAGGAACAATTCAAAGTATTTAACAAAAATCTAACTGAAATTAACATGGAACTTCCAAATTTTAACACTAAGCCTCTGGTTTTTGACACTATCCATTTATAAATGAAAACTAAAACATTCAATGGACCATTTCAATGTTTTTACCACTAAAATACCATATTGTAACACTCTAATATCAGGTTGTTACCACTAAGATTACACATCTAAACACATGGCCATTTCTAAAGGATATTTCAAGGTATTTAACATAAACCTACAAGAAATTAACACCGACCTACCAGAAATTAACAATCAGCATCCATGTTTTAACATTGGGTATCCACATGTTATCTTTAACGGTGGGAGATTCAAACAAGAAGGCTTTTAATTTAACACACCAGATACTAACACTAAAATACAGATGTTTAACACTTTAATTCTATGTTTTAACATTTAAAAACAACCAAATAAGAACATATCATCATCAAAAAGTAACAATTCAAAGTATTTAACATCAATCTAACAACAATTAACACAGACCTTCCAGATTTTAACACTCAGACTCCGGTTTTTGACACTAACCATTTATAAATGAAAGCTAACACTTTTGATTGACCATTTCAATGTTGATACCACTAAAATTCCACATTTTAACACATTAATTTCAAGTTTCTACCACTATGATTACACATCTAAACACATGGTCATTTCTAAAGAGGATTTCAAGGCATTTAACATAAACCTACAAGAAATTAACACTAACCTACCCGAAATTAATAATCAGCATCCATGTTTTAACATTAGTCATCCACATGTTATCTTTAACAGTGGGAGATTCAAATAGGATGTCTCTTAATTTAACACACCAGATACTTACACTAAAATACAGATGTTTAACACTCTAATTCCATGTTTTAACATTGAAAAGAAACCAAATAAGAGAATATCAACATAAAAAAGGAACAATTCAAAGTATTTAACAACAATCTAACAAAAATTAACACAGACCTTCCATATTTTAACACTCAGCCTCCGGTTTTTGACACTATCCATTTATAAATGAAAATGAACCCTTTCAATGGACCATTTCAATGTTCGTACCACTAAAATCCCACATTATAACACTCTAATTTCAGGTTTTTACCATTAAGATTATACATCTAAACACATTCCCATTTCTAAATAGGATTTCAAGGCATTTAACATAAACCTATAAGAAATTAACATTGACCTACCGGAAATTAACAATCAATATCTAGGTTTTAACATTGGGCATCCACATGTTATCTTTAACGGTGGGAGATTCAAATAGGAAGCCTTTTAATTTAACACACCAGATACTAACACTAAAATACCGATGTTTAACACTATGATTCCATATTTTGACATTGAAAATCAACCAAATAAAAACATATTAGCATAAAAAAGGAAAAATTCAAATTATTTAACAATCTAACATCAATTAACACAAACCTTCCATATTTTAACAATCTGCCTTCGGTTTTTGACACTAACCATTTATAAATGAAAACTAACGCTTTCAATGGACCATTTCAATATTGGTACCACTATAGACCCACATTGTAACACTCTAATTTCAGGTTTTTACTGTTAATATTACACAACTAAACAAATTTTGACACCATACATGAACAAGTTAACATAAAAAATCATATTTTAACACTTCAATTTCATATTTTAACAGGATTATTTTTAGAGGAAGCTTTTATGAATATAAAGATGAGGTTTTTTCTAGGTGGGTGAACCAAGACTAATCAGGCAGTATGCTCCTTGATGAAGTAGGAGGTGCATATAAGATGCCTTTTTTTCTTTTTTTCTCCAACTTGAATCACCTTTGAATATTATCTTCATCCCAAAATTGCAAAACATTTTCACTACATATATTACAAACTTCTCCAATCAGGAAGTGGATGAGGAAAAATAGCTACAATGAAATGTCAACATGTTAATATTAGTAAAATAAATTTACTAACTAATAAAAAAAATCATACATGGTTAAACATTTTTAAAACATACCAATAAGACAACTAGACAACCACCAACATGCTTCTTCGGTTTCCTTTTTTGTATCAACTTCTTGTAGATATTTACCTCTCGAACAAGATACATTAAAACAAACTTGGACCAATCCAATTCTCCAACATTTTTTTGACAACCACACAAATTCCTAATATTTCTTTCATTTATAGAATAACCATAGCTAGGTTTTAACATTTTCCCCAATGTAAACAACATAATGGTTGTTAAAAACTCCTTTTTCATTAGGCCTTGAAAAATCATCTCCTTAACGCAGTCAACTTTTTCCCCATATAACACCTCTTCATTTATTTATATTCATCACTGTCCCTTTAAAGATAGACAACTCTTCTTCCAAAAGGAATTCCTAACATGTTATTAACATCTTCCTTAGTAATCATCATTTCCTTTCCTCTAAGTGCTATGGTACATGTTGGAGGATCAAAGGTATCTACAAGCTTGTCACATACTTCTCTCAGCAAGCATTAAAAGTTAAATTCCAACAATAAACCAAATCCCAATTCTATGACCAATTGTTTTTGCTTCTCATGTATAACAATGAAATCAACAACATATTTAAATAAATTTGGAGAACATCTTCAATTTAAAATAGTTTGGGGTCTAATTTTTTGACCCACTAAATCATCTTTTTCATCATTTTCCATGACATTATACTTATTCTTTTGACGCTTTGAAATCTTAGAACAAACATCTATTATGTCAGTTTTCATCCTTAGCATTTTTATACACCTTTATATTTCTTAAAACAAAATTCCTACACATTACAAAAGAAAAAAAAATTCTATCAGAACCTTAATATAATATTCTTTCGTAGAATAAATTAAAACATACCAGAAATAAAATCATACCTAATTTTTTTCAATCCTGTTGATCTCTTCCTCTCCATTGCAATCCCTAGAACTTCTACCAAGGAACTAAATTGTAAAAAAATTATCAAATATGTATGAAATGAGGACAATGATATGGTAGGAGGAAAACATTGGGAGGACATCAATATGAATATTTATTTAATTAATTTTTATTTTAATACTTAATTAGATATATATTTAAATATATATATATATATATTTAATAATATTTATTATTAAACAAATATGGAGAAAGTGTGGACCCTGTTCACTCTTTAAAAAATTCACATAGGTAGTGTGAACCTCGTTCACACTTCCTAGTGAGGGGAGAAACGTGAACGTGGTTCATGCTTCTCCAGACCCATTTTTGAAAATATCCCCAACTCTATCCCTTAAAAAAAAATAAAAACCCATTTAGGAAAATTATACCTATTTGAAGGTGCTTTAAAGAATTTCAAACCATTACCGATGTTCTCAAAGTATTGCTCTAGGATTTTTTGGATACTTGATATTTCAAAAGGAGATAATTTTCATCCATGCCGCATCCATGCCTTTATGCTGTGAAGCTGGTCAACACATGAAGAGAAATGCATAAATTTAACGTACCACACCATTATTACTAAGGTTGTTCCATAGTGATGTCTAGGCCTATATATTTTCCATGTTTTTTAACTTTTAAGGGTGGGATTTTTAGGGAGAAATAAGACTAGAGAAGGTACATAACTGGAGAGAGATCCTTTAGAGGCAACTTAAACATTCATTTGAGAACTTTGATGTATTGATTCAATGATTGGGGATTGAAGATTGAATTGTATGGAAGTTAAGTTTTCTTTATTTTATTCTATGCATGTTATGTTCTCCCATACTATGTGTTTCTTCCATCCCTCAAGGAAACTTATTCATTCATTATGGTTAACTATTTCCTTGAGATAGATCATAATAAACCAAGATTTTTCGAGATTACATTGACAATAGAAATCAAATGAACATAAATAGTTTTAATTATCATTGACCATATAGAATTAATTACCCCAAGATGACTTGTAATTAATCAATCATGCTAATTCACATGTTAAATTAATCATAACATTCTGAAAAACATCCTCTAAAATTGATCCACCATGTTTGTACACTATTAAGGCTTTTATCAACTCTATCTAGTTCTTTTCTTTATTATCATTCTTAATATTATTTTCTTCCACAAAACTATTTTTAACTATTTACTCAATTTTTACCAAACCAAAAATCAATAAAAGTTCACTAGGCTAGGATACACCTTGATCCAAGCAGATTAACCTCAAGAATTATAATTAATATACTAAATTATTTAATTTTGAGTAATTATGGTCCCATAAATATTAATTTCTAAACATTAATAGACACCCTTGGTAGGTGATAATGCTCAAGGGCATGTCAAGTGCGGAGGAATTGTGTCATCTATGGTGATGCACCAATGGGATGGTTAGAGGATTATCAACATCATATATTGTTCCATGGAATGTTTTTTATTCAATTGATTATGCAAGAGGTGATTCTTAATGAGTTTCAAGATCACCCTTAATAGCACATCCTGGTATATCCAAGATTTATCATGCTCTAAGAAGTTGGTTATAGTAGCCAGGGATAGAGAATCCAATGGTTGAGTTCATGTATCAATCTATGTTTTTTCGGATGCTAAATGTAGAGTATCATGTTCTTGTTGGTTTATTTCATCCATTTAATGTTACTAAGTGTAAGTGATAGGATATCTTGATGGATTTTTATTGGTTTTCGTTGATATTATGGAGGATGTGATAGCATCTGGGTGATTGTGGACCAATTGATGAAATCAAATCATTTCTTAGCAATCACGGAGTTGAGTGCTTTCAGTAGTTTGATGAGATTATATGTCAAATAAATCATGAAATATCATGGGATTCTAGGTATTATTATCTCTAATTGTTATCCTAATTTTAACTTATAGATATGGAAAGGTTTGTAGTACACTTTTGGATCTTGATTATACCATAGAATTGCATTTCATCCACAAATAAAAGGTCAATCAGAGAAAAATATTATAATGATGGAGGAAATTTTTTGCATGTGTGTCATGAATTTTAGGTGTTTATAGATGAAACACTTATATTTGGTTGAGTTTTCCTATAAAAATATGAAGTACACAAATGGATTTTGATGAAGAGTTTTTTATTTGTTGTCAATGAGATGTAAAGTCAATATGTGAGGAAGTAAAGATGAAGAATGAAGTTAAAGGTTAATATGAAGAATAAATAGTTCTGTCCTTATATTATAAGAATGAATAAATATGAATGGAGTGTAATTAAAACTTATATAATGATAATATGATGTGATGAAATTAAACCATGTATTTCATATGATATCATTCTGAAATAAGAAATGTCTGGATCCACTTCAAAAAGGTAACACTAAAGTAGATTTTGATTTCAGATAATTAATCTAGATGATGGAAGAGAATATATTTATATAATTATTGTGAATGAAGTAAATAATGAATATGGAGTTATTGTTTCTACTTTTTTAAGTAAGTAACTTATATATTTTATTATTGATGATTTGGATTTAATGGGTATCAATGAATAGTGCTAATGGTTGATGATAGAACTATCAACTATATTTCATTGCTAGAGATTATGAGAATAATCCATCCTTGTTTTTATCAAAGAATGAAAACTACTATTTATATATGTAACTACACTTAGAAAATGTTGAAGGAATTAAGTAAGTAATTCCAGAAGCTTCATATGAAAGATAAGCTTATAAAAGAGTCATTGTTCATGCAAACATTTGTCTATATAGATATATTTCAAAAATAATTATTTCTAGTAGGGGAATATTTGAGAATGAAATGATGAACTCAAATTATAAATTCTAGAAGATGACATGTAGAACCAAATAGAATCATAATTAACTTATTCTGGAATAAATTATGTTGAGTTTGAAATGGATAATAACATGGAAGACATTAGAGTATGGGAGGTACTCTGTAAGATATTTGAATTATGGGAAGGTGATTTCATGTTTAAATTATAGTTGAAATACCTTTATGATGGTTAATGAAATTTTTACCAGGTGAATGAGGAGGCTCGGTGTGTTTTGGGGCTTAAGACACAAAATAAGGGATAAAAGTGTCCATCTATTGCATATTTCATGGATGGTGCATGTTGTAGGTTCCGGGCACAACGGAAGTGCATTGGTGGGTTTGAACAACTTTAATTTTAGCGTTAAAAATGATCAATCCGAGATCCATCACGATGTAAAGCACCAGATCTTCATAATAGAACAAAGAATGAAAAACAAAAGAGGGAGTCCCGGAACCATAGAGATAGGATCATCATGTGTTGGTTATAATTAATTTAATTATTTCATGATAATTTCCTTGGGGTAATTCTTTCTTAGTTGATGTATCTGGTCACGATCTTGTGATCCGTCGTTGCGTCATAGAATCCAAGTGTAGGATTCCTCTAGCAGTGATCCACAAATGTGCCACGTATCTCTGGACGTCACCGAAGGGATCTCCAGGTGCTAGATCGGAAGAAACTTTTCTTGCAATGTCCACCTTCGATTGTCTTGATGCGATGGAGGAGGATCTCTCTTGGTCATGAGAGTGTTCGTGGGGGAAGTAGTTCTTTCATACTTGAAAGAATTCTTCAGAATTGGTGTGAAAAACGATTCTATGTGGAAAAGTGTTGGGGTTGTGAGAATATTCATAATCGGGTTTGAGGTTATAGAGTTATGATAATAAATAAATGCGTTACGTATTTTATTTATTTCATTAACTCTTATTGAAAACCCCTATGTTGAATTATTAATTCCTTGACATGCTCCCACACTAATTATAATAAATATCATTTAATAAAACAATATTATATCCTCAAAACCCCGATTGGAAAAACTACACGCTGTGTAATCATTAATACACGACATGTACTAATTATCCATAAAACTACACGGCGTGTATATTTAATATACACAGTGTGTACTTTTTTTTCCATTTTTCTTTATTTCCTCCACCACATTTATTAGTCCTTGAGTAACGGCTATTTATTTCTAAAATAAACGTAATTTCATTACTCGCTAATAAATATATATTATTTTGTCCACAATATATTCTCTTGAATAACTAGTGTCGAAATAAATACGATCAAGCATCCTTGAATAATTTTTAAACCACAGTTGAGAATAATCTTTATTTAACTTGTTAAATTAATATTTAACTGAGATACATGGACACACTTAGTGTGTGACCCTCTAGAACTCTTTCTTAGTGGCATTAGGCAGAGCCTGCCTAAAGTCCAAGGTTAGCGTCTAGTAACAATCCAAGACACACATAGAGAAATAAGTTAATGTCACAATGATGTGTCACCTCATATGAACGCTTACCATGTAATATAATCCCTTTGTCACGATATCTCTAATCAAGCGGGTTGCATGCTAGTGCCATCAACCCATGTGCTCAATTATTCTTTTTTTCACTTTCCATAATTGAACTTGCCCATTCCTTACCATGACAATGAATTTACTTAGGATATATCAATTCCATCAAAGGGCCTAAGATATCTACTTCCGTTATGGATCATAAGGGACAAATCCTTTCTCGCATTATTTATTAATGTAGTATTGCTCGTGACACACCCAACGTATCCTACCTCACTGTGAACAGTGTGTCGTAACAGTTTTCGTCAATACATCTAAGTGAGAAAGTTGTAATACCCATTAATAATAATATTAAAGTCTAAAGACCAATACACACGTCTGCAGATAGGAACATCCAATGACACTATGAAATGTGGATTTCCTACTAGTGGGTCTCGTTCTCATAATATCCTCCTGGATATTACCAAGGGCGGACACCATGAGAAGATGCCTCAAAATTTTATGAGTCCTCACCCCTAATGGCCTATATTATTTGTGTCCCTCAAATAACATCATCCGACCATAGAACATATATTCAAGAATAGTGATATGGAACTTCTGGGTTCTCATGATAACAGGGATCCGCTATGACCCTTTAATGAAACAACTATCCTTGGGACATTATCACATGCATTGTCACGCAAAATAACAATCAAGATGTGATAAGATGTTTATTTAATGAATAAAGTACAATATAATTGGTTCTAGGCCACCAACTCCAACAAACTCCCACTTGGACTAGAGTCAACTGCTAACAACCTTTAAACAGATAGATCTCACATGATATTCATGCTTCTGCTGAGATAGGCCTTTAGTCACGGGGTCCGCCACGTTCTCTTCTGTGGACACTCTTCTCACTACATCTTCACCCCTTTGATATAAATCCCTCAAGAGGTGATACTTTTAGAGTATGTGCTTTGTCCTTTGATGTGACCTTGGTTCTTTCGCAAGATCCATCGCTGCAGTATTATCACAATACAACGTGATAGGATCATTACTGCTAGGCAACACATCAAGCTTCTGGACAAAGTTCTGAATCCAGACAGCTTCCTTGGATGCATAAAAAGTTGCTATATATTCGGACTTCGCTATAGAATCGGCAACAACTGGCTTCTTTGAACTCTTCCAGCCCACAGCTCCTCTATTGAGACAGAAAACATATCCAGATTGCGACTTCAGATCGTTCTGATCTATCTAAAAACCAGTATCAGCATACCCTCTAATGAAAAGCTCCTCGTCTCCTCCATAAACCAGGAACATATCCTTAGTTCTTCTCATATACTTAAGAATAGTCTTAATAGCAGTCCAATGCTGTTCTCCTAGATCTGCTTGATATATTCCTACCATTCTCAGTGCAGAGGAAACATCAAGCCTGGTACATAGCATGACATACATGATGGATCCTATAGCCGAAGCGTATGGTATATTACTCATTATATCTTTCTCCTGTTGTGTCTGGTGACACATTTTATTAGAAAAATGCAAGCCATGTGACACTGGAACCAATCCCCTATTGGATTGTTCCATACTAAATCTCTTTAGTATCTGGTCAATGTATATACCCTGACTTAGTCCAAGCAGCCTCTTGGATCTATCACGAATGATCTTGATACCTAGAATGTAGGCTACTTCACCCAAGTCCTTCATGGAGAAACACTTGTTCAACCAGTCCTTAACGGACTCTAAGACTGGTATATTGTTTCCAATAAGCAATATGTCATCAACATATACTACTAGGATAATGATCACATTCCCATTAAACCTCTTATAAACACATGGATCACATTTCTTCTTAATAAACCCAAATTACTTTATGGATTCATCAAATTGAATGTTCCATGACCTGGATGATTGTTTTAATCCATAAATGGATTTCTGCAACCTGCAAACCTGTTTGGCTTCACCTGGTGTCACAAACCCTTCTGGTCGTGTCATATAGACATCTTCATGAAGGTTCCCATTAAGGAATGTTGTTTTGACATCCATTTTCTAAATCTCGTATTCATGGTAAGCTACTATGATAAGTATTATTCTTATGAATTTAAACATGGCAACTGGCGAGAAGGTTTCATCATAGTCAATTCCTTGACGTTGTCTATATCCTTTAGCCACTAGCCTTGCTTTATAGGTGCTAACTTGACCTTCCATGTCCAGTTTTCTCTTGAATACCCATTTGTATCCAACATGCTTTATATAAACTGGCTCATCAACCAGAACCTAGACTTGGTTCTGATACATGTAATCAATCTCATAATTCATACCTTCTAGCGATATTACAGTTTCTGACCTTTCTATTGCTTCCTTATAAGAGAGAGGTTCATCATTTTCCAATAATAATGATTCACCATCCTCGGTGGCTAGGAAACCAAATCTCTTTGGTTCCCTTAACTCTGTTTATCTTCTACACAGTACTTGTGTTTCTAGAACCTCTTCCATGGGGACCTGTGGAACTTGTTCCTGTACCAACTCTTGTGTATCTTGAGCATCAACTTCATCGAAGTCAATCTTTCTCCCACTATCCTTCTTGAGTATATGCTCCCTCTCATGAAATATGGCTTGTCTGGAGACAATCACTTTCTTGTGTGAAGGGTTGTATAGGTAATATCCTTTCGTTTCCTTGGGATATCCAATAAAGATACACCTCGTGCCCTGAGGTGATAGTTTGTTGCCTGATAAGGCCTTAAAAAACACCTCACATCCCCATACACGTGTGTGTGACAAAGTGAGTTTCCTTCCATTCCATAACTTGGATTTAATTCCATTTTCTGCCTTAGTTGGTACTCGGTTTAATGTGTATGCTGCAGTTTGTAATGCAAATCCCCAAAATGATAATGGAAGATCTTCATGACTCATCATCAACCTCACCATGTCCAACAAGGTGTGGTTCCTCCTCTCACTAACACCGTTCCACTGTGGTGTATAAGGAGGTGTGATTTGAGATAGAATCCCAGACTCCCGTAAAAGATTGATGAACTCTTGGTTCAAATATTCTCCACCTCGATCCGATCGAAGTTTCTTTATCTTCTTACCAAGATGATTCTCTACTTCATTCTTGAATTCCTTAAATTTAGCTAAGGCTTCTAACTTATACCTCATTAAGTAGAAATATCCATATCTACTCAAATCATCCGTAAAAGTAATGAAGTAAGAATATCCACCTCTAGCTTCTATTGAAAATGGTCCACACACATCTGTGTGCACCAATCCTAGAATCTCTGTGGCCCTTTCACCTTGTCCACCGAAGGGCGACTTGGTCATTTTTCCTTGTAAACAAGCATGACATATATCAAGTGGTT
This sequence comes from Viscum album, assembly GCA_963277665.1. NCBI lineage: Eukaryota > Viridiplantae > Streptophyta > Magnoliopsida > Santalales > Viscaceae > Viscum > Viscum album. The sequence goes on from OY728143.1 coordinate 1,633,871,009, forward strand.
TTAGTTCAGTAGAGTCCAAATAACCATCTTGGCAGAGCTTTGTCAAATGCTTCTCGTTTACATGTCCGAGATGGTGATGCCACAACTGGGTGATGTATGGGTCATGTGAGTTTGTTTCGTTATCGATTTCCAACACTTGGTTTTCATGATTTAATACACACAAACCATAATTTAAATGCACCATACCATAAAATACATTGTTCTTATAAAAGATACAAACCTTATTTCCAAACTTGAAAATAAATCCATCTATATCCAAACAAGATACATAAATAATGTTCTTGGTAACACTAGGCACATAATAACAGTTATGTAAAACCAAAATCATCCCAGTTGGCAATGAGAGGTGGTAATCATCAATAGCAAATGCAGCCAGCCTTGTGCCATTGGTAGCTCGAAGATCCACCTCTCCTCTGGGAATCTTTCTAAATCTACTTGGTTCCTATATTTGAATATATATGTGATCCCCACAAGCAGTATCTAATACCCAATGTGTAGAAATAGAAATATTACCCTCGATAACGAATGCACCTTTAGCGTCCCCACGCTTCTGAGTGCAGTTCCTCTTCTAGTGGACTTTATTTCCACATGAAAAACACACTGCCTCCCATTACTTACCCTGCCTCTGGATCTTCCTCTTCTTGGAGGGAGGACACTCGAGTGCTTCAGACTGTTTATAAGTCTTTGGCCCCTTTTCCTTGTCCTTCCTTTTCTTATTCACCATAAGGACTGCGGGTTTGTCACACCCCATGTCCTTATCTACCCGGGGAATCAAGGATAGAAGTTTCTATATAATCTTATCATTATTGCTCATGTTGTAGTTGACAATAAATCTTGAGAAGGTATTGGGAAAAGATGGTAGGATGAGATCTGTACACAACTCATCTGGGAATTTAATCCCTAAGATGTCCAGGCATTCAATGTAGCCAATAATCTTGACTACATGAGGCCCAAATGGCACAGACTCTCCAAGATTAGTTGTAAACAAATCATTGGAGATCTTATATCTCTCTTGTCTCACCTTCTCTTGGTAGATATACTTAAGGTGAGACATCATTCTATACGCATCCATGTTTTCATGTTGCTTCAAGAGCTCATTAGAAATGGCCGATAGAATAAAACACTGTACATATGTGGCATCATCCATGTGTTTCATGTAGATAGATAGTTCCTCATCACTGGCCTCCTTTCCAGGAACAACTGGAATAGGCTCTTCTAGCACAAACAATTTCCTTTTGTGGCGAAGGATGATGTGTAAACGCCTCTGCCACTCTTGGAAATTGGTTCTGGTGATAAGGTTTTCCTTCTCAAGTATGGTTCGCAATGATATGTTTGAAGTCATTTTCTTACCATTTCTACAAATTAAGATGAGAAAAGGTTTAGTACTTTATTATAAAATTGATACAAATAAATAAATTAATACTTATTAGTCTCCCACTATTTTATCAAAATCCAATAGCCCTCATCATTGAATTTAGAATATTCTGTTTCATGAATATTCTAGTGGAAAGGATCCATATGGCCCTTCGCATTACCCCAACTAGGGTTGGTCAAGCAACTTGAAGGGTTTTAGGTAGGCATTCCCAATGCCAACTGCATTAATTAACTCACAGCTCCTTGATCCGCTGAGTGGACTCCCCAATCCTGAAATCCTTTCATTTTGGATTTACTCAACCTTTGCCTCTTGGTCACACCAAGTCCTGCTGTGGTAGTCAACCCTTGATGCAAACCAAGTCAAGTCAACCCAAAACCTTGAATTATAATTCCCTGATAATTGAAAGAACCCCAACTAGGGTTGGTCAAGCACTTTGAACTATGGTTCGATTCTAACCAAGATTATGGAAGGCTATATCGACTTAATATTTCTTTGAGGTATTTTATCCTTATACTTAAATTACCATTTTATTATCCTTTATTACATGATTTTTAATATTAAGTGGGATATACTTAAGTTATTAACCATGTCTAAGATAATATTTACGCATAAGCCAGTCTATATTTTAGTTCCATCTTGCATTCTTGTTTAATTCATTAATTGTGTGATCGTGACAACACACCCATAATAAATAAACCATTCAACTGACATAAATAAAATAAATGGTATGAGCATGAGCTTGTCTATTGGTTAGTTTATCTAGTAGTTGATAAACTAAACCAAGACCTAGGGGAGAAACACCTTGAACCGTTTGGGTTCGTGTTTACAGCTTTCCACCTGTCCAACTTTGTATCTCCTTGGATTGGTTTCACCTTGGCTCCTGACTTGAGCCACCTTCACTAGATTGGGAGCTCCATCCATTACATATGCATTTATCTCACACGCAGGTGAGGGGTAAAAAAGGGTTTTTACATAAAAGAATCCTTGGGCGCACATGCCCTACTTATTAATGAGGAGAAGGCTCGCAGGCCAAAAAATTTAATTTAAATAAATTAAAGAAACCATTCACATACAAAGGTCTTGGTCTAGATCCTGATCATCCATAAATGCAATGACATTTACACATAAATAAAACTAGCATTCGATTCTTTAATCGTTCTTGTTTAAGATAAATCACGCTCGAATCAATTAATTATCTTTAATTAATCGATACTTTTATCTTAAACCATTTTTTGAACTTCCTTGAGATTCTCATCCATTATAATTTTAAACAAATAATTCATTTAAAATTATCCTTATACGCAACTTGTACCTTGGTGGAAACCCAGTGAATTCCCGTCCATTACGCAGATGTTAAATTAAACACACATATATAAAACACCTATCACGTGTTGTGCCTCAGCTTTACGATTGCACCATGGTACACATCTGAAGGGTTTGTATAATATAATAATAAATTTTAATAAATATGCATAATTTGGGTGAGTACATGGCGTGTATTTCTGACTACACAGTGCGTACTTTTCTTCACCGTCCATCCAAAGTACACGCCTGGGGACCTGGCGTGTTGATGTAATTCAGAAATTTTTAGAGTACACGACATGTTCAGTTGTACAAATGCCATTTAGTATCCACATTACACGGTTTCCAGCCGAGCAAGCCGTGTACGGGGTACATGATCCAATCCTAGCACAAAGGGATTACACGCCATGTTCAGTGGACCACAATGCGTGTAATCTGGAAACCATGTGCCACCTGTTCCTGGTCAACACACGGTGTCATAAATGACATAGATAGGATCAATACACGACCTGATTTGGCAGACCAGTCCAATGAATGAACCTAGACTACACAACGTGTACTTCCGAATACACACCGTGTATTCTCATGTTGTACGACCAGGAACATTTGGATCCTCCAGATGAGATCCTCTATTTTATTTAAATCAAAAATTAAAACAAATGGTGTTTTCTGTATGGTGAACGAGAAATTATAGAGGAGGAACAGATCTAGATATTTAGATTTAAAGAACTATTAAATTGAATTGAAACAACTAAATTATTAATTGCGTAAATCACCAACGAAAAACTAAATATTTATAATCAATGATATGACCCCTCTGATCCCACTTGTAGGTTCTGGGCGTAGCGAAAGTGCATTGGTGGGTTTTCCTAACTTTAATTTTAGCATTAACAAAGATCAATATGAGATCCTTCACGACGTAAAATGCTAGATCTTCGGAATAGAACGAAGAATAAAAAACAAAAGAGGGAGTCCCTGAACATAGAGATATGATCATCATATGTTTGTTATAATTAATTTAATTCATTCACAAGAATTACCTTGGTGGAATTATTTCTTCATTGATGTCTCCGGTCATGATCTTGTGATCCGTCATTGCGTCATAGAATCCAAGTGTAGGATTCCTCTAGCAGTGATCCACACATGTGCCATGTATCTCTGGATGTCGCCAAAGGGATATCTGGGTGCTAGCGCAGAAGAACCTTCGCTTGCGATGTCCGCCTTCGATCGTCTTGATCCGATGGAGGAGGATCTCTCTCGGTATTGAGAGTGTTCTTGGAGGAATTAGTTCTTTTGGCCTTGAAATAATTCTATAGAATTGTTGTGCACAACGATTCTCTGGGGAAAAGTGTTGGGGTTGTAAGGATATTTATAATCGGGCTTGAGGTTATAGAGTTATGACAATAAATAAACGCGTTATGCGTTTTATTTATTTCATTAACTCTTATTGAAAACCCCCATGTCGAATTATTAATTCCTTGACATACGCCCATGCTGATAATAATAAATAACATTTAATAAAAAAATATTATATCCTCAAAATCCCGACTGGAAAAACTACACGCCGTGTAATCATTAATACACGACGTGTACTGCTTTTCCATAAAAATACATGGCGTGTATATTTAATATACATGAAGTGTACTTTTATTTTCCATTTTTCTTTATTTCATCCACCACATTTATTAGTCCTTGAGTAATGGATATTTACTTCTTAAATAAATGTAACTGCATGAATCGCTAATAAATATATATTATTTCATCCATTATATATTCTATTGAATAACTAGTGTCGAAATAAATGTGATCAGACATCCTTGAATAATTATTAAACCACAGTCAGGAATAATCTTTATTTAACTTGTTAAATTAATATTTAACTGAGATACATATACACACTTAGTGTGTGACCCTCTAGGCCTCTTTCTCAGTGGAATTAGGTGGAGCCTACCTAATGTCCAAGGTTAGCGTCTAGCAAAACACCAAGACACCCATAGAGAAAGAAGTTAACACCACAATGACTTGTCACCTCATACGAATGCTTACCATGTAATATAATCCCTTTGTCACGATATCTCTAATCAAGCAGGTTGCATGCTAGTGCCATCACCCCATGTGCTCGATTATTCTTTCTTGGACTTTCTGGAATTGAACTTTCCCATTTCCTACCATGTCCATGGATTTACTTAGGCTATATCAATTCCATCAAAGGCCGAAGATATCTACTTCCATTATGGAACAGAAGGGACAAATCCTTTCTCGCATGATCTATTAATGCAGTATTACTTGTGACACACCCAACATATCCTACCTCACTGCGATCAGTGTGCCGTCACCGTTTTATTCAATACATCTAAGTGGGCGAGTTGTAATACCCATTAATAATAATCTTAAAGTCTAAGGACCAATACACACATCCGCAGATAGGAACATCCAATGACACTATGAAATGTGGATTTCTTACTGGCGGGTCTCGTTCTCATAATATCCTCCTAAATATTACCAAGGGCACACACCATGAGAAGGTGCCTCAAATTTTTATGAGTCCTCATCCCTAATGGCATGTATTATTTGTGTCCCTCAAATAACATCATCCGACTATGGAACATATATTCAAGAACAGTGTTATGGCACTTCTGGGTTCTCATCATAACAAGGACCCATTATGACCCTTTAATGCAACAACTATCCTTGGGACATTATCACATGAATTGTCACGTAGAAGAATAATCAAGATGTGATAATATGTTTTTTTAATGAATAAAGTACAAAGTAGTTGGTTCTAGGCCACCAACTCTGTAAGAACCCGAGTTTTTAGAACGGGTCAAATCCCACCACTATTTGAACTTTTGACTGATTTATGATTAGTCTGGAAAATATGGGCAGTTTCTAGAAATTTCTATACTACACACCGTGTACTTTAGGTACACGCTGTGTATGTGGTAACTGATTGACCGGCCATGTGCTCACCGAGTACATGATGTGTGATGATCGTGTAGAAATTTCTTACTACACGGCATGTATTTATAGACACGCCGTGTACCCTTACCCGTGCGAGGCCAAGTACATGCCGTGTGGTGCCCAAGTGTAAGTTTCCATATACACAACATGTAGTCTTCCTTGACATGCCGTGTAACCTTGTTCCGTATAGTGGCTGAGTCCCTGGCCATGTGTTGACCATGTACTCAGTCGAAACTGTGTGCTGGACTCCGCTTAAGTCAGAGTACGGAAACCCATATACACAGCGTGTACTTTGAGAATACACGACCTGTACTTTTATTTTTATTTGATCATCTGAGAGGTCATTGTGCCTTATTTCTGAAACCCTCTTTTTCTTCTCCGTTGGACGAACATTTTATCCGAAAACCTCTGGCGAACACAATTCCTCCTAGAATCTTCATACATTGTATGTTCTTCAATCCATCGGTGGCAGCGGGACCCCATCAGAAAGGCTAACCCCGCACACCCTTCTTCGTCATTGATCCCTCGCCTGTTTCTCCGTAGATTCCATCCGAACGAAATCGCTGGGATTTGATGGAAATGTAGATCTACTGCAATTCAGACCGAATTAGAGGCTGATATCAAAGGAGTATCATCGTACAAGTACGAGGTGGTTGGTTCATACCTTCTTTTGTGTTTTCATAGAATTTTGGGGGTTGCGACCTTTGGGCGCACATTGGGTATTGAGAGAAACCCTTGTTTATTTATCTTTAATAGTTTATCTACATTGTGGGATGCCTCTAGGTATTCCCTGACCCTGTTGTGATTGAGCGAGGCTGGGTTAGAGGTCATAGCTCGTTTGGGGCAATTCAGCCGGGGGTGACGAAATGCGTATGTTTGGACCAGTATTTAAATTTCTGAATTTAGACTTCTTTTTATGCTATTGGATTAAACTGATGAGTTGATTTGTTAAAGAATGTTAGTATTTTTTAAGGCATTTAAGACCTTAGGTGATGGTATGGATTAGCACAAGTTAGTGAAATTCGACAGTTTAGTATTTTCCTGTTTAAAATGATGCTTCCAAGTATGAATATGCAATGTGTGATATTGCCTGTGTTGAACTGCTTGTTGTGTTGGGCGTAGCCCAGATATATTGTTGAGTGATGGAGATCACAGGTTGGGGCTTTGTCTCGGGTTACTTTGGGTGGTTTCTACCATAGTATTGGGCGTCATGGACGTAGGTTGAGGCAGTTGGACTGTCAGGTTGGGCTTGGCCCGGGTTACTTGGATGGCAAGGCCATCAGACTTGAGCGACAAGTTTGCAGGGGAATGAGGTGTCAGATGTGTTGTGGCATGGGGACATACTGAGGTGATTACCGCTCACTAGGTACTTTTGAGTAGTGTGCACACAGATAGACTCTGAGATGAGGTGGTACAACCACACACTGGGTTGAGGCCCCTGGTAGATGCGGTTAGGTATTTTTGGTTTGGGGGTGCTTGTCATAGGAAGCCATGTGGAACGTGAGGAGACTTCAGGAGATAGCTTTGAGGCAGTTAGGTTGGGGGCAGAGGCTCGTCATGATTTGAGGGAAGACATCGTTGTCCCTTTGGTTATTATTTGAGGACAGGTATCACTGTTCCTCCGGATGTTGTGCCATGGGCAGATTGAGCTTCCGAGCTGGGTTACGATCGTTGGGCGTGCCTCCGAGACGTTGGTACTTGAGACACATGGTGTCAGGTGGCACGAGGTGCCAGGCGATAGACCAGAAATTCCGGCGTTGTAAGAAGCAGGTGAAACTTCATGGTGGCTTCTGAGTGCCACTGAAGTTCTTGTTTACTTTTGGGAATTGTATTGTTTACTGCTTTCCTTATATAAGCATGTCTTCCTAAACACTTATATCAGGTACGCACCCTTGGGTGGTATCCTACTGAGACTTGTCTCACACCCTACACGGGCCCTTCAGGATGCATGTAGACTTTATGAAATTGCGTGCAGGTAAAGGGTCAGCCTTAGGAGATGGGCTTTAGTGCTGTTGGCATGGAGACTGGTATGGACCTTGAGGTCATGCCTTGCTAGAGTTACATTGTTTAGTTTTCTTTTTTTTTTATCAGCATGCTTACTTTATTATGTAACAACTGTTGGTTAGCCATTGGCACCGTTTATATACAGATATGTATGAATTTCTTTGGATGCATGCCTTGTTTGCTTACAGTAGTAGTTACTTGTAATCTTCATCTTGTTGTTCTATTTAATTTCTGCTGCTGTTGATTCAATATTGCCTCTTCTGGTTTGTCGATTTGGATATGATTCCGCTCTGCGGGTCTGGTTCGAGTCTGCTGAGTCATTTATTTCCGCTGCACATTTAGTATTATACTCAGACCAGTACTATTTTATTTCTCTGAGAGGGTATAGCCTCCCCACTATACCTATTCAGACCAGCGCTGCTAGTCGGTAGCCTTTTGTGTTCAAGGAAGGTGCGCCTAAGGTAGTAACACCCAACCCAATTGGCACTGTTCGGGTGGCTGGCCGGGTCCAGGTCGTTACAAAGTGGTATCAGATGGAGGTTTCTTGACAGGGATTTAGTAGCAGTGTTTTCTGGCTACTAATGAGTTTGAGACTTCTCTTTTTTTTTCTGTTGGTTTTACTATTTGGGATATGGTAGACTGGATATAGGTTGTTGTTGGAACTAGATTTTGAACTAGTGCTTGGGTGCCTAAAGCCCCATGTACGAGGAATGGATTGAGTTGCTGGGTGTGGGAATTGCTGTTTTCTTTTTTATCAGATTACAGTTGATATGATTTCCACATCGGTGGATCACTTGTTGTGTGATGTTATTGATTATGATTTGAAAACCTTGGCCGGTATGACAAGGCTTGTTTGTTTGGCTTTTGATATGCACATTTTAGGGTATTTCAATTTCATAACTGCACGTATGCTTTGTGAAGTGATAATACCATGTGAATAAAATCAATTTCCATGATATGTGTGCTCTGGAATATGAATAGGTGAAACTAATGATAGAATTTCTTGTTTATTGCAATGTATATGCCATGCCTTTTATTTTGTAGAATTTCATGTGCATAATATTTGGGTCTGGCTCTTATGAGAGTAGGTAGGTACTATGGGTGAGGCAGTGTAACTGTCCGGATTGAGCGACTTGGTCATCGGGTTTGAGGCAATTTTTGGTTGTCAGGACGGTCTTGGCCCAAGGTACTATTGATACATGGCTCTGTTGAGGGCGGGTAAGGAGGCCGTGAGGTCGGGATGCCGATGGCATGGGTTGCGATAGGGGAGAGTAAGGGTAGTTGTTATACACCGCCTCTTTACTACTTTATTTATCTGCATAAAATATAGTGTCATATATATATGGGTTGTCTGACCATTTATGGTATTCAGTAGGTTACTCCTTCATGACTCGATGGAGCATCAGGCAGGAGATGATACAGTACCATAAGATCATGTTCAGAATCTTATGCAGGCAGAGCATGAGCCGCAGGTACAGGCTCAGGGACAGAATCAAGTTCAGGATCCAGTGTAGGCAGGGCAGCAGCCGGGTTTGGCAGCGTTCAGACCATCGATTGACAAGCATCTCTGAGCTAGCCTGGTACGTGTCTTGCAGGGGATTGACTGAGGCGTGCAGGGTGCATAGCCTTCTATGGAATATCTGACGTGGGAGTTCCAGTCATAGCACCCACCACTTTTTCAGGGTGAGGGTGGTCCGCAGGCGGCAGAGAACTAGAGAGAAAGTATGAAAATGATCTTCGAGCAGCTCGAGACGCCCCTTGGGCGGAGGTTCAAGCTGGAGACGTACATGCTGAGAGGACTGGCGAAGCGTTGGAGGGATGTACAGGTTCAGGATTATAGGCACGAGGTACTGGCATGGAAGGACTTCGAGGACAGGTTCTTCGAGCACTTTTACCCAGAGACGCTGAGGGTAGAGAGAGATTGAGAGTTCTTGAGTCTTCAGCAGGGAGATATGTCCGTTATGGACTATGAAGCTACCTTCACAGAGTTGTCTCACTTTGCACCTGGTATGGTAAGCGATGACACAACTAGGGTGAGGCACTTTGAGGATGGATTACGACATGCCATTCGGGTTCAGGTAAACATATTCAGGCTGGGTTCCTTCTCCAAGGCGGTGAACCAGGTGCTTATAGTAGATGGAAACCGGAGGGATAGGCCCCAGAGTGGCAGGGCGACAGTTCCAGGTGATGGTTTGGACAACAGGAAGCGAGGAAGAGACGAGTTCCAGCAGGGCATTCAGGCCAGGGATTCAGCTTGACCACCTCGTGGAAGTTCAGTGGTGGTTTTCCTTCAGTGTGGAGAGCCGGGACATGTTCGGGCTCAGTGCGATAGACCTCTGAAGGAGTGAAGGGTGTGTGGAAAGGTCGGGCATCTAGAGAGGTTTTGCAGGCACCCTTCTCAGACAGCCGGCAGGCAGGGACCAGGACAGACTGTGGAATCAGGTGTTGGATCAGGTTTGGTGCCAGGAAAGGGTAGTCGAGGTTCAGCTGCACGCGGAGAACATGACAGGGATAGCGGGATCCAGCTGAGGGGTCAGTGGACGGTGACTGGAGAAGAATCGCAGGGAGGTCAGTCATCAGGCAGCTGTGCTTCAGGCCAAGTGCACGCCGTGGAACTACCAGGGACTGAGCAGGCTGGAGAGCCGATGAAGGTAGAAAGTACACCGTGGGTGTGGCCGTGATTTTCCTTTATTTCTTTTGGAATGACCTTTTTAGGCATGTCTGGTTGAGTGCACGGGCTGCACAGGGTACTTATGGACTGACTAGATGCTAGTTAGTGGGATTGGCATCATATCAGATGCGTTATATATTTTATTTATATACTTGAGGTGCCATGGGTATTGGGTCATCGTGGATGCGGGTTACTTGAGGTGCATGGAACCAGGTTTGATTTGAGCATCTATTAGAAGCAGGACCTCAGGGAGGTGGACACTGATGCGGTGAGGGTTACGTTGGGTGTCGGAAGCGACACATGAGCACCGAGGAAGGGCAGGGGTGATGATGCGTCATGGGAGGACCATGGGTCTGGGAAATAGGTCATTGGGCCTTGCTTGTTTATTTGATTTTCATTGATCTCTGTTCGGGTTGAGACCAAGTATGAACTTCCTAAGGTGGGGAGCCCTTTTAGGAATTTAGCTAGGACCTTGAGACCGGGGTAGTCCGGGCTGTTTAACCAGAATGGGTGTGTTCGGTGCCATTTCCTGGTTTCGTACGGTAGCTTGGGGATGATCTACGTTATGGTGGGGAGTTTGTAAGAACCCTGGTTTTTAGAATGGGTCAAATCCCACCCTTGTTTGAACTTTTGACTGATTTATGAGATGTTTGGAAAATCTGGGTAGTGTCTGGAAATTTCCAGACTACACACCATGTACTTTAGGTACACGCCGTGTATGTGTTAACCGAGTGATCGACCGTGTGATCACCGAGTACATGTTGTGTGATGACCGTGTAGAAATTTCTTAATACATGGTGTGTATTTATAGACACGTCGTGTACCCTTACCCGTGCGAGGCCAAGTACATGCTGTGTGGTTCCCAAGTGTAAGTTTCCATATACATGATGTGTAGTCCTCCTTGACATGCCGTGTAACCTTGTTCTGTGTTGTGGCCGAGTCCCTGGCCATGTTTTGACAGTGTACTCAGTCCAAACCATGTGATGGACTCATCTTAAGTCGGTGTACAGAAACCCATCTACACGGCGTGTACTTTGAGAATACACGCCATGTACTTTTATTTTTATTTGATCGTCCGAGACACCGTCGCGCCTTATTTCCGAAACCCTCTTCTTCTTCTCCGTTGGATGAACTGTTCGTCCAAAAACCTCCGAGGAACACAATTACTCCTAGAATCTTCATACGTTGTCCGTTCTTCGATCCGTCAGTGGTAGCAGGACCCCATCAGAAAGGCTAACCGTACGCACCCTTCTTCATCCTTGATCCCTCACCTGTTTCTCTATAGATTCCATCCGAACGGAATTTCCGGGATTTGACAGAAATTCAAATCTACCGTGATTCAGACTGAATCAGAGGATGGAATCAAAGGAGTGTCACTGTACGAGTATGAGGTGGGTGGTGCATACCTTCTTTCGTGATTTCGTAGATTTTTGGGGGTTGCGAACTTTGGGCGCAACGTTGGTTATTGAGAAAAACCCTTGTTTATTTATCTTTAATAGTTTATCTGCATTGTGGGATGCCTCTGGGTATTCCCTGAACCTGTTGTGATTGAGTGAGGCCGGGTTAGAGGTCATAGCTCATTTGGGACAATTCGGTCGTGGGTGCCGAAATGCGTATGTTCGGACCAGTATTTAAATTGTTGAATTTAGACTGCTTTTGATGCTATTGGATTAAAATGCTGAGTTGATTTGGTAAAGCATGTTAGTATTTTTTTTAAGGAATTTAAGACCTTAGGTGCTGGTATGGATTAGCACAAGTTAGTGCAATTTGACTGTTTAGTATTTTCCTATTTAAAATGATGCTTCCAAGTATGAATATGCAATGTGTGATATTGCCTATGTTGAACTGCTTGTTGTGTTGGGCGTGGCCTGGATATATTGTTGAGTGATGGAGATCACAGGTTGGGGATTTGTCTTGGGTTACTTTGGTTGGTTGCTACCACGGGATTGGGCATCATAGACATAGGTTGAGGCAGTTGGACTGCCGGGTTTGGTTTGGCCCGGGTTACATGGATGGCGAGGCCATCAGACTTGAGAGACAGGTTTTCAGGGGCACGAGGTGTCAGATGTGTTGTGGATTGGGGACATACTGAGGCGATTACCGCTCACTGGGTACTTTTGAGTAGTGTGCACACAGATAGACTCCGAGATGAGGTGGTACGACCACTCGCTGGTTAGAGTCCCCCGATAGATGCGGTTAGTTATTTTTGGTTTGGGAGTGATTTCCATAGGAATCCACATGGAAGGTGAGGAGCCTTCGGGAGACAGCTTTGAGGCGGTCAGGTTGGTGGTAGAGGATCGCTGTGATTTGAGTGCAGACATCGTTGTCCCTCTGGTTATTATTTGAGGACAGGTATCGCTGTTCCTCCAGATGTTGTCCCATGGGCATGTTGAGCTTCCAAGTTGGGTTATGATCATTGGGCGTGCCTCTGGGACGTCAGCACTTGAGGCACATGGTGTCAGGTGGCACCAGGTGCCGGGATACAGACCAGAAATTCTGATGTTTGCCGAATTAGGTGACACTTCCTGGTGGCTGTTGAGTGCCAGTGAAGTTCGTGTTTACTTTTGGGCATTGTACTATTTATTGTTGTCCTTATATAGGCATGTTTGACTAAACACTTATATTAGGTATGCACCCTTGGGTGGTATCCTAATGAGACTTGTCTCACACCCTACACGGGCCCTTCGGGATACATGTAGACTTTATGAAATTGCATGCAGGTAATGGGACAGCCTCAGGAGCTGGGCTTTAGTATTGTTGGCATGGATACTGGTATGGACCTTGAGGTCATGCCTTGCTGGAGTTACTTTGTTTAGTTTTATTTTTTTGTATCAGCATGCTTAGTTTATTCTGTAACAACTGTTGGTTAGCCATTGGTGCCGTTTATATACAGATATGTATGACTTGCTTTGGATGCATGCCTTGTTTTCTTACAGTAGTAGTTTCTTGTATTGTTCAACTTGTTGTTCTGTTTACATTCCACTGCTGTTGATTAAATATTGCTTCCGTTGGTTTGTCGATTTGGATATGCTTCTGCTCTGCGGGTCTGGTTCGAGTCTGTTGAGTCATTTATTTCCACTGCACATTTAGTATTATACTCGGACCAGTACTATTTTATTCCTCTGAGATGGTATAGCCTCCCCACTGTACCTATTCAGACCCTCTCTGCTAGTTGGCATCCTTTGGCGTTCAGGGGAGCTGCACCTAAGGTAGTAACACCCGACCTGATTGGAACTGTTTGAGTGGCTGGCTGGGTCTGAGTCATTACAAACTCCAACACATGGTTAGTAGTAATCATACACCACAACCATGCTTTCCTAGATAAGGGGATCACAGTTTAAGAAATCATGTAAGGGGGAAGGAAAAACCATGAAGGCTTGGAAAAATCCATCCCACATGGCCATTTAATGTTTTTCAATCTGTGGGGGATTCCTAGGTAACCATCCAGCCTACCCCCCACTTGGATAAAGGGTGGCACTCGGTTGGCACATGGTTGACACATGGTTTAGCCAACTGTGCAGTCAAACCATTCATCCCTTTAAAATTAGGGTTTTACCATTTTTACCTCTTGGTCCTTAAGTTTTATAACTCTTTATTTTCCTCCATTACTCCCCAATAGCCCAAGTTATGAAAAAAAATCATCCTAGACTTCCAAAGGAATGATCTATCTCGTTTATACGCTGTTTGGAGCACTGTTGGTTTTGAATCGAAGCTCCGGGTAAGTCTAACACTATTATTTGATTCTTTTTCAACATTATGGATTGTGTAATTATTCTTCTCATTAAGAATCCCTAAAAACCTATTCATTATAGTGAATCTTATATTGGGGATTTGAAGGGTGTTCATATTTTAATCAAAGACTAGAGTTAAGTAAGTGTTCGTCATCAGAATCGAGGTAGGTGGTATATAAGTTATATCCCATAGTTTTGTTGATTATTCACGTGTATATGCTTAAAATTTGGTGTATTTGTGTTTCTCTTCTAGTTTTACTCATTATAAATGATTAATTTATTGGGAAAACATTTAATTGAACCCTTCATGAACCCCATGGGATGCATTGAGGTTGAATAGACCAGGATAGAGGCTACCCATGGGGAGTGATGTATTTGTGAACTTGGGATTGGGTTATTAAATATGGAATTAAATGTTTTTAATAGACTAAACCTATGATTGTTATGTTTAGAATGTTAACATGGGTTAGTGAAGGAAATCTAAAATATTGTGTTTAGTTGGTTAAAATGGTTTGTGAAATGAAATTGATTTTAATTTTGTTTAATTGATAACATGGAATGAGGGGGGGGGGGTGGGGTTGTTATAATGTTAGTGTATTAATGAGTTATGAATTATAAATGGTAAATGTGTTATTGGTTTAAGGCATGAAGATGATTTATGTGTTGAGAAAATTATGAAATGTGAATGGTATGTGTATTCAATGAGTATGGTTTGTGAACTGGTATAGGGGTAAATGGTTAAAGAAGCATGTGAACATGACTTGGTGGTTGTGGAGTATTGACTTGAGGTTACACACTCATGGGTTAGGTTGGAATGAGGCTCTAAAACCCACCCTAGAATGCATGGGTTAGAGAGTCTGACTGAGGTTCTATGCCCCTAATGAATGCATTTGATGAGACTACTTGGGCTGAAGCTCCAAGGTAAGTGTGATGAAATTGTTTGTGAAATGTTCTCCCTATTGAGATAGGAAACTTGACTTATCTTTTTATGCATATTATTTAATTGGTATAGGCCATAGTGTAATTGAAGATAATGCCTAACCCAGGGAACAAAAGGTGAAAATGGTTTAAGTGAATATTGTTAACCAATGGAACCTAATTTATCTCTTGTTTATATTATCATTAATTTAGTACATGAATACACTATCTATTTTGACTAGATATTTTGTAGACACTATTGGTGGTGGTGTGGCCTATTGAGTTATAATCACACCCTAATCAGACTACCATTGGGTACCTGAGAAGATTTCATGGTTGCAGTCCAGGAAAAGGGAAATGACCCTATGCTAAAGGGTTGATCTCATCTTGGGATGGGCATGGATGAGGGATCCAGACTTGGAGTCGGGATCAGTTTTGGGGATTCTTATGTTTTTCTTTATTTTTGGTTTATCCTTACACATGGAACTATATTACATGACATAAAATATTTACCATATGGCTATGGGATTATACCCGATTTTGTTAAATGGATGGTAATTCTAGTTTATTGTTTATTGTTTACATTATTTCATATTTTATCTATTGTGAATAACTCTGATAAAAAGGGTATAGCCTTCCTATGTGATACTAGGAAGTGTTGGGCCTTGTTAATGAACCCATGCATGGGAGTATCTAGCCCATGTATAAGGAAAATTATAAGTAACCCAGGGTGGGATTGTTGTTCTTGATGTGAGTTGATTACAATTGAACGATATTTCACTATTGGGTGATGCACTTGTGGTTTTATGTGAAATTTTTATGATATTTTTCTCATTGATGAAGTGGCATGATTTTGTGTGTACATTCATCATTTTAGACACCTAGGGATATTGGTGGAAAGAATCAAGGTAGGAACAAATGGGGAGGACATCTAGAACATGAGGGATAAAATTAATTTCATTTTCTCAGAGATTTAAAAGAGGTGGAGTCTAATAAAGATAATGAAAATGGTTAAATGAAAAGAATTTGAAAGAATGTTTAAATAATATTTCCAAATTAAAAGTTATAAATGGGTTATTTTTTTTTTGTAACAAGTTGTAAAGTTGGAAAGGCACCTAAAAGAGAAATATTTATTTTGTGAAAGTGGAAACATTTAAAAAGGATGTTCAATAAAAAGGGATTGTGGTTGTGTAAGTTGATTTCCCCATGTTGACTATGACCTGATAGATGAGGGTAGTGATATTGGAGTGGTGGTATCCATTGGGATAATGTATGCATAATGGGTGGTTTATGTCTAGTGAAGAGCCTTATTTTGTGAAAATTGTGGATGTTTTATGTTATGTGTTCTGAGATGCGTGTTCGACATTCTAGAAAAATTCAACCATGACGATGTGTTCCAGTTGGGAGATAAGAGGCTATCACTGAAAATGATCCTCTAAAACTAGAGTATGAAATCCAAGTGATCTAAGGTAATAGAGGATGGGGCAGTTCTATGGTAACTTTTCTCATTTTATGTAGATGATGGAATGATACCTAGGGAGGGTTGTGTCAAGGATGTTTGAGCTAACAAGAAATTTTTAGCTATATCACCCTTGAAATGTTGCTCTAGAGGGTGGAAATAAGGTAGAAAAGTTTTGGATAGAGTCCATATAGATGATTCTTTATCACATAGAGAATCCTATTGAGAAGAGAGTCAGGTTGGTGGATTACATGTTGTGAGGATAGAAAAAACACTAGTGGGATATCTTGGTTCAGAATGAGTAGGAAGAGAGTATTCTTTTGAAGGGTTTTTAGAAATTTTTTCTAGAACATTTTTATCTAGAGACCTTGAGGTAGAAGAATGATCCAGATTTTATGAGTTTTACTTAGGAGACTATGATAGTGATAGATTATTCTGGCTGCTTCATTGACTTGCAAAACTTTGTTCTATCATTAGAAGGGGATTATACATCCACAATGAGATGTTTCTAGGATGGAATTAGACATGAGATAAATTCACAGGTTAATATATTCTACTTAAATTCATTTACTGTGGTGGTATATCATGCCCTAATTTTAGAAGGGAACATAAAGGGTGCTTCTGGTGGTGGACATGTAGTTCTATTTGGGATATAAAGTGGTGAAAATTTTGATGGTAGGAAGCACCGCTTCAAGAGTTTTCATTAGGGAAGAAGTGGGAAGAGTATTTAGATAAGAGAACCAGCCTCTCAAGGTAGTGGTCAAGTTTTCTATTATCAGTGTGGTAGGCCAGTACACATGTGAGGACAGTGCACCCGACCCCCAGTTGAGTGCAGATAATGTGAAAAGATGGGGAATGTGTAAATATTATGTAGCAACCCTCGATATTTAGGTGATGATAGAGAATTAAGACGAGTAAATAGTGTAGGAAAAGGGATGGTTACCTCACATTAGGCAGGTGGTTGGAGCTCTATTGGTTCTACTAATCAGGGTATTAGACGTGGTACTCTGGGATGGGAGAGTACATATCAGTAGGGTAGTGAATCACTAGGACCTCATTCTAGAGCCCAGTGTAGAGGTCCAGGTTAGCTTCATGCGGTTTAGACTATACTTGGGGGTGGAAAGGCTGGGCCATCGATAGTTTGAGGTATGATTCTTATAGATTCTATGCTTGATAGTGCTTTTTTTGATACAAGCGCCTCACATTATTTTATATATTATCAATTTGTGAATGTGTTGGGTCTAAATTTGGAATATATGTGTGGGATTATGTTGATTAATACACTGTTAGGGGTATGGGTACAAAATATCTAGCAATTCAAGGAGTGTAACCTTGTGGTTGGCATGCAACATTTCCTATGGAACTTGTTTGTGTTGGAGATATTGGATTTTGATTTGATTTTGGGAATGGATTGGATATTGTTTTACCAGAACCATATTGACTATTACCACTATAGAGTTATGTTCATGTCTCTTGAGGGAGAACCTTATGTTCATTGTGGGGAATGGGACATCCGAGAAGGTCGAGCAGGGCCAGTCTGTTAGTAGCTAGGTGAACTCTCAACCCAAGTGGCTTGTCTTATGCTTGAGGATGGGGGGTTAGAGTAGTTTGTCTTTCCTCCTATAGTGGATCAGTTATAGGACGTGTTTCTTAAGGAAATCTTTGGGTTACCACCAAAGATATATATTGAGTTCATAATATATTTGATGCTGGGAGCAAAACAAGTTTCTATTCTGCCATATAGAATGTAACCGACAGAACTACAAGAACATAAAACTAAATTGAAGGAATCAGAGAATAATATGTTTATTCATCCAAGTATGTCGCCTTAGGGATCACCAGTTTGTTTCCAAGAAGGCTAATGGGATGTTGTAGTTTTGTGTTGATTATTGGAGGTTGAATTAGATGACGGTTAAGAAATGATACCCTATTCTACAAATAAATGATCTTTTTGACCAATTGAGGGGTGCCTATGTGTTCTATAATATTGATTTGAGATTAGGGTGTCATCTACTGAGGGTGATACCTTATGATATACCATAGACTAACTTCAGGATCATGTATGAGTTATATGAGTTTTTCGTAATGCCTTTTGGGTTGACTAATGCACCACCAATGTTTATGACCCTAATGAATCGAATATTTCACCCTTATCTGGATAAGTTTGTAGTTTTCTTTGTGTATGAAATCATGGTGTACTCTAAGACTCATGAAAATCATTCCAATCATATTGACATCATTCTGAGTACACGAAGAGAGTATAGGCTATATGCCAAGATATCCAAGTTTCATTTCTGGATTGATAAGGTGCATTTATTGGGTCACACCATATTTAAGGATGTTATGTTAGTGGACCCATAGAAAGTGAGAGCTATTGTATCTTGAAAGCATCCCAAGAATGTTTTTGATACCGAATCTTTTTGGGTTTGGAAATACATTTCTGATGGTTCATCAAAGACTTTTCCCGTTTTGTAGCACTGATTTTAGGTTTGAATAAGAAAGGAATCATGTTTTAATGGTTTGAGGAAAGCAAGAATAATATCTAGGAGTTAAAGAAGTGGTTGACTATGAAACCAATTTGGATCCTACCCTAACTAGGTAATGAGTATACCATGTTTTGTGATTCATCTGTTGTTGGTCTTGGGGTAGTGTTATTGTAGGATGATCGAGTTTTGGTGTATGGGTTATGAAAGTTGTGACCTCATGAGATAAATTACCCCACACATGATCTTAAGTTGTCCATAGTGGTTTATGCTTTAAATTGTTGGCATCATTATTTGTTGGGAGAGAGGTTTACTGTGTAAACTGATCATAAAATCCTTAAGTACATCTTCTCACAACATGATTTGAATCTTCAACAATGAATATGGGTTGAATACATGCATTCATTTGATTTTGATATGGATTATAAACTATGAAAAGAAAATAATGCTGTAGATGTTTTGAGTAGAATGACTCAGAACCAGGTAGTTCAAGAATCTAGTTTTGAGTAGAGGATGACAGTGTTGTTTTTTGAGATTCATTTGGTGGTAAATGATTTTCAAGGATAGATGAACCTTTAATACTTGGCAGTGGATTCCACACTTTTGAACTAGATCAAGGAGAGGAAAAATAAGGATCTATAGTGTTTGGCCCTAAGGGGAAGACTTGAAGGTGGGGAGTCACTATCCGGTTGGGTTGTTGGTGATGATGAGTTTTTTTATGTTCATGGACATGTGGTTGTGCAGACTAGTATACATAAATATTTTATGTGAGATTTCCATTCTTCAATGTGGGAGGTATATCAGGGTTTAACCAAAATGAATCCTGATATTTTAGAAATTATTGGTGGCTAGGGATAAAGAAAGTGGTTTAATGTTTTGTGACATGATGCTACACTTATCAACAGGTGATGGATGAGCATCAGTGGATGGGTTCTTTCTTACAGCCTTTTCCCATTCTGAAATGGAAATGGGATGACGTGATGAATGATTTTGTTGTGGGTCTTCCAAGAAAACCTTAGAAGAATGATGTGATCTATGTATTTTTGGATTAGTTGACTAAGGTGGAACATTTATTAATGATTCAAGATACCTTCACCATTGACTAGTTAGGAGAGTTGTATGTTTAGGAGATAGTGCAGTTTCACGGGGTTCCATGGACTATAGTTTTAGATCATGATCCACATTTTACTTTGCTATTTTGGAAGGGGTTATAAAGGGCGCTTGGTACCCTGGTGTTTTGGAGTAAATGTTTCCACTCACAGATAGATGAGAATTCATATCATACTATTCAGGTACTGGAGGACATGTAAAGGGAATATGTCATTGATTTTGGTGGATCTTGGGAAAATCACTCGGATATTATTGAGTTTGTCTATAAAAACAGTTACCAAGTGATGATTTAGATTGAATAATATGAGGTTTTATATGGTAGTCCATGTAGATATCTATTATATTAGATGGAGGCTGGAGAATCAGAGTTTTTGGGACATAGTATTGAAAATGAGATGTCATAACATGTTCAGTTTATTCAGAAATGTATGTCTATGGCTCAAAGTAGTTAGAATTCATATACGGATTTGTGCTATAGAACTCTTGAGTTTATGGTGGGTAATAGTGCGTTCCTTTAGGTGTCACATAGGTTGGGTCAATGTCAGCTTCAGAAACAGGGTATGTTGGCACCCAGATACGTGGGGCCATTTGAAATTGTAGAGAGGATCAGACTGGTGGAATACCAATTGGCTATTTCACAATGGTATAGTGGTATGCATTATGTTTTTCATGTGTCATAGATTCAACAATATCACCTTGTCCATCACATGTGATTGATTTTTCTGCTGTTCAACTTGAGAATGATGCATCCTTTGAGGAGCATCCAATTCGTATTGCGGATCATAGTGATAAAGCCTTATGGGGAATGACCGTGACTTTAGTTTGAGTTTTATGGAATCATGAAAATGTTCAGGAAGAGTCCTAGGATAGGGAGGTGGATATGTGAGCTCAATGTCCCTATCTTTTCTCTATCATAAATTAGTGATGTTTGGGATTAAAGCTTAGGGATGATCCTTTATAAGGTAGGGAGGTTGTAAGATCCAAAACTTCATAGAAGGTATGTTCTTATTTAAATTCTTGTTTAAATACCTTTATGATGGTTAATTAAATGTGTATTGGATGAATGAAGAGATTTTATGGTGTTCTGGGGGTTCGGGACATGAAAGAAGGGAGAAACGTGTCCATCTAATGCATGTTTCACGGTTGGCACCTGATTAATAGTAACCATGCACCCCAACTATGCTTTCCTGTAGGAGGGGTGAATGGATTAAGAAACCATTAATGATGGAAGGAAAAACCTTGAGGGCTTGTACAAATCCATCCCACATAGTCATCTTATAGTTTTTCAAACAATGCAAGCTTCCTAGGAAACCGTGAGTCATGGACCCTCTCTTGGATAAATGGTGGCACATGGTTGGCACAAAGTTCATCCAACCAAGCAGCCAAACCATGTTCCCATTTAAAAGTGGGGTTTTTACCATTTTACCTCTCAATAACTAAGTGTTATAACTTGTTATTTTCCTCCATTCTTCCCCCTGTAACCATAGTGATTAACCAAATCTACCTAGACTTCCAAAGAATTGATATCTTTTATTTCTAAGACATTTGGAGAACTGTTGGTTGTGAATCAAATATCTGAGGGAGTCTAACACTCCTCTATGATCATTTTTTTAGATTATAGCTTGTGGAATTGTTCTCCATATTATGAATCCTTGAAACCCTCTTTTTTTCAAAGGATATTAGGTTTGGTATTCGAAGGGTGTTCAAATATGAATGAAAGTATATGGTTAAGAAAGCATGCATCGTCATGATCAAGGTAGGTGATCTACATGTTATATCCCATAGTATTGTCAAATATTTCTATGTATGTGGTTTTAATTTGGTTCCTTTTTGTTGTTTTTTTATTTTCCTTGGTATAAATGATTAATTTATTGGGTAAAAATTTATTTGAACCCCTCATGACACTCATTGGATGAATTGAGGTTGAATAAACTGAGATAGATTCTACCCACGTGGTGTTTCATATTCAATAACTTGGGATTGGGTTATTAAATATGGAATTAGAGAGTTTAATAGACTAAACCTATGATTTTTATGTTTATTATGTTAACACGGGTTGGTGGAGGAAATATAGAAGATTGTGTTTAGTTGGTTAACATGTTTTGTGAAATGAAATTGATTTTAATTATGTTTAATTAATAACATGGAATGGGGGGTATAATGTTAATGTGTTAACAATTTATGAATTGTAAATGGTAAATGTGTTATTGGGTTATGTCATGAAGATGATTTATGTATTGAGTGAACTATGAATTGTGAATGGTAGTGTATTCAATGAGTATGGTTTGTGAAATGGTATATATGGTAAATGGTTAAAGAATAATGTGCACATGAATTAGTGGTTGTGAGGTATTGAATTGAGGTTCTATGCCCATGGTTCAAGTTGGACTGGGGCCATGAACCATACCCCTAGAATTCATGGGTTAAGGAGTATGACTGAGGCTCTATGCCCTTAATAGTTGATTTTTATGAGACTACACGGACAGAGACTCCAAGGTAAGTGTGATGATTTTTTTTAAATTTTGTCCCTAGTGGGATAGGGAAATTGAATTATCCCCTTATTCTTAATACTTGAATAACATAGGCCATAGTGTAATTGATGAGAATGCCTAACCCATGGAATAAAAGATGAAAATGGTTTAAGTGAATATTGATAACTAATGGAACTGGTTTATCTCTTGTTTATATTTTCATTCATTTAGTACAAGAATACACTATTTATTTAGACTGTATATTTTTTAGACACCATTGGTGGTGGCCTACTGAGTTTTACTCACTCCCTGCTCAGTCTGCCATTGGGTACCTGGGAAAATTTCATTGTTGCAGGCCAGGACAGAGGAAAAGTCCCTCTGATAGGGGTTAATCTGGGCTTGGGATGTGCATGATTGAGGGATCTAGAATTGAATTCAGGACATGTTTTATGGATTCTTCTATTTTTCTTTATTTTGGGGTTTATTTAAACTTGGCACTGTATGACATGACATATCGTATTTACCATTTGGTTGGGGTCTTGTACTCAGTTTTGGGAAATGGTTATTAATGCATGTTTATTGTTTATTGTTTCTTTTATTTCGTATTTTATCTATTGCTTCTTACTCTAATAAAGAGGGTATAACCTCCCCACGTGGCTTATTAAACCCTCACTACTAGTCATTAGCCTTTGGCATATGGGGAGGCACATCTAATGTCATGTGGTGACCTAGATCGGGGAATTAGTTTAGCAGTTCCTTGGATGGGGACATTACAAACTCAGATACGTCTCAAAACATATGTAGTTGTAGTTTCACTGGTTGCTCAGGGCCAGGTAGGGACATAGTAACCTGGTGTAGGAGGAGTAGTGTGAGTAGGAAAGAGGCTCTTAGGGGATTCAGGATGGAGCTTAGGGAAGAGGGGTGAGTTAGTTTCATGCTATGTAGCATACTCCTACCAGTTAGAATATATGACCTTTCACTACAAGAGGTATAATTTTTGTGACATCTATCCTTGTGTATTTTTTGATATGGGATCATAATATTCCTTTATATATTCTCTATTTTACAATGGATAGGGTTTGGATTTGGAAAGTGTATATGGGGTTATGCCCATCGATACACACTTAGGTGTGAAATCACAGGGTATCAGACATTGTAAGGAGTTTCCTATAAAAATTAGATGTTGTTAGTTTCTCTAGGATATGTTTATACAAGAAATGGATGGAATTTATTTGATTATGGGTATATATTGGCTAGTTCTATACCAATATAATATCAACTTTTATCAAATTAGGGCATCCTTTCAATATATAGAAGTGGGAAACTGTATCTATCACAGTGACTTAGATCTCCAGGTAGGTCATGTGGGACTAATTAAATGAAAATTAGGCTAGTTCATGGCCCAGGTAGAAAGATTTATTCTAGATTATGGTAAGTCATAGAAGAGTACCTTTACTCTAGTAGTGGACCACTTTTAAGATGTATTTCCTAAAGATTTACCTGGATTATCACTAGATAAGGATATCGATTTCACTATCAATTTATTTTCATGAGCTGAACATGATTCTATTTTCCCCACCATATGGACCTAATGGAGCTTCAGGAGTTGAAATTACTATTGAAAGATCTAGAATCTAAGGGATTCATATGGCCTAGTACTTCACCATGGTGTTTCCACATATTATTCTACATGAAATAAAATGGAACCTTATATTTATATGTAAATTTTCAAAGTCTAAACCAGATGATAGCCAAGAAATGGTATCCCCTTCCATGCATCAATGAACTCATTGATAGGCTGAGAGATGCTTGTATTTTATCCATAGTTAAATTGATGTCTAGGTATCATCAATTGATGGTGATATCATCTAACATGCATAGGACTACTTTTAGGATATGGCATGTCTTTTATGAGTTTGTGGTAATGTGTTTTGGTCTGATGTATGCACCATTAGTATTCATGGATTTGATGAACCAGATCTTCAATCTCAGTTTGTTTATTTTTTTATGAAATATTGGTATACTCCTAGTCTAGAGAGGATCATTACTAGCATCTTGAAATAATTATGAGTATACTGATATATCATAAAATATAATCCAAGATATATAAATTTAATTTTTCTATTGAAAAAGTACACTTGTTGGTCCATGTTATCTTAGAGGATGAAGTGTTAGTGAAATCGTAGAAGGTGGAAGTCATGGTATCTTGGGAGTGACCTGATAATTTTTTCAATATTCAAATATTGATAAGTTTGGAAGGATATTATTGGAGATTTATCTCGGACTTTTCTTATATAGAAGTTATGATGTCTAGTTTGACCAAGATAGGGGTGAGGTTTGTGCGGTCAGATTCTTGGTATCAACCCTCCCATATATTGAAGTAATGGAAAACCTTAAAATTGATCCTAAACTTACCTAATCCAGGTAAGGAGTACACCATGTATTAAGAATAATTTGGAGTCATGAATGGGGAATTTATGATGAAATATGATCATGTTGTTGTTTATATCTTCAGATAGCTGAGATTGCATGTGGGGAATTATCCCACTCATGAACAAGAGTCTGCTGTGGTGGTTCAATCTTTGAGATACTAGTTTAATTATCTATTGGGTGAGAGATTATTAGTCTACATAGATCATAGGATCATGAAGTACATATTTTTGCAGTGGGAACTGAACCATCAGTAGAGGAGTTGGGTATAGTATCTTAAATCTTTTGACTTTTAATAGAATATATTCCTAGAAACTATAAAATAATTTTCAATGCCTTGAATAGAAATATGTAGTTAGAATCAGTGTAAAAATCAAGTGATGAGTTGTTGATGTTGAATCTTTTTACAGGTATGCATCTAGAATTATATGATTCTCTAGGGTGAGTAATGATGAAATCAACCACTATTGTTACCTCACTTAAGAATAAGATCAAGAGGATATCATCATATAATCTAGAGGTTTTATCCATAAGATACAACATATATACTAGGGAGCCACCATCAGGAAGGTTCCTTGACATTGATGAGGTTATTCATGTTTGTAGTCATATCTAGGTTCCTATGGGTATGCATGCAGAGCTGATGAAGGAATTCCATTATTCAAAATGAGCAGTACATATTAGATTTAGAAATATGCATCATGATGTCTATAGGTTGTACTAGTGTTTAGGGGTAAATAATGAGGTAGTGGTATTTATGGTATAATGTTACACCTGTCAGAAGGTAAAGGTTGAGCATCAGTGTGGATCATCTAGGATCAAATCATAAAGGTATCCAATTTATTTCATATTCGGGAAACCTTCCAAATCTATGACTTGGGTAACCTCTATATACAATATATGGTTCGACTACATTGTGTTATTTGAAGTATCATTTTAGTTCAAGAAACCTATTTTGTGTTGTGATTCTTGTAGGGCCTTCATAAGGCATTGGTATTGTAAGTTCATCTGATCATATCTTATCATCCTCATACTTATGGAAAATCTAAATGGATGATTCATATTATAGAGGACATGTTATGAGCATGTTTTCTACATTTTGTTGGTTTTTGGGAGAAGCATCTATCCCCCATGGATTTTTTTTGTAATAATAGATTCTTGGAAGTGATTCAAATGGATTCTTTTGAGGAGTTATACAGATGTTAATGTCATTCACCTTTGTGATGGTTATATGTGGGTGGGTCAATGATAATTTTAGTCTTGTATATGAGACATTTGAACTCATTTGGTTAACTAGAAAGTGGTTGGAAACCATACAGTGTAGGAATAAATCATATGCATGACATTGGAGGCAACCTCTAAAATTTGTGGTTGGTCACCAAGTTTTTATTTATGTGGTTCCTAGGCTAGGTAAATGTTCTATATATAAGTAAGGTAATATAGTTCCCAAGTTTTGGGGTCATTTCAGATAGTGGAGAGAATCAGTCCAGTTTTTTACCAGTTGGTTCTTCCATAATGCTAGAATGTTAAGCATGACATGTTTCATGCATTGTGACTTTATAGATATGAGCATAATCCCTCTAAAATGATAGTTGTTGTTAATTTTGATCTTTTTTACAATTTATCTTTTGAGGAGAATATGATCCATATCATATACTGTAGTGAAAATAATCTCCAGGGAAATATCATTCCCCTAGTGTGAGTGTAGTGGCTGCATGGGTTTATATAGGAGGATACCTAGGAGAGGGAGTTGGATATGAGTGTATAGTGGTTTAAGTTTTTCACTAATTCATCTCAATGATTCTTGGGAGAACGATTCAAGGATGAGTTGTTATATAGTGGAAGGTCATACGATTCCATATTTTATCCAAGTGAGCCTCTCTTTAATTCTTCAGTTTAACCCTTTAAATTCTATTAACAAGCCTTATACCCTAGTTATTTTGGTGTTTTGAAGGTTTATGAGGGCTCAAAGGTGGCGAGTTAGAAATTTCTAGTGATGACATGTAGTAAGGAATCTGTTTCAGTGCTATCATATCACTAGTGGATTCCAGTAGCTAGTTGATGACATCCTTAAAGAATAGGGTTCCTATAGGAATCTCATAAGCTAGACAGTGGATACAACTGGACAAACGATGGGGTTTTTAGATTTATATCCATTCTAGATAACAACTCCAATGAGATGGTAGTAGCTAGTATCTAGATGTTGGTGGTCAATAACTAGTCATTGGTGTCATTCTAGGATGTAAATACAATGGTTAGAATCATATTTACACCCCCTGAAACTCCTATTTAATTTATAAAACCACCTTCTTATACCATAATTCAATATTAACTTTTTAAAAGGCTTTCCTGGGATTCCGTATATTCTCTAATGCCATATCTCGGTTCCTTGATATGTGGTTCAATTCAAACATCTTGAATCGAGAATCATGGTGCTGCACATGGATCTGTACATTCAATATCTTGGTTTCAACTTTGTTGTTTTGAGGTAGGTGGTCTAAAATATATCCATTTGGTATGTTTCAGTTTATAGTACATGTAACATATGTGATCAATTCAGCACAAAATTTGTGTTAAAAATACCCTGACCCTAGTATCATAGAGGTAGTGGTTACTTTATTATATTGGTACTATATATAAGGGATCACATCCTAAAGGAATGAATAGTTTAATAGTTGTGAAAAATAAGATACATACTTTAATTTCACATTATATTTAAAAACATAAATGACAAAAGAGTATTTTATTTAGAAACGATATTATTCCCTTTATAATATCCCTTTATATCAATCATATTACCCTTCCTAGAATCCCGAGGAAAGGAAACATAAGAAAGGGGTGAGCTCACATGCTCAGTAAGGATACACGCATAGTGGAAGCTAATAAGGCATAAATAATATGGAAAGAATAAATGCTGGTTAGAAAATGTCAAATAAATAATAACATGATCTAGAAAATTTTACATGTATATTATAACTATTCAAATAATCACATGGACATTAATAAGTAATTTTATAATGATGGAATTCATAATGTCAGATATCTTAAACATACCATCAAGGCCTCATGCCAAGATATATTACATAAATGGGTAAGGCTTTGGATAGATACCCAATCTAGTTTGTATCATGATACTTACTGATGCATTTATAGGATATATAATTCCATCCCCACCCATTAATTAATAAGTTCAGTGCATTCATTATATGAATAAAAAATACATTTTAATCAACATGCCCTAAAAATAAATAACTGTCTATATTAGAAGAATAAGCATACAGAATATCAATACGTTCTCTAGTAAAATTGATCATAAGATATCCATGGAAATATTTTTTATGTTATCATAATATTATAACCTTAATAAATTATAATATTCAACAAAGGAAGTTGACATAGATGAAAATACATTCAAAATATTACTTGAAAATTTCTTAAGGAAAATATCATTTTTACTTTGAAATTACATATTTAAAATCCAATAATTTTCTAAACATTAAGGATTTTTTTGAAAATAAAATTTTAAACATGTAAAGTATTATTTAAAGAAATTATAGGTCATGATGGTGTGAAATTCTATTCATTCCATATAAGTTAAAAAATATTCCTTTCACACTTTTGTAGAAAGGTTAAAAATTTCCTAGTTCGGAAAATAAAAAGAATATTTTTTTAAAAAAACTTCATTAAAAATTAAAAAATGGGTAAAAATTTCATTAATAAATAATTTTAAAATGTTAAAAACATCATTTTATAAATTTTAAGTAAAATATGATCATGTAAGAGAAATATTACTCACTGAGTATAAAAAAAGTTTAGTTTTACTTAAAAACATTATTTCTATATATTGAGTACTTAAAGAGAGTAAAATGAAAAGAAAAATAGTAATTTATAGAAATTACCATATTATAATAAAATAAATTAGTTTTAAGATCTAAATATCAAATATTTTTCCCAATGGGGACTTAAACATAAACAATCCCAAATAATGATGAGACTGTGAAATAAACCCTTACCTCAGGTTTGAATCACTTCATAACTATTTGAACCTCCTATATAATAAAAAGAGATTTATTATAAATAAATTTACGAAACATAATCATATATATGATAACCTATATTATTTACTTATAATATTTTATCACCTATTTATTAATAATTCTTTGTTAAAATCACTGTTCTTGGTAATTACTTGTTTTTTTTCATGTATGTTTTGGTTATATAGTTTCAGTACTTGTAATTTGATCATGGTTCCATAATATCCATAATTATAATCATGATAAAAATATCATATATATACATTAAATATGTATTTGATGTAATTCATAAAATTTAGATATAGAAAAATGAAATACACCATTCATGGAGATAGTTGGTCGTACACACGCATGAAAGTTGTTTTCACTTTTCAAAGGATGGAACGAAAGAAAGTTAAATAATAATAAAAATTTATTGATTTATTATTATAACATATACATCATATATATTTATTTAATCTACCCTTATTATAATCCTTGAAAATAGAAAATGTAAAAAATCAAATCAATTTATGGAGGTGGTAGTCCACATGTACGCATGAGCGAGGATTTCATTTTTCATTTATTGGAAAAGAGGGTGGATAATTGGGGTTAAATAATCATAATATAATTTTATTATATTAATAATAATTAATTTATTATTTTATGGTAAATACCACATATTAATAGGAGTCAAAATAATAAGTAAAAAACGAAAGTGATATGTTGAGATGATTACCTCTTCTTTAAAAGAACTCCTTTCAACATCCTCTTAAGGATCCTAGGGTAAGTATTTTTGGGAAGATCGGAACCTATAGAACATGTAAAGGGATATTTATAATATAAATGGTTATGGAATTATTAATATAGGTTGATCAAAGTGGTGTAAAGAAGAGAGGTAGACGGTGTCCTTTATAAGGGATAGAAAGAACTCAATTGGAATTACTAAAAATGTTACAATATAACTAATTCATCATTAAGAAAAATGCTACCAAATGGACTAATATTCAAATATAAGGTTTTATATGGTTGAAATATCATCAAAAAATAAAATATATACTAGTTTATGTGGTATTTTAAACCCTATATTTTGGTTTAACCCCTTAATTAACCTATTTTAACCTTAATCATGGTAAAGATTATTTCAATCATAAAGGGTTATAATTTTACTTATAAGGTAAAAATTGAATCATAAATGGACAAGGGATGAATATTTTGTCCATATATTATCCCCCTTTTTCTATTTTAATTTTTTTATGTTTTTTAATAAATTTAATAAAATATTTTTTCATAAAATATCATTATTGTCATTTTTAAACTATTCCTTTGATTTAATAATAATGATATCAAGAAAAATATGGAATTAAAAAAAAATCCTTTTACACACCCTAATATGATATATACATATATAAAATTCATGTAACATAATAATTCTTCCAAATTTTGTTACTTTTAATATTTTTTAAAATTATTTATCTTATTTTTTTATTAATTGTCTCTTTTTTTGTGAGGTGTGATGAGGGTGTGGTTGGGATATTCCCATAGAGGTGATAATATCAAGGGTTTCTCATTCCCACGATGGTGCCTCACTTCCATAGTTAAAAAATAGTGTCAAATGGATCTTTAGTGAATGGATCTTGGGCAAAAATGCACTCGTTGGACGCTTTGGTTAGGGCGACAGTCTTGTCCCGACGAACTGGTTCATCTGTGATGTGTGGATCTCAATGAATTGTGGTTTTCTTTCCTCTATCTAATGCAGTGGAGTTTGAGGAGTATGATGCATTGAATTCATTTGATAATGGACCTTGGAATCTCTAGGCACTAGATGGTCTTCAACTAATAGTGGCTTTGGGGGATGCAGTGGGTGGGAATCATGGATCTGTTGTAGGTGCTACGACAGTAAATATTAGCTGGCTTATGCTGGTTAGAAATACCGGTCTTTCAGCAGATCTTTATAAATTAGTTCCAAGGATTTCCAAGCCTCATGAGACTATGAATTCTGTAACTGGTTTAGTTCGGACCCAGGTGTGTCATAGTGTTCCTAAGATCGAGGTAACCTTTGCAAGTCTCCCCTTTTCCAACTTCAAAGGTGTGATCGATTCTTCAATTTTAAGAAAATGGAATGTTGAACACATCAAATCTAACCTGACACTATTTCAGAGTAGCTGAAATTAGGTGAGTACTCGATAATATCTTGATTATTTATTCTTAAAGGCTCTCAACCTTTGAAAGTTGATGATTTAAAGGAGGGTATTTTGTTGATTTGGGCATTTTCTTCCTGGAAATTAATTTCTCTAGGATAGGGATACTTCTATATTCTCTTTCCCATATAAGAACTGAAAGTCCAAGCTTGGGGCTTTGGTTCCATTGTGCTCAAACCTCGGATTATCCACCTTTGTGAATGGGATAAAAATTTCAACCCATTTGAGGTTGGTAACACCACTACTCAAATTTGGGTAAGGGTTTATGGGTTAAATTGGATGCTCTGGCACCCCAAAATTTTTTATTATTTTTCAATGTCTATTGGAATGCCGATTAAAATTGATAAGAAAACAGAAGTGGCTTGATTTTTACACTTCTCTAGGTTCTTGTTGGAGGTTCAATTGGGCTTGGTTCTCATTGATAAGGTAATACTTGCAATTGATGATGATATTATTGAGTTGAATATCATATATAAGAAAATACAAAAATTCAAAAAGTAATATAATGTTATAGGTCATGATTCATATAACTGTAGGTGCTCTAAAGTATGCAGATTCTGCTTTTTGCGTGGACGTGATATGAGAAATTGTCTTAATAAGAGAAAAAATGCTTATATTTGGAAGGATGATGTTCCTCCTCAGATGGAGTAGCCTAAGGTTAAAAAAGACCATGGTATGATTGATGATGGAATTGGCATTGCTACTGATAATGTAAAATAGAGAGAAGCACAGGAAGTTTCTCCTGAAGATGCAGTCATGCCAACGGTTGATAAGAAGGGTGGCCAACCAAGTGATTCAGGTAATGTTTATGCCTACACTTTTGAGAATAAGATGAAATCTAGAGCTGCTATCTGAACCAAAGAGGCAAATGTCATTAAGGCTGATAATCCTCAAATGATAGGTGGTGATAATGACTTGATGGCTGGACAAGTTAATGAAGACAAAATATAAAAAGTGGTTGATCATTAGCTTCACATGAAAGGATGGATTATTTAGGTAACCAAAACAGTAATCAAATTTTAGAATCTAACTCACCAGTCATTTTTAAAATTTACCATGCTTCTTCAAAACCCATTGTGATAATAAGGGTTTTAAGCTTATTTTCTACAAGAAGAAGAAGTCTTCAGTGGTGTTTCCAGTGGTGGTTGAACAACCGATTGTAAGTAACCGTACACCTTTCTCCGATCAAAATATTGATGGTTCCATTGAGATGTAGGATATAATTCATTGATCCTATGATGCACTTTATGAAGAGAAAAAACATCAGGATATTCTTTCTTAGGCTAGAGAAAGAGAGGTTTTAGGGATGATGACTCCATTGACAAGGGAAGCCTCTTCTGAAAAATGAAAAGAGTAGTAGGATAGGTCAAACTTTGAAATAAATGATTCTAAGAGCCTACTTGACATGATTAAATCTCTTTATTCAAATAGGGGTATATTGAGCGGTTAGGGGTGTGGATGTGGAATGACTGACTAGTATGCAATTCTAGAAGAAGAAAGAAATCTAAGTGAAAGATTGAGAAAAAATTTAGGTAAATAAAATTTTCTTTGGGTATTTTTCTTTATATTCTCATACTCTCTTGGGTTCCTATATTTTTCTTATTTATAATAAAAGAGGCACAACCTCCATATTTCTTAATAATTTTTTTTTCTATCAATTTAGAATATAATATGTCAGCATTGTGCATGCATTTTAGGTAATTATATAATAACTAAAATTTATAAATAAATTACCATAATAAAAATAATTCTATTATTCACAAAATAAAATTTAATATTCATTCAGAACGTATTTTTATCCCTATGTGAACATAAAAGATATGTTTAAAGTCAAGAGAGTGATATTTTGTATTTTTCTTTACTTAAATTAATATAAAGGTCACAATCAAAGAAATATGGAACCAAGTGGACATATGTTCAAAACTTGGATGGAAATGTAATATATTCACTCATAAAATAGGATAAAAGAAAGTTTTATAGAAATTTCATAAGCCTTATCACATTATTTTTTAATATTAATTACCTGATTTAACCTTTAATGAAGTGATAAATTTTACCACTGTTACTATTCATAATGATAAAAAATAAAAGTGGCCTATTTAAATACTATAAACCTAATAATTACAAATATGAAATGAATTTTTTATGATTCAAACTCTAGCAATGATGAAAACTATTTTTAAAATAAGTACACATAACACAATGAAAACCACTTTTTATAAAAATATCATTTTAAGAATAAAAATAGACTTATTATTATCCCAAGAATAAAAAATATTAGATAAATGATAAAAAATTTGATTAAATATATATAATATATATATTTTTATTAAATTAATTCATAAAAATGAACAATTTAATTTATTAAGACAAAACACATTGTGCACATAAAAACAAATTTTCAGAAAAAATATCACTTTTACCTTCAAATGATTTTTATGTTCATTTATAATTAATTCATAACTAACAAATTCATTAGAAAAAAAATATTTTTCATAATTTCGTTTGTCCTATTAATACACACCAATTTTAATGGCTATTTTATAATGGTCACATTTATATAATATTTTATTAGTAGATCATAGTTTGTTTAAACTTTGTGTTGTTTGTCACTCAAGCTATCATAGAAATTAAATTTATTTAAAAGAAAATATATCCTAAAATATTAGGGTGTTAAATTATATCCCTGTTATAATAATTATTACCTTTAAATTACATCAATTTGATACAAAAAAATTATGATAATTCTACCTCATCCCATCCTCAGGGTCCCACATAACTTCCACAAATTTATGGTTTCACTACAAAACATTGACCAGGAGATTGGTATTGTTTCATATAAATTTCTCCCTATTAACTAGAATCTCTACTAATTGCTCCTCATATGAAATATCATACTGTAGTGGTATGGAATTTGAGTTTGGTGCATGTGAAGGATTTGTTGGAACCATGGTCTTCTATGCATGATTTGGAGTGTGGTTCGTGTTTTTTGTCAATCATCAATGGAAGTTCGGATCGTGTTAAAGCAAAGAGATCATACCGTTCAAGCACACAACAGTATTGAAGGTGGCGCTATTTTCCAGTGTTTGCCAAATTTTTGGGGTCTAAAATTTGGAAATTGGTGAGCATCGCGAAAATAGGATATCCATGAAGATCATGATTTAATATGGGAAATGCATGAAGTTCGCGAAGATGGGATGCATGGACTAGATTTCGCGAAGACCAGAAGAATGGAGGCGGTGAGCCTTTGCAATTACGTCAAGTTTCGCGAACGGCAGCGGCTGGAGAGATTCGCGGGGATGAAGGGATTTGTGAGGGAGCTTCGCGGCGAAGGCGCGAAGGAATGTTGGGCTTCACGAAGGGAGCTTCGCGGCATTGTCGCGAAGGTATGTTGACGTTGATTCTTCGCGACTACATCAAGCTTCGCGAAAGGAAGATTGCCATGGAGCTTCGCGATTTGGACAGAATTCCGGCAGAAACATTGGGGCCTCGCGATTTGAGATGACGTGGTGTTGACTTCGTGTGGAAGGGACGAGGGTCGGTGGAATCGCCTATAAATAGAGGTCGAACCCCTCAAGAGAAGTAGAGAGAATTTCAGAGAAAGTCCTTTGCTCTCAGTTCGCAAATGTCTCTCGCGAAGGCAGCGTGCTTCGCGAAAGAGGAGCTTCGCGGTGGCTATTCTAGCTCCGCAAAAGACGGGCGCCCCGCGTTGGCTTAGTGAGCATCGTTAAGAGGCAGGTGCTTCGCGATAGCCAAGCATTGCGAAGGCTGGAGCATCGCGAGAGTGATTTTCGATTGAGCTTCGCGATTGAGCTTCACGAAATGGCAGGGGCTCCGCGAAGGCTTGTTTGAGCTTTGCAATATTGGGAGCCTCGCGAAGTAGGGTACTTTGTGAAGGCCTTTTCCAAATGTTGTCTGCCCTGTGGACAAGGGAAAAGGGAGTATTCATCTGTGTTTGGAATTTTGATCTTAACAGAGCATTAAAATTTGGACTCTGATGCAAGTAAAGTCTCATGCTGAATAGGAGACAATGAACTTCATGACTGTCAATTGAAGAGACCTTCACGTCTATAAACTGAGTGTGACTTCACCAACGGTATTGAACCAGGGGGAGTCAACGGGAGTGACCCGAGGGAAGCAGTGAGCTATCTCAGAACCTTTGTAAAGGCAGTGAGCCTGGGACAGAGTGACTGTGCCCAAACAATTGTAATCTCCAGCTAGTGAAGCTTAGTTGTTTTTGGTACGACCGACAACTTGTCGGCGTATGCTCCTCGGACGTATCCCTTAGTGGTGAACCAAGTAAAAAGGGCTATGTCTTCTCTCTATATGTACATGTTTTCTTTTTGATCTTTCTCATCTTACAGGTTCAACAAGTTCCTACCAATGTGGGAACAAGATCAACAACTTTAAGAAGAAAAAGATGTCACCCTGATTCACCCCTCCCCTCTCAGGGTGTCCCGGGGTCCTTCAGGATTAAATATTCACTTCCTCACGGGTGATACATGGAACACATCATGAACTTGAGAGAGATTTGGTGGAAGTCACAATGATAAGCTACCATCCCGATATAATAAATAATCTCAAAGGGGTTAATATACATAGGGATCATATTTAACTTCTTTTTAAATCTCATTACATTCTTCCATATAGAAATTTATAGAAATACCTTCTCACCAACTTCAAACTCTAGACCTCATTGATGATTGTTAGCATAACTTTTCTATCAACTCTAAGATGCTCCTATGCCCTATTGAATGGATTTAACTTTATATGACATTTTATCAACAATATCTAGTCCCAAAATAATTTTTTCTCTGACCTCATCCCAACACGTTTGAGTTTTACACTTTCTTCTATAGAGGGCTTCATAATAACCCATATGAATTCTTGAGTGAAAGATATTATTATATGAAAATTACACTAATGTAAGTTGTTGATCCTAACAAACTTTTAAATCCATATATAATGATCTTACATTTTTTTAGAGTTTTAATGGTCCTCTCAGGCTAGAAATCTATCTAAGGATGATTAGCAATACTGAAAATGAACTATATATCCATAGCTTTCTGAAGACTTCTCCAGAACCTTGAGGTAAACCTCGAATCCCAATCAGATATAATATAATATGGTACTCCATGAAACCTTACCACTTAAGGTATATTCTGGAAATATTATCAACAGATAAATATTCTTTAATAGTAATAAAGTGTGTTGATTTCATAAGATGATCTCTTAAAACAAAAATAGAATTATGGCCTTTCATTTTTTTGGGAGTTTTATGAAAAAATACATGGTGATATTTTCCCATTTTCATTTTGGTATGGATAATGGTTGTAACATACTATTAGATTTTAGTTTCTTAGACTTAACTTGCTGACATACTGGGCACCAAGATACATATTCTATAATATCTATCTTTATATTTTCCCTCCATAAATAATTTTTCAAATCTCTATACATATTTTTATTTTAAGGATGAATAGAGAATTTTGAACTATGAGACTTATCCAATATCTCCTTCTTCAGATCTAATATGGATGGAACATATACATGATTCCTGAACCTTATCATTCCATCAGAATAAAGGTTGAACTCAGGAACATTTTTGACTTTCTTCAACAATTCCAAATCTTCCTTCTGTGCCTCTTTAATCTTCACTTGGATAGATAGTTAAACACTCATTTGAAATAGATAAGATTTATCCCTCTCCTTCAATATCTATAGATCCATCATTTGAAAATATATAAATATTGGATATTTTTTCATCCTCACCATAGATAAGCCAGCATGATCCTTTTTACTGATAGCATCTTCCACATTGTTTGATTTCTTTGGGTGGAAATGTATTGATAAATCATAATATTTGATCAAATACAACTATTTTCGTAAGTACATATTCAAATACTTATATATAAATAGATACTTCAAGATTTTATGATTATTATACACATCACACCTTTTATAATATAGAAATTTTTTCCATATATTCAATGAAAAAATTACTATTACCAACTCTAAATCATGTTTCTGGTAATTTTTTTCATGAATTTTTAATTGGTGAGAGGCATATGCTATAACCATGTCATTATTCATGAGGAATAATCCTATTATTTTCCTTGATGCATGCCTATAGATCAAAAATCCTTATCCACTATAGGGAGGTGTAAGCACATGTTCACTAACCAACCTTATCTTAAGTTATTTGAAACTCTCTACACATTAATATGTAAATAATAACTTAAATCCTTTCTAAGTTATCATGGGGATTTCATTATAATGTATTGAGAAATCTATCACAAAGAAATAGTAGTATCCAAACAACCCAAGAAAACTATGGATTTCAATTGTCTTGGTTATTCAAGGACATTGATTAATAACTTCCTTATTTTAATAATCCACATATATACCCTCTATTCAGATTATATAATCCAAGAATGAAACCTTCTGATTCCAAAATTCACACTTGGTAAGTTTAGCATATAAAATATCCTTCCTCGGGGTCTTTAACACAATTCTAAAATATTCTTCATGCTCTTCCATGATCTTTGAATATATAATAATATCATCTATAAAGACCACTAAAAACAGATCAAGGTAATCCCTAAAGTCTCTATTTAATAAATCCATAAAGGGAACATGAGCATTGGTAAGTTTAAATAGAATTACTATAATTTCATATTGATCATACCTCATAAAGAAGGTTATCATAGGTATATCTTCCTTTTTGATCCTTAGTTGATGATATCTTGATTGAAGATCAATCTGGTAAAATTATATAGGTTTTCATAATTGATCAAAAAGATCAATGGGTAGATGATACTTGTTCTTAATAGTGATCTTTTTAAGTTGCTGATAATAAATGAAAATATGTATTGAACCATATTTCTTCTTAACAAAAAGAATAGGTGAACCCCCTGGTAAAGAAATAGGCCACATGAATCCCTTATCTACATTCTTCTAGTTTTTATTATTTAATTCCTACAATTCAATTGCGGACATTTTATATAGATTCTTTGAAATAGGCATAACACCGGGTATGAGATCCATTGAAAAATCAACTTCATGATTTAGGGGAAGAATATACACATATTCAGGAAATAAATTAGTTATTCCTAAATAATAGGAACATTTTCAAATGTTGAGTTTCTCTCCATCCATTTGAGATAAATATCCCTCATGAATAGGTAGAAAAAACCATATGATGGATATAATTTCCATTGGGTTCTTAGGATGAACATTCCCACAAAATTATATCATATAGGAGTTATAGACTTGAGATATGACCACCCTACCATTAGGCGTTTTCAACTCAAACTCAATATCTTATCATTGAGGTGGTGATGTGATACCCTTATAAAATTCTTTAAAATATAAAATAGTGGTTAGAACCAAAATCAAACAAATCATTTACAACCCTAGAGTGGATGATAAATGTACCTTTCACCATATCATTAGAAACTTCCATGTCACCTTTAGTAATTACGTAATCTTAGTCTTCTACCCTTGGATTATTTTAAGGTAAATTAACTTATTGTTTGGTTTTTTTTTAGAATAATGACCCATATATTTATAGTTAAATAACTATACTTTTATGGATTCTCCCTTACCTTGCATTCATGATCATACTGTAATTTTTCTTCACACATTAAGCATGATCCTTTTCCTTTTAATAATGTACCAATGAATTTATTTCCACAAGTATCGCATGCTATAAAATAACCTTTTCTATTATTCCCCTTATTCATTTTTCCTCTATTTTCATATTATTATCTCAATTCACTTCAAATCCATAATACTTGTATAAATATTTATCTATCTTGATAGCACAAGATATTATCCTCGTATGATGAGAATGTTTAAGATACTTGTTCACTTTGAAGGACTGTCTTAATCCCATTAATGAAACAGAAAATCTTTCTCTTTGGATTATATGCATAGTATGTAACATGCCTTTAAAACCTTGTAAAATTAGCTTCATACATTGTAACTTTTTTCTCTTACTTTTATCTTAGACTCAAGAATTTACTCTCCATATCCACTCATTTTTTCTGAGGAAATTATTTTTCCAATAAAAGTTCCTTAAAATATTTCCATTTCATGCTTGTTATTTTCTCCTCATCCTTGGTGTTTTGAATAAATTACCACTATTGATCTTTATTCACTAAGAGATGATAAACTGCCATAAAAACATTCTCCCTTTCATTACTTCCCAAAGTAAGAAATATATTCTCTAAGGAACTTATCCATTGATCAACTACATAATGATTTGTAGTCCCATTGAATGATGTAGGTTGATTATCCATGAAGTGATCTAACATTGTTACACTGCATTTTGAATTATAATATTTCCTCATATGAGCAAGGTAATTGATCATAACTTGAATCAGCTTCCCCAATATAGTTATAATTTTTTTAGCTACAACTATAGCTCCAGCTCAAGATTTATTATCTTTCTTAAGAGGGAAATCCCTACATGGATTAAATGTATTGATACAATTTCCATTCCTTCCACTAGGTGCCATTTTTAAACAATTTTATAAACTAGATTAGATCATAACATTATGAATCATAATGTACAATTTCAAAACTATTGAAAAACATAACATAAATTAAAAAATTTAGGCCTAACTATTCTCATAATCATAAACATGGTTTCTTTCTAATGAGATCATACCCAAGTGGTAAGGGATACTACTTTGCATCCAAGAGTCCCAGGTTTAAAAGCAGGTGGAGGCGAATTTCTAGGTTACTGTAGCAGTTATTGTTCGGTACTGTAGCATATATAACTATTCACCTGATTTGGGCCTTTAGGCCACTGGTTCGGGCCTACGGGTCTCAAGGGCCTTTGGGCTATCAAAGGCCTTTGGGCCACAGGGCCTTCGGGTCACAGAGACCATGGAGTAGCCCAATTCACATAGAGAAAGACCCAGAAGAGGATCAGAGCAACAATAGTAGTCACTAGAAGCAGAGCTAATCGGATTGAAAGAATTAGAGGGTATGGAAATCGCCATCAGGACTAGACACCATGAAACATTGTATGAGGAAATGCTTGCTGATCAGAAATGAAAGGTGGGGAGCTTGGTGATCAATGATACATCATCTAGGGAGGGGAAGTTTTAGTGGGTTGGGCCTATAGGTCATGTTTGGGCATGGTATGCCTCTGGGCCTTCAGGTCATGTATTGCAGGTCATTTCAGGCCTTGAGCCTTGGGCCTACGAGTTATGTACGGGTTCCCCTTCAACCCTTAAATGGGGGATTATCCATAATAAAATAAAAAATAAGGCCTTCAGGCCATTCTGATAAACATGGTTTTTTGGGAATATTCTAAAATAATAAAAATATTTTCAAACCTTACATAATGGTTTATAGATAAAATTTAAATTAATCCAATCATATACCTCGGGAGTGTCAAACTAGGTGCGCAGTAAGGGAACAATCACTATTCACCATAATTATTGTCAAGATATACTTGAACTAACTCTTTTAATGGTTATTACCGCTATATGAATTTATTACAAAACCACATCCACTTATAGTATCCATACAAGGATTTATTGCTATGAAAACAACATAATATATACCATTAAAAAACTTTATGATGATATCCTATACTTGGAATTATCCACAAATTCAGTCATAGGGTTATGTTCTCTAATATAAGTTTTACTAAATCTAGTTCGTAATGTTTCTATTAAACTTTCTCTCATAATAACTATAAGGAACCTAACTCTAATATCCTAGAGCCAGTGGTCACTTTATTACATTGGTAGTAGATAGAAGTTATCGCATACCAAAGTTCCTAATAGTTTATTAGTTTTTTAAAACTAGATGTATAATTTAATTTCATGTTACATTTTAAAAAATAAAATAAAATATAGTGTTTTATTTGAGAACACCATTATTCCATTTAGAATATCCATACATGTCAATCATAATACACTTTCTGGCATCCTAATGAAAAGAAATATAAGAAAGGGGTGAGCTTAGATGTTCAATAAGTATATGCATATAGTGGAAGATAATAAAGCATGAATAATATAGCAAGAATAAGTGATGATTAAATAACAAAATATAAATAATCATATGACCTAGAAACTTATCCATGTATATTATAACTATTCAAATAATCACATGTAAATCAATAAATAATTTCATAATTATGGAATGTAAAATTTTGGGAATATAAAACTTACCATTAAGGCCTTGTTCCAAGATATCTTACATAAATGGGTAAAGAATCAACCAAATGCACAATATAGTTTATCTCCTGATACCTAATGATGCATCAATGGGATATTTAATCCAGTTCCCCACTGGTCACTTAATAATCCCAATGAATTAATCAAAAAAATAAACATGAAAACATAATCAACATTCCTTAAAATCAATAATTGTATATATTGAAAGAAATAACATACAAAATAGTAATACTTCCCCCAGTCAAACTAATAATAAGCCATCAAGAGAAATATGGTGAATGGTATTATAATTTTATAATATAATTAAATCCTAATATTCAAAAAATTATGTTTACATATATGAAAATGCATTCAAAATCCCATTGGAAAGTTTTTTAACGAAAATACAATTTTTTCAATTTGAAACTACTTATTTAAAAATTAATTTTTTATAAATATTATAGAAAATTTTTTACATAAAAATAAAAATATAAAATTTTAAATTAATATTCAAATTAATGATATTTCATTGATGTGGTGAATTCATTTCATACCATATAAGTTAAAAAACATGTCTTTCACACATTTGTAAAAAGGTCAAAAAGTACCTCATTCATAAAATGAAGAGAAAATTCCTTCTTAATTTTTTTAAAAGTAAAAAATGGGTAAATTTTTTTCTAATATATAATTTTATAATGTTAAAAAATATTCTTTTATTCATTTTAAGGAAAATAAGGACATGTAACATAAATATTCCTAACAGAGTAGAAAAACAAGGTCAGATTTCCTTAAAAACACTATTTTTGTATCTTGGTTACTTAAATAGATGGAAATGAATGGAAAAAATTAAATTTATATAAATAAATATTGTATAAGACCATAATTTTTTTAAGATATAAATATCAAATATTTCCACTATTGTATACTTAAAAATAAACAATCCCGAATAATGATGAGATTGTGAAATAAACCCTTACCTCTGGTTTGACTTCATTAATAAGTGTATGAAACTCCTATATAATAAACAAATATCAATTATAAATATATTTAAAAACCATAATCATTTATATCATACCATATATTATTTACTTAAAATCTATTATCGCTCATTTATTAACAATTATTTGTTAAAATCATTGTTTCGGGTAATAATTGTTTCATTTTTCATATATGTTTTGGTTCGATAATTTTAGTACTTGTACTTTGATCATGGTTCCATATATCTAGAATCTTAATCATGATAAAAATATCATATATATTAATTATATATATATTTATGTTTCGGGTAATAACTGTTTCATTTTTCATATATGTTTTGGTTCGATAGTTTCAGTACTTGTACTTTGATCATGGTTTCATAATATCTAGAATCTTAATCATGATAAAAATTTCATATATATTAATTATATATTAATTTATAGTAATCCATAAAATTTATAGATAAAAAAAATAAATTGCACCATTCATGGAGATAGTAGACCGTACGTATGCATAAACGACATTTTCACTTTTTAACAGGTGGAAAGAAAGATATATCAATAATAATTCACATTTAATACATAATTATTAAATAATATATATCATATTTATTTATTAAATCTATCCATATTACCATCCTTGTAAATAATAAATGAAAAATGAATCACATTGCTTCGTGGAGGTGGTCGTCCACACGTACGCACGAGCAACATTATCATTTTTCAATTGATATAAAAGAGGGTAGATAATGGTGGTTTCAAAATAATAATAACATTTAAGTATATATATTATATATATGTTATTATTTAATGATAAATATGGTATATTCATATGTGGAACATAAGAATTAAATAGAAAGTGATTGGTTTAGGTGGTTACATCTTCTTTAAAAAAAAATCCTTTCCATCTCCTCTTAAGCACCATAGGGTTGGTATTTTGGTAATACCATCACATATATAAGGTGTATATGGATTTTTATAATATAAATTAATAGGTACTTATAGATATAGGTTGCAAAAAGTGGTGTAATGAATAGAGGTAAGATGTTTCCTTTTATAAGGGAGGGAAATGATACACTTGGAATTACTAAAAGGATTAAAATAT
Organism: Viscum album; assembly: GCA_963277665.1. Lineage (NCBI taxonomy): Eukaryota > Viridiplantae > Streptophyta > Magnoliopsida > Santalales > Viscaceae > Viscum > Viscum album. The sequence goes on from OY728143.1 coordinate 1,633,914,398, forward strand.
CACTAAGTCACTATCAATAAAAATTATTCCAAATGTAAAATTATTCAAATATAAGGTATTATATGGTCTATATATCAACAAAAAATAAACTTTTTAAATTTTTATATAGTATTTTAAACCTTATATTTTAGTTTATCCCCTTTGTTAACCTATTTTAACCTTAATCACGGTAAATATTATTTAAATCATTAAGGATTATAATTTTAATTATAAGGTAAAAATTGGATCATAAATTGAAAAAGGATAAAATTTTAGGATATATATTATCCCCATTGACCTATTTAAAATTATTATTTTTAATTAATTTAATAAAATATTGATTTTATAAAATATCATTATTCTCATTTTTGACACTATCCATTTAATTTGACTATAAAGACATAAATAAAAATATAAAATTTTTATATAATAACTTAGCACAACCCAAATATGTTATTTTAATCTATAATTTTTTTGAAACATAATAATTCTTGCAAATTTTATTACTTTAAATATTTTTTAAATTCATTTATTTTATGTTTCCATTAATTGGGTAAATATAATGTCGGTGTTGTAAAATTGTTTAAGGAAGTTATATAATCACTAAAAACTATAAATAAATTTCCATCATAAAAATAATGTCATTATGAAAAAAATAAACTTTAATATTTTTTTAAAACTTATTTTTATCCCTAGTGAACATAGAAGAGAATTTTAAAGTCAAGAGAGTGACATTTTGTATTTTTCTTTACTTAAATTAATATAAAGGTCACAATCAAAAAAATATTACACCAAGTGAAAATATATTTGATACTTGGATGGAAATATATGAACTCCACTTATCCAAAAGTATAAAATAAAGTGTTATATAAATTTTAAAACCTTATTACATTAGTTTTTAACTATAATTACCCGATTTACCCTTTACAGAGGTGATTAGTTTTACCACTATTACTATTCATAATGAAAAAAAATTAAAGAGGCCTATTTACCAATTTTAAACCATTAGTTCCAAATATTGTATCCATTTTTAAATATTCAATCTCTATAATTGGAATATGTTAATTTTAAAATAATATCAAAAAACATGATGAAAACCTCATTTAATAGAAATACAGTTTTTAAGTATAAAACTGTATTTATTCTTATCTCAAGCCTAGAAAAAATATTAGATGTAAATTTTTTTATTGAATATATAATATAGAAATTTCATTAAAATCATTCACTAAAAATGATAAATATAATTTCTTAAGATAAAACACATTACATGAATAAAAACTATTTTTTGGAAAAACTTAACTTTAACCATCAAATGATTTTTATTTTTCATTTATAATTAATTTATAAAAATTTAATTTTTTATAAAAAATATTTTTTTCGTAATTTATATTTTCTTATTCATGACTTCCAATTTAAATATATAGGTTATAATTATCACATTTAAATAATATTCTAGTAGTATATCACGGTTCTTTTAAACTCTATGTTATATGTAATGAAGGTATTAAATAAATTAAATTTATTTAAATAGAAATATATCATAAAATCTTAGGTTGTTACATGTGTGGATTATTCTAATTAGAATCCATGATTATTTCTTAAATATACTTTATTAGCCCTCCCATAGATCTCACCAGGATTATTGGCGATTGAGACCCTGGACCTTTGGATACTTGGGAGGTGTTCCTATCCTTGACACAAGGTTGGAAATCAGAATGTAAGAACTTAGAGCCTTGTAATTTGATTGGATTTTGATCATGGGAATGGAACAACTTTTCAAACTGGTAATTGGACTATCATTGAGATATTTTATATGTGAATGGGAAATTGATACAGTTGAAATATGAATTGGTGGATTAGAATGTATTTTGGATAATTGGCATAAAATTTGAAATAGATTAATGTAAGTTGGTATATTGGCATAGATGATATATGAATTGTAATTGAAACTTGTCATAAAGGAATAATGGTGTGTAACTTTAATTGGAAAGATAATTGTTAATCAACATGAATTAACCAATATAGAATATGTTAATATGTTGTTATGTTTGGAGGCTTGGTATGAATTAACATTTATAACTTTTGATATTTTAAATGACAAAAATACCTTAGCATAATTCATATTAGGTATGATGTCCACTAAGTATATAAGTGGCCCTAGTTTGGGAATTCTCATTAGGTTCATTGAAATTTGAAATATGTGTTTCACCCTTGGTATGAGAATTCACCTTGGGCTGGCTATGAAAAAAATTTGTGATTGGTCCTTGGAATGGGAATTCACATGGACTCAATGGCGAGTATGGAAAGAGACACCCAATATCATGTCGAATTAGGTATCACTGACCTTGAGATTCATACTGGAGGTTAATGTTCAATGGGTTTATTTAGTCATTATGCACTATGTTTTTAAATAATTCTTATGTATATCATAGTGTTTCATGAAATATTAATCAGATTAGATTTGTTTAGACACCGTTGGTGGTGGCCTATTGAGTTTTACTCACATCCCGTTTGGGATATCATTGGGTACTTAGGAAGGTATGGATAGAATCAGGGGTCCATTCACTTGATTGTTTTATTTTATAGCTGGTACTAGATCTTGTAGATGTGATTTAGTCCGGGATTCACAACTCGTTTTGGGAGTCCTACATTTGAAGTCTTTCTTACAGTGGGTTGATTACATAAAAGTTTAGTATGAAACTCAATATGTTAATGCAGGATTGATTATATTATATTATTTGGGTAATTTCCTAATTATCTATTGGCGTTGATATATATTGGTTTATTTATCATGTTTATATTGTTATTAATATTTAGTACTATAGGGTATAGTATTCCCACTATATGTATTATACCATCGTTGATAGTAGGCTACCTATGGTGTATGGGGAGGAACAATTGAGCTTCTATAATGACCCTTCTTGAACATGTGAAGGAAAACTGGGCTGGGGATGTTACAATTCTCTCTTAGAATAAGATGTGATAATAAATTTCTTTTCTTATCAAGTTTGGGTAGTTCCAGCTTGTTCTATATCCATATTTTTTAACTTTATCTCAAATTATAAGTACTTCATGTTGAGATTATTTCTTTCATACTCAACTGAACGAATTTTTTCTTCCAATTGTTTTTTTGTCTTCCCAAACTATTCTTCATGAAATCTACACATTTATTTTAGGATTTTTTCATGTTTAATTACCCTATTCCCTTGATCTCCATTTTTTAATTCTTGATATCCATAATAGAATGTTGAGAAACTTATAATTCATGGATTACTTTGAAAAATACTATTTAATCCATCACATTTTCACAAACATACCCTTGAAATTATTTTCCAATAAATGAAAATCATTATTTTATAGAGATCTAGATTCTTCATTAGCTCCCACAAGTTTTTTGAGGACTTTAACTCTTTGAAAATTCAAGGAAAAATTAGTTTTCATCTCTTTATTCTCATTCTTTAGATAATTCTCTTCACCAAGTAGTCCTTGTGTAGAGACCCAAGCTTGATGTACATAGATATTACATTAATTTTTCGGAATACTTAATACATTACAAAAACAGATGCCCAAAGACCCTATTAGTTTAGTATCATTGGAAACTCAGAACATAATCTTCTAATCATGGTGAAAGATCTTCAACATCTCCCATAAAGATCTTCCCCTTTGGTTTTCTTACCTAAAACCTTTCTTTATATCCTGGGGAAAAGAAAACATAAAAATAGTGAGCTTAAATACTTAGTAAGGTTAAACATGGAGAACATAAAAACAATCCATAAACATTTGAACGTAAAAACATGAACATAAGAAATGACATAAATCATAGTACAACATAAGGGATGGATCATAAATGAACATTAATCATGATAAAATAGCATGGAAATAAAACATGTAATTGTGGAAAACCATTAAACACATGATATGATTTCCATAGTAGCCAAGGCATTGGTGTCAATACCATCATAGTGGACAAAGTCCCTTACTGAATCAAGTTCACTCCTCATTCCAATCCTGTATCACTGAACCGTATTAAATTGCCATTCCAGCCATGTCTATGTCATGAGATATAAATATTTACCCAATTCATTAGAGGTAGATATAGCTCCCACCCATTTCATAATTAAATCATTCTTACTTGTGCAACAAAATAAACATAAATCATTCATCAAAACCCAAAGAATAAAATGAGTTTCATAAGAATCATCTCATCGTGACATAATCCATATAAAACAAATGGATATAATTTCATCATAATAAAAATCAAACCATGTAAATAATAGATTCATTATACTTGAAACATAAACATGATAAATAATGTCATCTTAGATGGAAAATAGTTTTGATAAAACACTTGAAATGAATTCTTGGGGAAAATATCTTTTCTTATTCAAAATCATTTTCTTTTTGGAAAATGCCACAAAATTTTAAAAGAAAAATATTTTATTGAAAATAACCATGAAAACCTGTATAGTAAGCTTCATAAAATTTAGGTGTTATGAAACCGTAAAAATCTGTTCATGCCGTATAAGATAAAAAAAAACAATCTTCTTGTACTTTTGTTGGAAAAGTCGAAAAGTACCTTATATGGTAACCAAAGAAAAGATTCTTTCCATAAATTGTGGTAAAAATAAAACAAAGGGTAAAAATTAATTTAAACGTACATGGAAGAATAGTAAACATTTTATGAAAACATTTTTAGAAAACATGGACATGGATGATAAACATAACCACAATAAATACTTAAGTATAAACAATCTTGAATAAAAATGAGATTTGAAAAATTATCCCTTAACTTAGGTCCAATTTCATTCGTACGTGTCCGAAACTCCTATATATTGGGTTTAAACATATTATTAACTTGTAACAGAACTATAATAATGTTTATGATATAATAAATGATTCACTTATGACTTTATATTACCTGTTCTTTTATCAATTCCATGTTAAAGCAGCATTTTGGGTAAAATCATTTCATTTATCGTACGTGTTTGGACATGTTGTTATTGATATTATTACTTATATCCTGATTTATTTAATTCCAGAATGTAAAACCTGATTTAGATATAATATATATTCAGCATATAAATATATATGATAGATCGATAAATGGAAATGAAATACACTGTTCATGGAGACAGTAGGCCGTACCTATGCATGAATGATGTTTTCATTTCCCTATTGAATTGAAAGGAATTAAGTAAATGAAACATATATGTACATAAATACAGTATCATATTATGTCATATCTTTCATGATTGTTTATTATATATACTTTATAATCACTCTTTAATGGTTAACATGGAGAATGAATCACATCGCATTTTTGGAGACGGTAGTCCGTACATACGCACGAGCGAAAATATCATTCTTTTGATATTAAAATAGTATATAATTGGATGGTATATCATATATACAGAATCATCATAATTTTATTTTTATTATTTATATCATTTATACTCCTTATTATACCCATTTAAATGATGACATGTTTGAATAACGAACTACACCACGACGTGGAGACGGTAAGCCGTGCATATGCATGTGTGGTGACCTTTTCATTCATAGGATGGATAAAATAACTAATATGGTTGTAAATTTTTATAATAACATCACATTATATATAATATACTAGAGTTATTATTTTATAATTGAAACAACAAACAAAGAGAAAGTGGAAGAAGAAAGGAAATTGAAATAGGTGGTGAGATATTTACCACTTCTTTGGGTTCTTCTTTTTGATTTGATCAAAATGGATCCATAGGTTGGCTTTATGAATAAAATAAGGCCTCTAGGATTAATGGAGGACAATTGAGAGAGTATTTGGGCAGGTTTTTTCTGAGACAAATGGATTTGGAGGTGTGAATTAGACAGAAAGGGGAGTGCCCTTTTATAAGAGGGGTGAGAGGCATCTTAGAAAAAACTTAAAATATTATTTTATAATAAATTCATATTCAGTTTATAATGGCATCAAAGTGACTTATTTAGAGGATAGTGTGGGTATGGGTAGAAAACCTCTCAACCAATAGGTTTTAGACAAGTTTAGGTTACCATTTTAACCTTATCATTAAGATTTAACTCTCAGTTAAATAATTTAACTTTTACCGTGTCTTCTTGTATTCTTACACTGTATGGTTAATAAACTTACTATAAAATGCCAATATAACCCCAATTGGTTCCTTAATGTCATATATATTATTATATAAGTCATTTGGATGAACCTTATATTTTTAGGACCATTATATCAATTAATAATATAATATTTATTTTAAAAAATCTTTTATGTCAATTTTGACACTATTTGGTATTTTGTTTTTTCTAAATTCATAACAGCATTATTACTTCGAAAACAATTCATCTAACCAACCATAATATGTTATATTAACCTATAAAATTAGTTTAATTCATAAAAAGTCTCAAATTACTTTTATTTTTGAATTTATAATATCAATTATGTTAATATTTCATTAATGAGATAATTACTGCATCATCATTATGTCATAAATATATTAAATTATTTAATTTATAAAAATATAAATAAAATACCATTATTTAGGAAATAATTTTATCTGTCTAATGAATATTTATTGTAGAATTTATCTTATGTATAACCTTATATTAAAAATGTTTTAGTTATTAAACTTTGATTTTAACTATTTTAACTATTCTTTAAATAAAATAATAATACATGTCCTAATATAATCTAAGTTGACCTAATGGGTAATATTTTATTCCTAAGATATTTTTTGGTCTAATTACACTTATACAATAGAATTAGGACATGTGTTAAGGTAATAATAATATCATTTTTACCCTTAATTACCCTATTTACTTTTAACAGTGGTAAATAAAAGTAAAAAAGTTCTTATTCACCAAATTTTTTTTTCTTGTTTAACCACATTTTAATTACTGATATCAACCATGTCTCTCGTATTTTTGAAATTCCAATCACAGAATTGGTAAAATTAATTTTTATGTAAATTTGCAAATTCTCAAAGGAGGTGGGTAAAAGACGGTAAAAAGTTCAATAAAATTTTTATATATCTAAAATTATTATAAAATGAATCCATTGAATTAAATTGAACTTATATAGGTATTATGTATTTATTTTGACCTAAATAAATTTAAATAAAATAAATTGTTATTTAAATAAAAATTTGGTTTTAAACTATAACTCAGTGTTTTCACTATTCATCAAAAATTGAAAGTTTTCAGAAAAATACAAAAAATTCACCCTAGGCTAATTTCGATATTCTGAATCCAAAACTGAAGTCCATTTTGAAAGATAAAATTCATAAAATATCAAAAAGTGGGTATTACTATTCATAACGGCTAGTTTATATAATATAATAAAAACATATCATTGTTTAGTGAAACTCGGTATTGCGTACAACACAAACTATCGAGTAAGGTTTCTCTTGCATGTAAAGCAAGCCAAGAATAGTGTTGCGTATACTACAAGATAATATGGTGTTGCGTATAGCGCAAGATAATATTGGTGTAGCGTATAACACAAGACATCAAAAAAATTAAAAACATAATATTTCTCATAAAATCTCGGGGTGTTAAATTCTACCCCCCTTAAAATGAATTTCACCCTCAAAATTCGTCAGCGTTATAAATGGTTTACTATTTTAAAGTTTCATTCATAGAAACCCACATCGTAAAAATGAATACTAAAACTTAATTTTGAAAACTAATGTATGAAACATAATGGTTACCCAAATTAACTCATCACTGGGTTTCCACATAGAAGAACATAGGTGAAAATATGGACATAGAAGAGAAATCTAACTACCATTTTTGGATGATGAGTGGTAGAGAACATGGCTATGAAAAATACAACAATCACAAAACCATAAATTTGTGATGATCTAAGGTACCATCTGATTCATCAGATATGAGGGTATTAGAACAACATTTTTTCTTTTCAAGATCATTTCCCTAATGTTGAAGAATTAAAAGAAATACTTACTTGATTTTGGTACAATCTTACTCTTGTTTGTGCCTTGAACAATTTCTACTTCATCTCGTAAAGAAATGAAGTTGAATTTGTCTTCTGTGAAGTGTTAACAGATCATGTGATAGAATGATAGGTCATTATATCTGTCTTAAACATAAGGTTAGAAAAAGTTATATACATAAGTCCATTTTATGGTGAGATTAATCGTATATGGTTCCAAAAATGGAATTATACTTCATCTATCATACCTATTAATAAAATAAAAATAATTTCTAAAACTAGGGACTTCCTGTAGGACAATGGTGGGTGATAAAGGCATGTCGCACTTCGATTGTGGGTTTGATTCCCACAACCTTGTCTGACGTGATGGGTTGTCGCCCATCCTCTAGGTTGTCCTTTTTTCTAAAACTACACTATTATAACATTCCAGAAATAAAATAAAATAAAAGTTCTAGCCTTAAACAATACTATCTGATGTTCAAATTAATCTATTCCAACCTTAAGACTTATCCAAAATACTTCTTTCCAAACTCGTAGTATAAAGAGAACTATTACTAAAATGATTATATAAGAAGCACGTGAATTCCATCATTTATCCCTCATATATCACAAGATATATTTTTTTGGTTACATTTCAGACATGTGATTACCTTAATCATGTTTCTTTTTAAACATGTATTACCATGGAACCTTAGTGAAAACATGAATGCTATAAAAAGTTAACTCTTTCCACATACCAAAATCCCAAAAATTCTATACACTCAAACCATGATATCACTTTATACTTATCTCAATCATGAGCTCATTAGTAATATCCAACATATTATTTTCTCCTTATCCATTCATTATGCTCATATCATCTGCTTTCCAAAAATATCTGAATAACCTTTCATGATTACCGGTACCATTCAACGTATACTTTCGAATACTCAAGGGAAAACAACAGTGTAACAGTACTTAGATATTTCTTTATTCCATAGTACCATTAAATTACCTATACAACATTAATATTTATAAATATAAATCATTCTATTACCTTCTTAAACCATTGACCGAGCTTCATCAATTTATTCCTCAAAACTTCTTTTATCTCATATATCATTTGTAGCCTATTTATCATCATCAACATAAATACTACCCATATGACCATGATGATTCTCTTCATGAGAATTTACATTAGGGAATTGTTTTCCATAATTCCTGTACATTACACATTTAAAACATTTAATTGTTGTTTATGTCTTAGAAATACCATTATTCTTGTCCATAGTGTTTACTAAACCCTTTCCTTTGTAATTACAGGCTTTGTGTCCTTCTTTTCCACATCCAAATAATCTTCCAAATCCTTTAAATCATTCTCCTTGATGTCTCTTCCCACATTATTTACATGAGGAAAATTGAACTTTCTTTCCTCTATGATCATCATGAAACTCCTTCTTTCTCTTATTAACTGAGTCAGGAAACTTACCAATGTTGAGATTATTTATCATATTATGAGATTGCTGATTAGGCATAATAACGATGTTTCTCATTCCAAATCCCATATCATTTTCTCGATCATGAAGGATGTAATTCCATTGTCCATCATATTCTCTATTCACATGAATCTTCCGGTTTCCAACCATTTTCTAAAACCCAAAAAGAATAGTGTGAGAGGCAATAATCATGCTAGGGAAACAACATAATCAAGGAGAGTACTTTCAATATCTAACATCATAGGTTTAATCCTAGGTTATCAATGATCATTATCATAATTCTAGGACTTTAAAATATACTTATACTTAACCTTAGGGAAATCCCTAGACATACCTTAGAAATATATCTAGGGATCTCACTAAAGTTTTTGGGTCCTAGTTTCCAAAGGTTAACTAAACCTTTGTTCTGATACCAACTATAGTAACCCAAGCTTGAAGTACATAGACATTACATTACTTTTGTATAATACTTAATACATTACAAAAATAGATTCCAAAACACCGTATTATTTTAGTGTCTTTGGAAACTCGAAACATAATCTTCAAATCACGGTTAAAGATCTTCAACATCTCCCATAAATATTTTCCCCTTTCGTTTTCTTACCTAAAACATTTCTTTATATCCTGTGGAAAATAAAACATAAAAAGGGTGAGCTCAAATTCTCAATAAGGGTAAACATAGAGAACATAAAAACAATCCATAAACATTTGAACGTAAAAACATGAACATAAGAAATGACATAAATCTTGGAAATACATAAGGCATAGATCATAAAGGAACATTAATCATGATAAAATACCATGGGAATAAAACATTTAATTGTGAAAAACCATTAATCACATGATATTATTTCCATAGTAGCCAAGGCATTGCTGCCAAGACCATCATAGTGGACAAAGTCCCTTACTGAATCAAGTTCACTCCTCGTTCCAGTCCTGTATCACTGAACCATATTAACTTTCCATTCCATCCATGTCCATCTCATGAGATATAAATCATTACCCAATGCATTGGAGGGAGATATAGGTCCCAACCATATCAAAATGAAATCATTCTTACTTGTACCACAAAATAATCATAAATCATTCATCATAACCCAAAGAATAAAATGGGTTTCATAAACATCATCTCATCGTGAAATAATCCATATAAACAAATGGATATAATTTCATCATAATAAAAATAAAACCATATAAATAATATATATATTATAATTGAAACATAAACATTCTAAATAATGTCATCTTAGATAGAAAATAGTTTTGATAAAACACTTGAAATGAATTCTTGAAGAAAATATCCTTTCTTCTTAAAAATCATTTTCTTTTCACAAAATGCCACACAATTTTAAAAGAAAATTATATTATTGAAAATAACCATGAAAACTTATAGAGGAATATTCATAAAAATTAGGCGTTATGAAACGGTAAAAATAATTTCATGCTGTATAAGTTAAAAATACATTCTTCTCGTACTTTTGCCGAAAAAGTCAAAATGTACCTTATATGGTAACCAAAAGAATGATTCCTTCCATACAATGTGGTAAAAAGTCAACAAAGGGTAAAAATGACTTTAAAAATACATGGAAGAATAGTAATCATTTTATGAAAATATTTCTAGAAAACTTGGATATGGATGATAGTCATAACTCCAGTAAATACTTACATATAAGCAATCGCGGATAAAATTGAGATTTGAAAAATTATCCCTTACCTTAGGTACAATTTCTTTTGTATGTGTCCGAAACTCCTATATAGTGGGTTTAAACATATTATTAACTTTTAAGAGAACCATAATAATGCTTATGATATCATATATTATTCACTTATGACTTTATATTACCTGTTCTTTTATCAATTCCATGTTAAAGAAGCGTTTTGGGTAAAATCATTTTATTTATCGTACGTGTTTGGAATTGTTGTACCTGATATTATTAATTATATACTGATTTAATTATTTCTATAATTTAAAACATAATTTATATATAATATATATTCATCATATAAATATATATGATAGATCGATAAATGGAAATGATAAACACCGTTCATGGAGACAGTAGGCCGTACGTACGCCTAAACGCTGTTTTTTTCCCTATTGAATTGAATGTAATTAAGTAAATGAAACTTATATGTACATAAATATAGTATCATTATTATGTCATATATTTCGTGATTTTTTATTATATATACTTTATAATCACTCTTGAATGGTTAACATGGAGAATGAATCTCATCACATTCGTGGAGACGGTATTCCGTACGTACGCATGAGCGACAATATCATTCTTTTGATATTAAAATCGTATATAATTGGATGGTATATCATATATAAAGAATCATAATAATGTTATATTTATTATTTATATCATTTATACTCATTATTATACCCATCCAAATGATGAAATGTTTGAATAACAAACTACACCACGACCTGGAGACGGTAAGCCGTACGTACGCACGTGTGGTGAATTTTTCATTCATAGGATGGATAAAATAACTAATATGGTTGTAAAATTTTTATAATAAAATCACATTATGTAGAAGATACTGGGGTTAATATTTTATAATGGAAACAACAAAGAAGGAGGAAGTGGAAGAAGAAAGGAACTTGAAATAGGTGGTGAGATATTTACCTCTCCTTCGGGTTCTTCCTTTTGATTTGATAAAAAGGGATCCTTAGTTTGACTTTATGAATAAAGGAAGGCCAATAGGATGAAGGGAGTATAGTTTAGAGAGTATTTGGGCAGGGTCTGGCCAATACAAATGGCTTTGGAGGTGTGAATTAGAGAGAATGGGGAGTGCCCTTTTATAAGAGGGGTGAGGGGTACCTTAGGAAAAAATTAAAATATTATTTTATAATAAATTTATATTCGGTTTATAATGGATCAAAGTGAGTTATTTAGAGTATAGGGTGGGTATGAGTATAAATATTCTCAACAAATATGTTTTATAAAGTTATGTTACCATTTTAACCTTTTCATTTAGATTTAACTCTAAGTTAAATAATTTAACTTTTACCGTCTCTTCTTGTATTCATACACTATATGGTTAATAAACTTACTATAAACTACCAATATAACCCAAATTGGTTCATTAATGTCATATATATTATTATATAAGTATTTTGGCCGAGCCTTAGATTTTTAGGACCATTATATTAATTAATAATATAATATTTGTTTTAAGAACTCTTTTATGTCAATTTTGACACTATTTGGTATTTTGTTTTTTATAAATGAATAACAGAATTATTACTTCAAAACAATTCATATAACCAACCATAATTTGTTATATTAACCTATAAAATTACTTTAATTCATAAAAAGTCACAAATTACATTTATTTGGGTATTTATAATATCAATTATGTTAATATTTCATTAATAAGGTAATTACTGCATCATCATTGTGTCATAAATAAATTAAATTATTTAATGTATAAAAATATAAATAAAATACCATTATTTAGGAAATATTTTTATATTTATAATTAATATTTATAGTCAAATTTATCTTATGTATAACCCTATATTAAGAATGTTTTAGTTATTACACTTTGATTTTAACTATTTTAACTCTTCTTTAAATAAAATAATAATAAATGTACTAATCTAATCCAAGAGGACCTAAAGGGTAATATTTTATTTCTAAGGTTGTTTTTCGTCAAATTACACTTATCAAATAGAATTAGTACATGTGTTAGGGTAATAATAATGTTATTTTTACCCTTAATTACCTTATTTACTTTTAACCGTGGTAAATAAAAGTAAAAAGTTACTATTCAAAAAAAATTATTTTTATCTTATTGAACCAAATTTTACTTACTGATATCAATTGTGTCCCTTGGTTTTTTTAAATTCCACTCACATGAGGGGTAAAATTAAGTTTTATGTAAATTTTCAAATTCTCCTAGGAGGTGGGTAAAAGGCAGTAAAATTTAAATAAACTTTTTATATATCTAAAATTATTATAGAATGACTCCAATGAATTACATTGAAATTATATAGGTATTATGTATGTATTTTTACCTAAAATAAATTTAAATAAAATAAATAGTTATTTAAATAAAAGTTTGGTTTTAAACTATAACTCAGTGTTTTCACTATTTATCAAAAATTGAAAGTTTTCAGAAAAATACCAAAAATTCACCCTAGGCTAATTTCGATATTCCGAATCCAAAAATGAAGTCCATTTTGAAAGATAAAATTTATAAAATTTCAAAAAGTGGGTATTACTATTCATAGCGGCAAGTTTAAATAATATTTTAATAACATATCGTTGTTTAGTGAAACTCAGTATTGGATACAACACAAGCTATCGAGTAAGGTTGCTCTTGTGTGTAATGCAAGCCAAGAATATTGTTTCATATACTAAAATATAATACGGTGTTGTGTATAGCGCAAGATAATATTAGTGCAGCATACAACACAAGACATCAAATAAATTCAAAAATAATATTTCTCATAAAATCTTGGGGTGTTACACCTTGAATATAACTGAGTATATAAGTGATTACTTCAAAGGAAACTTTCTTTAAATAATTATTGAATTAAAGTTTGAATTTTTTGACTATATTATCATCCTAATAATATTATGATTATTCATGGATGGAACTATAATCATCAAGAGGTTCATTTTTATAATATTAGATAAATGTTGATTTTCCACTATGATCGGACTCAAATTATGCTATATCCTTCTTTTTTCCTTTACATTTTCATATTCTTTGCCTATATCCTATTCTTATTTTCAAATATTTGGTTAAAATCATAAAATATAATTCAATATGGGTGGAGATAGGGTATTACACCTAAGTAAATTCTAAATCAACTTCTAATTTTCACTTCATATCGATGTTGAAGAATAAAAAAAATGATCCAATCATAGGAGTAACCTAGGATTTGATAGAACTTATGGTGTCCGATGGACTGTGTAGGGAAAATTTGGGGTGGGGGGGGGGGAATCAGTGTACCCAAATTTTTCCAAATTTTAATTTCATTTAATTAATACCCTCTTTGACTTGAACCTTTAACCCAGTTAAGAATATTGGATCAATTAGTGAACACTCAATCCCCACATTATCATGTAATGAAGAAATAAACAAGAATAGAAACACATAATATTTTTACAATTTTTGAAATTAATGTGAGATAATACTCTATTCCATATTCAACTTATTTTTTAGTACATATAATTTATTACCACTATAGAATTATAGTGATTACAAGTGAATCCCCAGTCACACACAATGGTTGGGCTGATATCATCAAAATCCCAAAAGGTAGGTATCATCCACTTCACTTGATTATGGAATTATCTATACTGGTACCACTAGTTATTTAAAATGGACTCTTAAAATTTACAAAAAATATCACCCCTTTTTATTAGGATGTCACTGCATCAACTTAATGGGATCTTCTTCCTCAAGTATTTGATCTTTAACTTATTGGATGATGTAACAAAGATTGCATACTAGTTAGTTCTCTTGTATATTCATTAACACACTATGTATATTGAAAACAATGATTTTTTCATCTATAAGTATCTTAAAAAATAGATCATAAAATGTAGCTAAATATATGGTGTAACACCCAAATATTTTATGATATATTTCTTTTCAAATAAATATAATTTTTTCAATAGCCCGTGTTATACGTAACATCGAGTTTAAACCAACTGCTCTACTACTAAAATATTATTTGAATGTGACCATTTTAACATAGATCTTAAAATTGAAGGGTATGAATATGAATAACTAAATTATGATTAATTTGGTGTTTATTATTAATTCGTTATTTATCCTCTATGTATAAATGAAAACAAAATCATTTGAAGGTAAAAGTGATATTTTTCTGGAAAGCTATTTTTATGCACGCAATGTGTTTTATATTAATAAATTAAATTAATAAATATTGGTCAATTATTTTAATAAAATTTATATATCATATATTAAATAAAATTCTTTAACATTCATATAATATTTTATATAGACCTGGGATAAGAATAAATCTAGTTTTATGCTTCGAAATAACATTTTTCTAAAAAGAGGGTTTCGTTGAGTTTTGCGTACATATTTTAAATTTAATTTTTTACACTTATAGAGATTGAATATTAAAAATTTGATGTCATATTTGGAATCATGCGTTTTAAATTTGGTAAATATTCCCCTTTTATTTTTGGTTTTTATTAATAGTAACAATGGTAAAATTTATCACCTCGGTAAAGGGTACATCAAGTAATTAAGGTTAAAAACTAGTGTGATAAGGCCTTAAAATTTCTAAAAAACTTTCATTTATACTATTTTATGAGTGAATTTTGGTCATTTTAATCCAATTATTTAATATATTGACACTCAGTTCAATATTTATTTAAATATAAACTTTATATTATTTTAAGTAAATAAAATACAAGATGTCTCTCTCTTGAATTTAAACATCTATTTTATGTTCACATAGGGATAAAAATAAGTTGTGAATGAATATTAGAGGTTATATTATGCATAATAAAATTATTTTTATGTTGTTAATCTATCTCTTATTTTTAGTGATTATATAATTACCTTAAATTCTTGCACAACACTGACATAGTACTTATTCAATTAATGAAAACAAATAAGAAAAATTATTTTAAAAAATATTAAAAGTAATAAAATTTGTTAGAATAATTTTGTTACAAGAATTTTATATATTAATATATCATTTTAGGGGTTTGTTGAAGGATCATATTTGAATTAAATATTTTTCATGATGTCATTATAACCAAATTAAATGACTAGTGTCAAAAATCAAAATAATGATATTTTAAGAAAAAAATATATTATTAAATAAATTAAAAATCATAAATATATATAAATAGTAAAATGGGGATAATATATGGTCTAAAATGCCATCCATTTCTTATTTATAATCCTATTATTACCTTATAATTAAAATTATTACCCTTTATGATTGAAAAACCTTTTACCGCGGTTACGGTTAAAATATGTTAACTAAGGGGTTAAACCAAATGATAAGGTTAAAATGCCACATAAAACTATAAAAATTTTATTGTTTGATGATATTTATACCACATAATATTTTATATTCAAATATCTTCCCATTTGGAATCATTTTTCCTACAAATTCATAGTTATATTTTAATCTTTTTAGTAATTCCAAGTGTGTCATTTCCCTCCCTTATAAAAGGACACCATTTCCCTCTATTATTTACACAAATTTGAGCAAGATATATTGAAAAATCACAATTTATTTATCTTTTAAACATATCTAGATGCATTCAAGTGGGTTTTTACTTCCCATTGGACCAACCCTAGGGTCCTTATGGGGAGATCGAAAGGTGTTCTTTCAAAGAGGAGGTAATCACCTTAACCGATCACTTTATTGTTTACTTAATATTTTAACTCATATAAATTAAGAAATTTATCATAAAATAATAAATTTATTATTATAAATATAATAAAATAAAATTATTATTATGAAACCACCATTATCCACCCTATTTTACATCAAATGAAAAATGATAATGTCACTCGTGTGTACGTGTGAACTACCACCTCCACGACGCGATGCGATTTGTTTTTCATTTCCACTTTAAAAGTATAGTAATAATGGTATATTTAATAAATCTATACTTTATATTTATGATATAATAATGATTCTATAAAGGTAAATTATTATTTACCTTTCTTTAATTTCGTAAATTAAAATGTGAAAAAAGTGTCCATGCATACGTATGGCCTACCATATTCATGAATAGTGTAATTAATTTTTCTACATCTAAATTTAAAATAGTAATATATGTAAAATCCTGAGTTTTATAAAAATAAACACTATGTTGAAAAGCATACAAGATAGGCCACATTAATCTTAAACGAACCGCGATGTACTATAATTTTAACACGACTATTATCACCTAGCCGTTAGAATGGATGTAATGAATGAGATTAAAAAAATTATGAAAATATAGTTTAAAAATGTTTATAAAATTAATTACATGGTTAATAATTAATTATAAATTAAAATAAAAACCAATTGAATATAAAAGATGTGTTTTTATAAAAAAAATTAATTTTATACACACAATGACATTTTATCTTAAAAAATTAAATTAATCACTATTAATGAAATATATTAATGAAATTTATCTATGATATATTCAATAAAATGTTTTTAAATTAATCCAATATGTTTATAGTCGTAAGATAATAATAAATCTAATTTTAAGCATAAAAATCTGTATTTTTTAAAGGTAATTTTGCTGCCTTTTGACAGTGAACTTATTTTAAAACCAATTTTTTTATACTTTTATAAACATTATTTTAAAAAATAAACTTAATTTTTGAAATTTTAATGTAAAAATCATCTTAGGGTGATTTTTTTGGTATTTTTATGATAAGTTTCATGTTTGGATGAATAGTTAAAATACTGTATTTCAATAGAAAACTGACTTTTCATCTAAATAATTTAAAATGTTAAATTATAATTTTAATTGGTTTTAAGGTAAAATTGGATAAATTATACATATATTAATCCAATTTTGGTCATCTTAATCATATTCATGGTGAATTTCAATATAAAAACATTTCAAAATTCTGAATATTTTCACATTAAAAACTCGCTTTCTAGTCACGTTTGCAGGATTAATTTTAAATCTAATTTTACATTTTATGTGAATTTAATTTAGAAAATGAATTAAATATTTTTAATAATAAGGTTAACATTAGGTTATAAGATCATTTTAATTTTTAGGAATTAAAATTTTTCTATGGTAAAAAGAAACATCCACCACGGTATAGGTAAAATAATGTGACAAGTTAAAGTTAAAAGGTGAAGGCTTAAAATAGATAAAAAATAAAACATTTAATGATTGGATGTTTTTTTCAACCCTAACCATATTATATAACATTTATTATAATACAAATACATGGAAATTAATTCCACCTCAATGTGGTAGGCTTCAATTATAAAATAATCTTTATTTAATCACTTAAAACTATCCCTCCTCAAGTATAAATACCAATTATCACTACCAAATTTATCATAAAAAGATGTAAAGCCCCTAAAATATATGAAAAACCATATAATACTCACTCTACCCATATCAAAGTTCTTATGGTCACACCAAAAGGCCAAATCAAAGGTCTTTAAGGGGTCCTTCAAAGAGGTGATATTCAAGAGGTAATTTTCTTAAAGCTTCTCTCTTAATTTATTTTATTTTTCTACTTTATTCTCACCTCCATAATACATAATGGAATAATAAATCCTGAATAATTTAAATACTATAATTTTATGTTTATAATGTAATATATTATATCTATCCCTTTTATTACCTCCTCTTATTCAAAGAAACAAAACTATTGTTCAAATTCTACTGGTAAATCACCTCTGTGAATGAAGATTTTGTTCATTTTCCATTATCACCTTTATATATGGTAATAAAACTATTATTATGGTTAAATAATATTTGAATAATTATGTTATAACTTATTTAATTATATATAACTAATATATATATATATATATATATTATATAAGATGAAACTATTTCGTGATGTTTGGAAAAACCTCCAAAAACAAACCGAACATTTATCATTAAAATTTTATCAAATAAATCGTCCTCATGTATGAAAGAAAAATAATAAATGGTATTTTTTAAACTTATTCAAGTTAATTATTACTATTTAATTTCCCTTGAGTAGTTTTATTTCAATTTGACAAGAAAATCCATACGCAAATGAACCCACCATGAAACCATGAAACAAACACACAAAAAATAATGAATATAAAGAAATATTATTAATGAACGAGTGGTAAGATGTTATAAAAGGATAATATAATGAAATATAAATATGAATATAGTTTTTAATGAATTAATAAAATTCATTAAACCATTATAATGGCGTCTAAATAACTCTAAACTAAAGGGATGCGTGAGGTAATAATTTCTCATCCCACTTTTACTTCTGTGAGATATATCCCTTATTCAGGACTTATTTCTCATGTGTGGTGTATATATAATTAGATTTTTATATTATATCATGAATATATTTATTTTCATCGTATTTAATGTTTTTTAAATTTTATTCTTTCATGGGGAATATGATTCTTCTAATTACAATGTTGTAAGGGATTCAGTCTCAATTTACATTCCACTGAGACTTATTTATTATTATACACCAATTCAATTATATATGGTGTATATAACATCCCTTTGACATATAATATCATTATTTATTAATTCCTCATGGTATTCTAAGTTTCAGTTTGAATTATTTTATCCAAGGGGTTTTAACTTGAAAATTATAAAGTGATAAAAGTTACCATTCAATATCACTTTATTTTGTGACTGTGAACTTTATATTGAAACAATCAATTTCTTGTAATCAATTTTTATTGAACATTAAATTTATTTTAAATATCCATATTATTTTATAATGTATAATGTTATAGCCTAAACTATATTCCATTTTAAATATGTTTTTTACTTTGAAAGTTATTTGATTAATCTTGGAAATATTGAAAAATACATATATTTTATTCAATATATATATTTTATGATAAGGAAAATTATTTATCAATTAAATAAATTATTAAATATATTATGAATTCTTTTGATATTAATAAATGGTTGGGGCCCAGTTATAGATATCCCCTCGATGCATCGGTAGTCTCATAAGATGAATCAGTTGGCCAAATTAGACGTGTTTCTATCTAGAGACTTAAAATGGAAAGAGGATTGACCATGATTGTAACTATCTAGAGGATATATCTTGATAGTTAAGACTTACTATATTAAACAGTCCAAAATTATCATTATTCCATGTGATTAATTGATTAGATAGAATATACATGGACAAGTTCCAAGATCATGTAATTATTTATATGGAATTATTTGATCATCTTTTATTCCTACCGTATTATGCTCAAGATTTTGATTAATGGAATGTGTGATTAGTTATTTACCTTACCATATTGATTATTCTTTCTTACTCATGATAAATTATACTGTATTTAACCCTTAATAAGAATTTGATCTTACCCTTATTTTTTTTCTTTCCCCAGGTTATGAAGAATAGATATTTGATTGAGATTTAAAGAATGAAGTTTATCATATTTTGTTATATATTATGTTTTATCATCAATTCCTAATGTAAAATGGGTATCATGTATGTATCATGTTTCCAAAACTACTAAACTAGTTGATCCTTTGGGATTAGAATATTATATCCATGAAAATGTAATAAATTAAGGCACCAGTTCCATGTTACTGGGGTTGGGGTCATTATAGTTGGTATCAGAGGAAGTTTAGTAGAAAACTTGGGAACATGATTTATGAAAAAATAGATTATAGAGAAAAACCCTATAACAAAATTTGGAAATATTCCTAATGAAACCAAACTTATGATTTATAGATTAGTTTACATTAAGTAGTTTTGAGATAATGAATTATGTTTCATAATTTTATAGTCTAATCTAGTGTATGACACTATTTAAAAATGGATACTAGTGAAAGGAATAGGAAATGTATCAATGCATATAATCCATGTAGGTATTTCCATGCTAGAAAAGATAATGGTATTGAATCTGGAACTGGACCTATGGTAAGAGATGGAGATGAAAAAATTATAACTATATTAGAATAAATGACTCAGGTTACAAGAAATAACCTTGCTCATATGGAGCGAACTGATCCACAAAGTGGTGTAATAATGCTATACCGCTTCATGTGATAACTGTTTGGTCAGAGTATACAATGTAACATAAGAGGGGGGGGGGGTTGAATTGTGTCTTCTCTAAAAATTTCCACAATTCTTGATTTTGACACCCATTGCGATTTATACTGATATGCAGTGTTTTTCTTCTATATGAAAATATGAAGTGGATAAAAAAAATAAAGAACATAACTTTTTATAGTGGTTCAGGGCACAAATATCTCCTAGTTCACTACAATAATCACTCTCTCTATGAGCTTAGTGATTTTCACTAGAATGATCCTCTTATAAAAGACCAAGAATCCACAACTGAGTGCATGCAGTTGAAACCAATACAAAAAGGTAAACAAAGCTAAGATTTATGGTTCTATACTAGAGAACCAATTATCCACATCTTATATTGAGAAGTTGATACTCCTCCAAATCCAAATACGACCAGTTGAAACTCCAATAAATCAAAAGATATTGATTTGTTGATTCAGGTTGATCTTCACAGTTGTAGAAACACACAAATGAAAATTGATGGAACTTCTTCTCCAGAAAAGAATATCTTCAGGGATGAAGTTGTTTGAAGTGATACTTGTTACACAATTATCTTCAATAAGATAATAACTAAATATTAGTAGTAATCTTACAACAGTAAAAGATTTAACATGTATGTCTCCAAAGTGTAACTTCTTTTAGAATCTATCATTCATTGTAGCAGCACTGTATAAGATAATTTAAATAATATAGTTGCATATGTGAATCAATTATCAAACACACATAAATGTATTTATTTTAAGAGGTACTCTAAAAGAATATATATTATAGAAAACATGATTCTGTATACCATATTCAAAAGAATATCCTGATTGATCACAAAAATTAAAATTCTAATTGACTAGGAGAGTCGTAACTTCCTATAGAAATATGAGAGATTTTCTCTAATGAACATGGTTATTTAAAACAATCCAAATAATCCTCGAATTTTTCTTTAATTCTGTCTTGACTGTTACAACAATCTCGGATTGAAAACACAGCTTGAAAAACTTTTCCATTGAGAACACAATGTAGTGTTGAGATGCGTAGTGTAGGGTTCATTCATGTAGCATAGGGTTTCTCTGCAAAGAGTATGGTTCCTACCAGTTTAAGTTTTCTTAACAATACATTCATGTTTATGTAATATAGGAAAAAAATTAGTGTAGGGAAGATAATCCATAAATTTGATTTTTTTTATGATAAAATCCTGAATGTAACATTAATTAACCATACCTTCAACTTTTCCGCATGTAGGGTATGAACAGTGAATCTAGACTCTAATGTAGGGTTGTTGATCCATATGCATGTTGATTTTCCAAACATATAGATGTTGATCCAAATAAAAACTATTTAGTTTATCATAGGTTTGATATCATACGCAAGCATTTCCATTTTTCTATGTATGTAGGGTTGATAGCATATGCAAGAGTTTCACATTTTTATCATAATGTAGGGTTGATACCATACGAAAGCATTTCACTTTTTCAGTGTAACGTAGGGTTCATACAATATGTTCATTTACCGAATGTAGGGTTTTGAAATAGTATTTATAGAGTTATTCTCGTAATGTTAAATTCCTTAAATGGAATACAAATTCCTGAAAACTCGCTCAAGAAAAATTTATTAGAAAACAAACATGGTTATTTGTGAACATAAAAATCATCAGAAATTATAGAGTATTATTGAGACAAAACATTCCCAACATTATCCCCATTTTCTATTATCACAAAATCTATTATATAATCACTAAGAACATTTAAATAAAATGTAATATTTGTAAAAAAAAAAAAACAAAAACACAAAAAATAGATATAGAAAATATTTTGATATTTTGATTTCACAGTATTATTTCGATAAAGAAAATAGATACTTGTAAATTAAATATTTTATCTAATTAAATGTTGTGGTTTGAAAATATTCTCTAATAAATCCATCCCTTATAAATTTTCTCCCAATTATTATTCTCCACAAATTTCTCCCCCTTTTTATGATATCAAAAAGTTAGTTTGAAAGAATAAATGATATAAACCACATTTAATATAACACTGAACTATAATGAATAGTTATAAATACTAGCATAATAAAACTTAATCTAGGATTGGAGGTTTAAATATTGACCTAAAATAAAAGTAAAGATACTAAAAACCTAATAAGAAGAAACCAAATTGAAATTAAAATATTTCTAAATGTTTTGAAAAATAAAGTACAAACCTCAGTCAATGAAAGGGACTTCAAAATGAAGGGCTTTGTTCTGAAATGGTAAGGACATAGGGTTTATCTATATGAGGAAGGGCTTTAAATGCACTACTAATATCAAGAAGCTTGAAAATTAGGTTTTAGAAATAGTTTTTGAAGACTTTTGACCATTTTTGAAGAAGATTATTCAAATCATTTCGAACCATCAAATTCTAAATCAGATTAACCTTCAAAAAGTCATTCATAGCTTCCTATGACTGAATGAATGTGCTAATATTGTCCTTAATTTGATTAAGCACTTGTCCTAAACAAGATTCACTTGAATTTACTTGACTAATCAGATGTCTTTGATTTTATATCAATACACTTAAAAGAGTACTATAACACTGAAGAGTGTGTAGTCTATCATTGAAATCATCTAGTAAAGAGGTAATTGCTTCAAAATTTCTAAGCAGTTCAGGTGGTGTCTGTTTAGAGGAGGTTTATACTTAACTACTTTCCCTAAGAGACTGAAATTATCTCCCTATAATTATCTTAAACTCATCAAACTATGATTTCTTAATAGATTAATATTTTAAAAAATTTAACTCTCAATACATATTGCTGATAAGTTATTTAAGGTCACCAACAGAAATAATATTTTATTTTAATTACCTTAAATTGATCTTATGAGCTTCAAAATCATATCTTGTAACTAAAGAAACCTTTTATTCTTTAAATTTCGTTTTCTCATCCTCCAAATGTTCTCTATGAAACAAGTTCTAGGCCTCTAATAGATTGATCTTTATAACTAAGTCTTCAGCCTGGGAATTATAATATTTAAGAGATAGAGTGCCAGGGCTAAGAATAGATTCCTTGTGATGAACTTCTAATAAGGAAAAACTTGGATATTTATCACCAAATTATTTTTTTCCTAAAAAAGATACTCCAGAAACTTCAGAATCAGGAACAAAAAGAGTTCTAAGTATCAGGAACATCTTCCCTAATAGGGTCTTTAGTGTGAGCTTCTTAATCAACTTGATTATCTAATGGATTCTCACACTCAGCTACTCCTGGTGCTTCATCCACAATCTTTGGAATGAAAATTGTAATTAATATTTTCCAAAAAAATATTCTTCTAGCCTTGAAGTGAATTCTTCATCATGCCTTTTTTTAATAGATCTAACTGAAGAAATCATCCTTTGGTACCCCCCGAGCAGCTAACAAAAACCTTTGTTGTTGTTCCACACCAACTGGTAGAACAATATTGCAATAATTTCTCCATAAAAATCCAAGCTTCTTAATAGTTCCATAAATAAATGTGTTTCTATGGTGACATGTTTTTTTTAAAAACATATTGAAATTTTTTCCTTTACTTTACAAAAAAAGAAGAAATAATCCTTCCATAGGGATAATATCCTATCTTGGCATCCTTATGGAAATAGTGGTTTAAATATATTATCATAAACTGACAAAAAGTAAACTTTACATGGTTCATAAACAAAAACATGATATACATGTCAAGATATAGGAATTTCTCTAGCTCAACAGTCCTAGGAAAAATTCTATATTGAATAAAATTCAACATAACTAGATGATCATGAGTAAGTTATTTCATCATTACCTAATTAATAGTTCTTTTTACAAACAATGAAAACATAATATCCTTTGATGAATGTCTTACATTACTGATATTTCTCAAATCAAACCAAAACTTCCCGTCATGGGGAAAACATAACATTTCATCCATTTCCCTAAAAGACAAACAAAACTCAGCATCATTAATCTTAGAGACAATGGTATCTTCATCAAATCCAAGACTAAATGAAGCATTTCTACAAAATTCCTTTACTTCAATGTCATAAACCATCGGAATATTATCTTCTTTAAAATCATAAACTAGACCTTGAAATATTATTACTTCCTTGAGAGAAATATTTTTAGAATATAAAAAACCAAAATCAATTACCTTTCCCTAGAAAACTTTGCAGGATTTCCCTAAAGCATAGTCATTATTGTACAACTCATCATCTATAAATATTTTATAGGTTTCCATATCTGAAGGTATTGAGATTGAAGGTATTGAAGGTTTAGGGTTTTAGCACATGGTAATTGAAAGAAGCTCTGTAAACTGAAAGGATGCATTTGAGAGGAGAAAGAGAGCAGGAGAAGACAAACAGTTTTCTTGCACCGATTGAGAATGTAATCATTACCTTTTAATTTTGGAAAGACAAGTAAAATAAAATCAAAATGAAATTTTAAATTGAAACATAACTGAATAAAACATATTAAAGAAATTTTACTAAAATAAAAATAGAGATAATATAAATAAATTAATAAACATTCACTTAAAATCAAATAATCCTAACTTTCCCTTAATAAAATAAAAACTAGCACTAGGAAGTGGTTTTGAAAAAATTTCAACTAATTAATATTCAGTATTAATAAATTCTAAATATATATCCCTTTTAAGGACTTTATATTTTAGAAAATGATGTCGTATATCAATGTGTTTAGTCCTAGAGTGACTTATAGTATTTTTTGAAATATTTATAGTGATCTTATTATCACATAAAATAGGTATACAATGAAAGTTTAGTCAAAATTCCAGTAGGGTTCTTTTCATCCACAATAACTGTGCACAACAACTTCCAGCACACACATATTCTACCTTAGTAGTTGATAGGGAAAATGAGTCTTGTTTCTTACTAGACCATGAAACACAAGATTTTCCTAAAAAGTGATAGGTTCTTGAGTTATTTTTTCTATATAATCTATAACCTCCAAAATCAGAATATGAATATGAAATTAAATTAAAATTAGATTTTTTGGGGTAAAAAAGAGATTGAAAAACAATTACTTTTAAATAGCTAAAAATTATTTTAATATCAATATGATGAGAATCTTTTAGATTTGATTGAAATATATCATAAAGACATACATAAAACATAATACTGGTCTGCTAGTAGTAAGATATAACAAACTACCAATCATACCTCTATATAACGTATTGTCAACTGGTTTTTCAGATTTATCCAAATCAAGTTTTATATTGGTACACATAGGATTTGTATATGTCTTACAATTTTATAGTCTAAACTTTTTCAATAAATCAATAATATACTTACTTTGATTTAAAACATTTCCATAATATTTTTGATAAATTTGGAATCCTAAAAAGAAATTCAGTTCTCCCATTATAGTCATTTCAAATTATTTTTGCATTAATTTTGAAAAATCATTAAAAATATTTTTATTAGTTGAACCAAAAATAACATCATCAACATATATTTGAACTAATAGAATATTAAAACAAATGGTTTTCATAAAAAGTGTTGGATATGTCAATCCAATAGTAAATCTATTTTTCAAAATAAAAGAACATAATATTTCACACCAAGCTCTAGGTTCTTGTTTAAGAACATAAAGAGCTTCATTATGTTTAAAAACAAAGTTTTTTTTGATAATTTTAAAAACCAAGGTATTTTTTCAACATAAACTTCCTACATTAAATAACTATTTAAAAATGTATACTTAACATCCATCTGATATAATTTAAAAATAATATGAGATGTATAAGATAAAAGGATTTTAATAGATTCTAATATAGCTACAGGGGAAAAGGTCTTCTCATAATCTATAAATTATTCTTGATTATATCCTTTATCTTATGATCAAGCT
This sequence comes from Viscum album, assembly GCA_963277665.1. Lineage (NCBI taxonomy): Eukaryota > Viridiplantae > Streptophyta > Magnoliopsida > Santalales > Viscaceae > Viscum > Viscum album. Next base: position 1,633,941,398 of record OY728143.1, read on the forward strand.
TTATTTCTGGTTATGATCCTTCAGTCATCATTTTTATTTATAAAGACCCACTTAGTTCTTATAACTATATAATTGGTTGGTCATTCTACTAGTTCCAAAAATTCATCCCCTTTGAATTATTTTAGCTCTTATTTCATTACTAATATCCATCTCTCATATTCTAAGGATTATTCAATAGTCTTAGGTTCTAATTGAGATATAAATGAAGAGAATTAATCTAGGTTTTATACATTTCTTCTAGTTCTAATTTCTATTTCTAGGTCTCCAATAACATTTTATAAATGATGGTCCTTAGAGTTCTAGACTTTCTAAGCAAGACACATTCAAGTTCTTCAGTATCATGTTCTTTGAGACAATACTGCACTTTATTAGTATCATTATCAAAATCACATTTAAGGGTTTCAAGTATCAATTTTTCAAAAGAGTCTGTAACTTCATTATTTTGAACTTTCTATTTAATAAAAGGGCTAGTTTCATCAAACTTCACATGAAATAATTCTTCAACAATCCTTGAATTTTTATTAATAACTCTATAAGATTTAGAGATAAAATAATATCCTAAAAACATTCCTTAATCAACTTTTGGATCAAACTTACTAAGGTTTCCCTTAGTATTCAAGATAAACACCTTGCATCGAAAAACTTTTAAATAATTTACTTTAGGTTTTATGTTAATAAAAATTTCATAAGATTTATATTTGAAAATAGGACTTATTAAAACTCTATTCATGATATAGCTGGAAGTGCTTACAACTTCTACCCAAAGATAGGTAGGAAGACTATATTCATTCAGCATAGTCCTTGCCATTTCTTGAATAGTTTTATTTCTTATTTCAATAATTCCATTTTGTTGAGGTTGTATTGGTGTAGATAAGGTGTGTTTAATACCTAGATTTGAGCAAAAAGAAATGAATTCTTGATTTTCAAATTATCTACCATGATCAATTCTCAATGAAATTATTTTAAAACCTTTTTCATTTTGAACAATTTTACAAAAAACAATAAAAAATAGTGAAAACTTCAATTTTGAGTTTTAGAAAATAAAACCAAGTAAATATAGAGCAATCATCTACTAAAACATAAAAATATAATTTACCAGCCAAACTTTCTACCCTTTATGGTCCAAAAAAGTACATAGAAATATGTTCTAAATTTTTAGATGTAGCAATTTTGTTAATAGATTTGAAAGAATATTTGTGATGCTTCCCAATTTGGTATGCATCATAGAATCTGTCATTATAAAACTTAAGACTAGGAAAATAAAAAACTAACTATTTATTATATAATTTATGTAAAGAATATATTTTACAGTGTCCAAGTATTCTATGAAAAATCCAAGATTCATTTGTCTTAACAGTTAAACAATTCAATTTCTATTTACATAAGAAATTTAAATCCAACGTAATAACATTATCAGTTATAGGTGCTCTGAATTTAAAAAAAATATCATTAAACATAGAGAATGAGTTGTTACAAAAATAAATATATAAAAAATCATCACAATGTTGAGAAATACTTATCAGATTGTGCTTTAACCCTTGTATAAATAGTACTTTGTTTATTGAGATAGTATTTGAGTATCCCACAGTTCCAACTCCAATTAGTTTTCCTTTGTCATTATCACCAAAAGTGACTAATACTCCATCCATTTGAGTTAGTGTATGAAAGTTTGTTGGGTCCCCACTCATATTCTTGGAACAACCATTTTCCATATACCATATGAATTTTCTTTTTCTTTGGTATGTTTCCTACAAAAGTAATTAAACAAACATTTTTTTTGGTACCCATATCTTCTTGGGTCCAGCAGTGTTATCATGCAATGATCTAGGAATCTAGATCTATTTTATTTTTCTAAAATTCATATAAATTTCATTAGAAATACTTTTATAAATAAAGGCTCCTTTAATACCACTAATTTGAGTATTTTTAAATTGAAATTATTACTGAAACGACCTTTTATTCCAAAATTATAACTGGTAGTTCCTTTAGAATTAGGTACAAATTAATTTTTATATAATTTTGATTTCTCTTCTTGACTTCCTATTCTAAATATTTACCTTTTGATGAAATTATTTCCAAGAATTTCATTTAAAGTGTTTTCTTCTTTAGTAAAAACAGGAGCATTAATCTTATAGGATTCTACTTCATACTATAGTTACTTGATTTTCTTTTCATGATCGATATTGTTTGATGTAGAGGAATTTATTTTTTTAAGTAGCTCTCAATATTGTTTTAGTATGATATCTTTTTCACCTAAAACAACATTCTTAATTTTTTTCAATAATTTATGCTTCTTTAGAAAAGAACCATATTTTTCTTCTAACATAGAATAATAGGCTTCTAGTTTATCATTTGACCAACTACCAAAATCAAAATTAGAAGAGTAATAAGTTTTCACCATTTTTTCTTTAGCCATAAATTACATATTATCTTTTAGATTAGACTGGTTCTTCTCTGAATTAGACTTTAATGGGATACTGGATTCATCAGATATAATCAATATATATTTCATTGATATTCTGATTTTGTGTTGATAATCAACATTTTTATGATATCTATTTTTTGGTGCTTTTTTTAATATTTTAGTTGAGGAAAATCATGTTTGATATGTCCCAATTTCATTCATTCATAGCATAAAACTTCTCTTGGTTCTTTTTCATCCTTCCTAAAAGATTTTATGAATCCTTATTTCTTCTTGTAAAACTTTCTGAACTTTCAGGCTAGTTGATCCAATTCCATTTCAGAATCTAAGGAATCTAATTTTTTCTCTTCTTTGACTTCTTGATTTATTCTTCAGTTATGCTTCTAAGATGTCACCTTTAGAGCAGTATTTTCCTTCTTCACTAAAATCTTATGATCTTAAACTTCAACCTTTAATTCTTCTTTATACATCATTAGTTTTCCAATTAGTTCTTTCTTTGTTAGATTTGTGATAGGTGATTATTGGTGAATTACAAAAAATATTCCATTCCATTTAAAAGGTAGTACTCTAAGTACTATCAAATATTGATTAGATTGTTTTATGGGTTCACCTAATGATGTAATATTGTTGATAATTTCAATAATAATTCTATTAATTTGAGTGATGCTTCCACTATAAAAAATTCTAAATGTGTCAATTTTTAGTTTAACTGTAGTATATATCATTTATCTGACATTATCTATTCCTTCATAAGATACTGTAATAGTTTTCCACATCTCATAGGTAGTTAGATATTGTGATACCCAATTGGATTCATCTAGTACAAGACAATAAATAATAGAATTCATCACTTCAGAATTGATATCTTACCCAGCTTCTTTTTTAGTAGTCCATGTTTTTGATTTCTCAGAAATCTTATAACGAGTAATGATTTTTTTTAGTAAAATTTGAATCAAATATTATTTAAATAGATAATCATTTGAGATTTATAGCATCCATAATTTTTACCATAAAAATATAGAGTACGTACCATTGAAATTCCTTCTTTAGGATCAGCCATTTCCATCTTTGTATAGACCTTATACTTTTAGATTGCTATATCTTTATCCAAAATCTCACCTCTGATACCAATTTTTAGGTCATAATATAAAAAGTAACACAAGGGGGGGGGGGTAATTATTTCTCCTCTAAAAATTTCTACAATTCTGGATTTTGAAACCTACTATGATTTATGTGGATATGCAGTTTTTTTGTATGAAAATATGCAGTGGATAAACAAAAATAATGAACACAACTTTTTATAGTGGTTTGGGGCACAAAGATCCCATAGTCCACTCTACCAATCACTCTCTCTATGAGCTTGGTTATTTTAACTAGAATGATCCTCTTATCACAAGACCAAGAATCCTCAACTTAGTGTAGGTAGTTGACACCTTTACAACAAGGCTAAACAAAATAGAGTCTTCTGGTTCTATAATAGATAACCAATTATCCATATCTTAGATCAAGAAGCTGATAATCCTCCATAACTGAGTACGAGTAGTTGAAACTATAATAAATTAAGAGATTAATTTGTTGATTTAGTTTTATCTTCACAAATGAAACAACATGCAACAAAAAATTGATGGATCTTATTCTTACTAAAATAATATATTCAAGAATGAAATATTCTAAATTGATCCACATTGAACAATTATCTTCAATAAGATAGCAACTAAACAACCATAGTGATCTTATAACAGTATAATATTGAACATGTATATCTCAAAAGTGTAGCATCTATCAGAATCAATTTTTTGTTACACTAGAAATGTATAAGATAATTTCAATAATATAGTCTCATATGTGAATCACTTATCACACACACACACAAATATTTATATATTTAAAGAGATACTTTGAAAGAAGATATATAATAGAAAACTTGCTTTAGTATATCAGATCTAAAAGAATAGCATGATTGATCACGGGAATTAAAATTCCAATTGACCAGAAGATTTGTAACTTCCCATGGAAATAGGAGAGGTTTTATCCGATCAACACAGTTCTTTGAAATGATAAAAATTATCCTTTAATCACACTTTAATTCTTTCTTAACCATTCTAGCAATCTCAGATTGAAAACGAAGCATGAAAAACTTCACCGTTGAAAACACAACGCAGGGTTGAGCTATGTAGTGTAGGGTTCATTCACGTAGTGTAGGGTTCCTTCACGTAGCATAAGGTTACTACCAATATATGGTTTCTTATCCATAATTTAACCTTTATGTAATGTAGGAAGCAAAGTAGTGTAGGGATGAAAATCCATGCATTTACCTTTTTAGCATAAAATCACGAACATAACATTATTTAACCATATGTTCAACTTTTCCATGTATAGGGTATGAAAAATCAATCTAGACTCCAATGTAGGGTTTCTGATCCATATTCATGTCAATTTTCCAAATTTAAGGATGTTGATCCAAACAAAAACTATTTATTATAGTGTAGGGTTGATACCATATGCAAGTGTTTCAATTTTTTAGTATAATGTAGGGTTGATACTATATTAAAGAACTTAAATTTTTTAGAATAATGTATGGTTTACAATATACACAAGCATTTCAATTTTTTAGCGTAATGTAGGGGGTGATACCATACATTCATTTACTGAACATATGGTTTTGAAAAAACATTTCTAGAGTTATTCTCGTAACATTAAATTCCTTAAATACAATATAAATTAATAAAAAATTGCTCAATAAAAATTTATTAGAAAATAAACAAGTGTGGACATAAAAATCATCATAAATTATAGAGTATTGTTGAGACAATACATGCCCAACAATAACAACCTCCACTATTCAGTGAGACTAAAAATCCCTTTATATCTGAGTAATGGATATGTTCTTTAGAGAAGATTCTTCTCTTTTTGGGAGGTAATAAAAGGATGAAGGTTGTTATGGAAGTTTATTATATATCTTAAGATGTGTGTCAATGGTAGTAATTAATTCAAAATAATAAGGAGGATGATGAAATAAGAAACATGGAATGTATGGATTTTAAGTAACTTTTCTAGGAAAAATATTTCCCTCATGAATTGCAAAAAGATATGGAGAGACAATTATTGAGTCTGAGACAAAATGAGGATGAGAATGTTGCTATGTATGAATAAAAATTTTCAATATTATCAAGGCATGATTCAGACTACATAAATAACCCAAGGAGTAATATTTAGTGTTTATTTTGATAGGTTAAAGCCATTCCACCCAAGGGAACTGGTCTCCAAAACTTTCTCATCATATAAATATATAGTCTCATGTGGTATCAAGATAAAGAAATAATTCTCTAAGTCTTATGACTATAAGGGAAATTAAGAGAAGAAAATAATAGTGGAGAAAGATATAGATAAAGAGAAGAATGTAAAGAAGGAATTTTCCACATGTGATGATTATGGAAAGAAACACTTCAGTGCAAGATTAAAGGGAGTGATAGTTTGTTACAAGTGTGGAGAGAAATTCCACTAGGATCATCATTTACAAGGAAAGAAAGAAACTATAAATGTGTAATATTTAAATTGTAAGGATATAGGGCACCAAAAAAATTAATGCCCAAAGAATCAAGGGAATAAACCACAGAATAATAAAAGGGATCAAGGTCAAGCTAATGATAGTAACACTTGTTTTTTGGTTGGAAATATCTTTCAGACGAGGAGAAGATTCTTGTGAGAGGGGATGTACTCATGTTACATTATTTTATACTACTTTATATTTTTTATTTCTTTATCCTGTTTTGTGTAAATCATTTATTTAATAAAAATAATTATGATGATGATGTGATGAGTAGTACCAGTAACCAAGAGAATTTATTTTTCTGCAAGTTGATCTTTTGGAAAACACATGATTTGGGGAAGATAACCTTAATATGTGTCTAATGTTGAGATAATAATGATAAATATATGTCTGTGGGATATTATTGGTGATCGTTAAGGTGGTTAGTGATTTGATGGTTTATGATGGGTTCACTACATGTTTGGATTCAAGGAATGTATTCAAAAACCTGACATATTATTTTTGGATGCATGCTTGTTTTCATTAAGTTTTAAAGGTAATCAAGGTATTCATATATTTGGTACGTGACAATAAAATCTGTATTATATTGTTTGGAAAATCTAATGTTATGTTTATTATTGAAATTTATTGACCGTCCTTCTAATTTTTCTGTATTTGAATTTGGATAGACATATTTTAGATGAGTATTAAGATTAACTACTTATGGAATGGATTAAGTTGAAATTTGGATATTATTGTTTGAGTTTAAAGTATGATTTATCATATTGGATAACATTTGTTAAACATTTTACTTTTGGTAAATATTTAAATTCCAAAGGATTGACTTATGTATCTTTTGAAAAAAGTGCTATAGGCATAAAAACTCATATTGAATGTCCATATCTTATTTTAAGAAACGAAGTGGAGATAAATAAAAGCACAACTAAAGAGTGAGATTTTACTTATGAGATGAAATCATGTAAGTATATATGATTAAATTATTTCTAAATAATATTTTATCCCATTACTATCATTTTTTATGATATCAATGAATTTTTTTAGACCTATTTGGTATATGGTTTTGTATTTATTAACCTTATAATGACCATGTCCTCTTTATTTATACATCAGAAATTGATAGTTATATTTCTCTTCAATGTCCATGTTTTCACTTCTCAGTAATGTTATCCTATTAAAAATCCAAATTTTGTGGTGACATTCACATTTACCTTTCCCTCTTATTATGAATATGTTTTATTAACCCTATTTCTGATGTCAGTTTCCCATAAAGAAATTTTCAATTATCGACATTTATTTTCAAAGTGAAATATAAAATTTTGAGGAAACAATTTATCTATGGAGGAGATAATGTAAAATCCCATGTTTTTAAAAGGAAACACTATGTTCAAAAGCATACAAGATACACCACATCGATCTTAAATGAACTGTGATATTCTATTATTTTAACATGATTGTTATTACAAAGTTGTTTCAATGGATGAAATGAATGAGATTAACTTAACTGTGAAAAATATAGTTTACACATGTTTATAAATTAATTATTTGGTTAATAATTGATTATAAATTAAAATAAAAACCCAATGAATATAAAGGATGTGTTTTTATAAATAAACTAATTCTATACCTATAATGGAATTTTATATAAAAAATTAAATTAATTACTATTAGTGAAAGATATTAATTAAATTAATATGTTATATATTAAATAAAATGTTTTTAAATTCATCTAATGTGTTTGATAGGATTAAGATACGAATAAATCGAAGTTTAAGCATAAAAGCTATATTTCTCTAAAGGTAGTTTTGCCACCTTTTGATGACACACTTGTTTTAAAACCAAAGTTTGACACTTTTTAAATTTTATTTAAAAAAAAACTTTATTTTTGAAATTATAATTTAGAAATTATCATAGGGTGAATTTTTGGTATTTTTTTGGATACGTATCATTTTTTAATGAATATTTAAAAATACTGCATTTTAATTGAAAACTGACTTTTCAACTAAATAATTTATAATATTAAATTATATGATTAATTGGTTTTAAAGTCACATTAGATAAATTATACATATATTAATTCAATCTAGGTTATTTTAATCATTTAAACATTCAATTTAGATATAAAACCATTTCAAAATTTTAAATATTTTCACTTTAAAACCCTGTTTTCTAGTATCGTATATGAGATTAATTTTAAATATAAATTTAAAAATTATTTGAATTTATTTTAATAAAATGGATTAAATATTTTTAATCATAAGTTCCAAATTAATTTATAATTTTATATTAATTTTTAGGCATAAAAAATTTACCGTGGTAAAAAGAAATATTTGCCGCGACATAGGTAAAATAACAAGACAGGTTAAAGTTAAAAGGTAAAGGCCTATAATCCCTAAAAAAATACAATTTTTAATGGTTTATTGATGTTTTTATTGACCATAAACATAATTTAAATCATTAATTATCATCCATTTTTTTAAATTTATTCCACCTCAATGTGGTTGGCTTTAACTATAAAACAATCATTATTTAATCAGTTAAAACTATGCCTCACCATGTATAAATAACACCCCATTTATCCTCACAAGCCATGAATATCATAAAATATATTAAAAAACCTCTCATAATTACTCTACCCATGTCTCAGTTCTTCTAGTCTCACCAAAAGACCAAATCCAAGGTTCTTAAGCGGTCCTTAAAGGAGGTGATATTCAAGTGGTAATTTTCTCGAAGCACCTCTCTTAATTTCCTTTATTTGTCTAATTTATCCTCACCTCCTTCATACATAATGAAATAATCAATAAATAATAATATATGTACTATAATTTTAATTTTATAATGGAATATCTAATATCCATCCCTTTTATTACCTCCTCTTACTCAAAGAAATGAAACTATTGTCCAAATTATTTATGTTAATCGCCTCTGTGAATAAACATTTTGTTTGTTTTCCATTACCACCATCATGGTTGGTCATAAAACTATTAATATGGGAACATAATATTTTAATAAGTATATTATAACTTATTTCATGTTTTAGAACTAATATATAGACATAATAATAAATAAAACAGAACTAGTTCTTGATGTTCGGAAAACTGCCAAAAATTAACTAAACATTTATAATTAACATTTTATCAAATGAATCATCCTAATGTATGAAAGTAAAATGATAAATGGGACCATTTAAAATTATTTAATTGAATTAATATCATTTTATTTCACTTATGGATTTTTATTTCCATTTTATAAGAAAATCAATACACAAATGAACCGACCGTGAAACAATGAAATGAACGCACCCGAAACAATGAAAAAAATGAAATATTATTAATGAACATGTGGTAAGATGTTATAAAAGGATCATATAAGGTATTATAAATATGATATATTTTATAATTAATTGATAAAATTAATTAAAACATTATACAATAGGTTAAATAATGCTACACTAAAGGGAAGAGTGAGATATGGATTTCTTGTCACACTTTTACTTCTGTGAGATATATGCCTTATTCAGCACTTATTTCTTATGTGTGGTATATATATAAATCTATTTATTATATTATATCGTGAATATATTTATTATAATTTTATTTAATGTTTTTTAAAATGTTATTCTTTCATGGGGCATACGATTTGACTGATTACAAAGTGGTAAGTCAATCTGTCTCAATTTACATTCCATTGAGCCTTATTTATTATTATGCACCAATTAACTTATATGTGGTATATATAATGTATATTTGACAAAAAAAATAATTATTTATTAATTCTTCATATTATTCCAAGTTTCACTTTTAATTTTTTCATCCAAGGCGTTCTGACTTGAAAATTACCAACTGATAAAAGTTATCATACAATATCAGTTTCTTTTTATGATTGTTAACTTTCTTTTGAAACAATCACATTATTATAATTATTTTTCATTAGAAATTAAATTTATATTAAATATATATATATATTATTGTACGATTTATATTATTGAACCCTAAAATGTATTCCATTTTTATATAAGGTGTTTACTTTAAAAGTTATTTGATTAATCTTAGAAAAATTGATAAATATGTATCTTTTATTCAATATGGATATTTGATGATAAGTAACATTGTTTGTTAATTAAATTAATTATTTTATATATGTGGAATGATTTGTATTGGAATACAGGAGTGGGGACTGGTTATAGATATCCCCTCAATGCATCGGTAGTCTTGTGAGATGTATCAATTGACTAAATCAGACATGTTTTTACCCACAGACTTAAATTGGAAAGAGGATTGATTATGACAATAACTTTCTAAAGGATATATCTTGACAGTTAAGACCTTATAAATTATGAATTTAATTATTATTTTTATTCCATGTGATTAATCGATTATATATAATATCCATGGACAAGTTCCAAGATCATGTGATCATTTATATGGGATTATTTGATCATCATTATTCCTTACATATTATGATCAATCTATTGATTAATTTCATGTGTTTCTAGTTGTTTACCTTAACAGTTTGATTATTAATTTTAATTCATGGTAGATTACACTATATTTAACCCTTACTAATCATTTTAACTCACCGTTATTTTGTTTCCTTCCCCAGGTTATGAAGAAGAAATCTTTGATTGAGTTTTCAAAGATGCAATTTATTATATTTTGTTATGTATTGTGTTTTATCTTATATTACCAATGTAAAATGGATATCATAAATATATCTAGTTCCCAAAACTGATAAACTTATTTATCCTCTGGGATTTGAATCATGTATCTATGCCAATTTAATAAAGTAAGTCACTAACTCCAGATTATAAGGGTCAGGGTCGTTACACTGTGAATACACATATAGTGAATATATATTTTATTTTTATCCTGATTGAAATTATGGATATGATGGAACCATGATCAATGTATAAGGATAAAAACTAACAAACCAAAACATACATGAAAAATGAAGCAATTATTACCTAAATCAACAATTTTATTGAAGAATAGTTATTAAATGGATGATAAAAGATTATGAGTAAATCATATATGATATGATATATATGAGTATGGTTCTAGAATATATTTTTAATAAATTTATATTTATTATATAGGAGGTTTAAATACATATAAAGGAAGTCTATCATGAGCTAATGGTTTATTTCACGATCTTATCATTATTCATGATTATTTATGTTTAAGTCTCCCATGGGGAAAATATTTGATATTTATATCTTAAAACCAATTTTTTTCTTATAATTAGGTTATTTATATAAATTAAAAGTTTTACTTTCATTTTAAGCTCTTTATTTACTCAAGATATAGAAATAATATTTTCAAGTAGAGCTAAACTTTTTTTTATACTCGGTCAGAAATATTTCTCTTCCATGTTCATATTTTCACTAAAATGTATAAAATTATGTTTATAACATTATAAAATGATTTATTAAAGATTTTTTACCGATGTTTTACTTTTTAAAAAATGGTTTAAAAATTAATATTCTTGTCATTTTCTGAATGAGGTAATTTTTTTCCTTTCTACAAAAGTGTGAAAGAAATGTTCATCTAACTTATATGAAATGAATGAAACTTCCCACTATTGTGATTTCTCATTGATTGGAAATTTTATTTAAAATATTATGAGGTTACTTTCAAATAAATTTTTTCCTTAATATTTAGGAACATTTTATATTTTAAATAAGTAATTTCAAAGTGAAAAGGGTATTTTCCTCAAGAAATTTTCTAGTGATATTTTGAAAGTATTTTCATATATGACAACATAATTTATTGAATATTATGATTTAATAAGGTCATAATATTATGATACCATCCACCATATTTATCTATATGGTTCATGATAAGTTTAATTAGGGAAAGTATTGATATTTGATATGTCATTTCTTCTAATATAGATAGTTATTTATTTTTAAGGAATATTTATTTAGTTGTTTTGTTTATTAATATGTTGAAAAATTGGACACATTAAGTGATATATGAGGCCCAAAATTAGATATCCCCATGATTTATTAGCAGGTCTCATAAGAAAAAATAGATTTGGTGTTTGGCCGAGGCCTTACCCATTTATGTAAGTTGACTTGGAACAAGGCCTCAATGGTATGTTTCAAATGTACGACATTATGAATTCCATAATTTTGAAATCAATTATTGATATCCAAGTGATTATTTGTGTTTTTATGATACCCATGGATATGTTTTTAGGTTACATGATTAATTATATGTCATTATTTGGTAATTATCTTTTATTCCCATATTATTCATGCCTTATTGCCTTATTAGATTCTTTTGAATACATACACTTACCACTACATAAAAGGAGGTATTAGCGGATTTTTTTATTTTATTAGAGGTGGTTTAAACAAATTCTAAATTATTTAGTAGAGGTTATGAAAACCAATATGTATTTCATGGTCTTAAATCATTTATTGGTGGTTATTATTTTTTAGTTGAAAATGTTTTATGTCGTTTTTGGAGCATTTAACAGCAGTTTTTTAAAAAATTAAGTTGAATTTAAAATAATTAAAATGAACCTTATTATTGTTACATATATAAGAAGAGGTTATTTTTAGAATCAATTAATATTAACATCCAATAATTAAAATTTTAAGAAATATATTTATCGATAGTTATTATAAATAACCGATCAATATATTTCTAAAAATTAAATTTTCTTAATAATATTTAATAAAAAAAAATATAAATATAAAAACTCTAACATGTAAAAAACTAAAACAAAAATAAAAAATAAACTCATCATACATACACTCTCATACATCCATAGTCATATATACATACATCCTCAATCACCATAACCTTAGTCACCATAAACTCATTCAAATCATAACCTCAGTAAACTCATACCTCAGTCATCAATATATACATATAAAATATTTCTAAAAACAAAAATCCATGGAAAATATACATCCATCCCAAAACCTCCACTGCATCCTTCTATCTCTATATCATCTCATCAATTGGAACTAATAATATCATCTCATCAATTGTAACAAAAAAGAACATATAAATTAAAACTGAACATAATAAATTAGAATTATAGTAGAATCATTGATAAAATTTAATCATACTATAGAAACTAAGAACCATCATAACTAAATTAAAAATAATTTCATGGATAATAATGGTTATCCTCCTTCTTACTGTCGACATCTATCACCTAAAATAAAAACCAGAACATTTAGGAATATAAATGTGAAGGAGAAAAGACACAGAAAATATTTAGAATGTTACACATAAAATTTATTATTTTGTTAATAAAATAGAAGATATTTTAAAATAAAATAAATAATAAATCATGAATAAAAATTTTAAAACATATTAATACCTATTTATGTAATGATTCAACATTATAAACTAAAAAGGGATAAGTATATAACAATCTAATTATTTTTTAAATCGGTATGCGGTGTACTTGCGAAATTAGCCCTTACCTTGTACTTTTCCACAGTAGATGGTATGTTAACCTACTATATAATAGTTAAAACATTGTTATTAAATTATACAAGAATCATATACATAAATATGATATCATATATGATCTTATAATATTTCTTTGTTAATAATATTTTAGTAGTATCATTGTTTTAGGTGTTAACTGATTCATTTTCGTTTATATGTTTTGTTACATAAGCTGTGTTTTTTATGGATAGGATGTATTTGATTTATATCTAGAATGATATTAAGTTATTAAAAATTATTTTTAATCATCAAATGAAAATTATTCTTTAATGGTTACGATGGGTAAATGAACCTCATCGCGTTCGTGGAGACGGTAATCCGTATGTACGCACGAGCGACAATATCATTTTTTTAATATTAAAGTAGTATATAATTTGATAGTATATCATATATAAAGAATAATTATCATATTATATTTATTATTTACATCAGTTATACTCAATATTATACCCATCCAAACAATGATGTGTTTGAATAACAAACTTCACCACGACATGGAGACGGTAATCCGTACGTACACACATATGGTGACTTTTTCATTTACGGGATGGATAAAATAAAAAATATGGTTGTACCATTTTTATAATAACATCAAAATATGTATAAGATATTGGAGTTATTATTTTAGAATGTAAACAACAAATAAAGAGGAAGTGGAAGAAGAAAAGAACTTGAAAGAGGTGATGAAATATTTACCTCTTCTTCAGATTCTTCCTTTTGATTTGTTCAAAAGGGCTCTTTAGGTTGGATTTCGGACCAAAGTAAGGCCTCTAGGATGAATCGAGGATAGTGGGGAGGATATTTGGGTATGTTTTGGCCTATTAAAATGGATTTTAAGGTTTGAATTTGAGAGAATGGGAGGTGACCTTTTATAAGAGGGGTGAGGGGAATCTTAGGACAAGATTGAAATATTATTTTATAATAAAATAATTTTTGGTTTATAATGGATCCAAAATGATTTATTTCAAGGATAAGGTGGGGATAGGTCAAAAAAAACACAAAAAATAGGTTTTATATAGGTTTTGGTAACCATGTTAACCTTATATTTTGGATTTAACTCTTACTTAAATAGTTTGACATTTACCATGTCTCTTTGTATATTTATATTAAATGGTTAATAAAATTACTATAAACTGTCAACTGAACCCCAATAGGTTCATTAATGACATATATAATAATATTATTTAGGCCCTTTAGCCGAAACTTATATTTTTAGGAATATTATATCAATAAATAATATAGTATTTGTTTTAAAAACTCAATTATGTCAATTTTGACATTATTTAATAAATGATTTTTGTTAAATTCCTAAGAACTTTATTACTTCAATATAAATTCATATATTAAATACTAACATGTCATAATAACCTATAAAATTAGTTTAATTTATCAAAAGTCTCAATTTAAATTTGTTTGGATATTTATAATATCAATTATTTTAATATTTTATTATTAAGGTAATTACTACATCATCATTGTGTCATAAATAAATTAAATTATTTAATGTATAAATATTATAAATAAAATATCATTATGTAGGAAATATTTTTAAATTTCTAATGAATATTTATAGTCTAATTTATATTATGTATAACCATATATTAAAAATGGTTTAGTTATTAAACCCTGAATTTAACTCTTTTAACTATTCTTTAAATAAAATAATAATAAATGCTCTAATGTAATACAAGTGGACATAAAGGACAATATTTTATTCCTAAGGTTTTTTGGGTCGAATTAAAATTATCCAATAGAATTAGGACGTGTGTTAGAGTAATAATAATATCAATTTTACCCTTAATTACCCTATTTACTTTTAACCGTGGTAAATAAAAGTAAAATGTTACTATTCATCAAAAATTATTTTCATCTTATTGAACCACATTTTATATAATGATATTAACTGTGTCTATTATATTTTTGAAATTCAACTCACAGAAGCGGTAAAATTAAGTTTTATGCGAATTTGCAAATGCTCCTAGGAGGTGGGTAAAAGACGGTAAAAAGTTCAATAAAATTTTTAGATATCTAAACATATTATAAAATGAATCCAATAAATTATATTGAACTTATATAGGTATTATGTATCTATTTTTAACTAAAACAAATTTAAAGAAAATAAATAATTTTTTAAATAAAAAGTCAGTTTTAACCAATAACGCAGTGTTTTTCACTGTTCATTAAAAATTGAAAGTTTTCAGAAAAATAGAAGAAATTCACCCTAAGAAAATTTAAATATTCCAAATTCAAAAATGAAGTCCATTTTGAAAAATAAAAGTTATAAAATTTCAAAAAGTGGGTATTACTATTCATAACGGCTAGTTTGATTGGCCGCGGTGTGTTAGAATCTCGAAGTTGTGTATAATGCAAGCAATTGCATTATTCAAAGGGAAATGTACCATGGAATCTTGGGGTGTTAAATTCTCCTCTCCTTATAAAATTTAATCCGCAAAATTTCTAGAATATTACTGCATAAAAAGATTCGGGTGGTTCTTTATCATAAGTTCCTCTAGTTCCCATGTTGCCTCTTCCATCTTATGGTTTCTCCATAGAACTTTTACCAGACCAGTCATCCAGTTTCTCAACACTTGTTCTCTAGTATCAAGAATCGTGATAGGATCTTCAAAATAAGACAAATCAAGTTCTAGTTCAATTTTCTCATAGGTGAGTACATGCGTTGGGTCAGTAATGTATTTTCTCAACAGTGATACGTGGAACACATCGTGAACTTTGGAGAGACTTGGCGGCATTTCCAAACGGTAAGCTACAACCCCAATTCCTTCTAGAATTTCAAAATGTATGATGTACATGGGACTTAATTTACCCTTCTTACCGAATCATATAACTCCCTTCCATAGATATACCTTCAAGAAAACATGATCCCCTACCTAAAATTCCAAATCCTTCCTTTGGTTATCGGCATAGCTCTTCTGCCTACTTTGAGATGCATTGATGTGGGTTTGGATAACCTTAACCTTTCCCATCATTTCCTTTAACATGTTCTGGGCCTATGAGTTTTCTTTCACCAACATCATCCCAACATGTTGTTGTGCGACATCCCTTTCCATATAACGCTTCATATGGTGCCATCAGAATGCTTGAATGGAAGATATTGTTATAGGAAAATTATACCAGTGGTAAATATTGATCCCACATACCTTGAAAGTCAAGTGAGAAAGATCTCAACATGTCTTATAAGGTTTGAATAGTTTGTTCTGATTGTCCATCAGTTTGAGGGTGGTAGGAAGTGCTCAAACAAAGTTTAGTATCCAAGGCCTTCTGAAAATTTTTCCCAAATCTTAATGTAAAATGGGGATCGCGATCAGAAACAATCGATAGGGGTACACCATGGAGTCTTACAACTTCAACAATATATATTCTTTCTAGACATTTAAGTGGCAAATCTTCTCTTATAGCATGAAAATGTGTTGACTTGGTAAGATGATCAACAATGAACCATATTGCATCATTCCTTCTAGGAGTCTTTGGTATCCCCATGACAAAGTCCATCATAATATTATCCCATTTCCACTCAGGTATGGGAATAGGTTGCATGACTCCTCCAGGCTGTTGCCTTCCAGATTTCACTTGTTGACAAACCATACATCTTGACACAAAATCAGAAATCTCCCTCTTCATGTTATCCCACCAAAAGTGTTTCTTCAAATCTCTATACATCTTGGTTCTCCCAAGGTGTAGAGAGAAATTGGAGCTATGAGCATCATCCAAAAATTCTATTTTTATATCAGGTATATCGAGAACACAAAGTCTCTTCCCAAATTTCAATATTCCATACTCATATACGAGGTCACTCAATCTCTCATCATTTATAGCTTTAATCTTCTTTTGAAACTCCTCATAATTAGTCTGAGAACTTTTTATCCTTTCTAGTAAATAAGGTTTGGCAACCATTTGAAAAATTATTGATGTTTCACCTTCTATGGTTATTCCCATATCCATATTTACTAGGTCCATGAAAATAGGATCCCTTTAAACCCTCATATTGTTCAAAATCCCATGATCCTTTATACTTAAAGCATATTCCACCTTATTTACATTCCCCGAATTGTAGTGTATTGTGCAATCATAATCCTTGAGTAGTTCAATCCATCTCTTTTTCCTCATGTTGAGTTCTTTTTGTGAGAAAATATACTTCAAACTCTTGTGATCAGTTTAAATCTCACATTTTTCAACATAGATATAGTGTCTCCATATCTTCATAGAAACGATTATAGCTGATAACTCAAGATGATGAGTGGGATAGTTTTTATCATGAATTTTTATCTATCGTAATGTATAGGAAATAACTCTATCATTCTGTATAAGGACACAACCAAGTCATTTCTTTGAAGCATCACTATAAATAACAAACCCATAATTCCCTAATGGTAGAGTCAATATTGGAGCATTGAATAATATTCTCTTCAGTTCTTCAAAACATTCTTCACACTCTTTTTTACAAACAAATTTAACCCGTGTGATCTTGGTTAATGGGTTAGCCAATCGGGCAAAATTCTGGACTAAACATCGATAATAACCTACTAAACCAATAAAAACGCATACCTCAGTTATACTCATCGGTGCTGTCCATTCTTGGATTTCCTTGGTATTTGAAGGATCAATATAGATTCCATCCTTAGAGACAATGTGGCCAAGAAAAGAAATCTCTTGAATCCATAATTCACACTTGCTAAAATTCCCATATAATTCATTTTTTCTAAGAGTATTTAGAATAATGCACAAATTATTTTCATGATCTTCTTATCTTTTGGAGTATAATAATATATCATCAATAAAAACAACTATAAATTCATCAAGATATTTCTTGAAAGCTCTATTCATTAGATCCATAAAGATAGAGGGTGCATTAGTTTATCTAAACGGAATTACTGTATACACTTAATGCCCGTACCTGGTTCGAAATGCTGTTATTAGAATGACTTCCTTCTTCACACAAAACTGATGATATCCATATCGAAGGTCAATCATTGAAAAATAATGAGCTCCATGAAGTTGGTTGAATAAATCATCAATGCGAGGTATGTGATACTTTTTCTTTATTGTTATAGCATTGATCTCCCTGTAGTCAATGCACAACCTCATAGATCTGTCTTTCTTCTTAACAAAAAGGACAGGGGCTCCCCATGGAGAAACACTAGGGAGAATAAATCCATTATTACTCAATTCCTCGAGTTTTTTATTTAGTTCCACTAATTCCATAGTGGAATTCTATAAGGGGACTTCGATATGGGCCTTGAACTAGGAATTAAATCAATGGAAAACTCAATTTCTCATTCTGGAGGATGTCCAGGTAAATCCTTTGGAAACACATCAGTATATTATTGCACAATATGTATGTCCTCTATTTGAAAATTATTTTCCTCACCTATAATTATTTCATTCTCTTACTCCACAATAATTGAATTTAGTAGAGTTTCTGGGTGTGGATCTAGATAAGAATCAGATGGTGACATTTCTTCTCTAAAGATAAGTTACTTCTTATCATCATCAAAAAGTGCAACCTCCTTCTTCTTACAATAAATTTTCACATCATGGTCTTAAAGACAATAAATTATAAGGATTATATCAAATTCAATCATAGGTATGACGATGAGATCAGTAGATCAAGAAAATTTATATGCCCTAACGGGAACTGATTCACAAAACTTTGTTACGATGACACTTCCATTAGGATTTTTGACTGAAAACTCCCTTGTTAAGTCAAATTAAAAATATCTAATTTTCTTAGAAAACCGCGAAGATATTAAATAATGTGATGATCTAGAATCAAATAAAGCATTGGCTAAACTTGAAGAAACCATTAAGTTACCTTCCACCACGTCTTTCAGAGCTTCAACCTCAGTAGTAGTGATAACATAATATTGGCCTTTCTTCCTTGTACTTTTCTAAGGTAAGTTCTCTTGGTGCATAGGAAATTTATTTGTATAATGTCCCTTTTCTCTACAATTGTATCATTCAACATTGACAGCCTCTTTCTTTCCCTTGTAATCATGAGCTTGGTGGCCTTTTTCACCACACTTGCAACAGAATCCCATTCCCTTCAGAAAATTACCGGGGTGTTTCTTCCCACATTTACCTTAGGATAGATATTCAACATTTCCCTTATTCCCCTTATTTCCATTTCTAGAGTGATCAACAAATATCTTATTCTCTTGCTTTGCTTTGAAGTCATAATACTTAGAGAATTCATTTTTTGTTTTGATAGTGCATGAGATAATATATTCATACGATGAGAAGGATTGTGAGACTAATGCTCAATGGAGAAATGGCTTTAACCCATCAAATAATCAATCAATATTACTACTTAGGTTACTTATATAATCTTCTGCATGCCTTTCTAAACTTGTAATTTTATCCTCATACTTTGTGACATTCTCATCCTCCTTTTGCCTCAGGATTAGAAATTGCCTTTCTATATCCGCTCGATGGTCATGAGGAAAGTATTTTTATAAGAAAATATCTTTAAACTCCCTCAATTCCATGTTTTATACTTCTTCATATTCCTTTTTGTTTTGTATTAATGACCACCATTGATCTGTATCTCCTTTGAGGCGAAAAACTAACATTAAAACTTTTTCCCTTTCGTTACTCCCCAAAGCATGAAATATTTTTTCTAAGAAATTTATCCATTCCTCAACTAATAATGTATTTTTACTCCCATTTAATGTTTGTGGTTGTTTCCTCATGAAGCGGTCTAACATTGATCCTCCATGTTTTGGATCTTGGTGCTTCATACGGGTAAGGTTATTATTCATAACCTGAGTGAGTTGTCTCAGTATGGTGATAAGATGATCAGCACCAGTTGTGTCACTAGCTCCACTATAATTATCTTGATTAGGAGGGAAATCCCTACATGGATTATGTGAGTTGATATGATTTACATTCCATCTACTAGGCACTATCTCTAAATAATGGCATACACTATATTAGTTTATGAATCACAATACATAATTACAAACTTGAAAAACACTTAACATAAATTGAACAATTTATGGATATAATCTATAATAATAAAAAAATGTTTTTTTGAGGAGGTATATACTCATAAATCCTTCATAATGGTTTGTAAAGAAAAAATGTGAATTATCCTTAGCATATCCCTTGGGAGTGTTGTAACCAAGAGTTTAGAAAGTGCCTTTGTTGTGTACCAGGATACCCCGGGTTAAGCCCGAAACTCCTTGTCACGAACCAGCCCGGATCGACCCTGAACCGGTCACCCGAGCCAGTCCGCGGCAAGTCCCGAGGAGCGTTCCCGATCCCCCCGGGATAGCAACAAGTGCCGTTCATTTAAAATTTCAATTGTTGGGAACGATTTAAGCCCAAACCATAAAAAACAGGATCAAAGAAAGAATATAAAATAAAAAAAATAGACAAACACTAACGACATAAACAGAACTACATCACAACATACCTCCATGTGACCTCACGGGTCACCACCCAACTACAAACCAATGTCGCTCCATCACCGAGCGACTCAAGCCAGGAAAACATGAACACAAGGAACCTGCAACTGAAGTGGTAAAAGATAGGCGTGAGCACAAAAGTACTCAGTAGGTGAGCCCCGCAACAAATCCCAAAGCACTGCCAGTAAATAAAGAATCTACATAATCCAGGTTTGAACTACAATGTATAAAAGTAAGCTCTCATAATGTTTCACTTGAAAATCAAAACACGAGACATTTCACTTATTCTTTTTCCAAAAATTGGATTCCTTTCATTAGTTCTAAACTCATTCTAAAAGGAAAGAAGTGTTAAATTTTTAAATCTTACACAAAGAGAATAAATTATTTTCATTTTAAAACCTTTTTCCTAAAATCTAACAGTATAAGCTATGAAAGATGACTGTAAGTAAACAAACAGGGAAAACAAGTGCAAGTAAAAGTAAACTAGAAGTTATAAGCAATAACCATGGGCGATCCTAAACATCCCTAGAAAACCCCTGGACGTACTGGGGTTCAGACTACCTGCTAGCATGGTACTCCATAGACAATAACCAACTGGCCGCCCTAACAGCCAACCAGTGACACGCCCCATAAGGCCTTACCTACCAAGGGGGGACTAACCCGTCTAATCGGGGTTAGCCAGCAACCGTCACTCGATTCCCTAAAGGACGCCCAGGAACCCACGGTGGTTTTTATAACACTGTGTAAGTGGGAGGCCCTCGCACACGTGAATCATCTCACCGCACTTGCCAACCCCTTACACGGACATCGCTATACGACAACCATCAAAGGGAATTCCCCCTGTAGAGATGCCCCATAAGTACGTATATATATATATATATAATCACTTCAAATTTAATAAAGTGCCAATCGGGCCGTCATATAATTTACATTTTGGCCATTTAATACTAAAGCACTTCTAAAGGGATATGACACACACCATTTCATTGAAAACCAGAAACACACTTAGAACATTATTTAAGAAACTCAAATCAGTATATTAAGCCTGAAACACACTGGTTCCTCAAGTAGAATCATTTTCCAATATCCAAACGCACCCCAATTTTATCAAGAGACAAACGGGCCTTTAATCACTTTTTTAAGTAACACCATTTCTCAAATGAAATCCAAACTTTTGTTCATGCGACAAAGGAAAACATTTTTCATCAACCAAGAACCACACATTAAGTTTCCAAAATCAAGTTTAAAGGTCATACGATCATTTTCTCTAATCCAGGTTCTAAGAAACACCTTTTCCATTAACAATACATCTACTAATTTACACATGCCAAAAACATTTCAAAACACAATTCAACATGACTTTCATTATTCAAGAAGAACCATTTAGCAATACTACCATGGAAGCACAGAAATAAATCCAAGAAAAACACTTTCAATGAAACGCTAGAATTAAACAGCTTGTATTATCAGCAGATCACCACACTATAAAAACTACTTAATATTACTTTTAAATTTAATGAAATTCAATAAGAAGACAAGGAATAAATAAATTCTTAATTTAAAGGCGAGTGCAAAGGGAGACCTACCTCGAATTGGAATGAAAAACGACACGACGCAAAACTCCCGTTGCGTAATGGTCGCACAGTATTGCGCCGTCAAACAGGTCCTAAAACAATAGACTGTTAAACAGGTTCAACAATAATAATAACATAACAATAATAATAACATAATAATAATATAATAATAATAATAATAATATAATAATAATAACAATAATAATTTAGTATACTTATAATAATATAATAATAACAAAAAAATAATATAATAATAATAATAGCATACCCATAATATAATAATGATAACAATAATAATATATTAACAATAATAATAGCATAATCATAATAATAATGACAATAACATAACAATAGTAATAAAAAATAATAACTTAATAATATTAACATGATAATAATAATAATAATAATAATAATAATGTAGTAATAATAATAACAACAACAACATAATAATAATAATAATAATAATATTAATATTTATAATATATTAATAATAATAATAATCATAATATAATAATAATAACATAATAATATAATAATAATAATAATAATATAGTAAGCATAATAATAATATAATAATATTAAAGATATTAACATATTAAAAATAAAAATGCTAACGTAATAATAATAACTCAAATATAATAATAATATAATAACAAAATAAAATAAAACACGCCTGACTTACAGGGGCGCGGGGAGATTCGGTGGAGAGGTCCGGTGGAGGTCGGGATCGGCACGGCGGGGCGAGGCCGGCGGTCGGGAGGAGGTGTGGCGGCCGGAGCGGAGCGACGGGGCAGAGTCGAGTGCCGCGCGGAGGCAAGGTGCAGGAGCAGGACGGGGGTGCGGCGAGGGAGGATGCCGGATGGTTCCAGGAGGGGAGGGTGCGGGCCGGCGGCCAGGGGTCACCGGAGGTGCGGCCGGCGGTCTGAAAACGGCGAGGTCGGGGCGCCGATGAGGCGGCGGCCGGAACGGCAGCTAGAAAGGGTGTGCGGCGACGGAGGGAGGCCGAGACGGCTTGAAGGGGAGGTCGCTGCGGCGGAGCAAGGCAGGGGGGGTCGCCGGACGGAGGTGGGGAGCGGTGGGGCGGAGCCGGGCTGAGAGGAGGCCGCCGGAGGTTGCGCAAATCCAGGAGCGGCGGAGCGCGCAGGAGGGGAGATCGCAGGAGGGGAGTGTGCAGGAGGAGCCGGGTGCGGGGAGCGCGCAGGATCTAGGGGCCGCATGACGGCACACCTGGGGCTGAGCGGGAGCCGGACGACGACAGCTGGAGGGCAGCAGGAGTCGGCGCGGGCTGGCCGAACCAGCAGGGGGGGGGAGAAAAAAAAACAGGGGAGAGAGAGAGGGGGGAGAGGGGAGGGTGGCGGCTGGGTTGGTTTAGGGTTAGGAATATATATATATATAATTGATAATAATAATAATAATAATAATAATAATGGTAATAACTTTATAATAATAATAATAACAACAACAATAATAATAAAAGACTAAAAAAAAGAATAAAAACTAATCTTAATAATAATAAAAATTTATAATAATAATATTAATAAAACTTTATAATAATAATAATAATGAAACTTTATAATAATAATGATAATAATGATAAAATAAATAATAAAATGACAACATAAAATTCTCAAATTTAAACGTCGGGCGAAGACGTAGTCACCCGGGCCAACCGTACGGTCACCGCTAACGATGTGATGACCGCGCACTGGCGCGAAACCCTTCAACACAAATAAACATTAAAATTTCATACCGAGACCAAGAAAAGAGTAAAATAAGGGCATCTGCGGTCGGGGTGTGACAATTTTCCCCACCACAGACACTTTCTGCCCCCAGAAAGTCACCAAGCCAAAAGACGGTCAAGATTCAAGTCCATGCCCCAATGGATCTAAAAGAACCAAAGAGAACTGAGAATCTCGGGATGACCTTACTCCACACAGGTCACACCCGACCAAATCAAGAGAAAACTTCTGAGGTTGAGGGGTGAACACGAAGGGTTCTCCCTACCAGAAGACTTAACTGGTTCGAAAATTTAACACTCAAAACATACTACCACAAGGAGGCGGGTCCAGTGCGGGAACTCCTAACCGATCCAAATCGACTCCAATAACATGATCAGATTAATACCTCTGTCGAAACATTGAACCCATGACTAGAGTCAACAACTTCAACACCAGGGATAACCCACAGAAAGTACTTAACCAGACATTGAGTCAGAAACATGATCCATTTAAGTCCACAAAACATAACCACATCGACAACATAGCTAAACCAAGGTCAACCTACACAAAGGTCTAACACACTTTACGAAAGACACACGATTCAGAATATCGCATCCACACAACAAGTCTGCTTGGATTATCATAGAACAATTCCATAAGAACTTTATGAAAAACAACGCATTTACAATGCTGTTGAAACTTTAATAGCAGGAAAACAAATATAAAAAGGTTTTTAATTGTTCCATCGTCAATACGGAAAAACAGAACCTGGACCAAGGCTTCACAACCCTGGGAACTCCTGACTGTGCACGAGCTTCACCCCGAGACCTGTGGCTGGGGATCTGATGGCTGAAGCATCTTCTACCCCACAGTCAGGTACTGAAATTCTCCCATCACAGCGTCCTCTTCAAGCGACGCTTCCTGCAAAACTTCTCCAGATGACCCAGACAGCCGTATCGATGACACGTCTTCGGAGGGTTGTGACAAGACGACTTTAAATGCCTGAAACGACCACACTGATAGCATACCATCGAACGATCCGATGAACTGGAAGCTGGTACCAAATGGGATAAATCCTTAGGAACAGGTATCTCTGGCGCCTTTTCCTCACCAGAGGGGGAACTCTTATGAACAACAGGGACGCTGAAGTATTAACCACCCGCACACTGGAAACCAACTCAGCCAAGAATGCTTCCTCTACCAACTTCTCAAATCAACGGTCTCTAGAAGGGAGGACTCTCTCCTTGATCTCTGGACGAAGACCCCTGGTGAAAATAGAGGCCTTGATGAGTTCATACGATGCCACCTCTGGAGAAAAGGAAATCAGTTCCTTAAAATGTTCAACATATGCCCTCACCGTTCGTTGGCCTTGTTGAATATGCACAAGCTCTCTCTTTTTCTCCAGCTTCACTTCCTCAGGTACAAACCATTGGATGAAAACTGTTTTAAAGACATCCCACATCATTTCACCTTGCGTTGATGGTGGGGTAACCATCTTCCACTGGTCCAGATCTAGACCCTCAAACAACTCCATAATTGCACGAACCTTAACATTATCGGGAGTTCCCAACGTTCTAAAGACACGCTCCACTTCTTCGAGCCATTCCACTGCCTCCAACGGACCCTGATCACCATAGAGAATAGGCAAAGTCTGAGGAGGACCAAAAACTGAGCATGACTTATCTGAATCCTTAGAGACCTTTCTGGGCGGCATTTCCTGAGCGACATATAAAACACAAAGCCAAGACCAAAATCAAACCGAAGCAACATCAATAAAAGCGCCTTCATCAAAAACAGTCAGCACAAAGACCAAACAAATACAAACACAAACCAAAATAAAATCCCATTTTCTATTTTAGATTTAAAAACCACCCTTTTTCATAACTACTTTCCAAAACCAATCCACTTTCAAACCAAAAACTTTCCAAAATTGTTTCCCCTTTAAAACCAATTTAGAAAACAAGGTTAAGCCTTTAATTTCAAATACACACCCAGGTAATCTCATGACCTGTTGCACATGTCTTTATCCACTGTCCATTCATACTCGCACCAACACGCATTTTCCATGCATTCTCACACATGTGAAAACGTTTATAAAGAGGAACCGAGGTTTCACCCCAAATCATTCTGAACCAACTCCAAGCAAACAACAGATTTCCAAATCAAGAGATTTCGGTTTTAAAACCCATTTAATATATTTAATGTCCTTTAAAAGAAACCAATCTAATTTTTTTTCAAAAACCTTTTTCATTTCCAACAATGTACTTACACAGACCAAAACAAAAGCAGCATCCAAATTTGCATCAAACACTGGAGTGAGGGACTAGTAGTCACGCTCAACCTGGCGACATGGTAGTGGGCCATGTCCCAAGATAGCGTCGACCGCTAGGAGGAATCCAAACTGTGTACTCAGACTCCACATAGGTCACTACTCCATGTGAAATCACGATGTAACATCGTCTTGCCTCCGTTGTCATCTCTCAATCCAAGACAAACCAGAAAGAGATAAAGACACAATTCCCCGACTACCCTTGGCGACTCGAGGTGCAGAACGAGCGAGGGTTCATAACGTCCTTACTGTACCTACCTCTCAAGTCCCGACAGTCCTAATCTCCACCTACCAGACAACCCAAATAACAATAACCTCCTTTGATACCAATTTGTCATGAACCAGCCTGGGTCGACCCTGAACAGGTCACCCGAGCCGGTCCGCGGCAAGTCCCGAGGAGCGTTCTTGATCCCCCCGGGATGGAAACAAGTGCCGGGCATTTAAAATTTCAATCGTTGGGAACGATTTCAGCCCAAACCAGAAATAAACAGGATCAATGAAAGAATATAAACTAAACAAAATAGACAAACACTAACGACATAAACATAACTACATCACAACATACCTCCATGTGACCTCGCGGGTCACCACCCAACTAAAAACCAATGTCGCTCCATCACCGAGCGACTCAAGCCAGGAAAACCTGAACACAAGGAACCTGCAATTGAAGTGGTAAAAGATAGATGTGAGCACAAAAGTACTCAGTAGGTGAGCCCCACAACAAATCCCAAATCACTTCCAGTAAATAAAGAATCTACATAATCCTGGTTTGAACTAAAATGTATAAAAGTAAGCTCTCATAATGTTTCACTTGAAAATAAAAACATGAGACATTTCACTTATTCTTTTTCCAAAAATTGGATTCCTTTCATTAGTTCTAAACTCATTCTAAAAGGAAAGAAGTGTTACATTTTTAAATATTACACAAAGAGAATAAAGTATTTTCATTTTAAAACCTTTTTCCTAAAATCTAACAGTATAAGCTGTGAAAGATGACTGTAAGTAATCAAACAAGGAAAACAAGTGAAAGTAAAAGTAAACTAAAAGTTATAAGCAATAACCATGGGTGATCCTAAACATACCTAGAAAACCCCTGGACGTACTCGGGTTCAGACTACCTTCCGACATGGTACTCCATAGTCAATAACCAACTAGCCACCCTAACAGCCAACCAGTGGCACGCCCCAGAAGACCTTACCTACCAAGGGGGGACTAACCCGTCTAATCGGGGTTAGCCAGAAACCGTCACTCGATTCTCTAAAGGACGCCCAGGAACCGACAGTGGTTTTAATAACACTGTTTAAGTGGGAGGCCCTCGCACGTGTGACTCATCTCACCGCACTTGCCAACCCCTTACATGGACATCACTACACGACAACCCTCGAAGGGAAGTCCCCCTATAGACATGCCCCATAAGTACGTATATATATACATATATATATATATATATGTATAATCACTTTACATTTAATAAAGTGCCATCCGGGCCGTCATATCATTTACATTTTGACCATTTAATACTAAAGCATTTCTAAAGGGATATGACACACGCCATTTCATTGAAAACCAGAAACACACTAAGAACTTTATTTAAGAAACTCAAATCAACATATTAAACCTGAAACACACTGGTTCCACAAGTAGAATCATATTCCAATATCCAAACGCACCCCACTTTTATCAAGATCCAAACGGGCCTTTAATCACTTTTTGAAGGAACACCATTTCTCAAATAAAATCCATACTTTTGTTCACGCGACAAAGGAAAAAAAATTTCATCAACCAAGAACCACACTTTAAGTTTCCAAAATCACGTTTAAAGGTCATACGGTCATTTTCTCTAATCCAGGTTCTAAGAAACAACTTTTCCATTAACAATACATCTACTAATTTACACACGCCAAAAACATTTCAAAACACAATTCAACATGACTTTAATTATCCAGGAATAACCATTTAGCAATACTACCATGGAAGCACACAATTAAATCCAAGAAAAATACTTTCAATGAAACGCTAGAATTAGTCAACTTGCATTATCAACAGATCACCACACTATAAAAACTACTTAATATTACTTTTAAATTTACTGAAATTCAATAAAAAGACAAGGAATAAATAAATTCTTAATTTAAAGGCGAGTGCAAAGGGAGACCTACCTCGAATTGGAACGAAAAACGACGCGGCACAAAACTCCCGTTGCGTAATGGTCGCACCGTATTGCACCGTCAAACAGGTCCTAAAACAATAGACCGTTAAACAGGTTCAACAATAATAATAACATAACAATAATAATTTAGCATAATTATAATAATATAATAATAACAATAATAATTATAATATAATAATAATAATAATAATAGCATACCCATAATATAATAATGATAACAACAATAATATAATAACAATAATAATAGAATAATCATAATAATAATGACAATAACATAACAATAGTAATAAAAATAATAACTTAATAATATTAACATGAGAATAATAATAATAATAATGTAGTAATAATAATAACAACATAATAATAATAATAATAATAATAATAATAATAATAATAATATTAATAATAATATAATAATAATAATAATCATAATATAATAATAATAACATAATATAATAATATTATTAACAATAATAATATAATAAGCATAATAATAATATAAAAATATTAAATATATTAACATATTTAAAATAAAAATGCTAACGTAATAATAATAACTCAAATATAATAATAATATAATAACAAAATAAAATAAAATATGCCTAACTTATAGGGGCGTGGGGAGATTCGGCGGAGAGGTCCGGTGGAGGTCGGGATCGGCACGGCGGGGCGAGGCCGGCGGTTGGGAGGAGGTGTGGCGGCCGGAGCGAAGCGACGGGGCGGAGCCGAGTGCCGCGCAGAGGCAGGGTGTGGGAGCAGGATGGGGGTGCGGCGAGGGAGGACGCCGGCTGGTTCCAGGAGGGGAGGGTGCGGGCCGGAGGTCGGGGGTCGCCGGAGGTGCGGCCGACGGTCTGAAAACGGTGAGGTCGGGGCGTCGACGAGGCGTCGACCGGAACGGGAGCCGGACAGGGTGTGCGGCGACGGAGGGAGGTCGGGATGGCTTGAAGGGGAGGTCGATGCGGCGGAGCAAGGCAGGGGGGGTCTCCAGACGGAGGTGGGGAGTGGTGGGGCGGAGTCGGGCCAAGAGGAGGCCTCCAGAGGTCGCGCAAAGCCGGGAGTGGTGGAGCGTGCAGGAGGGGAGCTCGCAGGAGGGGAGCACGCAAGAGGAGCCGGGTGCGGGGAGCACGCAGGAGGGGAGCGCGCAGGATCCGGGGGCCGCACGGCGGTGTGCCTGGGGCTGAGCGGGAGACGGACAACGGCGGCTGGAGGGGAGCAGGAGGCGGTGCGGGCCGGCCGAACCAGCAGGGGGGAAGAAAAAAAAATGGGGGAGAGAGAGAGAGAGGGGAGAGGGGAGGGTGGCGGCTGGGTAGGTTTAGGGTTAGGATTATATATATATATATAATTGATAATAATAATAATAATAATAATAATATTAAAAATAATGGTAATAACTTTATAATAATAATAATAATAATGATAATAATAATAATAAAAGACTAAATAAAAGAGTAAAAACTAATCTTAATAATAATAAAAATTTATAATAATAATAATATTAATAAAACTTTCTAATAATAATAATAATGAAAATTTATAATAATAATGATAATAATAATAAAATAAATAATAAAATGACAACATAAAATTCTCAAATTTAAATGTCAGGCGAACACGTAGTCACCCGGGCCAACCGCACGGTCACCGCTAACGATGCGATGACCGCGCACTGGCGTGAAACCCTTCAACACAAATAAACATTAAAATTTCATACCGAGACCAAGAAAAGAGTAAAATAAGGGAATCTGCGGTCGGGGTGTGACACTCCTTGTCAGAGTTTTTAATCCTAGGTAAATCTGTGTCAGAGCTGCCTCTACCTTCTCGTATCTAGATAGGGATGCATGTCTTGGATAATACATAAAATCTATACATTAACAAAATTCTAGGAAGTTGTTCTATTCCAATCATCAAAGTCTATCTTAGGATAATGTGCTCCAATTAGAGTTTATCTAAATTTAGTTTCTATGGTTTGTACTAAACTTACTCTGATACCAACTATAATTCCCCGACCCCAGTTACCTAGAGTTGGTGCATTATTACATAACATTGGAACGATACAAGGAATCATGTACCGAAAGTCCGATCAGTTTAGTAGCCTTGGATGTACTAGATATATTCACAAGTTTTACATTACATCATGAAATAAAAACATCAACAACATTTTGTTCCCATTGAACACACTTATATCCTTAGCCTATCCCTGTAGTTCAACCATAAAATATTTCTTCACCTCCTGGGAAAAATAAAACATTTAAAGGGGTGAGCTTAGATGCTCAGTAAGGATAACAATATAGTAGAAACTTTCTTAAATAAACATAAACATTTAAGGCAATGTATAAGACTAAAAAAAATCCTTTTAGACTTAAAAATAAGCATAATATAGAAAAGATAAAATCAAATAATTCCATTTACTTATTCACATGGATATTCTACTAGTCTAATAATCACATGCAATATTAATAGCCACTTTTATAATGATGGAATGCATAATGCTAGACTTCATAACCACATAGTCAGGGCCTTTTTCCAAGAATACAAATAATATTTTGTCAAGACCTTGTTCCAAGACACTAGTTTGTCTCATGAGACCTACCTATTCATCTTAGAGATATAGCGGGCTCCACCCGTCACATACTAAGTCCAATACATTCCTCATATGAAAAGGTTGAAACATAACATAAACATTCGTATTAAAACTAGCATACGAAATGTCAATACTTTAACCATAAACCATGAATGGTATAAAAATAACACATCCACAGTCAAACATAGCACAAAACCTTTAATACAATATGGGAGATTTGTATCAAAATAAATCAACTTCAAACAAGTTTAAAATCCATCAAAGGATGTTGAAAAAGATGAAATGAAAACTATTTTAAAGAAAGACATCTTTCTATATTGAAATAATTTAAAAGACATATAATTATAAAATAAAACATTTATTTTGAAAATATTCTTATAATATTTAAAGGGAAGCTTAGATGATGTTATAATGGTGGAAAATATCCACACCTTCCGTATTAGTTAAAAAAACATTCTTACCTTAATTTTGTCGAAAAGGTCATAAAGTACCTTGTCTAGAAAACAACGGAGAGATTCTTTTTAAAACATATAATGTAAAATAAGGGTATAAATGACCATAGTATAGTAAATAGTAAATGTTTTTTGAAATACATTTTTAGGAAAACACATATGTGGATGATAAAGAGGTCCCAGTAGATACTTACGTAAAAATAACCTCTGATAATAAAGAGATTGTGAAATTAACCCTTACCTTGTAATTTTACTTAGTCGATGGTATGTTAACCTTTTGTATAGTTGTTAAAAAATTGTTATTAAATTATAAAATAATCATATACATAAATATGATATCATATATGATCTTATAATATTGCTTTGTTAATAATATTTTAGTAGTATCATCGTTTCGGGTGTTAACTTATTCATTTTACTTTATATGTTTTGATAGATAAGCCATGTTTGTTATGGATAGGATGTATTTGATTTATATCCATAATGATATTATGTTCTTAGAAAATATTTTTAATCATCAAATGAAAATTATTCTTGAATGGTTACGATGGGGAAATGAATCTCATCACGTTCGTGGAGACGATAATCCGTAAATACGCACGAGCGACAATATAATTATTTTGATATTAAAATTGTATATAATTTGATGGTATATAATATATAAAGAATAATTATCATGTTATATTTATTATTTAAATCAGTTATACTCATTATTATACCCATCCAAATAATGAAGTGTTTGAATAACAAACTTCACCACGACGTGGAGACGGTAAACCGTACATACGCACGTATGGTGACTTTGTCATTTATAGGATGGATAGAATAATGAATATATTTGTAAAATTTCTATAATAACTTCAAATTATATAGATTTTATTGTAGTTATTATTTTAAAATTGAAGCAACAAAGAAAGATGAAGTGGAAGAAGAAAAGAACTTGAAAGAGGTGATGAAATATTTACCTCTTCTTTGGGTTCTTCCTTTTGATTTGATAAAAAGGGATCATTAGGTTGGATTTATGAACAAAGTAAGGCCTCTAGGATGAAGGTAGGATAGTTGGGAGGATATTTGGGCAGGGTTGATTGATCCAAATGGCTTTGAAGGTGTTAATTTGAGAGAATGGGAAGTGATCTTTTATAAGAGGGGTGACAGGCTCCTTTGAAAAAGATTTAAATATTATTTTATAATAAAATAATTTTCGGTTTCTAATGGCTAAAAAATGATTTATTTCAATGATAGGGTAGGTATAGGTCGAAAAACACTCAAAAAATATTTTTTATATGGGTTTTGTTCACCGTATTAACCTTATATTTTAGATTTAACTCTTAGTTAAATAGTTTGACATTTACCATGTCTCTTTTTATTTTTATATTATATGGTTAATAAAATTACTATAAAATGCCAAGAGAACCCCAATAGGTTCATCAATGACATATATAATTGTATTTAGGACCTTTTTATAAACCTTATATTTTTAGGAATATTATATCAACCAATAATATAGTATTTGTTTTAAAAACTCAATTATGTCAATTTTGACATTATTTAATATATGATTTTTGTTAAAGTCCTAAAAACATTATTAGTTCAAAACTAAATTCATATATTCAATCATAAAATTTCATAGTAACCTAAAAAGTTAGTGGAATTCATCAAAAGTCTCAATTTACATTTGTTCAGATATTTATAGTATCAATTATTTTAATATTTAATTATTATGGTACTTACTGCGTCATCATTGTGTCTTAAATAAACTAAATTATTTAATGTATAAAAATTATAAATAAAATAAATTATGTAGTAAATATTTTTATCTCTCTAATTAATATTTATAGTCGAATTTCTATTATGTATAACCCTATATTAAAAATGGTTTAGTTGTTAAACCTTGAATTTAACTCTTTTAACACTTCTTTAAATAAAATTATAATAAATGTCCTAATGAAATACAAGTGAACCTAAAGGATCATAGTTTATTCCTAAGGTTGTTTTTGGTCTAATTACACTTATAAAATATAATTATTACACGTTTTAGGGTAATAATAATATCATTTTTACCCTTAATTATCCTATTTACTTTTAACCTTGGTAAATAAAAGTAAAACGTTACGATTCACCAAAAATTATTTTCATCTTATTGACCCAAATTTTACTTATTGATATTAACCGTGTCTCTAGGATTTTTGTAATACAACTCACAGAAGTAGTAAAATTAAGTTTTATGTGAATTTTCAAATGCTCCTAGGAGGTGAGTAAAAGACGGTAAAAAGTTCAATAAAATCTTTATACATCTAAAATTATTATAAAATGACTCCAATGAATTATATTGAAATTAAATAGGTATTATGTATCTTTTTAGTACTAAAATAAATTTAATTAAAATAAATAATTATTTAAATTAATGTCGGTTTTAACCAATAACACAATGTTTTTCACTATTCATAAAAAATTAAAAGTATTCAGAAAAATAACAAAATTCACCCTAAGATAAATTCGATATTCCGAATTCAAAATTAAAGTCCATTTTGAAAAAAAAATATTTATAAAAATTCAAAAAGTGAGTATTACTATTCACAACGGCTGGTTTGATTTGTCGTGGTGTGTTTGAATCTCGAAGTTGCGTACAATGCAAGCTATTGCATTATTTAAAGGAAAATGTACCATGGAAGCTTGGTGTGTCACAAAACACATTGGATTGACATGTTTTGTGTTCATAAATAAAAATAATAAGACAATTTTGGTTTTCCCATGATTTCATATCAATATGAGGTCATTTTATATGGTTTGGACCATTATAGGCATGTTATAGTGTTTAAAAACACTAAAAATACATTTACAAAGATACTAGGAATACCATAACTCAGAATGATATGCCGTTAGTTTCTACATATAAAAAATAAATCAAAAGTCATTTTAATCTAATTTCTTGGTGATCTAACCTCATTTACCTGGTTCTAACCCCACAACACATGTTTTTAAAGGCTTTGGCATCATTAAAAACTATTTACCAAGTCATTTGGACCACACCTCACATCAGATTGGCATTTTGTATATGAAAATACATTAAAAATAACTCATGGGTGGGTTTACCTTGATTTCAAATCAATACGAGGATTTTTTCTATGGTTTTGACCATTACACACAAGTTTTAGTGTTTTAAAGCAATAAAAACATATTTACGACCATATCAATAAAATCATAATTTAGAAATAAATTCCATCAATTCCTTTATTTTAAAAAACAACACATGACCATTTTGTATGATTTCATGGAAATAAAATGTCATTTTCTTAAAATCCCAAGAAAATTGTGACTTTTAATGATGTGTTATCGATTCCTACATTTTAAAAATAAATCCTTGGTCATTTTCATTTGATTTCATGGAGACATGACATCATTTGCCTGGTTTTGACCCCATGACACACGTTTTTAAAGGATTCAGTGCATTTAAAAACAGTTTACCGAGTCATTCTAGAAACTCCACACAATGGATTGACATTTTGTTTGTGTGTAAACATAAAAAATAACTCAAATATATTTACATCAATCTGATGTCATTTTATATGGTTTGATAGTTAAACAAATTTTTTAGTGTTTTAAATCACTAAAAATGTGTTTACAGGAATCCCAAGAAAATAATAACTTAGAATTATGTTTTGTTAGTTCCTACATTTTAAAAATAAATCTATGATCTTTTTCATATGATTTTATGTTAATCCAACACCATTTTCCTAGTTTTTACCCCTTGACACATGTTTTTAAAGACTTTAATGCCTTTAAAAACTATTTACCATGTCATTTCAACCACACTGCACATCAGATTGACATGTTTTCTATGTATACACATAAAAAATAACTAAACAGTGTTTCTCATGATTTTACATCAATCTGATGTTGTTTCCCATGGTTTTGATCATTACATTAATGTTTTAGTGTTTTAAAACACTAAAAACGTGTTTACAAACATCTTGAGAAAACCGTAAATCAAAATTATGTGATATAAATTCTAACTTTTCATAAATCAATCTACAATCATTTTCATCATATTTAATAGAAATCTAACATCATTTGCCTTTTTTTGACTCCCAATACATGTTTTTAAAGGCTTTTTAGCCTTTAAAAACTGTTTACTAAGTCATTATGACCACATAGGATGTCATATTGATATGTTGTCTGCACTTACACATAAAAAATAACTCAATAATGGTTTTACAATGATTTCACCTAAATATGAGGTCATTTTCTATAGTTTTGACCATTAGAGGCACATTTTAGTGTTTTAAAACACTAAAAATGCACTCATAGACATCCTAGGAAAACCATAACTTAGAATTTTGTGTCATCTGTTCCTATATTTCACAGTTATTTTCCTCTAATTTCATTGTATTCTGATGTTTTTTTTCCTAGTTTTGACCCCCTAAAATACATTTTAAAGGATTTGATACCTTTAAAAACTATTAATCGAGTCATTTCGACCACACCATATGTCAGATTTATGTTTTTTATATACATGCACATAAAAAATAACTCAATGGTTTTTGTCCCATGATTTCATGTCAAAATGAGGTTTTTTCTATGGTCTTGACTATTACATGCACGTTTAAGTGTTTTAAAACACTAAAAACATGTCCACGAGCATCTCAAGAAACCTATAACTTGGAATGACATGTTTTCCATTATTACATTTCAAAAATATATATAATGTTTTTTCATCTCATTTCATGGGAATATTATTTATTTCACTAGGTTTTGACCGCCTCGATACATGTTTTTACAGGATTCAATGCCTTTAAAAACTGTTTACCGGGTCCTTATGAACACACTTCATTTCAGATTGATTTTTTCTACGTGTACATTTCAAAATTTTGTCAATGGTGGGTTTTAATGATTTCACATCAGCTGAGGTCATTTTATATTATTTTACTATTATATGTATGTTTTAGTGTTTTAAAACACTAAAAATGCATTTATGGGCATCCTGGGTAAACTGTAACTTGGAATGACATGAAATTTGTTATTATATTTAAAAAATAAATCTAATGCCGTTGTTCTATTATTAAATGAAAATACCACATCTTTTTCCTAGTTTTTATCCCCCGACACACGTTTTTAAAGGCTTCAGTGCCTTTAAAATCTATTTACCGAGTGATTCTCACTACAACACATGTCATATTGACATGTTGTCTATGTATATACATAAAAAATAACTCAATGGTGTTTTCACATGATTTCACATCAATATGCGGTATTTTATATGGTTTTTACTATTATACATAAGTTTTATGGTGTTAAAATACTAAAAACATGTTTACAAGAATTCTGGGAAAACCACATCTCATAATTATGTTTTACTAGTTACTACATTTCAAAAATCAATCTACATTCATTTTAATATGATTTCACTGTAATACATCATTTTATTATAGTTTTTAACAATTGAAACATGTTTTTAAAGGCTTTAGTACCTTTATAAATTGTTTACTCAGTCACAACCAAGAAAATGATCTTAAATTGTTTTCAAATTTTAGGAATCAACCACACATCAATATGGATCATGATTTGGTCATTTTGAAATGAAGTGTGTGTTTTCAATATAAAAGTGTCATTTTAGTTTTATTTAGGTAAGTTTTATATGTTGTTTGAAAATGTGTGAATGATCTATGGAATTTAAAATTTACCTTGATAGAATGATCAATAATGATAGAAATTTCCTTAGGGATCATGCGACTCATCTACTAAAATATATAAACTAAATCATTTTCTATTATCAATCACTAATGATCCTATGTTTTTATATAAGATCCTTATACTTGAAATTTTTCTTTTAACTATTCATTTTATCCTTATGATTCCTAATCAATAGTAGTACTTGAACCCCCACTAGGTGTAGCAATAACTGATAGTGATTCCCTACCAAAGTCAACTGATGGAGTAGGCCCATAACACATCCCCCATACACGTTTGGGATGATCATTCCCTAAAATGATTGAAACTTCATCATTCTGGGAAATTGATGATGAATATGAAGGGCTCAAATCCCAAAAATATTGAATTCTAACATATTAATAAAAAATATTAATAATGATTTTTTAAATTATATGAACTTTATAATATTATCTATTTTATAAATTTATCATGACTATTTGTTGTTATTACATTAATATAAAAATATAATAATGAAAAATAAATTATAACAATAAAGAAATATTAATCTCAATTAATTGGAACCATCTAGAGGGATTAAACGACACCAAATTGGCATCGTTTGATCCATTTATCCATCCCCATTTATTTGGGTTTAATGATTTTTTGTTGTTATAATATATTTTTCATTATTATTATTTTATAGTAATTAAATAACATGTAATAGTAATGAAAAGTACTTACTCTAATGTCTCTGATGTGGTCATTTATAAAACTGCCATTGAGATTCCTATGAATATGAAACCACATCTTTGTTCTAACAATAGAGTGTTCTAATTAATTATCCTTTATAAAAAATATAAAAATGTTAGAAATACCTTGACTTATAATAAAATGATATAAATAATTATGGATAAAATAAAGACCAAGATTATTATTTTTCTCAAAAAACAATGAGACCCATTGATATGAGGAATGACATGTTTCTCATAATTCATAGTATTGTTTATATAATACCTATAAAAAATAGTAACATTAATAAAAAATTATAATTTTATTGTGTTTATGATATTAAGATACTATGAGATATTCAATTACCTCATGAGATCCATCTCTATTAATATCGAAAAAAAACGTTCATTTCTCACAAGAAATACCTTCAGGAACTTTTTTATATAATTTTTATGAGCTCAGAGGAGTGTCACTAAACTCATAACATAATCTCCATTTAAAATATCTCAATTTATTACCCAAATTTTTCAGAGTCCATGGGTGTGAAAGGGAGTTAGGGAATTAAAATGTAAAAAATATAGAAATAAAAAACATAACACTTTATACGTATATTAGTAATTTTACTCATTTCATTTAAATTAGTTATTAATGAATATTGAATTAATATTACCTTTACTTGATTATCAAAGAACTCATTTTTTAAGTCCTGAGAATATGCTCCAATCTTTATAATTAACGGGAAATATCACTGTCTTTCTAGAAATATGACCAAGAATCTATCCATATATTCAGGTAGTGTCACTAGTAGGCACCCCAAACTAATCATATGGAACAAAAATCTTGAATTCCTTTAGGTCCCATAAATCTTATGTGTTCATATTTATATCCCTGATATTGTTATATTTTTCTGTTTGATAAATGCATTAAAAAATTAATAATATATATAGTTTTTTACAATTACATACA
Organism: Viscum album; assembly: GCA_963277665.1. NCBI lineage: Eukaryota > Viridiplantae > Streptophyta > Magnoliopsida > Santalales > Viscaceae > Viscum > Viscum album. The sequence continues at coordinate 1,633,980,434 of OY728143.1, forward strand.
TACCAGTGATGGTAACTCACCAATATACCCTAGATGTAGGGGTGACCAACTAATTCATCACCATAGGAGAAAATGACGGTGGGAAACCAACATCATATGGGGAAACATATGGCTCACTAGAAGTATTAGGTACAACAAAATCACTCAGATCCACTGAAGCTGACAACTGTGGTGGTGTTCTCTAAAATTCTAATCAGCTAGGATCTTGAAATTTTATATTTATGGAATTCTTTCAATTCAAATGGTTCGGTTATATTAAATTTATAGAAAATAAAAAATTAAACGATTTTTATAAAAAATATATATGTAAGAAACACTTATAAATGAGAAATTGTAATATAGGTTCATTACCAATTCATACATTCAGATATCTTCATCTTCATTTACTTAATCTATATTAACCTCCATTGCAATGAGTGCTTCATTTTTATCCTCTCCTTTAAGTTATATTATTTCAATATTTTCAGGAAACAACTGATCAATGTTTGTTGGTCTATGAGGTTCACTGTCACAAAGTACCAATTGATCTTTATCACCCATATCATATAAGTCTTAATTTAAGTTCTAAAAAACACTCCAACATTAATTTATTTCATCATACACATAATAAAACATCTTTAATTATGAATCCAAGATAAATAGAGCATGATCTACATGCTCACCTATATGGTTCAACCAATGAAGTTGAAAAAAGTAAAATGAAACGAGTATTTCATTATACCCCTATCAATGTTAACCCCCTTGCATTTGAATAAGACAACTAAAAATTAACCATTATATTTTAAATAAATTATATCAATCATATTTCCATAGTATCCTACCTCTGCAAGTGTAAATACACCACTTTTTTGAGTTTTTAAGTATTATTGAGGATAAATTATATGAAACATGAAGCCATGGATATTGTAGGCATCAAATCTATTGTCCCTCCATTGAGTGATTTGAGCCAAAAACATCAAATTATTTGATAGTTGAACTTTATTATCAATATTCATTATCAATAAAAGAATATATAAGGTTGTGATTTTACAATATAAAAAATAAATACATGTTAATAATATAAATATGAGTATATACTTACATGATGGGTGTACCATTCTACAATATCCTTATTAATATTTTTTTAATTCCAACTCTTTTAGACCTTAAAACCTTAGTTTTATATTTTTTTGAAATCATAATTCCTTCATAAATGGATATGTAATAAGTCTATTGAGTAGAACACATCTATGTTCTTATAGGAACTCCAATTCAGTTAGTGTAAAATTTTACCCCTTTCCAATTGGTCGTCCAATAGTTGGAAATACCGATGATTGGATTTTAGAATGAGAATTAGTAAAGATGTCGTCAATCCAACATGATTGAATCTAGTCTCAATATTATCCAAATACCTAGAACAAAAGGTCAATTACTCTTTTTCTATGTAGCCTTTAGTAATAGAGCCTTATGGTTGAGCTTTATTCCCCACATATGATTACAAATGAACTAAGTACCTGATGGAAAAAATAAGAGACATATTAAAAAAATACGCAATGATTTTATAAAAATGAATTCACTATTAAAAAAATATCAACATACCTCTCAATTGGATACATCCATTGATAGTGTACCGATCCACCAAGTTTATATTCTTCAACCAAACAAATAGTCAAATTAATAATGACTATGAAAAATAAAGGGGTAAATAACATATCTAAATGAAAAAGTGTCAATGAAATTATTTCTTTAACTTTACCATGATCTGTTGGATTTATATATTTTCCATATATCTCTCTAAAAAAGTTATAAAACTCAACTAGAACCAAATATACCTTTTCATGTAAGGTATTACACAATTATAATAGAAAAAAATTCTCTATTAGAATATGTGAGTCATAAATTTTCAATCAGTGTAACTTTTGATTTTTAATGTCAACACACCTTGAAATGTTACTTAAATATCCATATGTCACTTTTACATTCTTAAGTTTGAAGTAATACATATTTATCATGATTTTTCATCATAAAAATTGTTTAAATATACTTTATAAATTCTCATTTTCATAGAAAACATGCTTTATATTCATTGATTCCAAATCCTTGCAAGAATTAAGGTGATCCTTTGATTTACCTATCTTATTAAGAAATATAAAAATTACATTATCACATGAATTATTCTCAATGTAAATTATATCATGATTATGAAATATAAAATTAAACTCCAAATAATGAAGTTTGAAAAATATATCCATTTTCATCCATTGTTTTGTTTTATCTACTTTGGATATCATACCTTTTACCCTTTTTCCCTTCTTTAAACTAATTACATTTTCCAAATTCTATAGTGAAATTCATTAATTGTCCCAAGATTTATGAATTAGATAACACTTTATGTGGCCTTATCAATTCAATTTATCCATTGAATTATGTCTTTTTAATTTTTAATTTATGAGAATCACCAAGAAATCTACGATGACACATAAATAATGATTATCTATTATGAGGTAATTTTTCAGGTTCAAAATCAAGATTTAAAACTGGACAAGCCAAACCAGTATGAGTATTCCAAATAGAGAAGTTTAATAGTTAGGAAAGTCATTAATTTTTCACATTAAAATATCATTAATTTTTAATTTTTTTCACATTGAAGTATTATATATTTACATGACAGAATCCTATAATTACCATAATTATTTGATTAGAGCTTTAAGGTATACATCAATGTCAGTTCTAGGCATTTTCCTTCAAGGAATAATCATTGAAATAATGAAAAAATTGTTCTACATACACATCTATATAGGTCGATTACACATGATAAAAATAACTATCCAAATGATATAATTAGTATATAATGTTCCAAAAGGGTTAAGACCATCATAAAAAAATTCCAAATGCACATTCCTAGGATTTGAATAAAAATATGGATATGATAAATCAAACATATTCCATGATGTTGAATCTTTTTTTATGTCTCATAAAGATATCATTGTTTATATCCTGATCATTCCACTTCATGTCATATTTTGTCTTAGATGACTTGAATAATCATTTCAAGTGTGGTTTCAGAGGAAATTAATAGAATACCTTTGTAGGAGTTTTATTCTTCCATTTCTTCTTAGGATTGCCTTGATTTATAATCCCATTGTTTTTAATTGAATTATATATTATTATATGAAATATTATGCATATTTCTTCATAGTAATCTTCTCCCCTATAAATAATTAATTCATTAAGGAATGCATGTTTATTTTTATAATCAATTACAAGTTTGTTGATGATTTTATTCAAATCATAGAATGAGGAATAGATGTTAGCTTAAATAAAATAATCATGAAGAAACTCTAAAATCATGGATATTTCTTTGTCAGTAATTCCATAGAGATACTTTATATGATAACAATTATATAGAAAATTAAACATTGAATACTTGGCACACCCTTCATATAGTTCTTATTTTCCATCTTAAACTATTTCATAAAACTTATTTTTTTGGTCACTGAAGTTATGAGTAAGATTAACCTTCTTAGGATCAAATGATAGTTCTATTATCTATTAAAATATTCTACGTTGTATTCTATAAAGAAAAATTATTCATTTATCAAAATTTAGATTCAATTCTTCTATAGTGGGTCACTTTGTGTTTTGTTGACAAGATTTTTAATGTTTTGAATTTTCATAAAATTTTATTCACCATGCCAAATCCAACATACATATCGAGAATGAAACTGTTTCAATATCAAATTTTCATATAATTCATTTATTTTATACAATATATTGAATTTACAATTAGGACACTAATATTTTATTATATCATCCACTAATCGGTTTTCAATTTCATAATCTAAAAATTCATCCAAACCCTTGGAATATTGAGGTTCGTTTTAAGGTAAATTAATCCATTTTTTTCATAGGTATTAGATTTTAACTCTTCTCCTTATATATTCAAATATATATATATAAGTGTTTAATAAAATAAGTATAATCCAAATTAAACATCACCCAAATTCTTCATTGACCAGTGTAGGGTCTTGATTCCACATAACCCATATTCAACATAAAAATGATTCAATACATAATTAAAAACCTAAACAACATAAATAAATAAATATTAAACCTCATAATAATATGTTAGGATGTCATGTAATAAGTTCAATGATATGAGAATATAGATTATGATGGAGTTAAGCATAATGTAATTAGTGAACAATAATACATGAACATAATTCCTGTATTTATAGATATCTAACTTTTCTACTTTTTATATTATCAATTTTTATTTTATATTGATGAAATATGGTTGTCTCTATATCTAGATCTTATGTCAATAATTATAAAAATAAATATTTTTTGTATTTTAAAAAAAGAACTTGGAACTAGGATATTTTTTTAATATGTTTCCATATGCATCATATCATTTCATGCAATTATGGTTTTATAAAATTTTCAGAATCAATTTGAAAAAAAGTACTCAAATTGAATATAGTAGCACAAATAGAAATATTCATGTAATATAATCTATGTAGATTGTATTATGAATTATTCATTGTACTCATGATTAAAATATTTTTTATTTAATATATTAACTTCAAGATATAATTTTTAAAAAAAGGGAAGAGAGTGGTAAATTACACACAGATTGTGTTATTAAACTATAGGCAAAATGAGCAGGTTTTTCAAATGTTAACTCCTCTATAAAAAAAATCTAAAACCACTATTATCCCCCAAAAAAACCATAAGGTACCTTAAGGTTGAACTCAATAGAAAAATTATCATTTTAAAAACATTTGAATGATTGTTAAATGGGTAAGTAATAAAAAACTGAAAGATTGACCTACTTCTTGATGAAAATGTAAAAGATTTAAGTATTACACCACACACTAAAAACACAATAGGCACCTATATCATTCCAAATGAAATAAATAAATAATTATAAAAATTCATAATTAACTATTCAAAATTTTAAAAATTAGGAATAGTTTCCTAAAAAAACATCAAGGAGCATGAGGGTCGTTGTGGGGTCGTCATCGAGAACATAGGGTTTGGGGTCACAAGGATTAGAGTTTAGGGATGGGTGAGGGGTGATATTTATTGGGGATATGGGGGATCAAGGTCAAGGGGTGGTCTCCATCGAGGAGAGGGGGGATTAGGGCTAAGGGGAGGTCATCTTCAGGGTCAGGGAGAGGGGATAGGGGGATCAAGGCCGAGATGGGTGGTCACCATTGGGGGTAAGGGAAAGGGGTTATTGGGGTCGCGGGGAAGTCACTGTTAGGGGTCAGGGAGAGGGAGGATTGAGGATGAGAGGGGAGGTCATTGTTAAGGGTTGGGGAGGTTGGGATCGAGGCTAATAGGGGGCGATTTCCATCATGGAGTTGGGGAGAGGGTGGATCGAGGATGATAGGGGCGATATTCATCGAGGATAGGGGATTGGGGGAGGGATTAGGGGGGGATTAGGTGGGGGGGAGAGGGGTCAGAATATTTAATATAATTTGTTTTAGGGGTGGTTCGAATAGAACCACTGCTAAATTTTAAAATAAGAAAATATAACGACATTTATATTAAACCACCACTGTATTATAAATTATATTTAATACGATTTGTTTAGTGGAGGTTCTAATAGCCGCTATTAAACCATTTTTTTAGTAATTGAGTGTTTGATCTAACCCTTTTTTACGTTTACTTTTCCCAAGATACACTGCCACATATCATGCCTTATTCAACAACGACCTTTAACAATGCTAGTTAAAGAGATGGTATAAAAGTGACACCTTTATCAGTGCTTTTTCCTAATACTGATAAAGGTCGTAGTGAGTAATTTAATTTATATATAAATATTTATTATTTTTAAATAATATTTATATAATAATAAGTATATATATAAATAATATATATATATATGTTTTATATATCTTTTAATGAAAAATGAAACTTATTTTCATAATTGTATATATAAAAATTTACCAAATTTATATTAGTCAAAATGTTTAATGGTTTATTTATAGAAATCAATTAAAAATTTGTATTTAATTAAAATAAATATAATATATGAATATTTTATTTAAATAATTAAATAATATATAAATTAATATATTTATTTAAATATATATGCATATTGATATTAAATAATTTAATATCTATGTACATGTATAATAGTATGTATGTATGTTTATGTGTGTATATATATGTGTGTATGTGTGTATGTAGATGTGTATGTGTATATATGTATGTTTGTAATTCACATGTAAATGTTATGAATTCACCTTTAAATATTGTTGCAATTTATTTAATTTTAATTTATTAATTTATTATTATATATTCATTAATAATGTTAGAAATATATTTAATCATTTTTCAATATTTATATATATATATATATTTAATATGTCTTTAATTTATATGAATAATATTTATTTTTTTTGTTTATTAAGTTTTAACATTTAAAACATGTATAAAATTTATATAATTATTCTATTTAAATAAATTTTTATTAATTTATTAATTTTAAATAGTTAATTATAAAAATATAAATATATATAATTTTTTAAAAGTATTTATAAAATTATAAATAGATAAATATATTCTGAAATAATCATAAAATTATAATAAATATATTTAAATAATAAATATATTTATTATATTTATAATTATATATATTTATATATTAATAATTATTATTTTTGAAAAGGTTGAGGCTCATCATCTCCTTTATTAAAAAAAAGAAATACAGTGGTGGATTAGGGAAAACATAATATGTCCACGAGAAAAATAGAATAAATAGAAACCATAAGAAATCATGTAACTCGCTATCGAGTAATCATGCTATGGTGAGAGGATCCTCCACCCCATCCATGAGGATGTCGACCCCTTCTCCATGTTTTCACATGAAACCATGGCCCACCTGCATCATCCAAGAGTCTATCATTAATGACTGCCATCATTTCTTCTGCTCTAAGCACATGATCATTGGTTTTTCCATCATCCTCACTACTTTTCGATGCATGAAAATAAAAAGGGTTATGCATACTAACATTAAAAAGAGATTTACCCTTCACATCCTGAACATTAATAGAATTTACTAAAGAATCAACAGCAACATATTGGGTCTCCCTGCCCTTAGCATGTTTTTCACCCAAACCAACTCCTGGATGAACATTTGAAATAGTGGGGGACTACATACCATAAATGTTATGGTCAAAACCCATAATATACTAGTAGAGATCCATAGAAGACCATTCCCCTTTAACATCTTCCATCCTTATCACCAGGGATTTAACAGTAGCAGGAATCGAGTTATCTCTACCATGAGCAGGTTTTAAATCGAACACAGGCCTCAGATAAACCATTGAAACCCTACATCAAGGATCCATGAGGGTCAATGTGCTATAAAATTCCTTCTTTGAATAATCATGACTACTAAAAGGTGGTTTCCCACCCACTGGTTCATCCTCTTCATGAATACGATCAAAATGAGGAATAGAAGAAGATGAAGACTCATTGAGAACCAGAATTTTTTCTGAATAATCTATGGTGTGTCTAGCAGAAATAGAAGATATATCCTTCCAAGGGGGGAAAACAACCTTTCGTTCCCTTTATTATGGAAATATCTACACTGCTCGTGAAGTTGAGAGATGTGAATCCTCTTGGTACTGGGTTTCATTATATTAGTAGTATCTATATTATCTTTTCCTTTTTTTGTTTTGAAGAATTTATTGTTTGTAACTACCATAAGTTAAAATCTACATTATCCTATGTTGTAATATCCTTGTAAGGTTGACTATCATCATATTCCTCACTAATAGAATCATTCATTATTCCCCTATATAAGGCTTCCTTAAATGTAACTCCATCAACAACCAAGTGAATATCATCTGTAATGTCATCCAAAATATACATCTTGAGGAGGAGAGGTATGTTTACAATTGAGAACCTCTACGCATCCATCCTTCAGAGAAGGGAATAAAAGATCAAGTCTTTGGGTTCCCTGAGAAGGCCCTTTAGTGTTAACATGAGTCTATCTTCCCAAGGGATTTAATAATTTAGAAGTTGAGGTATCCCCATAATTATATGCAACTTGATTTTTGGACTAATAAATTGCCCCACAGTTAACCTTCCTTCGATGGTGTTGGAAACATGTCCTTTAAGCTGACTATTAGTGAAAACAAGGTATTTTCTACGAGTAGAATTTTCATGTAAAATAAGTTGAAAATAATCACAGAACAATGGTGTTTTATCAAATTCAATTAACAGATTGATCTCATCAAGCTATGTTGAGAGAACCACCCAATAAATCAATGTAGAACTTAAATCAACTTCAACCAAAACCCATTCATAGTGACTAAAACTAACAATTTTAGGGGTATAATCCAACCTAATAGGAATACCAATCGCATATGTGATGCCAAATAAAATTTTTAGATGCCATAAGACACAATTAAGAAAATGAATTTTAATCCATACCTATGTTTAAGTATCTTTGAAATCATTAAGACCAAAGTTTAAACTCCACTTGTGATCCCTTATGGTACTCGGGCTTAGATTGACCGAGCCTACACTCCACACTCACTCTTTCAATTCCGCAAAAGGGAATAGAATGTGGAAGAAGTAACAACCTAGTGAGACACACTCAAAATATGAAATCCATAAAAGGAGGCTAATCAGGAAACCAAATGTACTACTTTTTAGGGTTTCATACATTTTTACCGAGAAATGTGAGCAATAACTGAATGCTTTAACAGATCGATCCTCTCTGAAATTGTGTCATCTGAGGTCGAAACATGGGTGGTATAACCTTTATTGATAATTATTTGTGAAGCCCAGTTCTTGTGAGAGATAAATTATCTTCCTGAAAAACCAGAGAAGGATGAGAAGCCCTTTAAATATTCCTCCTCACTCTCCTAAATCTTTTTTTAAGCAGACAACCCCTGCCGAACCACATTATGATTCGAGACATAGGAGTAGAGATTCAAACTCCTTGGATGGTCTATGGAAACCCAATCACCAAAAAGCATCAAGTGCGGCTTCTACTATTCATCCATCTATTTATGTATTAATAAATATATATCATTATATAAATATATATAATTTTGTATGTATATTTAAAATTATATATATAGTTATATAAATATATTTATAATTATATATAAGTATATATAGATATATATATTTATAATTATAATTATGATTAAATAAATATATATTTAAATAATTATAACATTATAATAAATATATTTATTATATTTATATTTATATATATTTATATATTATTAATTATATATATAATTATTTAAATATATATAATTATGTATATATATATGTATAATTATATAACTATATATAATTATATAAATATATTTATAATTATATATAAATACTTTTTAGATATATTTATGTATAATTATAAATTTAAATAAAATAAATATATTTGAATAACTATATAATTATAATAAATATATTTAAATAATAAATATATTTATTATATTTATAATTATATATATTTTGGGTAACATCCCCTTTATTAAATAAGAAAAATAAAAATAGAAATACCATTTGAACTAGGTTAAGGGAGAACCCATTATAAGCCTAAAGGCCTAAAGGCACGCATCTTTAGATTTCAGTGGCCCAAGAGCCCGTTGATACAATCCCATTACAATAAAACCCATTAAAAACATGTCCAAACTGGCCTTCCAAAGGCCCAACTCACCTCTATCACCCTAGAAAAAACCCTAATCTATTAACAATGTTTCTGTTATTCCATCACCATCCAAAGACACCACAGATGCACATGAGGACCACTCCTGCCCACCCTAAAACAAACTATATCCATAGCCTCAACTAGAAACCACTATTGATGTTACTGCATCATGCCATAGCTAGATCCACCCCTCGACACATAGATCACCATAGTTTTCACCCACGTTGCCACTGAATCCATCCGTTGCAGCCAGATCCACCCATCTCCACACAAATCACCTTCATTCATGCCCAGGTCGCCACTGCATCAGTCCGTTGTAGCCATATCCATGCACATATCACTAAACGAGCTTCGCTGGACCCACCATTGTCTCCCACTGCCTGAGTTTTAAAATCTGTAATCCTGCATCCAAAAGATCGTGGTTCAAATCTTGGAAATCTCCTTGGGGGATGTATGATATAGACATGACTTGGGTTGGTAGTGATGCAGGCATGACGCAGACAGACATTAATACAGGCTTGACATAGGCTTGGTGACACAGGCAAGATGATGCATGCATGATGCTGCACTAGAATTTTGGGCCTATAAAAATGGGCCTTTGTGCCATGTAGTGGGATTCAAGTCGACTGTACTTTTAGGATGTCGATATAAAAAATAAATAAAGCTTGATGGCTGGAATATCTCCTTGGCGTGCTAAGGCCTCTCTTTCCGGCCTGTGTACAAGGTGTGTGTGTTTGAATTAATTGTATCCCTAAAATTTTTAAAATATATATATATATATATATAATTTTATAAATATATATAATTATATAAAAATATTTATAACTATCTACAAATATTTTTAATTATATTTATTTATATTTATATTTATAAATAAATAATTATATATTTAAATAATTATAAAATTAAAGTAAATATATTTTAAATAATAAATATATTTATTACAATTATATTCATATATATATTTATTGAGTACATTTTTATCATTGATAAAGATATGTTTTATCAGCACTTACTATTTTAGCACGAATAAAACCACTCCTTATTAGCTCTTTTTTGAAAGTGCTCATAAAAGACTTACCTAATCTTCAAATAGAACCCTAAAAAATTCCTCCTTCCTCACCCATTCAAGATCTCATATAATTGAATCATTTTCATTGATCTTCATTGATCTTCTCAATTAATTTATCCACTCAAAAGCTAAGGTATGTGCCAAATTATTTGACGGCTTCTCTCTCAAGTGGATAGCTTCTCTCTCTTTCTTACTACGATAATCAGTTCAATGATCGGTCTAAATAAAGAATATTCAAGGATTATATAACCCCTTTTAGTGTGGTTAGGAATAAGGAGATATTTTTCCTTTGATTTATATGCAAGAGGTTTGATGGGATTAAGTTTGATTCTGAAAAGAACGACGGTGACAATGTTATTTTCCAGTGTGCCCTGCCTGATGGTGGGGATGGCATTGGGATTAGATAGGTAAAGTCTACTATGAGGAGGTTAATATTTTAGATATGTGAGCTAGATGGAGATGGAGTTTATCGATACAAGCTTCCATATAGACCAAGGATGTACTTAGGTAGTTGATGTCCCTTGGTTTTGGGATGTCAGAGAAGATGGGATGTGGGCCTTGGGATGCATCATTCTCAAAAGATGGTTCAGTTTTAGGTTGGACCTTATTTTATTTGGTGATAAGATACCACTGAAAATATTGAAATATGTGGGGATGGTGATGATAACATGTCATGATGATGATCACAATGTCAGTAGGTGCCTGCATGATGACAGGGATGGAGAGTAGGATGGTGGTGAACCGATGATGAGAGGAGTTAGCCTATGAGGGGTAAGGGATCCTAGTGGTAGCAATGTATGGTTTAAATATAACACCTCCAGGGACATTGGTGGCCACATGGAACTAGGCTACAGTGGCGAATTCATTTGGGATTAGCATATTTGCTACTCTTGCCGATGATGACCTTGCCTCGCCTTGTGGTATGGAAGGGGTTTTGCATGCGGTTGTCAACAAATTTTTTTCTTCAGTCAGTATGTGAGAAAACTGAACTCAAGATGAAAGGATCTTGGGTGACACATAATGACCTCAGGTGGAGGATGAGGACCTTGGAGTTTGGTTCATTGGTGATAGGTTGTCTGTAGGAAAGGGTTCCACGTGATCATCAGGATGTTTGGTATTGCTAGTTTTTGGGTGATGGGTCTTTTTAATGGGATTTCAAGATGAGTGTTGTGGGTTCTATTTCCAATGGATGGTTATTAGTGAGATTACAGTCCTCTGGGTCATTTGGATGTGGGATTATAGGCCTATAATGGGTTTATTTCCCATGATGAGTGGGTTTCCGGGCCTTATGTTTTGTTTTTTAGTGGCTTATGTTGTCACTCTCTTGGGATGGTGGTACTCAATGTTCCACATGATTGTAGGTCACTATAATTTATTTTTTATATTCATTAATAAAGTTTAGGGTTGAGTGAGCTCAGTACCTAAACCTTTCTAGTATGTGTTGATTTATTTTGTTAGTTCCTGAAGATCCGCTTCTCACCACATAACACCACCCTACTCCCATTGCAACATGAGCACATTGACTTTTCCTAAAAATCCATAGTTGATGGTCAAAACACACCCATCATATTCCAAACTAGAAACCTAATATAATTACCATCTCACTGTATCTTATCACATGAAAAACAATTGATCTAACCTCTATTGAAACCCCCTCTAAATATGCTCAACTTCTACCACTAACGTGCTATTCATTTACCCAAACATAATGACTTCACTATTGGAGGCACCCCTAGATCATTCTAAAATGCCCCTCGAATCCTCAAGCAATCATTGATTTTTCTTTTCTTCACTAGTTTTCTTTGTTTTTTGTTGGTTGATATCTTGACTATGTTTTTTTGGATGATGGTGGTTCATGTTATTTTTTATTTCATCCTTATCACCATCTCCCCATTGAATATTTCCAATCACTCTAAAATTAGGGTGATTTGAAAGGAAACCTAGAGACCCTATTCCATTTTTGGAAATTTTCCATATTACCCCTATGAATATTTTATTCAATGTTTTCTAAAATTAATATTTATATAAATGATCAAATTTTTGATTAATAATAATAACAATTAGTAATTTCATGTGAATATAAATATTTTATTAAACGTAAACTGTAAAAAATTATTTTTATAAATTCAGAATAATTTATAAGTAATAACAATAAAAAATTATTAATATTTTTGATTATGGGTATAAAAATAATTAAAAATAATTTATAAATAATTTTGATTATAGATAATTTTTATTATAAATGATTTTTATTATCTTGAAGTAATAAATTTTATATTTAATTTATAAAAAAATTTAAATAAATAATTATTTTGAATTAGTATTTTTGAATTAATATTTATTTTGAATTAATAATTTTTAATTAATAATTTTTAATTAATAATATTTTTGAATTAATAATTATTTTTAATTAATATTTTTTTATTATCTTGAATTAATAATTTTAAATTAATAAATTATATAAATAGTTTATAAATAAATTTAATTACTTTTAATTAATAATTTTGATTATGTGAATATAAATAATTGTGATTATGTGAGTATAAATAATTATGTTTATATAGATAATTTTGATTATGTGTATATAAATATTTTTTTCTACATAATTTATAAATAATAATAACGGGAAATTATAAATATATTTTTAAATTTATATTTAATATATAAAAATACACACATATATATAATTATATATTTATTTTATAAATATATATATTTATGAATGAATATTTATATAATGATATATTAAGATCAAGGTATGTGATCACTTGTGATTCGTTTCCCCCTCGAACATCTTTGGTTGTTTTTAATTTTCAAAAATGCTTTAACATCATGCACATAAGTGATCTTAGTTATCCTTGATCTACCTTCCCAATTATATACCTAATATCTCTTTCCTAGATCCATCATTGGTTCACCCTATCCCCCACATTAATGTTCATTTTCACCCATTCATCATTAATTCTCAGTCTAATTAAATGGAGCACCAAGTTGTGCACTGAAAAAATCTTGTCCACTTATCATGTAAGGTGGTGACTATAAATGATAAGTAGGTAGAGATTTTATAGTGCACAGATGGTAATCAAATCCAAGTTAGAAGTATCCCTCCTCCCATGTTCCACCAAATCTATCTTTCCTCAATCCATTTTTGGTTCAACCTCTCCCTCACCTCCATGTTCATTTTCACTCATTCATCTCACTCCGATTATATGGAACTCCTAGCTATGCATCGCAAAAACACTGTCCACTTATCATATAAGTTGGTTACTATAAATAATAAGTAGGAAGTTTTTTTATGGTTCATAGTTGGTAATTGGATCCTCGTTCAAAGTATACCTCATTCTCCCATGTATTAAAATCAAACAATTCTTATAGAATCATGCCTTTTTATTATATAACTTTTCATTACATTTTACAAATAGAGGATATTTTAAAGTTTATTTTCTTGGAATTAAGGTACATAATACATGAAAACATGAAGAAATTATTATAATCCACTTAAATTATTCATAATAGGTTCATCCTAAGTTAAATTACTTCATATAAAATCATGGGGACATACATCAAAGGAAAGGGTGAGCAGAAGGCATAGTAAGGGAAAAGAAGGTAAACAATTTACTTGTGATCTTGAGGAATATCAATAAAAACCTGATGAAATAAATAAAGGCATGATAAAGTGGCATATAATAATAAAAATAACATGAATCATAACTTTTAAATGTTTCTACAAAATTTAATTGAGTCATTCATAAGCATATCACCAAGGTTTGTCACTAAGGTGTTATAAAAATTACCAAGGTTATTCACCAAGGTATCATAAAACTAGTTATCTCTAGAGATTAAATTATTTAACCAATGAATTATAGTTCTATTAGGGTGAAACATTCATATGTATTAATTAATTAAATATTTATAAATCATAATAAAAATGTCATAAATGACACGTGGATAATAAAATAAATGAGTTTCATATCAAAATCATGATATTTTAGATAGTGCATAAAAACAAGATCCTTTGGTCATTTTAAACCCATGGAAAAGGAAGGTGGGATTAATGTATGTTTATACTAGAATTAAATATATAATTTTTATATCTACATGAATAACCCTAGAGACAAAATAGGTTTGGGTATTCATATAAGAAAATCAAATAATTTCTTGAGAAAATAGAGAGAAATTTTTACAATAAAATTATACAGCAGATGAGTATGAAACATGATTTTATAAAACATTAAAAAGAGAGGAGAAAAGAGTTTCCCACTAAAAAAAATCCTAATATATTGAAGGGATTGAATAAAATTTAAATAATAACATAATATATAAATTTTAAATATATACCACATAAAGATGGAACTTGAAAGAAAAGGGGAAGTTGAGATTTCTATTTCCTTGAAGAGTGGCTCCTAAAAATCGAATATCAGGACCTTGGGGGATTGAGGTCACATTGGAAGGAATCAATCGGAAGTAATACTATCAGATATTCTTTGAGGATTAATTTTTAATGAAATTAATCTAATAAACGGGTGGTTATTTATAGAAAAAGTTAGGGAGTTTTTTTGTTTATTTATTTAGACACCTCACTAGTGGTATGTGCAAAACCATGGGCTTGAGCCTGGTATTTTCCCATGGTATTGGACACTTGGGTCAGCTATTACAATATTTTAATCAAAAAAAGTATAACATCATTTTATATTAATTATTATATCATTATGATGTCATTAAACATACAAAAAAACTCAAACTGTATTTTTACTATTCACAAAAAATAAAGTATTTTATAAAATTCTCATAAATTCACCATAACCTAATATTTACATTATGATTTAAAAAAAGACATTTATTTTATCATAATAATTCTATAAATATTAGAAATTTAACTTTTACCTATAAAACACTTATTTATTTAAAATAAAAGCGGACATAAAATGCATAATAAAATGCATAGTAAAATTATCGACACTTGAAAAAAATAAATTTATTTTATTATTTATAATTAAAAAGGAGTGTTTTTATATATTTATTTAATTATAATAAAAATTATTAATAAAAACATAGTTTTATATAATAATTTATATCTCTTATAAAAATACAATTTTTTCCTAAAAAATCAATTTATTGAATTCCATATCAACTTGTAAGAAAAAATATTCTAAAAAAATGATGAAATAAAAATTTTATTTATTAAAAGGGATTATCAATTAAGTGACTAAGGAATTGAAACATAACCCCTTATAACAACCGTATAATACCTAAGGTCGAGGTGTGCAATAGTAATAGACTCATGTGGTGGCACGACTAACATCACCTGAGTGGTAATCTCCACTAACATGAACTTCTCCAATTGGAGATTTCGTTCAAGATTAACATGTTGAAGTTCAACTTTGTCTTCATAAAGAGTGAAGCCTAGTGATGATACCACCTTCCCATTATTTGTACGACATGATTATACTGGGTGAAGCCATCGACTCTTCTTTTTTTCATTAATTAACCCTTATCATTTCTATTTATAACAATAATTATAATGTTAAAATTATTATTAAGATTATTGTTTCCAATGGTCATATAACATTTGAAATCCAATGGCTAAATTTCAATTATAATGACTTCATTATTAAAAGGATATAGTTTTTTGAATATAAAACACATTTTCAAGAAGCAATTATTCTTAAAAAATTTTGGGTCGTTACATTCTTCCCCCTTAAGAAATTTCATCCTCGAAATTTCATCTCGTTCCATTAGTTGAGAAAAGGTTTGGGTACTTTTTTGTCTCATTATATCTGTAACATCCTAGGTAAATAAAGAATAAAGAATTTTCATATTTATTAATATTTACGAATTAAATATTAATTTTATTTTAAAGGGGTTGCTATGTTCGATAGTGTACCCGATACGCAACGATGAGTTCCTTTGAAAACTTACGTTGCACACTAGTAATATAATAATATTATTTAAAATGTTAGTTAGCATGTAGCCGTTGTATTGGCGGGAATGGATAGAAATAACTAAAATATGATTATATATGTTTTTATATGTTTTTATATTTATCCAATAAAAGATAAAGGCTTAAAATACGGAAAGAATTCAATTTTAGGCATTTATACCCTAATTTTCACTAAGGGTTCACTTATCACCTTTTGATGGAGAACCGCCAGTAAATATAGTTTTGATCACTATTTTACATTCTTTTGGACCAAATATAACTCTTCTTTATAATCGGGACATCAAAATTTACTTTGTGTAAATTTTTGGTATCTTTCCGATAAAGTTCTTTTTTTTAAATGAATAGTGAAAATTGTTGTATTTTAATTCAAAACCTCTTTTTAATCTAATTTTTAATATGATTAGATTATCTTTTGAATTGGTTTTAAAGTGAAATTAGAATATATTTTTACCATTAAATCCAATAGTGGTCTTTGGAATTAATTTCACTTTGAAATCAGACTTAAACTAGTGTCAATCTTTTGATACTTATTGTTTCACAAAAACACGCTATTTGTCATGACAACGGGAATTAATTATTAAATTAATTAATTTGACTTATATGTTTTGAATTTTGTAAAATGGACTTCATTTTGGAATTCAGAATATCAAATATACCTTAGGGTGAATTTTTGATAATTTTCTGAAAAACTTCAATTTTTGATGAATAGTGAAACCACTAAGTTGTAATCAAGCAAACTGATTTTTCAGTTAAATGAAAGTTTACCACTAATGTGTATTGAATTTTGAAAATCCGACATACATGGTTGTCATTAGTATGTAAAATGTGGTTCAATGAGATTAAAATAATTTTTTGGTGAATAGTAACTTATTAAGTTTTTAATCGCGATTAGAGGTAATTAGTGTAATTTAAGGTAAAAATGATAATATAAAAATGTGAAAACACCATGACACTTGTACTACACCTATTGGGTGAGTCATGGCCGACCAAGACAATCCATGGGTCAACTTGGGGACCCCATGGAGCCACTTTAGTTGGAAAATGACATTAATATATTTTTATTTAATGTTAAAGTGAAAATGACACTAACATAAATTGTTTTACTAAAATAATTTTTAAGTGGGGTTATACAAGTCCAAATTTTGATTATAAATAGTAATTGGAAAGATAAATAGATTTCCTACATCATAGTAGTTTTTTTATAATTTTTAGACATTAAATAAATTAAATTATTGATGACATAATAATGATGCAGCGATGACATCATTATTTGACGATTTAAATAAAATGGAAGGATAATGTAAAATCTATGAACTACACATGTCGAAAACTTATTGTATGGGTGGATTTCGAACCCTTATTACCTTATCCACTAATTATATCAATGTGGGACCTTTTAAAACCGAAACACATTTTAAAATAATGTAATATTTCTTTACTTTCCAAAAGTGAACCTCCTCTCCTCTTATAAAAGTCCCCCACCTCTACCTCATTTCACACACCCCTCAAGACTTTGGCTCGGCCAAACCCTGACCATTTACTCTCTCCACATCCCTCTCCTCATCCTAGAGGATTCCCTTTGGGCAAAATCCTTTCAAAAGAATTCTTTAGGCTCAAATCAAAAGGAGTTACACTTTTAAAGGTAATTCATTCTCTCATGTTCATTTGTTTTATTTTGCTTCTCCAACCCCCTAAACTCTTTTTATTTACTTCTTTTGTAACAACACCAGTATATTCAACATAATAGGATGTTTTTATAAGATCTATTTGAGCTACACTCTCACACAACTACATAAAATGGTTAAAGAACATACGGTTTCCGTGGATGGCGAAATTCTGCCCCCCCCCGAAACGATGATTGTTCAATACTCATCTAACACCTTCAAAGGTGTCCATTATGATGTCACTATTTTTATATATGATATATAATATGTTTATGTTTTCCTTAAGCTTCTGTTTTTGTTCATTTTGGGCATACCTTTATGGTTTCCATTATGGGTAAACGCGATATCTTCATTTAAGGAAGTGCGGACTACCGCCCCCTCAAAGTGATGTGATTCGTTAATGCCATATGTGGGACGTGTAAAGGATGGATTTAAAGTTATTATATATGATGTTATACTGGAATTATAATATACCTATATATCATTATTATTTCATTCCATTAAAGTATGAGATAGAAATGAAAGTAGCGTTCATGTGTACGTACGTCTTACCGTCTCCATGAACGGTGCATTTCATTTCTTATCCCCAAATGTAATGTACTATTAAAAGTACATGTATATAATGGATATATATAATGAATTATATATCTAAATGATGAATATAATTCTGTAATTAAAATATACATACCTCTCATTTAGTTTTAATTCCATTAATATGACAAAGAAAATGAAAGTAGCGTTCATGCGTACGTACGGCTTACCGTCTCCATGAACGGTGCATTTCATTTCTTACCTCTAAATGATTATGTAATTTTATAAATACATGTATATGCTGGATATATATGATATATATGATATCCAAATCAGGAATGTCATTCTGGATATAAAGAACCTTTGACCACACGAACAACATGTAATTGTAAGAAGTCCACTTTTGACTTAAGAACCAAATATCGACAAATAAATCATTATTAACTTAAATGGTTACATAATGTTTATAACATGGAAATAAGTGATATAAAAGGAATAATGAACTTTAAAAAGGTTCTCAATCAAGTAGAAATTAACTCAAGTTTATTATTCAGGAGATTAAAGAACGGTCGGGTCAAGTCGGATACGAGGTAAGGGACTTCGTCTCAATCTCCTTTCATTGAGGCATATTTTATTTTCTACACAACGTTCTTTTATACGGTGTATAAAACCCTTTGACTTTTACTTTTATACAAAAGGAATATTTTTCTATGAAGTATTTTACTAAACAACAAAAAGGAATGTTTTTTTAACGTACGCGGTGACAACGACCTTTTCTGCCGCCGCGAGTATTATTTGGTCTTTGGCTTCCTCAACAAGCCGTAATGTTTTTAAAATAAAATAAATACCATATACTCTTTTATGTATTTTGGTATTGAAAATGGTTTTGATAAAGGATTCTATTATGATATATTTTTATTGAAATGTTGAAATGTTATCATTTCTTTATATTGGTTTTATGTTTTATGATTTTATATTGGTACTTGGACATTTGACAGATGGTTACGTGATAAACCATATGACGGGTGGTGCCGTGAATACCAGGATGGGTGGTTACGTTATAACCTCCAATTCATTGGGTATAGAAGTCGGCCGTATGGCTATTCCATTAAGTATGTATGGAAATTGGCCGTATGGCTATTCCATTAAGTGATATGTGTAGAAGTAGACCGTATGGTTATTCCACTTAAGTATGTTTATGTCCCAAGTTACCTTTATATATGCTATGTGTTATTTATATGGGTTTTATGGTAATCCTTTGGTTACAAAAAGGTAAGTAATGATACTTTATTCAGCGAAGAGTTTTTACTATTTCATGAAGGTGAAGGTATTACTTTGATAGAGTATACATGTTTTACTTGATGTTTGAAAAAGTAACAGTTTTCATTCTTTGTGTATCCCTTACTGAGCTTTTTATGCTCACCCCAAGTTTTTCGAAATGTTTTTCACAGGACTTAAAGTGGAATAAGGTCAAGGATGGGATCAAGGGAATGTCATGCTATCTAAAACATGGAATCTAGACATCTTTCTTTTTAAGAGTTTTTATTTTATGGAAACTTAGTAGAAGTGTCTACTTTGTAATCTTTTAAGATGTAATAGTTATGTTCTAATTCTCTAAAACTCTAAACCTGAAAAGATCCTCAATGTGAATTATTCATTTAATTCAATATTAAGTAAGGTTTAAGGCTGGGGCCTTATAGTTGGTATCAAAGGTCGGTTATACAACTTTAGGAGTTAGAAACTTGTTAAATTATAAGTAAAGTTATGATATGATTGAAATAATATAGCATTTACAGATTACCATGTTGCTTCACCTGAGATATTTCCATGTTCAGAATGGTTTTCCATAGAGGAAACAAAGAAGCTATGTTGGGATGACATCAGGAGGAAGACAACCTTCCAAATCAACAACCAGAGATGGTCGGAATCGGAACTGAACAGTTTGTTGCAGTGATGGCACAGTTGACTCAGGCTATAAATGGTGGTGGTATCCATGCACGAGATCAGCCAGATCAACCACAGAGGAACATGTCAGTGGTGGAACACTTCATGAGGCAACATCCCCCATCATTCAGAGGATCATCTGACCCTGTGCAAGATGAAGGGTGGATTAAAGCACTGGAGAAGATTTTTGATGTCATGGGGTGTTCAGAACATCAAAAGGTTAGTCTTGCTGTTTACCGTTTTGAAGGTGAAGCTGATCAGTGGTGGTCGATGGTGAAAAATATCAGGGATAGTGATGAGATTGAGGATCTTCACTGGGACGAATTCAAAGGTATGTTTCTTGAGAAATATTTTCCTAAGGTGGTTCGTCTTAGGATGGAAAATCAATTCTTGGAATTGAGGCAAGAGGAAGACTCAGTGGCTACCTATGAAGAAAGGTTTACTCGATTGGCAAGGTATGCTCCGAACTTCATACGATATCTTGATAGTAAAATAAACCGTTTTTAATCAGGGTTAAAGACAAATTATCGAAGGGCTTTAGCTTCTCGTGAGTTTAAAAGTTATGAAAAGCTTGTTTGATGTGCTGAGAAGGTTGAAATGGAGTTTGCCGATGATCAGGTGTTCTATGACAAACAACAGAATAAGAGGTCTAGTTGGCAGGCAAAGGGGAAGAATTCATCAAAGAAGCAAGGAGGTAAGAAAACCAAATATCCATCCTGTGAGAAGTGTGGTAAAATGCATCCTGGAGAATGTTTATCCAAGTCTGGTAAATGCTTTTGGTGTGGTAAGTCTGGTCATATTGCTCGTAACTGTAAGGAAGATGATCAAGAAGGCAATGAAAAGCCAACGGTAAGATGTTTTAAGTGTAATGAAATGGGTCATTATGTAAACGAGTGTCCAACGAAGAACTCAACTGGGGGAATGCAGCCAGACTATAAGCAGAAAGGGGTGGCGAAATCCTTTGCAACAACTTCAGCAGATGTTGGGCCATCGAATGAAGTGGTATCAGCTCCAGGGAGCTTAGTATTTTTCGAAGATTGACTTGAGGTCGGGGTACCATTAGTTGAAAGTAAAAGAAGCAGACGTTCCGTAGACTACGTTCTGTACTAGATATGTCTATTATGAATTTGTATTTATGCTTTTTGGGTTATCCAATGCACCTGCTGTATTCATGGACCTTATGAATAGAATTTTCCATGAGTTCTTGGATAAGTTTATGTTTGTGTTTTGAGGTTTGGAAAGAGATTATGTGTGCCTTGTGATTCACAGTTGAAGAATGAGTTGTTATGTGAGGCTCATAGTTCTCCGTTTTCAGTTCATCCTAGCAGTACTAAGATGTACAAAGATCTGTGGGAGTATTAATGGTGGGATGGAATGAAAAGAGATATTGCTGATTTTACTGTGAAGTGTTTGACATGTCAACAGTTTAAAGCAGAGCGGCAGTTACCGAAAGGGATGCTTCAGCCTTTACCAGTGCCATAGTGGAAATGGGAAAACATATCCATGGACTTTGTTGTGGGATTACCAAGGACATCTCGAGGTAATAATGAAATCTGGGTTATTGTTGATCACTTGACAAAGTCTACTCATTTCCTTCCTATACGAGATACATTATCTCTAGATCAACTTTCTAGTTTGTATCTTAAAGAGATAGTCAGGTTACATGGAGTTACTCTCTCCACTGTATCTGACCGTGATCCCAGGTTCACTTCAAACTTTTGGAAAGGCCTTCAGAAGTCGTTGGGTACTGAATTAAATTTTAGTACAGCTTTTCATCCTCAATCAGATGGGAAGTCAGAACTAACAATTCAGACATTGGAGGATGTGCTACGAGCTTGTTCGATGGATTATCAGGGAAGTTGGGACCAACATCTTTCTTTGGTTGAGTTTTCTTATAATAACAGTTTTCATTCCAGTATACAGATGGCACCATTTCAGGAATTATATGGGAAGCGGTGTCAAACTCCAGCTTTCTGGGATGAAGTGGGTGAAAGGAAGTTGATGGGACCAGAATTGGTAGAAGAGATGGCAGAAAAGGTTCAGTTGATTTAGAAACACATGAGAACAGCTCAGAGTAGGCAGAAGATTTATGCGGATAACCAGAGGAAGGATCTATCTTTCGAGGTAGGTGATCATGTTTTTCTCAAGGTTTCTCCATGGAAAAGTGTGATGAGATTTGGTAAGAAAGGAAAGTTGAGTCCAAGGTTTATTGGACCATATGAAATTCTGGAGAAAGTTGGATCAGTTGCTTACCGAGTGGCTTTACCTCCGAGTTTGTCTCAGGTACACAATGTTTTTCATGTTTCAATGTTGAGGAAGTATATGCCAGATCCATCTCATGTTTTGAGTCCAGAGGTAGTTCAGCTGGAAGAGAACCTATCTTAGGAAGAACAACCAGTCCATATTCTTGACCATAGGGAGCAGGTGTTACGGAATAAGGTGATTCATCAGGTAAAGGTTTTGTGGAATAACCATTTGATTAAAGAGGCAACGTGGGAATCTGAAAATGCTATGAGGGATAAATACCCCCACTTATTTTGATAAGTGAATAAAATTGCGAGGACGCAATTTCCAAAAGGGGGGAAGGATGTAACATCCTAGGTAAATAAAGAATAAAGAATTTTCATATTTATTAATATTTATAAATTAAATATTAATTTCATTTTAAAGGGGTTGCTATGTTCGATAGCGTACCCGATACGTAACGATGAGTTCCTTTGAAAACATACGTTGCACACTAGTAATATAATAATATTATTTTAAATGTTTGTTAACATGTAGCCGTTGTATTGGTGGGAATGGATAGAAATAACTAAAATATGATTATATATGTTTTTAAATGTTTTTATATTTATCCAATAAAAGATAAAGGCTTAAAATACGGAAAGAATTCAATTTTAGGCATTTATACCCTAATTTTCACTAAGGGTTCACTTATCACCTTTTGACGGAGAACCGTCATTAAATATAGTTTTGATCACTATTTTACATTCTTTTGGACCAAATATAACTCTTTTTTAGAATCTAGACATCAAAATTTACTTTGTGTAAATTTTTGGTATCTTTCCGATAAAGTTCTTTTTTTAAATGAATAGTGAAAATTGTTGTATTTTAATTCAAAACCACTTTTTAATATAATTTTTAATATGATTAAATTATCTTTTTAATTGGTTTTAAAGTGAAATTAGAAAATATTTTTACCATTAAATCCAATAGTGGTCGTTGGAATTAATTTCACTTTGAAATCGGACTTAAACTAGTGTCAATCTTTTGATACTTATTGTTTCACAAAAACACGCTATTTGTCATGACAGCGGGAATTAATTATTATATTAATTAATTTGACTTATATGTTTTGAATTTTTTAAAATGGACTTCATTTTTGAATTCGGAATATCAAATATAGCTTAGGGTGATTTTTTTTAATTTTCTGAAAAACTTCAATTTTTGATGAATAGTGAAACCACTAAGTGGTAATCAAGCAAACTGATTTTTCAGTTAAATGAAAGTTTACCACTAATGTGTATTGAATTTTGAAAATCCGACATACATGGTTGTAATTAGTATGTAAAATTTGGTTCAATGAGATTAAAATAATTTTTTGGTGAATAATAACTTATTAAGTTTTTAATCGCGATTAGAGGCAATTAGTGTAATTTAAGGTAAAAATGATAATATAAAAATGTGAAAACACCATGACACTTGTCCTACACCTATTGTGTGAGTCATGGCCGACCAATAAAAGCCATGGGTCAACTTGGGGACCCCATGGAGCCACTTTAGTTGGAAAATGACATTAATATATTTTTATTTAATGATAAAGTGAAAATGACACTAACATAAATTGTTTTACTAAAATAATTTTTAAGTGGGGTTATACATGTCCAAATTTTGATTATAAATAGTCATTGGAAAGATAAAAAGATTTCCTACATCATAGTATTTGTTTTATAATTTTTATACATTAAATAAAGTAAATTATTTATGACATAATAATGATGCAGCGATAACATCATTATTTGACGATTTAAATAAAATGGAAAGATAATGTAAAATATATGAACTACACATGTCCAAAACTTATTGTATGGGTGTATTTCGAACCCTTATCATCTTATCCACGAATTATATCAATGTGGGACCTTTTGAAACCGAAACACATTTTCAAATAAAGTAATATTTCTTTACTTTCCAAAAGTGCCCCTCCTCTCCTCTTATAAAAGGCCCCCACCTCTACCTCATTTCACACACCCCTCAAGCCTTTGGGTCTGCATAACCCTGCCCATTTACTCTCTCCACATCCCTATCCTCATCCTAGAGGATTCCCTTTGGGCAGAATCCTTTCAAAGGAATCTTTTAGGCTCTTATAAAAATGAGTTACACTTTTAAAGGTAATTCATTCTCTCATGTTCATTTGTATTATTTTGCTTCTCCAACCCCCTAAACTCTTTTTATTTACTTATTTTTTAACAACAACAGTATCTTCAATATACTAGGATGTTGTTATAAGATTTATTTGAGCTACACTCTTACACAACTACATCAAATGGTGAAATAACATACAGTTTCCGTGGATGGCGAAATTCTGCCTCCCGAAACGATGATTGTTCAATACTCATCTAACACTTTCAAAGGTGGCCATTATGATGTCACTATTTTTAAATATGATATATAATATGTTTATGTTTTATTTAATCTTCTGTTTTTTTTTCATTTTGGGCATACCTTTATTGTTTCCATTATGGGTAAACGCGATATCTTCATTTAAGGAAGTGCGGACTACCGCCCCCTTAAAGTGATGTGATTCGTTAATGCCATATGTGGGACATGTAAAGGATGGATTTAAAGTTATTATATATGATGTTATACTGGAATTATAATATACCTCTATATCATTATTATTTATTTCCATTAAAGTATGATATAGAAATGAAAGTAGCGTTCATGCGTACGTACGGCTTACCGTCTCCATGAACGGTGCATTTCATTTCTTATCCCCAAACGTAATGTACTATAAAAAGTACATGTATATAATGTATATATATAATTAATGATATATCTAAATGATGAATATAATTCTGGAATTAAAATATACATATCTCTCATTTAGTTTTAATTCCATTAATATGACAAAGAAATGAAAGTAGCGTTCATGCGTACGTACGGCTTACCGTCTCCATGAACGGTGCATTTCATTTCTTACCTCTAAATGATTATTTAATATTATAAATACATGTATATTCTCGATATATATGATATATATGATATCCAAATCAGGAATTTAATTCTGGATATAAAGAACCTTTGACCACACGAACAACATGTAATTGTAAGAAGTCCACTTTTGACTTAAGAACCAAATATCGACAAAACAAACATTATTAACATAACTGGTTACATAATGTTTATAACATGGAAATAAGTGATATAAAAGGAATAATGAACTTTAAAAAGGTTCTCAATCAAGTAGAAATTAACTCAAGTTTATTATTCAGGAGATTAAAGAACGGTTGGGTCAAGTCGGATACGAGGTAAGGGACTTCCTCTCAATCTCCTTTCATTGAGGCATATTTTATTTTATACACAACGTTCTTTTATACGGTGTATAAAACCCTTTGAATTTTAATTTTATACAAAAGGAATCTTTTTCTACGAAGCGTTTTAAAAAACGACAAAAAGGAATGTTTTTTTAACGTACGCGGTGACAACGACCTTTTCCGCCGCCGCGAGTATTATTTGGTCTTTGGCTTCCTCAACAAGACGTAATGTTTTTAAAATAAAATAAATACCATATACTCTTTTAAGTATTTTGGTATTTAAAATGGTTTTGATAAAGGATTCTATTATGATATATTTTTATTGAAATGTGGAAGTGTTATCATTCCTTTATATTGGTTTTATGTTTTATGATTTTATATTGGTACTTGGAAATTTGATGAGTGGTTACGTGATAAACCATATGAAGGGTGGTGCCGTGAATACCAGGACGGGTGGTTACGTTATAACCTCCAATGCATTGGGTATGGAAGTCGGCCGTATGACTATTCCATTAAGTATGTATGGAAATTGTCCGTATGGCTATTCCATTAAGTGATATGTGTGGAAGTCGACCGTATGGTTATTCCACTTAATTATGTTTATGTCCCATGTTACCTTTATATATGCAATGTGTTCTTTATATGGGTTTTATGGTAATCCTTTGGTTACAAAAAGGTAAGTAATGATACTTTATTCAGCGAAGGTGAAGGTATTACTTTGATAGAGTATACATGTTTTACTTGATGTTTGAAAAAGCAACAGTTTTCATTCTTTGTTTATCCCTTACTGAGCTTTTTATGCTCACCCCAAGTTTTTCGAAATGTTTTTCACAGGACTTAAAGTGAAATAAGGTCAAGGATGGGATCAAGGGAATGTCATGCTATCTAAAACATGGAATCTAGACATCTTTCTTTTTAAGAGTTTTTATTTTATGGAAACCTAGTAGAAGTGTCTACTTTGTATTCTTTTAAGATGTAATAGTTATGTTCTAATTCTCTAAAACTCTAACCTGAAAAGATACTCAATGTGAATTATTCATTTAATTCAATATTAAGTAAGTTTTAAGGCTGGGGCCTTATAATATCCTTTGGTTCCCACATATCTTCTTTATATTTTTGGTTCCTCCACAACACTTTAATATGGTGGGTAGTATTATTTCATAGAGCCTTGTCTCTACAGTCCAAGATATCCACTGACTGCTCCTCATAAGTGAGGTCATGTTCCAGCTACACCACTTCAAGATTCAGTACATGTGAAGGGTTAGGTATGTACTTCCTCAGTATAGATATGTGAAAAATATCATGTACTTGAGCTAGGTTTGGTGTAAGTTCATGTCTATTGGCCACTGATTTTATACGATCAAGGATTTCATAGGGGCCAATGTACCTGGGGCTAAGATTACCTTTCTTTTCAAACCATATGACTCTCTTCCAAGGTGAAATTCTGAGGAAGATTTTGTCACCAATATTAAACTCCAATTACCTTTAACATTTGTCATCATATATATTCTACAAAATCTGATCATCCTTTATGTGTTTTTGGATGGAATAATCCTTCTTTGTCATCTCTTACATAAGATCAGACCCAAGAATCTTTCTCTCACTAGATTCATCCCACAATGTAGGTGTTCTACATCACTTCCCATATAGATCTTCAAAGGGTTCAATTTGAATACTTGAATAGAAGCTATTGTTTTATGAGAACTCAACGAATGGGATATTTTGATACCATGCACCTTTAAATTCTATTGAGCATGTTCTCAGCATGTCCTCAAGTTCATGAATAGTCCTTTCAAATTACCCATCCGTTTTGTGGTGATTGGCCGTATTGAAATTCAAATTGATACTCAAATCATGTTGAATACTTATCCAATAGCTCGATGTGAACCTTGGATCATGATCAGATACAATAGAAAGTGGCACTCTGTGCTACCTTACCACTTACTTTATGTATATCTTGTTGAGTGGGTCATGAGAGAAATCTTCCTGAATAGAGATAAAATGGGAAGTATTGGTTGAACATTCTACTTCAACCCATATTGCATTATTTCTATTGGATGTTTTTAGGAGACTAGGGAGAAAATACATAGTGATATTGGCCCCCTTCCATACTCGTATGGGTATTAGTTGTAATACCACTTTAGAAAGTCATCGCTCTACCTTCACTTATTGAAACATCATAAATATTTTAGTATATTCAGTAATTTCCCTTTTCATGTTATCCCACTAATAATGATCATGAAGGTCACTATACATTTGTGTGCTTCCAGGATGTATAGAGAATGTATAACTATGTGATTCATCCATAATACCCTTCTTTATTTCTAGAATAGATGGACCACATAACCTGTTACAGAACTTTAATACACCTTCTTAATCAATATTGGACTCAGGAAATATCCCATTCTTCACTTCCTTTATCTTCTTCGGTAAAAAAGGTTCTTATCTTTGAGAATTATTTATATTATCTAATAATGATGGTTGAGAAATAATTTTGTATAGGGTTGATGATGTATCTTCCCATATGATCCCTATGTCCAGTTTTATTAGGTCTTTGTTCAAAGGATATCATTGAATCCTCATCATTTCCAGAATAATATGTTCTTTCATACTTAATGCATCAACAACATTATTTACTCATGATATTATAATGAAATGAACAATCATAGTCTTTAAGAAATTCCAAAAATATCCTCTATCTTTTATTCAATACCTATTTCCTAAAAATATACTTCAAACTTTGATGGTATGTGTATATATCACATGTATCACCGTAAAGATAGTACCTCAATATCTTCATAGAAAAAACAACCGCAGTTAGCTCCATGTCATGCATATGATAGTTATTCTCAAGAGTCTTCAACTGTTGAGATGCATACGCAATCACCTTTTCATTTTTCATGAGGATGCACCAAATACATTTTAGATATGAATCACTAAAAATAATGAATCCTTCTTCAATAGAGGGTAGAGTTAACATTTCTATAGTAAGCAATCTCTTCTTCAGCTCTCGGAAACTTTTTTCACATTCATTTGTCCAGAGAACTTGACCCCTTTTCGATTTAACTTGGTTAGTAGATTAAAAATTCATGATTTGTTTTTCAAAAACCTCCTATAATATCCTTCTAAACCAAGGAAAATATGAATCTTAGTTACTGTTGTTGGATGATTCCATTCCTCCAAAACATTTTTCTTTCCAATTTCAATTGATATTCCTTCATTGGTTACAATATTCCCCAAGAAGTAAAATTTTTGTAACCAAAATTCCCATTTGTTGAACTTTCCAAATAACCTATCTTTTCTTAGAGTTTTAAATATAACCCTTAGATAATACTCATGATTCTTTTGAATTTTGTAATATATCAAAATATCATCAATAAAAACTACCACAAAGATATCATGGTATTTTTTAAAGGCTCTATTAATCAAATCCATAAAAATAATAGGAGTATTAGTCAATCCAAAGGTCATAACAACAAAATTGTAATGTATATATATTGATTAGAAGGAAGTATTTGGAACATATTATTTCTTCACCCTCAATTGATAATAACCAGATCAGAGATCAATCTTAAAGAATAATTGAGCCCCATGAAGTTGGTCAAATAAATCATCAATTCTTGGAAGAGGGTACTTGTGCTTCATTGTGATCCTGTTAAGTTATCTATAGTAAATGAATAAGAACATTTATCCATACTTCTTTATCAAAAAGAGAATATGTTCTCCCCAATGAGACACTCTTGTCCAAATAAACCCCCTCTCCAAAAGATCTTGGAGTTGTTTCTTTAATTCTTCCAGCTCCACATTTTCCATTCTATACAGGGGTTTTGATACTAGATTCAATCCATATATAAGTTCAATGGTAAAATATACCTCTCTTTCTGGGGGAGGCCTATGTAAATCCTAAAGAAATACATCAATTTATTCTTATATTATGGGTACATTATCTATTTGTACACTTTAATTTCCTTCTTCATCTTTACCGACTATCTCCATAAAGAAGGCTTTGGGTGTTTCTTGTAGACAAGGATCAGGTTGAGATTCCTCTTATTTGAAAAAACAATACCATTCAATTCTACTAAGATTTACTTTATTTGGTATTTTATCTTATCATTAGAATTTGCGAGTCAATCTATCCCTATTATAATGTTAAATTCTATCATTGAAAGGAATACTGGATTTGTGATAAGATTTTTCTCTCCAAAGTGAATAATAGAGTTTTTATAAAATATTTATTCCTAGATAATCCCTCTAAGAGTCTTGACTAATAAATCTACTAATAGTAGTTCTAGGATTGATTATATATTCTTTTTAAACTTGGAGGAAATAAAGGAATTCATGGAACCATAATAAAATAAAAGACCTTCTAGCTTTTAGATAACAATGAGAGTACCTATCACCACATAATTTTGAGATTCAATTTCAGCTGTCGTGATAGGAATAAAACAACCTTGATCCCTTGTCCTATAATGAGGTTGATGGTGATCCCCCTCTACTGCCCTCAGATTTGGAAAGTGGTTGGAAAAGTGGCCCAACGTTCCACACTTGAAGCATTGAGAATTAGGTATCCTCTTCACCATCATCCTATTTTTCCCGTTAGTGTAGAGAGGTTGAGGATTCACCTCACTATGAATATTATAAGAAATATGGCCATCTCTTCCACACTTGTAACACTTCTTTCTCCTATGTAGGAAGTTCCCAGAATGCTTTTTACCACATTTGTTGCATGTGGAAAGTTTCACCTGCTTTCCTCTTCACACTCAGTCAAATCCCCCCCAGGTTTGTCTCTAAAGATCTCTTATTTGCATTCAATATGTGAGACCACTATGTCTCACCAAACTCTAGTTCAACTTTCATAGAACTCCTCATGATCTCCTCATAGTTTTCATAGTCTTAATTGGAAATATTATTCTATAAATGAGGTCTTAACCCATCAAAGAATCTATCAAACTTCCCATTAGGATCCATGAAAAAGTTAGAGGTGTAATAGGAAAGTGTTTTGAATTTCATCTCATAGATTCCCATTGATTCATTTTACTTCTATTTCATCTCTAAGAATTCCTTCTCAATTTTAATTCACATTGAATGAGTAAAATATTTTTTTAAAAAGGTTCCCTTGAACTCATCCCACTCCATAGATTCAATCCAGCCTCATGAATTCGTTTTTTGAACTAGTGTCCACCACTAATAAACTTCTCCCTCTAAGAGGTATATAGTAATGGTGACTTTATCTTTTTCTGAATAATGAATTATAGAAAAGATCTTTTCTATTGATCTTATTCATTATTCAATAATCAATTGGTTAGTAGATCCACTGAAAGTTGGTGGTTATTGATGTATAAAAGACTCAATAGAAATGTGTTCCATTTGAGGTGAATTTGGTCTATCATCTTGATTCAATTTATTTCTAATAATTTCATTTAGTTGATTAATCATTCTCATGAAGTTTTCCATTCTAGAATCCATCAAAATTCCATCAGTGCATAGTCTATTGCACTCACCATTTACGCCATTTCTCCTATTTCTCTCCATATTCTAAAAGAATAAATACTTAGTGAGAAACATGTTTCATTTAATAATTTTATAATTAAGAAATAATTTCATGTCTTAAAAAATCATGCTTAAATATTTTATTCTTTAACACTAATTACATTTTTATAAATCCTTCATAATGGTTCATGAAAATCTTGTGATTAACCAAACATATTCCCCAGGAGTGTCAAACCATGAGTGAAAAAGGCCCATTATAATTCAATAATTCCAATTAGATTCTATCTCAAAGTGGTGTTTTCGTGTTTTACTCTTAGATACATCTGTTCCAGATCCACATCCACTTATTCATATCCAAAGAGAGATTTCTTTTCTTAGAAACCACTGAATTAATATATCACCAAAATAATAGGATGTTTTTACAATATTTAAATGTTTTTATAGTATACTTCCTAAGGATTTAAAATCATAATTTCCAAAAAATAACTAAACCTTAATTTGATACCAACTATGGAATACCTCCTTTTTATTACAAAACTTTTCATTACATTTTACAAATAAGGGATCTTTTAAAGTTTATTATTTTGGAAATAAGGTACAGAATACATTAAAACATGAAAAAATTATTATTATACACTTGAAATGATTCATCATAGGTTCATACCAAGTTTAATTACTACATATCATAACTTTGGGACATACATCAAAGGAAATGGTGAGCAGAAGTCCCAGTAAGGGAAAACAAGGGAAACATTTTACTTGTGATCTTGAGGGATATCAATAAGAACTCGATGAAATACATAAAATAATGAGCAAGAGGAATATAATAATAATAATAATAAAATGAATCATAAATCCTAAATGTGTCAAAAATATTTAATTTAGTCATTCATAAGCATATCACCATGGTTTTTCATCAAGGTGTCATAAATATTACCAAGGTTATTCACTAAGGTATCGTAAGACTTGTTGTATCTAGAGATTAAATTATTTACCCAGTGCATTAAAGCGTTATTAGGGAAAAACCTTAATATGTATTAATTAATGTGATAAACATATATCATAATAAAAATTTCAAAAATAATACATGGATCATAATATAAATGGGTTTTATATCAAAATCATGGAGTTTTAGATAGTGCATAAAAACAAGATCCTTCTATCATTTTAAACCCATAGAAAAGGCAGGATTCATGTATGTTTATACTAGAATTAAATAGATAATTTTTAAATATATGTGAATAAACTTGGAGAATAAATAGGTTTGTATATTCACATAATAAAATAAAATAATTTCTTGAGAAAAAGAGTGAAAGTTTGAGAAGAAAATTATGCAACATAACCGGTATAAAACCTGGTTTTAGAAAACTTTAAAAAGAGAGGGGAAAAGGGTCTAAAACTCATAAAATAATATTAATACATTAAAATTTTATAATAAAATTTATAGAATAACATATTATTAAAATTTTAAATACATACCACATAAAGTAGGAACTTGAAAAAAAAAAGAGAAGTTGAGATTTCCCTTACCTTAAAGAGTGACTCCTAAAACTCAAAGATCGGGACATTGGGGGATCGAGGAAACATTTTAAGGACTCCTTGAGAGATATTAATATCATATATTTTTTTAGGATTAATTTATAATGAAATAAAATGAATAAGTTGGTGGGTATTTATTGCATAAGTGAGGTAGTTTCTTATTAATTTCCTTGGACACCTCATTAATGGTATTTGAAAAACCATGAGCTTGACCAAGGAATTTTCTAATGGTATTGACCACTTGGGAATCCTATTATCATATTTTAACATAAAATATTATACAATTATTTTATATTAATTATTACATCATTATGATGTCATTAAACATATATAAAAACTCAAACTGTATTTTTAGTATTAAAAAATACATAAATTATTTTATAAAATTATCATAAATTCACCCTAACCTAATAAAAATGTTATGATTAAAAAAATTCATTTATTTTATCATAATAATTTCATAAATATGAGGAATTTAATTATTTACTATAAAAATATTTATTTATTAAAAATAATAGTGGATAAAAAATGCATAGTAAAATTTTTGACATTTAAAAACAATAATTTTATTTTATCATTTATAATTAAAAAAGAGTGTTTTTATAACAATATTTAATTATAATAAAAATTATTAATAAAACCTTAGTTTAATATAATAATTTATATCTATTTGAAAAATACAATTTTTTACCAAAAAAACAATTTATAGAATTTTATCTCAAATTTTAAGCAAAACTATTCTTAAAATAGAAATGATGAATTAAAAAATTTATATATAAAAAGGTATTACACATTATGTAACTTAGGAATTGTTATAACACTCGCATATTTCCTAAGGGTGAGTTGTGTGATAGCGATAGACTCATTGGGCGACTCGACTAACATCGATTGAGTGGTAATATACACTAACATGAACTTCTCCCATAGAAGATTTTGTTGAAGCTTAACATGTTGATTTTTGTCAGGGGAATGGTCAAGAATGAATCCCAGTGATGCTACCTCCTTCACAAGCTCTAATAAATGGACTTTGTATGACACGATTCTACTAGATGGGGCATCAACTCTTCTTTCTACATTAATTAACCATTATCATTTCTATTTATAACATTAATTATAACATTAAAAGTTTTATTAATAGTATTATTTCATATGGTCATATTGACCAATGGTCATATAAAGGTTGAAACCCAATGGTAACATTTAAATTATAACAAATTCATTGTTAAAAGGATATAGTTTTTTTTTGTGTATAACACACATTTTTAGGAAATAATTGTCATTTAAAAATTTTAGTTTATTAAAATTATACTCAATTCCTTCCAAGTATCCCTGTTACTCCCTTGGATTTATACCAGAATTTATTTTTAAAAAATTTCATTACCTGATGTATTTTATTTTTAGTGACCATTAGAGTACCGTCTATCAATATTGGTTTTTTTTTCAGAAACTGAAATATGGGAAGTATACCTTGCCAAAAATTGAGAGAGAAAGTTTTAAATTTGACAAATTTTATTTTTTTGTATAAAAATATATATCACTTTTTGATATAGATAGCTAGTTTCAAAGTTTTTTATTAAATGTAAATATGTTTATCACCTCTATATTAGGTTTGGATAAGGTAGAGATCTCTCTTAGGACTTGAATAAGCACATAAAATGTTATATTAGGTTAACATAATATAGAAAATATTAATGATAACCCATGTTAGTAAAATCATAAAAATTAATAAACCAATTTATGTATTTAAAATTATAACCATCAATAATATTACCTTATAGTAATATTTTATTCATAAGATGAAATTTTTCTATAAAATGGTTTTTATGATTTATTTATTTCATCAAAAATTATTATTTCTGAATCAAATAAGATAGATATGAATCAAAAATTGATGGATTATAATCGTATAAAAAAGATTATGATTATGGGATGAAAGAGTTCATCATGTTTGTAAAATATCATTCATATGAACCTTCTAAAATCATGTGTTTATGTTTACTCTATTGTTATTCAATAATAATTATTTCAGTGGAGTTGGAAGAACAGTTGATATGTCACGGAATAGATCAAATTTATAAATGTTTGACTAAGCATAAGGAAAAAAATAAATTTATCTTGTGACTGGGATAAGACTACATTTTATGGATCATTTGATGTGATTGAAAGTGTGGAAAATGACAAAGATCATATCGAGGATGTGATTACAGGTGTGAATGATGATGAAGATAATATTAAGGAAATGACAATGATAGTTAAATATAAAAAACATGATTGGATAAAATTGTTTGAGAAGTTAAAGAGTTGTTAAAGGATTCCATTGAAATATAGTTGTAATAAATATATATCATTGTCAGCCATAATGAAGCTGTATAATTTGAATGCTGGCAATAGATAGAGTGACACCTGTTTTACTAAACTACTTTCTATCTTAAATTATATGCTCTAAGAAGATAATATTCTTACTTAACAAACATATTATGATAAATGAATTCTATTTTCAATGGGTATGATCTCTAAAATAATTCATGCCTATACAAATGACTATATACTATTTCACAAAGACCAAAAATCACTTTAAAATGCCCAAAGTTTGGTGGTTTTTGATATAAGAAAGATGAATCGAGTTTTAAAAAAGTTTTATTCTACTTTCTATTCATTTCAAGGTTTAGGGGAATATATATAAGTGAGGATACTGTAAGAAAATTAACATGGAATACAAATACAATAAATAAATATGGAAAACTTCATCACCAGACAGACTCTCCTAAGTGGAATAGAATCGATCACGAGCATCCTGAATTTAGAAACGAGCCAAAAAACCTTCATCTTTTTCTATCTATAGATGGACTGAATCCTTTTGGTTATCAAATCAGCACTCATAGTACATGATTGATTATGTTGGTAAATTATGACTTACCACTGTGGTTATTCATAAAAGAAAAATACATTATGGTATCTATTATTATATTATGACTAAAACAACTAGGTAATGATATTGATATTTATTTGGATCCATTGATAAAATATTTAAAATTATTATGGGATTTAGGTGTTACGTTCTATGATGCTTATAGAAATGAATATTTCACACTGAGATCAATGGTTTATAATATGTTAAATGAATTTACATCATATGGAAAAAGTTTAGGATATAACATTAAAGGAACTTAAGGGTGTCCCATTTTTGAACAATCTATAAAAACAATTAGGTTGAAACATTCATTGAACACTTTGTTTCTAGAACATAAAATATTTCTACCTTAGATACATAAGTACTGATCTTGGTTGACATCATTCAATGGGTGTTAAAAGAATATAAAACACTATCCCCACTAATAAGTGATCAACCTTTTTAGAAAGTAAAAGATATGCACACTAATTTTGGTAAACCTTTTTCAAAAAACCATAAAAAAACTAGCTAAAAAAGAGATATTTTTTTTGAAATTACCATATGATAATTTTTTGTACATCAATAATTTTATTAATGTTATTCATGTTGAAAAAAATTTACATGATAGTGTCATTGGAATATTAATAAATGAACCCTTCAAAACAAAGGATGGAATTAAGGCTTGGTTGAATATGATTTACATGTGAATATAGGAAGAGTTTTCATCAGTAAAGATTGAAAATAGACTTTCCTTCTTTTAGCTACCTAAACTCTTTCCGAGAAAGAGATATATTAGTTTTTCAACTTCTTGAATGATGTAAAGGTTCCATAGGGGTATTTATCAAATATCAATAACATCATGTCAGTGATTGATTTAAAGTTTGAGGGTCTAAAATCACATGAATGTCATGTTTTGATGTAATATCTAATCCATATAGCTTTACATTTCATTTTCCCAAGAATGTATGTCACACACTAAACAAGATCTATTTATTTTTCAATGCTATATACAACAAAGTTATAGACCCAGAGAAATTACCAACTATGAAAAGGATTTTTTTTCCGTATTATATGAATTGGAGATGTTATTCCCACCGATATTACTTAATATTATGGTTCACCTAATAATAGAGGTTCAAATATGTGGTCTTATACATTATGGATGGATGTACCCCATTGAACATTTTATGAATATTTTGAAAGGGTGTGTAAAAAATTAAAGTCGACTAGTAATTTTTATTGTGGAGCATATTGTTTTTGAGGAAACTAATGAATTATATAAGAACTACCTATATGACATGTAAATAATTGGTCTACCAAAATCTCATCACACCGGGAAGCCTGTGGGTGAAGGAATTTCTGGAATAGATGTTGTCATAAATACTACTAAGATCAAAAGCATGACCACCTTTCCATTTTTCATAATAGTTTAAAGGTTTTCCCATAGTTGAAACCCAAAAAAAAATTCTTAGGCTTATGAATACATCAAGATATTAAATACGGATATCAAATAAACATGATCAATAGTTTATAGGATTGTTTTAAGACCATATTTTTAAGGATTTGGATAAAAATATTGATTAAATTTCCGATCATCTTTGATGGATAGATAAAGGAAAAAGTGTGAATGTATTATCTTATAATGGTTATGTAATTAATGGTTATACATTCTAAAAAAATTAATAATATGAATAAAGTACCATGAATAATAGTAGAGTTACACTTGTAGCTGATGCAATGCATGTATCTGGTAACAATTATAGAAATCCAATTTATGTGAATATTTCATACTTTGGCATCATCAAAAAAATATAGGAGTTAGATTATACATCATTCCAAGAAATAATTTATCAATGAAAGTGGTTTGATAACATGAGTGTTTTTAAAATATATGATTTGGGATTCATGAAAGTGGGGTTTAGTAAGGAAGGGTATAAAAAACCATTTATAATGGAATCACAGGAAGTACAATTATTTTATGTTCTAGATCCCACAAAAATAGTGGTCAATTGTTCTGTTAGTGACCAAAACCACTAAAGGTTCATATTTGAATTCAACTAAGTATGATCCTTTTATTTTGACTTCAAAATCATTTTTCCATGGTCCAATATAGATAGGGTCTTTTATGTTTGAAGAGGCCACAATGAAGTGATTTTGGGTACTCCATAGAGGGTTAAAATCCCTGAAACCTTTTAAACAATAGATTTAAATAATCAGGATATATTTTATTTTAAATATACATTTTTTACCCCATATTATTATTTATTCACTTTGGAATTTATGTAATCTAAATTAAATTTTCAACGACATATGAAGATAAGGATGTTAACACATGTCGATGCATCTTATCCTTCAGAACAATAAGTTTCGCCACATGTTGGTTCTCCAAATATATTGGAATAACAACCTACTACACATTTCAATGCTACTTATCCATAGAAACAATATATTAAAAATTTTGAATCTAAGGAAATGGTATATGGTGAAAATTCAGTGTCCTAGAAAAAAGAAGGGTATCATAGCATAACGGTGTTAGAAAAAATTATTATGTTGAGAAACAAAGGCATCAAATTTGATGTTGGATGGAATGCACACAACCATCTTATTAACCCCAAAAGGCCATGTTCAGTAGTTATATTGGGATCATCACTCACATGCGTGTTCCGATTTATGTAGATTCATGGAATAATGTTGTGACCATGGTTAAGACACTGATTTGGGAAGTTATTAGGGTAACATTATGATATCCTTTTTTATTTTACTAAAAATAATAATGAAACATTGACTTAATCTTAATTATTCCTTACAGAGTGAATTTATAGTAGATGAATACTGAATGAAATTTGTATTAATTATAACTGGAAAGTCTCATAGGGGATTTCTAAAAATTCTTATGATGTTTCATCTTAGTGATGCTGAAGGGAATATTAACCCATACCCACCACATATGTATACACACCTGATAAATCAAAAATAATGGGATGCATTTATTGTTGGTCATGAGGTGACATCTTTTTATGTAAATATTAAATTGTAATAAATTTCTTGAAAATACATATATTAATTACATTTATTAAGAATTTTTAATTTATTTAATCGAAACTGAATGCTAAAAATAAGAAATGAGTAGCTAAACCAACAAACCCCTACTGTAAAGTAAGGATGTGGTATGTTTCACTTGAAAAAGTGGTTCATATTTTTAATATAATGTAATATTTTTATGTGACATGAAACAAAAAAAATTATGTTCCTTTTTTTATATTCATATTGATGAATCAAAATCCAAAGCCACTTCCATCCCATGTGATGTGCTATGGAAGGAGGAACTTGTAAATAGAGAAGGAATACTAATAGATGAAAACACTCAAAAATAATGGGAATCAAGTGTAAGTATGACATAATAAAAATTTATTTTTATTTAAATTGGTATTATATAATAATGATTTCTTATTTTTCTAAATTTTTTATCTGAATTAGTCATAAGAATCATCATTAGATATACCCAATGTACATATACTATCAGTGGACATAAAGAATCTAGAATAGTATATTCATGCCAGAGGTGTGGGTTTTGGGGTGTCTCCCTGAACATATTTTGAGAAAAGAAAT
The DNA here is from genome assembly GCA_963277665.1 of Viscum album. NCBI lineage: Eukaryota > Viridiplantae > Streptophyta > Magnoliopsida > Santalales > Viscaceae > Viscum > Viscum album. The sequence goes on from OY728143.1 coordinate 1,634,020,318, forward strand.
TAAAAGGGGATAAAGATAGAAAAACATAGAACATTTATTGGCACGATTAGTTTCTATAGAATAAAAACTTAATTGTAAGTCCTAGTTGTTAGAATGTTTTATTGGAAGGAATCAAATAAAAGAAACAACACAAGAAAAACAGCCATGTGAAGATCCCCCACCCCACCAGATTTGAGGTGATATATTACCCTCAATGTTATATCTTAGAAGAGGTAATCAATATTGTAATAATTTTTTATGTGAAATCTAAATCAGTCAGACACTGATACCTTTACTGTACTAAAATTATATCGGGTGAAAATGATTTTTATTTATATCTATCAACACCCACCCATCAATTTGTTGCAATTTTTACCATGTAAAATATCCAGGGATATATTCTACACATCAAAAAACTTATAATAATTTATGTGATAGTGAGGATTAACATAGATTAAGAGATGAGCACTGATCTAACCATCCACTTGATGATGCGAATATTCATATAGTCGAGCAAGCTATTGGAACTTTTGTATCCTAGAAATTAGATATTATAAAAAAACATATCGATAAGAAGGTATTAATTTCTAATTTATTTTTCATGGAAAACATTTAACTGTAAATGAAAAAATGTATGAACTGATGAATGTTATTATAGATGGAAAAAGGGAAGGGGTGAATGTTCTAATCAAAATGATCTGATGGATCAAACATTAAATCAAAAATATCTTCAAAAAGTACCTTTACCCCACCAATTCAACTTATATATTTACTATAATTAAAGGATAATATAGATACATTGTTAGCAAGTTTTTGTTGGACCATAGTTGATTTTGAAGAATAGGTGTATGAATAGTCCATTAAAAACTATATTGGACATGAGAATGTAAATGAAATCCTCACACATTAATGGATTGGAGTGTCAGTTGTAAATGTATACATGAGGTGTATTTCCATGACTTGATTATCAAATACTTGATCTATTATATTAATTATGAATGAATTCTATTCATAATATTTGTAGGTGTATATATCAATACTCTTCGATGGGAAATCCATTTGAATAGTGATCTTGACTCATTAGTCCTCACATTACTTCTACACAATAATTCTCATTGGAACCAAAGAAATATTAAGGAATTGTTGACAAACTAGCAACAATTTTTGAAAGAAAACTTAAAAATGATCGAATATTATTAATACCCAAGATACAGGAATAAAACTATAAAATTTAATCATATCAAATATATTTTCATTCATTTCATTACTTATTTCTTATTTTAGGAATCATTGGTTACTCATTCCAGTTAATTTGGATACCCCAAAGATTTATTTTATGGATTCATAGCTTGGATACCCAAAAAACTAACCACACATGATTATGTTTATCAATTTTTAAGACACTAAATGAAATTTTATATAACTAAACATCAAGTTATACATTTTATATTATTTTTAATGAAAATTATATTATGATTGGGATGCGTTTAAATATTTTCAAAATCATGGAATGAGGATTGTCCCTGAGAACAAGGATCCTATCCACTTCTACAAGTGGATAAGTATTCAGATATATATAATAATATTTCAATATCAAAACATATGTCAAAATGAATTAATTACTTTTTTCAGTGTTTCTACAATTGTCAAAACAAAACAATGGAAATGATTATGGTTATTATGTATGATAATTTATAAAATTTATCATATGACATCAACAAAATAACATAACCAAAGAGGTATTTTCAAAGATAATTACAATTTCATTTAAATTATTTATTAATAATTTATTTATTTTTTCCACTAATGCTAGGACTTTCAACAGTCCCCACACTCAAAATAAAAAATATATTTATTTACAAATGAATGGGAAACATGCCTGGTTGTAGAATGTATATAGAAATCAGGAATATGTGACTTTTTTACTATATATTTAGTTGATTTTCTCATCATTTTATTCCTATTATGACACGAAGTTTATGATTTTAGTTTAAAATTAACATTTTAGTTCAAAAAAATTTCACATACTTAAACCAATCAAATGATTCATATTTTTTCGATACACTAGGAAAATGATCCATAAGTCAATTCTGACATGTTGGAATCTACCACACCTCAATTAGATACAGGATGTTCATGGTATGACACAAAGTTCCTATTATTAGTCTAAAATAGACATTTTAGTTCAAAATGTGTGTCACGCACTGAAATATGAGAAAACATGCCCATATTAATTTAGAAAAATAATCCATAAGACATTTGTGACATGTTGGAATCAGTCTCATGTCAAACCGTTGCATGATAAAACTGTTATGAATCAAAGTGCATTTTTTAGTTTAAAATGAAATTTTTGTAAAAAATACAAGTAACATACTCAAAACTAAGAAAAAACATTTGTATTATTTTTATAATTTAGGAAAACTATCCATAATTCATTTGTGATATGTATAAATTAGCTACACTTCAATTCGTTTCATGGTGTTACTGATATGACTCAAAGTGCATCTTTTTATTTAAAATTGGCATTTTAGTGAAAAAAAAACAAATTACATACTCAAAACCAAGAAAACACATTTATATTATCTTGATAATTTAGGACAGTGATTTATAAGTCATTTGTGATGTGTATTAATCAATCACACCAAAATTTGATACATGGTGTGACCGGTATCACTCAAAGTGTGTATTTTTATTTAAAATTGATATTTTGTTAAAAAATAAAAGTTACATACTCAAAAAATTGAAAACTCATTTAAATAGTTTTGAAACTTCCGTAAAATGATTCATATGTCATTTGTGATAGTTAGGAATTAGTTTCACTTCATTTCGATACATGGTGTGCACAGTATGACTCAAATTGCATGGTTTTAGTTTAAATTTGACATCTTTCAATATATTGTTTCGTATTTAGGTTTAATTCATTTATTTATACTATTACTAACATAATAATTGTTTTCCTATATAGGTGGATTATTTTTATCAATTTGGGGTAGTTTTTTCAAAGCTTCTCATGCTCGTGAGAGATTTGACTTCGAGGCTTCAACTGAGATGATGACAATAGGAAAATAGGTTAAGAATGTATACATATATCATGAAAATGTGAATTATTTATACACATTTAGTTATTTTTTTCATAATTTTTCTACTATTTTGAAGTTAATTTACTTATCATTTTTATCTAATACTTAGTTTTTTCACATATATTTTGGGAAGTCATATTTTTCATTCAACTATTTGTAAAAATCCAAAAAAGAGAGAACATTTTCCTTTTAGATGGATGAGGAAACCGCATACTATATAAAACATGAAGTAAATCATAAAGTACATCCACCAATGGATTTTGAATTAGTTAAATGAAAAGTATGACTTCCTAAAAGATCTGTCATGAATATTGTCTTGAACGATAGAGGAATCAGCCACAACTCGATCATCTGCACCTCAATCTGATACATAGTGTGCTCGATATGACTCTAAGTGTATGTTTTTAGTTTTTAATTTATATTATATTTCAAAACATATATCACATACTCAAAATTGAGAAAACACATTCATATTTTTTTGGTACTTTAAGACAATGATCCATAAGTCATTTGTGACATGTAGGAATCATCCATACCTCAATCTAATATAGGGTGTGGCCGATATGACTAAAAGTGTGTATTTTTATTTAAAATTGAAATTTTAATAAAAAAAGGCAAGTTAAATACTCAAAACAAAGAAAAAACATTTAGATTATTTTGGTACTTTAGGAAAAATATCTGTAATTCATTTTTCACATGTAAGAATAAACAACACCTCAATATGATACATGATGTGCCTGGTATGACTCAAAGTGTCCATTATCAGACTAAAATTGAAATTTTTGTTCAAAATGTGTGTTTCTTATTGAAAACAAATAAAATTAATTTCGATTGTCTTGATAATTTATAGAAACTATTCATAATTCATTTTTTATGTGTAAGAATCAATCTCATGTCAAATTGACACATGATGTGACCCATTTGACTCAAAGTTTATGTTTTTAGTTTAAAATGTTATTTTAGTTAAAAACATGAGTGAGATACTTAAAACCAAGAAAGAACATTCATATGTTTTTGATACTTTTAGTAAAAGATCCATATGTCATTTTTGATGTGTAGGAATCAGCCAAACCCCAATATGAAACATGGTGTGATCAGTATAACTCTTGGTGTTTATTTTTGTTTAAAATTGAGCTTTTAGTAAAAAAGAAACAAACATAATTAAAGTAATGAAAATTCATTCTGATTGTTTTGATACTCTGGTAAAATGATCCATATTTCATCTATGATATGGAAACATCCACACCTCAATCTGATACATGGTGTTACCTGTGTGAATAAAAGTATCCATTATTATTTCATCCATTCAAACTTAATTTTTTATTATTATCCAGAAAAACTATTAGGGAAAATGTGAGAAACACCAAGAGAAAACAAAGTTACTAAAGAATAACTTAAGCCTATTGGTATTTTTATCCCTAAGAAGTTTCCAGGAAAATGAAGTTACCGATGTTTCTGGATCATCCTTTATAAGGTATTAAAGTCAATTCACCAGTCTATCCCATGCTTGTATGTATTCCTCTTGGTTGATTTTTCCCACATTGAAACCTTTTACTAGGATTTGGGTTTTCTTGTCAATATAATCCCTTTTTTCTCTATTTGTGTCCATCAGAATGGTTCTTTCCATCATTTTATCACAATATTATGTTGGATCATTGATCAAAAGGGATACCTCCCCCTTTTCTTCTTTGGAATTCAGAAGTAGCTCCAAAGTTTGCTTATCATCAGTGCCTGTTTTCTATAGGATATTACTGATGGGATCAGCCCCATTGTCTACAGACTCTACTCAAATAGCATTTCCATTTATGTTGATAACACCTTCCCTCACTTGGGAATTCAACTTCCTATTAGAGTGTGTCTCCATTGGTGAAGGAATATGATAATAATCATTGCGTCCTTTATTTCCACCATGTCGGCCCTTCCTCCTCCTAGGACTCCATATGTCGCTATAGTAAAATTCCTTAGCACTAACTCCTGAAAACTGGCTAGAAGACTCATCACCATACTCCTCCCTCAGAGTACCCTACTCCTCCATGATAAGTTCTATCCTATCTTCCTCCTAGTCATTCCCTGCATTCTCTAAGATCTTGAAGCGGTTATACAGCTTAATGGTTGGAACCACTCTTCTCAGGCTTGACCAGATCACTGAAAATAACTCATCCTAGGGAACCTCACATCCATTTTTATCGAGTCTTATAAGCACAAATCCTTATAAGAATAAGATTTGGGGTCCTTTGGACCTTCCTTAGTTACTATTTGAGTTTCTAAAATTGGATTAGAAACAACAACAGGGGCCAGAACAACTACAGTAGCGGGATTATCCAAACCAACTTCCACTTGTCCCAAAGGACTTTGCACAACTGGTGTGCGAATACCCAAACATCTCCTCAAACTGTTGAAAAAATCAGAAACCAAGGGATTAATCTATGACGTCTCACATTGAACATCATTCACCAGAGCTAAGTCAGATCCATCAAGCCTCTTCCTAATCAAACATTCTTCAGCAACCAAGGGGACCTTCATAACCACACTGGCTCCTAGATTAGCCTCCTCAAAGCAGTTACCTGGTGATTCAGTAACTTAATTGGACTTTTCACAATCCCCCATGTCCTGAATATATAGAACCTCATCTAAGGAATTAGAAGTAAGGGTTGTTAGAGAGTCCCCCATTGATCAATTCCTGCAACTAGAGTCATCATGGCTGAGGCAGTTGCAGGACAAACAAAAGAAGACCTAAAATTCTTAGATGACCTTTTGATACCACCGAATCTCACCTTCAATCTCTATGACAATGGTATCCAACTTATTATTGGATACATCCACTTCAATAATGATTCAAGGAAATATCAGGTGCCTTATGACATTCGTTCACTAGTCCGAGCATAGGAATCGACCCAAATGATTTCCAATCAAATGAAGAATCACTAGATTCTGAAATGGTAGGGGAAGTCCAGGGAGTGATATCCAAATCATCGAGACAAGAGGGCCCTTTTTCAGGTGTAAATCGAATGACCAAGGAAAAAAATACAAACATGAGGTAATAGGTGGAGAGTTTTCCAAAGAATAGATAAGATCTTCTTCCGATGAGAAGTGAATCAGGAGGTGTCTTGAGTATAGGAGCTCAACAATCACCCAACATTGAAGCTTCCACTGGTTGGAAATAAATCTATAAAAGACATCAACTATGGGTCATCTCTTACTGAAGCGAGTGACTAATGAAAGATTCAACATCATGGAGGCATTTGTAAACTCTAGATAAGAGAGCGGAGCCATCAGGATGCCATTGAAAAGTAAGTGAACTTTGGGGAAAATATTGATGGAGGGGAAAATGGGTAGAGAGGAAGGATCCATGAAAGGATTGAAAGACATGGGAGAGAGGGAGAGGGGGGAGGAGGAAGAAACACCCCCCTGTCTGGGTGTGGCTGAGGAGGGGAGGTGCTGGAGTGACCATCACCTAGGGAATCAGAAGGCAGAAATGCGAGAGCTAAGACAAAAATTCATCATTTCCTTATTCTATTATTATTCTAAAATTGGAATTTTAGTTGAAAACACATGTCACTAATAGAAAACAAATAAAATGAACTCAAATTATCTTGATAATTTGGGGAAATGATTCATAAGTCATTTTTAATGTCTTGGAATCATTTTCATATCAAACCGATACACGATGTGACCAATATGACTTAAAGAAAATGTTTTCCATTTAAAATGACATTTTTGTAAAAAATAAATGTGACGTACTAAAAACTAATAAAAAGTATTCAAATTATTTTTATACTTTATGAAAACAATTAATATATCATTTTTATGTTTAATAATTAGCCACACCTCAATCCGATGCATGATGTGACTGGTATGACTTCATTATTTTAATTTAAAATATTCATTTTAGTAAAAAAGGAAAGTGACATACTCAAAACTAAAAAAAGTAATTTTTATTATTTTGATTGTAGAGACTAGATGCTTGACGTACATGGACATTACATTACTTTTGCGGAATACTTAGTACATAACAAAAACACACAAACAAGTACTGTAATAGTTTAGTGTCTTTGGAAACTCGGAACGTAATCTTTTAATCGTGGTGGAAGATCTTCAACATCTCCCATAAAGATCTTCCTTTTTATACCTAAAAACTTTCTTTATATCCTGGGGAAAAGAAAACATAAAAGGGTGAGCTCAAATACTTAGTAAGGGTAAACAAAATAAATATCAATCACATCATATACACAAGAACATAACTTTTGGAAATCTTAACCTGCAAAAGAGATCATAATTTCATAACATGGGATAAATCATGGCAGTGAAATGTAATCACAATAATCATAACATAAAACATTAAACATTGTGGCATACACACATAATCATAGAAAATCATTTCTTGTTAGTCAAGACTCATTGCCAAGACTATCTTAGTGGACAAAGTCCCTTTCTGAATCGAGTAATCCTTGTTCCAGTCCTGTTTCACTGAACCGGTATAACCTACCGTTCCAGCCATGTCTATCTCATGAGATATAAAATCTTTACCCAATGCATTGGAGGGAGATATAGGTCCCACCCATCTTATAATGAATCCTTTCTTATGTGTGCCACATAATCATAAATCAATACATCATCTCATAACACATGTAACAAAAATGGGATTCCTGAAACATCATGACATCATAAAACAAATCATATAAGGTAAATGACTTCATAAAAATAAATCCCTCAAAATATAATCAAATCAATGTAATAATAGGGATAAAAACAGAACCCTTTATTTTCTTAGATGGAAAATAATTTTGTTAAAACACTTAAACTCCATTCTTGAGGAAAATATCCTTTCTTCTTCAAAAACATTTTTCCTTTCATAACATGTCATACAACTTTAAAATAAAAGATGTTGATTAAAAATAAACTTCAAACCTTGTAAAGTAAGCTTCTTGGAAATAATGTTTTAAAAATCCATTCATTCCGTATAAGTTAAAAAAAACATTCTTCGTACTTTTGTCGGAAAAGTCAAAAAGTACCTCGTATGAAAAATGAAAAAAGATTCCTTTCATATCCTTTAATAAAAACTCACCATAGGGTAAAATTGGATTTAAAAAATTGTATGTGGATTGAAATAATATTACATATTGAGGAAACATGGATTTGGATGATAAAATACACCCCAGTAAATACCAAAGTACAAACAATCTCGGATAAAAATGAGATTGTGATATTTCCCTTACCTTAGGTCCGACTTGCTTTGTACGTGTCCGAACCTCCTGTATAATGATTTACATAATGTTATTGACTTATTAAAGAATCATATTCATTGTTATGATATCATATATGGTTCTCTTATGGCTTTATATTACCCGGTCTTTTGTAAATTCATGTTAAAGTAGCATTTTGGGTAAAATCGTCTTATTTGTCGTTCGTGTTTTTAACTTGTAATTATTAATATGATTACTTGGATCATGATTACTTAATTCCAGAATATAAAACATGATTTATATATATATATATATTCAGAATATACATATATAATAAATCAGTAAATGGAAAGAAATACACCGTTCATGGAGACGGTAGTCCGTACGTACGCATGAATGCTGTTTTCGTTTCCTTATTGAATTGAATGGAATTAAGTAGATGACATACATATAAATATAAATAATTCAAGTATCATTATTAGGTCATATATTTCATTAGTACTTATTATATATACTTTATAATCATTCATGAATGGTTAATCATTGAGAATGAATCTCATCGCGTCGTGGAGACGGTAGTCCGTACGTACGCACGAGCGATTATATCGTTCCCATGGTCGTGGAATTGTGTTGAAGTGTATGTATACTATTTCAGTATCAATATCACTTTATAATAATCATATATAGTTACTCATTAAACCATTATACCCATCCAATTAAGGTGGTGGCGGAAAATAGATTACACCACGACGTGGAGACGGTATTCCGTACGTACGCACGCGCGGTGATTTCCTTTTTCCGTAGGATGGATAGAAGGTTAATTAGATTTGTTTCATATTTATAATAACATATCAGTATGTAAGTAATACTGATGTTATTACTTTATCATGAAACAACTAAAGAAGAAGAAGTTGAAGAAGAAAGAAATTGAAAAGATCGGTAATTGATATTACCTCTTCTTTCAAACGCCTCTTTGAATCCTTCACTTAGGGAACTAAGATTGGTCTTTGAAGAAGACCAGAACCTCTAGGATTATTCTAGGGAAGTGGAGAAGAGATTTTGGCAGGGGTTGGCCGAGCTTTAATGCTCAAAGTTGTGTAAGGAAGAGAGGGAGGAGGTGCCCTTTTATAAGGGAGGAGAGGGGCACCTTTGGAATTCTTAAAAATATTAATTTATAATAAATCAAAACCCACTTAAAAACCTCCAAAAATGACTCATATTCGAATCTTAGATGAGATAGGGTTGTAATCTCATCAACCAATCAAATTTAGACATGTTTGGATCTTATTTTAAACCTTATCATTTTGATTTATCCTTATTTAATCTATTTAAGTTTATTTGTGGTAATAAAATTCTAAATTTTAAATTATAACAAATAATTACTTATTTGTTGTGAATTTTCCATAATTATTTACTTTTTAACATTATAGACCATATAAATATAAATTTATAATTTTTAAATATTTTTGTGATTTTATAATATGTTATTTTTGTAAAATAACAATAGTGTCAATGTTGACACTATTCATTTATTTGAATTTAAATAAAATATATACAGAAGAAATGTTCGAAATAAAAGCTTTAATATATTAATAAAAGGTCATATGTATCTATAAAATTAGTGTATCACATTAAATAGTTCATATAATATTTATTTTATTATTTTTAAGACCATTTATTTGGTTTATCTCTTAATAAAATAATTACTACACCATATTTGTATAATTATCTAATATACTTATTTATTGCATAAAAATTTAAAATAAAATCCTATGATGAAGATAAATATATTACCTTTTACAATAATACTTTTACTTGAATTTATCATCTTAAAATAACAATATTTAAATTATTATATTTATTAAATTATGAAGGTGACAACTTTGGCATCATTTGAAATAAAATAATATAAGTGTCATAATTGCTTGTATAAGACTCCAAATGGTCAAATAGTCGACCATTGGATGCTTATAGTTTAGAGTTACATGAACAATAAGTTTTGGTTAGGGTATTGTGCCTTTTATGGTCACTATTAGTTTAATAAAAACTATATTCTTGATTTTTCACTAGATAAATAATTTCTGCATCACTATTGTGTCACAATTATTGATAATTATTTAATCCCAAAAAAATCTAAATAAATTCTCACGATGTAAATAATTTTGTTATCTTTCTAGAGACTATTCATGTTCGAAGTTTCATGATGTTTATCACCAAGTTAAAATTATTATACTTATAAGATTTAAGAGAGTTACATGTTGTCACTTTCTTTGGTTTTAATAATAATTAAATTATTTTCATGGTAAAAATTCCATAAAATGAATCTAATCTGACCCTTAGTTGATATGGGTTTACTTTTATCCATCAAATAGAATTTTGGCATTTGTTAGGGTAATTTTATAATATTATATTTACCCTTAATTACCCGATTTACCTTTAACTATGGTAAATAAAATTTACCGTAGTTACTATTCATAATTCCCAAAAATAAAAATTAGACTATTAACATAATTTGGACCCACTGATTCGAAATATGGAATCCATTTTTTAAAATTCAATACACAGAAGTTGCAGAAATTAAATTAAAATTAATCCCGTTGTCGAATAAAAACAGGTTTTTGTTTAAAACATTGCAAAAGATTGAATTGATTTAACCTACGAATTCAAGGTAAAATAAATGCTAATGACATTCATTATATTAAATTGTAAAAATATATTCTATTTATACTTTAAAACCATTCAATATTATAATTTAACCACATAAGATATTACGATGAAAAAAGTTGTTTTTTATTAAAATATAGCGTGTTTTTACTATTCATTAAAATATGAAAGTTATCGGGAAAATATCAAAACATTATCTAATGTAAATTTTTACATCCTGATTCAAAAGAAGAATTTTATTTTGTCAAATTGAACATATAAACATTTCAAAAACTAGATTTAATGTGGGTGCGCCATCAAAAGGCGGCAAAACTGAATTTTATGAAAAATACTTATTTTACCCGAAAAAATTATTTTGTTCTTATAGCATGTTCTAGAAAATGTGTAAGATGAATAATAATGTTATAAAATTCAAAATTTAGTTAATACTATTCATAACGGCTAGTTCATGACAATATTATAATAATATATCATTGTTTATTAAAACCCAGTATTGCGTACAACACACGCTATCGAGGAAGGTCGCGATTGTGTGTAATGCAAGCCAAGTTAGGGTTGCGTGTTGTGAAAGAATCCTTCGTTGTTTCGTATAACAGAATCCAACCATATTTCATTTATATATTTAATATATATATATATATATATACTCAATGTTGCGTAGAATAACTATTATCAAAATTGTGTGTAACACGATCCAAAAATAATGTTGCGTATACTGCAAGCTAATACGGTGTTGCGTATAGCGCAAGGTAATCTTGGTGTAGAATACAACACAATACATTAATGAAATTAAAAGAATAATTTTCATAAAATCTCGGGGTGTTACATTCTACCCCCCTTAAAATGAATTTCGCCCTCGAAATTCATCGGGGATATAAATGGTTTACTATTTGAAAGTTTCTTTGATAGAAACCCACATCGTAAAAAGTAATACCAAAACATATCTTTAAAACTAAAGTATAAAATGTAATGTTTACCCAAGTTAACTAATCACTGGGTATCCACATAGGAGAACATAGGTGAAAATATGGACATGGAAGAGAAATCTAACCGTCATGTTCTGATGGAGAGTGGTAGAGGACATGGCTATGAAAAAGCCAACAATCACAAAGCTACTGATTTGTGATGATCTAGGGTACCATCCGATTAATCAGATATAAGAGCACTAGGACAAAATTTTTGGTTTTCAAGATCGTTTCCCTAAAGTTGAAGAATTTGAATTAGAATAAATACTTACTTTGTTTTGGTACAATCTCACTGTTGTTCGTGCCTTGAACAATTTCTACTTCATCTCTTAAATAAATGAAGTTGAATTTTTTATTCGTGAAGTGTTAGTAGATCATGTGATAGAATGACAGGTCATTCCATCTGTCTCAAACAAAAGGTTAGCAAAAATTATATACATAAGTCGATCTATAATGAGATTAATCATATATGGTTCCTAAAATGGACTTTATACTTCATATATCATACTGCTTAATATAATAAAACTAGTTTCTACTAACCAGGGACTTCCTGTAGGCCAGTGGTAGGCGATAAAGGCCAGTCGCACTTCGGTTGTGGGTTCGATTCCCATAGCCTTGTCCGACGTGATGGGCTGTCACCCGTCCTGCAGGTTGTCCTTTTTCTAAAACTATATTACTATATCATCCCATCAATAATATCGAAAAAACCTCTATCCTTAAACAATACTAATTTATATCCAACATAATCCATTTCAATCTTTAGTCTTATCCATAATACTGCAGTCCACTCTCATAACATAGTGAAGAAGATTACCAGAGATTTAATACCATTGTTGAACCCCATATATCATAAGATATGTTTTTCTTGGTCACATTCCAAACATTCAAAGTCCTTAATCATGTATTCTCTTGAATACCCATTGAACCTTAGTGAAAACATGAATGCAGTTAAAAGTTAACTCTTTCCACATACCAAAATCCAAAAATTCTATATACTCAAACCATGATATAACCTTCTCCTTATATCAGTCATGAGCTCATGAATACAATCAAACACCTCATTATCTTATTATTCTTTCATTATGCGCATATCATCTAAATTCCAAAAATGTCTCAATCACTTTTCATGGTTACCAGTACCATAAAATTATTGAAAACCACAATAGACCAAAACATAAATATTTCAGTACACCATAAAAGTACCTCAAAAACATTATTCTTGAATACCAATACATACACACTTCAGTCCATCCACTTCAATGATTGTCCTGGAATAAGTCCTTCCTTGGTTTAGAAGTAACTTTTTAGGTCAGGGCATTGAGTTGGGTAATGCCCATGTTCTCCACAAATAAGACATTGAACTCCATAACAATCTGTCACTCTATGACCCTTTTTTCCACACAGATAACATCGGTCCCTCCATTTGAGGTATTCCTCAAGGTTCTTCTTCCCTTCTTTAGAAATCTCAATCTTCCTTTCTTTATGCTCCTCAACATGCGAACATGCATAATAGTTTATCTTCCTCTTCTTTGATGAATTAGTCATACCAATAAATTTCACCTTGTTAATCATATATCGCGATGACTGATTCGGCATAATCACAATATCTTTATCTCTAGGTATTACACAATTTTGTTGCTCATAGTCACCAATTTGTCCGTTGGATTCAATGTTAACCGAATTCCTTCTGGTTCCCTCCATTAACTAAAACACAAAAAGAATTTTGTGAGAGGCGAAATCATGCTAGGGAAGACAACATAGTAAAGGGAAAGAACCCTCAATATCTAAAATCTTAGGTTAAATTCTAAGATCGTTAGCGAAATTCTAGGACTATAACCTATACGTATACTTAACCTTAGAGACATCCCTAGACATACCTTATAAATATCTCTAGGGATCTCACTAAAGTTCTCGCATCCTAGTTTCCAAAGGTTAACTAAACCTTTCCTCTGATACCAACTGTAGAGACCCGAAGCTTGACATACATGGACATTACATTACTTTTGCGGAATACTTAGTACATAACAAAAACACACACACAAGGACCGTAATAGTTTAGTGTCTTTGGAAACTTGGAACGTAATCTTCTAATCGTGGTGGAAGATCTTCAACATCTCCCATAAAGATCTTCCTTTTTATACCTAAAACCTTTCTTTATATCCTGGGGAAAAGAAAACATAAAAGGGTGAGCTCAAATGCTCAGTAAGGGTAAACAAAATAAATATCAATCACATCGTATACACAAGAACATAACTTTTGGAAATCTTAACCTGCAAAAGAGATCATAATTTCATAACATGGGATAAATCATGGCAGTGAAATGTAATCACAATAATCATAACATTAAACATTAAACATTGTGGCATACACACATAATCATTGAAAATCATTTCTTGTTAGTCAAGACTCATTGCCAAGACTATCTTAGTGGACAAAGTCCCTTTCTGAATCGAGTGACCCTCGTTCCAGTCCTGTTTCACTGAACCGGTATAACCTACCGTTCCAGCCATGTCTATCTCATGAGATATAAAATCTTTACCCAATGAATTGGAGGGATATATAGGTCCCACCCATCTTATAATGAATCCTTTCTTATGTGTTCCACATAATCATAAATCATACATCATCGCATAACACATGTAACAAAAATGGGATTCTTGAAACATCATGACATCATAAAACAAATCATATATGGTAAATGACTTCATAAAAATAAATCCCTCAAAACATAATCAAATCAATGTAATAATAGGGATAAAAACAGAACCCTTTATTTTCTTAGATGGAAAATAATTTTGATAAAACACTTAAACTCCATTCTTGAGGAAAATATCCTTTCTTCTTCAAAAACATTTTTCCTTTCTTAACATGTCATACAGCTTTAAAATAAAAGAAGTTGATTAAAAATAAACTTGAAAACTTGTAAATTAAGCTTCTTGGAAATAATGTTTTAAAAATCCATTCATGCCGTATAAGTTAAAAATAACATTCTTCGTACTTTTTTTGGAAAAGTCAAAAAGTACCTCGTATGAAAAATGAAAAAATATTCCTTTCATATCCATTAATAAAAACTCACCAAAGGGTAAAATTGGATTTAAAAAATTGTAGGTGGATTGAAATAATATTAAATATTGAGGAAACATGGATTTGGATGATAAAATACACCCCAGTAAATACCAATGTACAAACAATCTCGGATAAAAATGAGATTGTGATATTTCCCTTACCTTAGGTCCGACTTGCTTTGTACGTGTCCGAACCTCCTATATAATGATTTACATAATGTTATTGACTTATTACAGAATCATATTCATTGTTATGATATCATATATGGTTCTCTTATGGCTTTATATTACCCGGTCTTTTGTAAATTCATGCTAAAGTAGCATTTTGGGTAAAATCGTCTTATTTGTCGTTCGTGTTTTTAACTTGTAATTATTAATATGATTACTTGGATCATGATTAATTAATTCCAGAATATAAAACATGATTTATATATATATATTCAGAATATACATATATAATAAATCAGTAAATGGAAAGAAATACCCCGTTCATGGAGACGGTAGTCCGTACGTACGCATGAACGCTGTTTTCGTTTCCTTATTGAATTGAATGGAATTAAGTAGATGACATACATATAAATATAAATAATTCCAGTATCATTATTAGGTCATATATTTCATTATTACTTATTATATATACTTTATAATTATTCATGAATGGTTAATCATTGAGAATGAATCTCATCGCGTCGTGGAGACGGTAGTCCGTACGTACGCACGAGCGATGATATCGTTCCCATGGTCGTGGAATTGTGTTGAAGTGTATGTATACTATTTCAGTATCAATATAACTTTATAATAATAATATATAGTTACTCATTAAACCATTATACCCATCCAATTAAGGTGGTGGCGGAAAATAGATTACACCACGGCGTGGAGACAGTATTCCGTACGTACGCACGCGCGGTGATTTCCTTTTTCCCTAGGATGGATAGAAGGTTAATTAGAGTTGTTTCATATTTATAATAACATATAAGTATTTATGTAATACTGATGTTATTACTTTATCATGAAACAACTAAAGAAGAAGAAGTTGAAGAAGAAAGAAATTGAAAAGATCGGTAATGGATATTACCTCTTCTTTGAAACGCCTCGTTGAATCCTTCACTTAGGGAACTAAGATTGGTCTTTGAAGAAGACCAGAACCTCTAGGATTATTATAGGGAAGTGGAGAAGAGATTTTGGCAGGGGTTGGTCGAGCTTGAATGCTCAAAGTTGTGTAAGGAAGAGAGGGAGGAGGTTCCCTTTTATAAGGGAGGAGAGGGGCACCTTTGGAATTCTTAAAAATATTAATTTATAATAAATCTAACCCCACTTAAAAACCTCCAAAAATGACTCATATTCTAAGATTAGATGTGATAGGGTTGTAATCTCATCAACCAATCAAATTTAGACATGTTTGGATCTTATTTTAAACCTTATCATTTTGATTTATCCTTATTTAATCTATTTAAGTTTATTTGTGGTAATAAAATTCTAAATTTTAAATTATAACAAATAATTACTTATTTGTTGTGAATTTTCCATAATTTTTTACTTTATAACATTATAGACCATATAAATATAAATTTATAATTTTTAAATATTTTTGTGATTTTATAATATGTTATTTTTGTAAAATAACAATAGTGTCAATTTTGACATTGTTCATTTATTTGAATTTAAATAAAATATATAAAGAAGAAATGTTCGAAATAAAAGCTTTAATATATTAATAAATGGTCATATGTATCTATAAAATTAGTGTATCACATTAAATAGTTCATATAATATTTATTTTATTATTTTTAAGACCATTTATTTGGTTTATCTCTTAATAAAACAATTACTACACCATTTTTGTATAATTATGTAATATACTTATTTGTTGCATAAAAATTTAAAATAAAATCCTATGATGAATAAAAATATATTACCTTTCACAATAATACTTTTACTCGAATTTATCATCTTAAAATAACAATATTTAAATTGTTATATTTATTAAATTATGAAGGTGACAACTTTGGCATCATTTGAAATAAAATAATATAAGTGTCATAATTGCTTGTATAAGACTCCAAATGGTCAAATATTCGACCATTGGATGATTATAGTTTATATTTACATGAAAAATATGTTTTTGTTAGGGTTTTGTGCCTTTTATGGTCACTATTAGTTGAATAAAAACTATATTCTCGATTTTTCACTAGATAAATAATTTCTGCATCACTATTGTGTCACAATTATTGATAATTATTTAATCCCAAAAAAATCTAAATAAATTTTCAAGATGTAAATAATTTTGTCAGCTTTCTAGAGACTATTCATGTTCTAAGTTTCATGATGTTTATCACCAAGTTAAAATTATTATACTTATAAGATTTAAGAGAGTGACATGTTGTCACTTTCTTTGGTTTTAATAATAATTAAATTATTTTCATGGTCAAAATTCCATAAAATGAATCTAATCCGACCCTTAGTTGATATGGGTTTACTTTTATCCATCAAATAGAATTTTGGCATTTGTTAGGGTAATTTTATAATATTATATTTACCCTTAATTACCCGATTTACCTTTAACTGTGGTAAATAAAATTTACCGTAGTTACTATTCATAATTCCCAAAAATAAAAAGTAGGCTATTAACATAATTTGGACCCACTGATTCCAAATATGGAATCCAGTTTTTTAAAATTCAATACACAGAAGTTGCAGAAATTAAATTAAAATTAATCCCGTTGTCGAATAAAAACAGGTTTTTGTTTAAAACATTGCAAAAGATTGAATTGATTTAACCTACGAATTCAAGGTAAAATCAATGCTAATGACATTCATTATATTAAATGGTAAAAATATATTCTATTTATAATTTAAAACCATTCAATATTATAATTTAACCACATAAGATATTACGATGAAAAAAGTTGTTTTTAATTAAAATATAGCGTGTTTTTACTATTCATTAAAATATGAAAGTTATCGGGAAAATATCAAAACGTTATCTAATGTAAATTTTTACATCCTGATTCAAAAGAAGAATTTTATTTTGTCAAATTGAACATATAAACATGTCAAAAACTAGATTTAAATTAGGTGCGCCATCAAAAGGCGGCAAAACTGCATTTTTTGAAAAATACTTATTTTACCCGAAAAAATTATTTTGTTCTTATAGCATGTTCTAGAAAATGTGTAAGATGAATAATAATGTTATAAAATTTAAAATTTAGTTAATACTATTCATAACGGCTAGTTCATGACAATATTATAATAATATATCATTGTTTATTAAAACCCAGTATTGCGTACAACACACGCTATCGAGGAAGGTCGCGATTGCGTGTAATGCAAGCCAAGTTAGGGTTGCGTGTTGTGAAAGAATCCTTCCTTGTTTCGTATAACAGAATCCAACCATATTTCATTTATACATTTAATATATATATATATATATATATACTCAATGTTGCGTAGAATAAATATTATCAAAATTGTTTGTAACACGGTCCAAAAATAGTGTTGCGTATACTGCAAGCTAATACGGTGTTGCGTATAGCGCAAGGTAATCTTGGTGTAGAATATAACACAAGACATTAATGAAATTAAAAGAATATTTTTCATAAAATCTCGGGGTGTTACATTGATACTTTATGAAAATTATCCATAAGTTAATTTTGATGTGTAGGAATTAGTCAAACTTCAATATGATACATGGGGTTTTTGGTAGGGCTCAAAGTTTCTGTTATCAGTTTAAATTTTATGTTTTAGTTCAAAATGTGTGTCACCCCCTGAAAGCTATGAAAATGTGCTCAGATTGTCTTGATAATTTAGGAAAATTATTCATAAGTCATTTGTGACATTTTTGAATTATTCTCACATCAAATTGACACATGATGTGACATGTATGACTCAAAGTGTGTTTTTTCAATTTAAAGTTACATTTTAGTAAAAAAAACATCAGTAACACACTCAAAATCGGAAAAATGAATTCAAATTATTTTGTACGTTAGGAAAACGAAACATATGTAATTTTTAATTCCTAGGAATCAACCACACCTTAATCCGATGTATGGAATGACTGGTATGACTTCAAGTGGGTCTTTTTATTTAAAATTGTCATTATATTAAAAAAGACGAGTGACATGATCAAAAATGAGAAACAATATTCAGATTGTTTTGATAGTTAAGGAAAATTATTAATAAGTCATTTTTGTTGTGTAGGAATCATCTGTATCTCAATATAATACATGGTGTCCCCCTTTCAAAGGAGCTTAAGAAAATAATGTTTTTTTAGCATTGTTAAAGGTTTTTTCTAAACCTATCTTTAGCCTAATCTATAGTAGTGATTTTTGGAAGTATATTATGATTGATATTCATAGATATACTAAAGGGAATAATTATGTTCTCAAAAAAATATTATGTTGTATTTTATGTTTTCAAATGTAACATTAAATTCAAGTATGTATCTATTTTTCCAAGACTACTAAACTATTCGGTCATTTGGGATGTGGTCGCTTATATCCAGTATCAGTGTAATAAAGTTACCACCAGTTCTAGACTACTGGGGTCAGGGTCTTTACTAATGGTCTATCCTAAACTCCATTTTCATCTTCCTTCTCTCTTTGATTGTTGACATTTCTTAAAGGATGCACACATTTATTAATGGAGATATTTTTCCAACTACCCACAATAATTTTCAAAGGTGGTTCCCCGACCTCAGCTCCATTGACTTCCATAATGGGTACTCTATTTTTCAAATGAGCAGCAAATGTTTTTTTGGAAGCCATGGGAGGAGTCCATGGTAGGTGGGGGATTGGTAGGAGTTGTATAAAACTTGGAACCTCCCACTATGGATATAGAAGGAGGACTTAGGGATATTCCATTAATCCTCAGTTCAAGCCAAGATACCTCCATTGTTACAGCCTTGAGATATCCATGTGAGAGAAATAAAGGGAGTTGTGGGATGGGTACATTGTAACATTTTTTATTGGTAAGATAAAGTATTTTCTTCCCATTTTTCTTTTATTATTTTATCATTGTGATTAGTGAATCACAAAAGGTGGTATCAGAGAAATTTTTGGTGAAACAAGTGCAGAGAAGTGAGTTTTTTTCTGATGACTAGAAAATTAAAGTTTCCCAAAATCTTGTTTTAAAGGAAGATTTTGAAATTTCAAATCAAGATGATTACAATGGTGAAAATGACATCTAAAATAGATCTAAAATGATATTCTAAGGCTCAATCAAAGTTCTTTCAAAATTTAGGGGCTACATTACCCCCTTGCTGGAAAAGAAGGTACTGTTTCGGTGCTAGAGACTTTTCCGGTGAGATTTTAGTAGTTTCTAGAGCGGGACACATCAGTGCAATGTCATCAGTTGATCTTGTCCATTGATATGAATTTGGTCATATCTTGATAAATCAGTGTCTGATTTCAATGATCTAGGAGTTGATTCCAACATTTTTTACCATTATATATGCAACAGTTAGCTTCATTTTTCTATTTTCTGCATCATTTTTTACAGAATTGAAATTCAATGGAGGGACAATACATGGGAGGGATGATCATGTTTACTTATTCAAACTACTCCATTTGGAAGTATTGAATGGAAGATCTACTTAATAAGGAAGATATTTTTGATCCCATTGAGAAAAATGGAGTCAATCCTGATGCCACCAAGGAAGTAGATTGGAATAAGCTGAATAAGAAGACGATCAGTCAAATCTGCCAATGTATCGATCACATTTTCTACCACCATGTTGCACAAGAGGCTGGTGCGTACGAACATTGGATGATGTTGGAAAATATGTAATAGTAAAATATTACTTATAATATGATTATCTTTTTGAAATTATTTATGAATCTTTGACTATAGAGTAGAAAATCTATTGATGAGCACACTAGTGAGTTTCAAAGCCTGGTGAACCAATTGGTGGAGGATGATAAGACTACGAATGATGAAGATCAAGAAAACTACTTACTCTGAACACTTCTTGATAGTTGGGGTATTCTTGTCATCTCTCTTAGAAAATTAGTACTCTAAGAGAAAATTACCATGACAATGGTAAAAGGATGAACTGTTCAATGAGGATTCCCAAATGAAGAATGCAAGTTACAACCAAACACAAGATCTCATCATATAGAAGTGGGGGAGACAATAAGGAGGAGGTTGAGGGGAAGGAAGTAGAGGTTGATGCAAGAGAATAGGAAGGTCCAAAGATGGTAAGCGTACAACATACAAATGATACCATTGTATCATTTAGGGACTCATGAAAATGAACTACTATAAATTGCTATAAGAAAATGGAAAAGGTAGTAACCAACAAAGAATAAATGGAGACACACATATAAGAGTCACCAGAGAATTTTTTCTTTTCTCCAAATATGAAGAAGATAAACACTCCCATACATTAGGCCAGGACACAAAATGGGTGGTCGATATTGCAACATCATACCACATCACTCCGCATCAAGAGTATTTATGGACATATCAAGATAATTAATTTGGTGTAGTCAAGATGGAGAATACAAATTTAGTGGATATTTTTGGCATGGGTGATATCCATGTCACGATGAATGTTGGATACAGAATAACCCTGAAGTATTTTTGGCATTTTCCAAGCCTTTAGATCAAACTATTATTAGTAATATCCTTTGACTGATAGACCTATAAAAACTTCTTCAAAAATGGAACATGGAAGACGACAAAAGGATCGAGCACCATCACCCAAGGGAATATGTAGTACATTGTACATAACTCATTTGAATATATGTGTAAATATACTCAACATGGTGGAAGGAGAGACTTCAACCAAAATGTGGAATAAGAGACTCAGCCACATGAGTGAAATAGGGTTATCTACCCCAATGAAGAAGAAGTATATCAGTATTAACAAGGATTAGTCACTTGATTCTTGTAAATAATGATTGTATGGGAAGAAACATTGATTCTTATTAAATACATATTCATGAAGGATATCAGAGTTACTAGATCTAGTGCACTTTGATATATACAGAACCATAGAGGTGGATTCACTAAGAGGAAAAAAATACATCCTATCCTTTATTGATGATGCATCTTGAAGGGTGTGTGATTTATTTTTAAGAACGAAGGACCAAGTACTGGAATACATCAAGATATTTCAAATCATGATGGAGTGTGAAACTAAAAGGAATCTGAAGTGTATTCATTTAGATAATGGAGGAGATTAAACATATAAGGAATTTGATTCCTAATTCCGGAGTTAGGGCATATGATATGAGAGGATGGTCCCACGCACCCCACAACACAATAAAGATGCAGAAAGAATGAACAGAACCATCATAGAGAAAGTCAAAATCATGATGGGTTTGGATAATCTACATAAGACATTCTGGGGAGAAGCTATTAATGTTTCATGCTACCTCATCAATAGATCACCATCAGTCCCACTGAATTTTGAGATTCGGTGGAAAATATGGTCTGGTAAACATCCCTCTTACTCTCATTTATAGGTATTTGTGTGTTTGTAATTTTCACATGTATCCAAGTAGCTTAGGTAGAAGCTAGATAGAAGATTAACTCCATGAATATTCATCAGCTATGGAGATGAAAAATTCGAATATAAGATTTGGGACCTGATGGAGAAGAAGATGATCAGAAGAAGATATTTTGTATTTCATAAGAATTAGATGATCAAGGATATTCAAAATCCTAGAATATCCCAAATGAAAAGTGTTGAGGAATATATTCATGATCCAACACTTATACCAACACCACCTGTTAATGAAGAGGAGGAGGTTCAAAGAGACTCATCGAAATCAGAATAGGAGGTAGTAGAGGGGGATATTGAGTAGGGTGAAACTCAATCCTCTTCACAAGAAGTTGAAGAACTATCACAAGAGCTATGTGATTTTGTTCCTCCCTAACCTAAAATTTCATAGGTTTGTAGATATTAAATATGAAGTATTTTATCAACACAATATTAATATTTAGAATACCTACTATTGAATGATGAGGGGTATCTTGAAGGATACCAAGAAGTAGTGTCTCATTCTGATAAACTCAAATGGCTGTATGAAATGGAGAATAATAAGGATTATTTAATGAAGAACCAAATGTATGATATTGTAGAAATATCTAAAGGTAAGAAGGAACTAATGAACAAATGGGAGTTAAATATGAAAAAGGATGAAAATAAAAAGAAGGTTAATCACAAATCTCAGTTAGATTTTAAGGGATTCATTTAGAAGAAAGGAGTTGACTTTGATGAGATCTTGTTACCCGTGGTGAAAATGGATTCAATATAACTATTTTTCATTTTTGTGGATAACTTGGACATCGATTTTGAATAGATGGACATGAAGACATATTTTATTCATGGAAATATCTTTGAGGAGATATATATGAATCATCCTAAAGTTTTTGAGGTTTATGAACAGGGAAACCTCGTCTTTAAATTAAAGAAGAGATCATAAGGACTAAAAAAAGCTCTCAAAAAGTGGTACAATATGTTTTAATCACTCATGGTGAGTCATGTATACAATAAAATAAAGGTAGAGTGGTGTGTTTACATCTAGAGATTTCAGGATGGTAATTTATTTTTCTATTTTACTTTATATTGATGAAATGTTGATCATTGGGAAGGATGCAGCAAAGATTATCCAATTGAAGGATTATCCAAGTATTTTGATATAAAAGACTTTGGATCAGCTCAATTTATTTTGGGGATAAAGATCATTTATTATAGAAATAGGAGGTTTTTATTTCCATTTTAGGAGAAGTATGTTGAACTTATTATGAAACATTTCATCAGGGACAGAGCCATATATGTGAGCATTCATTTTCCCAGCCATTTGAAGTTGTGAAAATTTTCATGCCCATCATCAAAGGAAGAAATTGAGGTGATGTAAATGATACCATAGTCATCAATAGTTGGAATCTTGATTTATTCTATGGTGATTACGAGACCTAAAAGTTCCCTTGTAGTGGTGATCATGATACAATTTCACTCCAATCCAAAGAAGCAATACTAGGATGTGGTCAAGTGGATTATAAGGTATCTTAAAGGAAATTCAAAGTTATGTTTGTGCCATGGGGGAGATGAACCTCTATTGAAAGGATATAAAGATGAAGATATAGATGAAGATCCTGATAGTAGGCAATATATATCCGGATACATCTATATTTTTGAAGGTGGAGCTGTATCATGACAGTCAAGGTTGAAGAAGTGTGTTGCTTTATTCATGATTGAAGAAGAGTACATTTCTTCTTCGGAAGCTGGAAAGGAGATGTTGTGGCTAAAGTATTTTCTCCAGGATATTAGATTCATCTAGAAGGAGTTCAAATTTCACTGTGATAGTCAAATTTCTTTGGACATGAGAAATAACTCCATGTATCATTCTCATATAAAGAACATCGACATTATATATCATTGGATATGAAAAGTGATGGATCAACAACTACTATAACTTATAAAGATCCACACAAAGTAGAACCCATCAGATATGTTGAAAAATGTTATTTTTCATGAGAATCTATACATTTGTAGATTCTCTAGAAGATTACAGTTGGAGGGGGAGAATTGATAGAGATATTTTTTCAGCTTCCCATCACTAATTTCAAAGGTGGTGCACCAATGACACCTCCATTGACTTATATCTTGGGTGATGCATTTTTCACATGAGCATAAACTTTTTAATTCACAGCCATGGGAGTAGTACATGGTAGGTGGTGGATTAGTGGGATTTGATTCAAACTTGATACCTCCCACCATGGATATATAAGGAGGCCTTGGAGAGCTTCCTTTAATTATCAGGTCGAGGAAAAATAACTCCATTGTTAGAGATCCTTGAGAGATCTATGTGAGAGGAAGAAAGGGATGTGTGTGAGGGGTATATTGTAACCATTTTTCTTGGTGAAATAAAGCATTTATATTCCAACTTTTCCTTCATTATTATCTATTTGTGATCAACGAATCACCAAATTTCTAAGGCTCTCCCTATTTTTCAGTGAATCAAAAAATATGAAGTACTCTCAAAGTCATATCTATCTCTCTAATTTTTATTTTCAAATAAAAAGGGGTGAAACAAAATTAATATAATTGTACTACTTTTTTATCTTCTACATATTATATATATTCACTGCACACATAAATATTATCTCCTAATATAAATAAGGAAACTGTATAATTATGTCAGTGAGATTTCCATTGGTTTAAACTCATTCAAAAATAAAAAAATTTGGTCTTTAATTTATTTAATTCATAGGTAGACTCACAATTTTACAAGAAAGGTTGATCCTACCTTTTTTAATTACCTATTCAATGAAACCGACATCTTCTTCCATGTTTATATGAGTCTTCATGCATTACATAACCATGGTACACTTAGAGTCTTATGGTGTATAAGTTGTATGAGCTCAGATATCATATGAGGTTATCCTATTCAAAATGTCATATATGTGTCCAAAACTTCAAATGAATAATTATAAAATATTATATAAACTTAATATCATATAAAGTATGTGTTGGAAAATAAGTAGGTAGAAGGAGAATACAAATTGAAACTTGATGTATGGATTTAATTCACTTTCCAAAAGGGTTTGATCCACCCCCACAAAGATGGTGTAGGGTTCTCATTGGAAGTTTTCCTTGAAAATTTCACCAATAATTTGGGAAAATGAACACTAATTTTTGATTTCCATTTCGTTCAAATTTTGGAAAAATATATGGAGAATTTTTTAGACTAGAGAATAATTAAACCATAATAGATCGAATAATCACTTATTTATAAATCATAATTGGTGTGAATTGCACTAGTTCTATCAAACAGTTTTGGTCAAAGAACACCATGGTTTGACCAAAATGATACAACTCTTGGTGAGGGGTACACTTAGTCAATATCATTGTTTTGGCCAAAGAACAAATTGGTTATACCTAAATGATATAACTCTTTCTGAGGGAGACACTGATTGGAATTTGAAAAAGTGATTTTTTTATTTTAATAAATATTTTGAATAAAATTATAACAATCCCCCACTTTTATTCATAAATATTAATTCTATGAATCACAAGTGATTCATTATAAATAATAAAGGTATATTTTGATTTAAACATTTACTTAGTATCAATATCTCAATGTTTTATCAGATTTATAAGTTGTCGAAACATTAAACTTGTTAATATTTAAGATAAATCACAGATATCATACATAAAATGGTCTTTAATCCAATATCTCATTTTTTAGAAATTTTATGACCATGTGCTTAGATATTTTTCATTAACTCTCTAAGGAGTAAACCCATTAACTCTTATAAGAAGAGGCACGACTTCTAAGTTCACATAGGCAAAACATTACAATGTTCTTTCATTATTAAAACACAGAAATCATTGAGTCTTAATATTTTGTTAAGATTTTATAACTCAGCTGCTAGTCATAATAGGTGATATGAACATCAAACGGTTGGGGTTATAATTTTAGATATCAATAATCATCTTCATAATTTATTTTTACCCATTAAACACTTTGATTAGGATCTACCTAAATAAATTGTTGGGTTTACATTACTGAAATGTTTTATTCTATAGTTTTAACACCATGTCTTTATCAGTTAAAATAATGATCTCTCTAATTAGATATTTTTTAAATAGTCGCATAATGTTATTACATTGTCTAAAATAGACAATTGTTATAGTACCATCCTGTAACAATCATCCCACATAATCATTTCTTAAACTAATATGTATTCACTTTCCATTGTACATGAAACTATATTCCCTTGATAATGTTTCTTCACTATCACAATTGATAGAGATAGGTGACACCAGATAAACCCACAATCTAAAATCCAATAATAAATTCCTAATCCCTTCATATTCCTTTCCACATGTTGCTAAGGTGATAAAATCCGAATCCATGGTCAACTGTGAAATACATGTTTTTTTCTTTCTCTCCCAAGAAACAACACAACCTCTAAGAGAAAATAACCATCCAGATGTGGATTGATTATCACCAATACAAAAATCCTACTTGCATCAGCGTATCCTTCTAATACAATTAGATAATCATTATAGTATAAACTCAAATCTTTGGCATTTCTTTAGTATTCAAAGATTCTATTTGTACATATCTAGTTATCCACACCAAAATTACTAGTATATCTAGTCATTTTACATACCATAAAAGTAATATCAGGTCTAGTGAAATGAATTACATACATTAAAGAACCAATTACAATATCAGAATCAAGTCATTCTACAACTCTACCCATATTTATAAAAATTTTAACACTAGAATCAATTGAAGTATTTGAATCCTTGAAAACAAGATAATAAAATTTATATATCATTTTTTTATGTAATGAGACTGAATTAAAGAATAACCCCACTCTGTTTTCAAACTATAATACATATAATAGTATCAAATATTCCAATGTTCTTTATTCTAAACATAAAAGATAAGTAATTATTTGTCTCAATTACACCAATTATATTGGTTCTGAAAATTAACATATAATCTATATATAGACACATAATAACTCAATATTCTTTTTTAAACATTGAATAAAAAAATTTATCTGCATTATTATGAGTAAATACATTAGATAAAATAATAGATTCAAATTTCGTATTCCATTACTTTGGATCTTGTTTAAGGCTATAAAGAGATTTAACTAGTTTACATACTTTCTTTTCATTACCTAGTAAAACAAAAACTTCTGGTTGTTCCATGTAAATATCTTCATTTAAGTTTGCATTTATAAAATCAGTTTTGACATCCATTTGATGGAGATACATATGATTAATTAAAGATAAGGAAAATAATATCCTTATTGAAGTAATCTGAGCTACATGAGCATAAGTATCAAAATAATCAATTCCTTCACTTTTTCTGTAACCTTTGGCAACCAATATAGATTTCAAAGATTGAACTTTACCATTGGAATCATACTTATTTATGAAAACCCATTTACAACCAATTGGTTTTTAATATCTTGGTAAATCCATAAAGACCCAGGTATTATTCTCCATAATGGAATTTATTTCATCATTAATTTCTTCTTTCTAGAAAGAAACATCTATAGAAGTCATAGATTCTTTATAAGTATTTTGGTTATCTTCTATAGTCAATACCATAGGATACTTATCTAAAAGATGATTATTTTGATTTCCTTTAATAATGAAAACTATGGAATCAGGAGAAATAAAATTTGGATGTAGATTTTTCTCCTTCTTAATTCTTGTAATATATTTAGGTTCAAATTGAGAATAATTATTATTCTCAACTATTGTATTTGAACTAGATGGAGTACATGAGATAGGGGTATGAGGAATAACTTTTTACACTTCATTGTTATAAAACTTATTTCCAAAAAACTCTTCATCCCTTTATTGAATAATTATATTATCTCCCGAATCTATAAATCTATATTCTTTGATATTTTCTATATATCAAAAAAACATTAAATTTATCTAGGACCAAGTTTATCTCCTTTAGTATTAGGAACTCTATAGTAAACTAAAAACCCCCACACTTTAAAATAAAAAATATTAGGAATTCTACCTCTCTAAATTTCACAATGGGATAACATAGTTTTTCTAGGGGAAATCCTATTATGAATATGAAATGCATCCAACAAAGCTTCACCCCAAAAATTTAATTGTAACTTAGATTTTTTTAATCATGAAATTTAACATTTCTACTAAAGTATGATTTTTTCCTTTCAGATAATCCATTTTTCTAAGTCATTTAAGGAGCATTACTTTGATGAATTACACCATTTTATTTATAGGAATCATTAAACTCGTTTATAAAGTATTCACCACCACTATCTGAGAGAAATAATTTAATATTTAGTTTAATTTGTTGTAAAATTTAGATTTATACTTCTTAAACATATTAAAGGCTTCATCCTTTTTTCTAAAATGATATATATGTAATATCTATGACATTTATAAAAAATTAACAAAAAATCTTTTTACCCCATCACTTAATAATCCATTTCATTCAAAAATTTTAGAATGTACTAATTCTAATATATTAGAATTTATTTAAAAACTATGAAACAATTTTTTAACTATTTTAGATTCCACACATGTTTCTCATTTATTAAATTCATTTATGAATTTAATTAAGTTTAACTTATTCATTAATTTTAATGAATTTTAATTAACATGCACTAAATGATCATGAAATAAATTAGAGGACTCAATAAAGTAAGCATAAGATTCAATCATTATTAATATATAGTTGATACATAACATTATTTTAGTACCCCTTCCCTACAAACATGCCTCACTTTGATAAGATAACCATGTCCGATTCGAATGAAACCTGGAATCCCTTCTTACATAGAAGATCAATATAAAATAATTTCTTTAAAATTTTGGGAACATAAAACACATTAAGAAGAGTCAACTTCTTCCTAGAAGTAAAGTCTATCTACATGATTTATTGTCCACTAACATTGATGCGTGCATTATTTACAAAGTGTTATTACTTCATGATAGTACAATCAAAAAAAATTTTGAACATCGAACGATCTTTACACGCATTCACCATTTCTCCATAATCAATCCACTATCCTATCTTCATCAAAGTCATATTGAATTCAGATGTCATTGTGACTATACTATCTTTAGTCAGAATATTTGTAGGGGTTTTATCAACATTATTTTGATAGAAAAAGTCACTTGAAAAATGCCCTGGTTTATTAATAACAAAGTAACATCATTTCTTCTTGGAAGGATTTAATTTCTTATGGAATTGTTGACTTTTCTTTTTGACATGTAAGGAAGAGTTTTTTTGTGCCTTTCCCTCAATTACATTAATCTTGGTATCAAAATTTTAAGCCATACCCACATCTATCAACATGAATTCTTATTTAATGTGAATTAGATTTTTAAATTTCTCTAAGGAAATATCATCACTCTTTTTAATGAGTGATTACTAAAATCATTCCACATAGCTGAAAATTTAGCAGTAATTGTACCAACTTGGAAAGTTTCTAGTATATTAATGTTAAGGGAAAGTAGTTTATTTTCTATAACTTGTAGCTCATGAACATGTTACAAACCTAGATTTTTATTAACCATTTTTTAGTTTAGATATATTTCAATAATAAATTTATTGGTAAATTATTCCTTTGATTTGTACTTGAACTTGAATGCATCTCATATCTTAGGAGCGATCTTCATTTGGCAGAAATAGTCATAAAAATGATTTGATAATGTGTTGATAATATATACTCAACAAAAAACATAATCATATTCACATTTCTTCCTAATTACTGAATGTTCTCGAATTAAGTCATGTCAATGGGTGTTCTGTCAGTATTTGAAGTAGGAACATCAGGTATGGGAGGAATATTTGGTTCTAGAATGTAAAAAATATTCAACACCATAAGAAAGAACTTAATATTGTCTTGAAACTAAGAGAAGTTGTTTCTATTGAAACAGTTGAGTTTTAATATGTGTTGGTTAATCACTTTTAGTGATTCAGAATCCATATTCAAGGTTTTTCATTATTTATCAAACCATTCTTATTATTAGAAAATTAGATGGTAGAAGAAGAAGATAGGTTGAACCTTGATGCATGAATTTAATTCACTGTAAAAAGGGTTTGACCCAGCCCCACAAAGATGGTGTAGGGTTCTTGGTGGAAGATTACCTTGTGGATTTTACCATGATTAGGGGAAAGAGAACACCCATTTTAGATTTCCCCACTACACAGATACATGAAAAATATCTGGAGAATTTATTTTTACTAGAGATGAATTAACCGATAAGAGATCTCATCATCACTTATTTATAAATCAAAATTGGTATGAATTGCACTAGTTTGATCACAATATTTTAATCAAAGAACACCTCAGTTTGACTGAAATGTGACAACCCATATTGAGGTACACACTTATTTGATCTCACCATTTAGTTCGATGAACACCTTCATTTGACTGAAAACAAACAACTCTCGGTGAGGGACACAATAGTTCAAATTTGGAAGACACTATTTATTTTAATAAATATTTTGAAAAAAATTATAATATTTTGAGAAAATATCATATTTAGGATCACATCCCAAAAGTTAAATGCACAATGTTTTATGCAAAAATAGATTCTAACATAGTAGTGAAAATTTGAATAAATATAATTTAGTGAAAGTCTTACGGTTGTAGGGACAACTTGAACCATGATAAACTAATATAATCATCTTGAAATTTTGATATTTGAAGCTCTATATTTATTCTCATGTTTAGTTCTCATATTATATTTTTAAAAATCATCAATCCCATTTATATTTCATATTGATAGTGTGAAAAATGTAGAATTCTCGCCCAGATTATGAGTTTTTTTGCAGTTTAATGTGGTGTTCATTCGTGGTGTAATATCATCTTGATATATCATAATAGAACACTCTCTATATTCCATATAATTTTCTTTTGATACTTGTGGGGAATCAACTCAATGTTGAAGATTTTGAGCTCAACTCGTATGGAGCAACATTGAAGAGAACAAGATACAACACTGTTTCTATCATCGGTGCACACATTTTATTTTAAATAAATAATAGTGACACTTAATTTAACCCACATAGAAAACAATATTGGGATGGATTTGATTAATATATAAAAATGTAATATGGGATTAATTTTCAAATATCAACTAGCCATACATGGTTTTTATCATCCTTATTACTCACTTAAAATAATGTGATAATTTGGATGGGGGATATGGTAGTATAAAATAGTTATGTTCCATATTTATTTTATTGGAAATACATATAATTATTAGAATACCCCATGAACAATCCCATCCTTGAGGTCACCCCAAATTCATTTCTCTCATCCATTCATTTTTCCCACCCATAAACTTTGGTCGGATGTACTCTTTTCAAATGGTATTGTAATTTTAATATGTCACCTCCATTGTGATCGTTACATAGTTATCAATAATTTTGCACTCATATATATATTTTTTAATTTTAAATTCTCCCTATGCTTTATTTATTTTCACTATAGATTTATAACATATCACTTCTGTAACTCTTAAAATTATTTGTTTATTCAAACCGGATTATAGTAGAAAATTACATATTGATATTTTTTTAGAAAATTAATTAGTATAAGTGTGTATATATATATATTTATTTATTCAAAAATATTTTTTGAAGGGGTATTAAAGTATATAATAAAATAAATAAAAAAAATTATAATTACATACATTTTTAAATAATTATTTACCAACATACATATATATATATAAGTATTTCATTATAAAAAAATAAGTCTTAGTGGCAGTTCTATTAACCACCACCAAAAAAAGCTTGTTAAATAAAATTTAAAATATAGTTGTGGTTATATTAACCCACGTCTACATTTTCTTATTTCTTAATTTAGCATCATTTTTGTTTAAATCACCGCTAAAAAATTAAAATAATTGAATATTATGCCCCCACTCGATCCCCACCCATCCTCCCTCTCCGACAGATGAAGAATGCCCCTTGGCCCCTCCCGCCTTTCCCCAATGACTACCAAACTTGATCCCCCCTCTCCCCAATAACCTTATCTATGATGGTGATTACCCCTTTCCCCTCAATCACCTCTGATCTTTAGGACCCGACCCCCATGATCCTTAAAAACGACCCAGTAGCGCTCCAATTCACCTTGACAGAAATCCCCCCAACGACGATCCCTTATCTACTTTTCCCAGAGAGTGCGACCCCTGAGGAAGACAACCACCATAACTACGTTCTACCCATGACTACATTGTCATATTAACCCTATTTCATTGATGTTATATGATGCATGCAATATTTTTTAAGGTTTTTAATTAAATTATATAATTATCTAAGTAATTGAGTGTTGTTTTTTTGGATTCCATGAATTCTAAATATGTTTTTGGATCTGAATGCGCTTGCTTTTTTACTATAATTTGAGAGTGATAATCAATTTTCTAGAAATATTTACAAAAATGTGGACCTAGATTAACTCTTGATTGTTAATCTAGTTTAACACTACTTTATTGATTTCCAGTGTAATTTGTTTAAATATTGTAATTTATATTGAGTATTTCTTTATAAGTTTCATTTTTTTTGCATGAAATGCTAAAACAACAGGTCTTAGTAGTTGTTTTAATAACCAATTCAAAATAAATCATATTAAAAATAATTTATAATATGTCGATGGTTTAATATAACTGCCAATATATTTTTATTTAGTGAAATTTTATTTAAAAAACATCAAAATATTTTTTTAATTCCTAATTTCTACCCCTACCTCCAATTACCTTGGCCCCGGCCAACCCCCTCTCACTCCTTGGATACCCCGGTCCCTGACCCCCCTTAACCCCAATGGCAACCGTCATGACCCCAATCCCCCAACTCCCAATGATGATTTCCATGAACAAAACCCCTACTCTTGACGATGGCCCTCCAACCTGATCCCTATGAACTTGACTCCCTACTCCTCAATTAGGAACTCACAATGACCCCCCCGCTCCTCGATAAAGACCCCCAAAGGCCTCTCTTCCCCTCTTTTTAGTGATGGTAACCCCTCGACACCATTGAAAGTATGATTGATAGAATTTTTATAAGGATTTTCATTAAATTATAAAAATATATGTGTAATTGAGTACTATTTTTTGGGTTTTTTTCCCAAGATGATTCTAGGGTAACGTTGTAGGCCTCTCATCGGCAGTTAGTTAGGGTTTTGTAGAGTGGATGCACCACAATGTTATTTTAGGTGAGTATTCCTATTTTTTGTTAATTTTGAATAATTATTTATAAATTTTTATAATTGATTATTTATTTCATGTGACATGATATAAGTTCCCTGGGTTTTATCAGTGTGTAGTGTAATAATTGAAGTTTTAACATTTTAATTAAGAGGTCAGTCAATATTTTAGATATATGTCTCTTCTCCATTTTATAACTGTTTAAATGTTTTTGAAATGACATTTTTCCTATTGAGGTACACCTTAAGGGACATTATGAGTTTTATTGGGGAGAATTGTAGTTTTAGATGTTTCATAGTGGGGTTTTCATTTGAAAAACCCGATCATTTAGCTTGTAGTTTAGGAACACAAGTTGTATGTAATTTACCACACTTTTTTTAAATGATATCTAGTAGTTATTATATTAAAATGAAAATACATCTAATCATGAGTACAATGCATAATTATTACTAAAAGATACATAGATTCATATTTCTAAATTATTTTTTCATGTACTACTCTCTTCAAATTGAGTACTATTTTTAAAATGGACTCTACAAATGTTGTAAAACCATAATTTCATGCAATTATATGATGCATATGTAAACACATTCACCAGATATCAGAGTTCCAAGTTATTTTTTTGAGATTAAAAAATATTGATTTTCATAATTATCAATGAAAATAAATTCTATATATACAATCATGTTTCAATAATATAAAATAAAAATTCATAATATGAGATGTAAAAAATTTAGATATCTTTTAATAAAATAATTATGTTCATGTATTATTTTGGATTTTTAAACATATGTCTGACCTCATAGTAACCATTCTCCTAATTTTAGTGAACTTATTCCACAACATCTGACAATATTATTTTGAGGAGTAATATATATTAATTTATTTTGATTAAGTTATTAATTTTCGATTGAATCATTTTTACGTTGAATTCATGTTATGTTGAATCAATACCCTACCCTATTTAATGACGAATTTGGGTGATGATTAATTTTGATTATACTTGATATAAAAAACATTTATATTTTTATATCTAAATGTATAGGGATAAGAGTAGACATCGAATACCTATGTATAAATGTTTGATAAATTTAAATAGAAACACACCTCTATATGCCAAGGGTTTTGAATAGTTTTTTGATAATGCAATTGAAAACTGATAAATAGATGGTAAAAAAAAGTGTCCATGTCCAGGTTGTAAATTCAAGTGATGGTTGAATAGAAAGAAAGTATAAGAGAATTTGATATTGAAATAGTTTCTTACTTGATATGTATTGTAACATCCTATTACCTTTCTGACATGTATGTTTTAATCCTTATCGTGTTTTTGTTTCATTATCTTATCAGGGCTGAGAATTAATTAGAGAATACCTATAATGGTGAAGTAAGAGATTTGTAGAAATTTTTAGCATAAAACATGTTAGTTTTGTAGACTCATGGGGATTTACATATCTTGTAATATGGTTACATGACATTTAATTAGGTTACACATCTTGTAAAGTATTGAGTATTATTTTTAAATAGATATCTTCGATGAAAATTCTATTTAATCATATCCATAATTACATGCTCTCGACCTATGAGCTATCCTCAAGAATTTTTGGATCCCTAAAACCCTTCTGGGTCATTTCATTTAGTGCTTTATCATTGTTGGAAATGTGGTGTGACTTACCAGGTAAACATTCTACCTATCTCTTCATCTCTTTCTATTTCACTCCTTGGAGTTTGATAGATCATCTTAGGGTTGATTGATCTAAACCCCATGTTGTTGAATCTTTTTTTAAAAGGTTGGTGCTAAAGTCTCATTTTTAATTTCAAGCAAAGACCTCTTTCAAACGGGGTAAATGGAGACCCATTACATAGCATGAAGCCCCAAGACCAAGTTGTCTAAATACAAGGTCCAAAAGACCATTTTTTGGCCCAAATAGCCCTTTAGTGAATAGTATTTCTATAGTACCTGAGCTGCTAGAGTACCTGATATAGTATTGCTGCTGCTACAGTCCTGCTACAGTGCCTCTACTGCTACAATGCCACCATTGCTACAGTTCTTCCACTGCTATAGTACTGCTACAGTGACCTGGTACAGTACCCAAGAAATTTTCCTTGCCCCGATTCGATCCTGGGTCTTTTTGATGCTTAGAAGGAGCCTTTACCACTTGGGTACAGGATCTTTGGAACCGTGTTGTTGAATCTTGTTTATTGGTTAAGTTCCAAGATCCTTTGCGCCTTTATTCTTGTTGGTGGGTTCTGTTTCAGGTTTTGTGTTTCCTTGGAAAAGGAATGTGGTGCCATTATGATATCCAAATTTTATTAACCATCAACTGGTTGATTTAAATTTAGTTTTTTAATTTAATTTTAATTTATTTAAACTTATTTCAGTTGGTTTGTTAAAAACCCAATTCCATTTAATTGGTGGATTTGGATTTGATTTCGAATGAAATTGGGAACCCCCCAATTCAATTAAAATGGGGTGTGTTTGTGAAATTCATGAAAAATTGTGGAATTTAAATTGATGAATTTAAATTATGAAATTTATTTTTTGAAATTTATTTCAAAGTTGAATTTGAGAAAATGGATTAAAATTATTTTGATAGAAACCCAGTGGTTTTATCTTAGAAAAGTCATGTTTTGATTAAAAACCTTTTGTGTTGGTTTTTAAATTAAAATTAGCATATTTGAAATATGGAATGAGATGAATTTCATTTTAAACTGCTTTAAAATAAGTTTCCATTAATTGGTTGTTATTAGAGCACATAAAAGCCTAGGTAGTTAGTGAGTTATTGGGACATTAGTCTTTTTTATGCTTTACAACTAATATAAAACCTAGTGCAGCAGGTCACATCCCTAATGAGATGGTGATGAGTCACCTTTGAAAAATGTCAGAGGGACGTGTATATAAACATACCATCATGATCACCTTTGATTATATGAGGATCCCATAGCCTAGAACTATCCCACCTTTTGGTAGATGACCATGTTTCTCATTTTTGTATTTTAAATATATACCATAGTTTGTTGTAAACTGTTTTACATATACCTTCTAAATTTATATAAAGTATTTTATATAAATGTTTATTAATACATTTTTTTAAAGTATTTTCATCATTTGAAATGTAAAGAATGAATTGTTTTAATTATGCTCTAAACTTCCATACCTGTTTATTGGAATTGAATGTTTTATGTGGTTAATTAAATGTGTCATCTTATTATAGAATCCTTGGTAAGACATTAAAGAGATTTTAGCTCACACCCTACCGGTATATTCAAGAGTTTGTAGATTATCTTATTCCAGGTTCGAGCAAGGGTAAAGAGCCACTTGGAGGTAGTAGTAGATATTTATCCTTGGGATTTGAGATTTTCATCCATTAGGACTTGGGTTTTTATCTTATTTTCTAGTACTTTTCTATAGTACTTTGGGGTTGTTTACCTATTTGACTTCTAGTACTATAACAACCTAAGTTTTTAAGGATATTTTCTCTTGAATAAATTAAATTTTCATTTATTTATTACAATACACTAAGTTAAACATTCCTTTCACATGAAACAGACATGGTGTTCGTTACATGGAACATCGACTTGGCATATGCTACACAGAACAATGTCTTGGAGTACATTACACACAGCACCGATGTTTCTATAAAACATCATTTTATTGTTATAATTATTTAAATGAGATAATTATAACCCAGACATTAAATTTAGTTATATGAATATTAATAACTACTTTTCAATTATTTTTTTTATATTTTTTATATTTAAATAAAACAAATTTATAATGAAAGATATGATTTTTGGTAAAGTCCTTTTATGTTTAAAAATACGATTTTCTCAAATGAACAAATTTTAATATCCTTATGTGAAAAATAATAAAAATTAATTTTAGACAAATTCAGAAATTTATTTTGAAAAATAAACTTCATTTTTGAATTTATAATGTTGAAATTATATTAGGGTGATTTTTTGGGATTTTTTTGAGAAACGTCATTTTTGGATGAATAGTGAAAAATACCAGATTTAAATTAAAAACTAATTTTTCATATTTTTTATTAATAAGGTTAAATTATATTTTAATTTTGTTTAAAATTTTAATTAAATTATATTTTTATCAATTAATCCAATTTGGGTAATTGTAACCAATTTCACATTGAAATTGTATATAAAAACTTTGCAAACTTTTGATCATTTTTTACATTAAAAATCCACATTGTCGACCAGACTGTGAGATTAATTTTAAATTAATTTCTACCAATAATGTGATTGGAATTTTTAAAAAAGTATTCCATATTTGGAGTAATCATTATTTATAAATTATAATAACTTCAACTTCGCTTTTTTACCAAAAAGATTAGTGAAAGCAATTAAAATTAATTACATCAATTAAGGTAAAATTATTCCTAACTATATGATTAAACCTTAAATTTAAGACCCAAATTGACTTATAAAATTTTACAAAACCCATTTTATGGCCCTTATTAAAACATTAAACATTCATTATCATGTTTTTTTGGTTTTTAGGACTTTTTTTAGGTAAGAATGTGACTAACTTGTTTTAAAAAATACTAAGTGAGTCTTTTCCCTCCCCTATAAACGGCCACCTCCTCTCCCTCTTCTTCACACCTATCAAATAGGTTAGTCCATAATATACCCAATAAAATTCCCAAAATCCCTTACTTATTCCTTGAATCCTCCATTTTGTCATAAAATATTCCAAGGAATCCTTTTTCCACAAACCAAAAAGAGTTACCCGATTAAGAGGTAACGTCTTCTCTCAAGCTTCTTTCATTTATTTTATTTGCCCACCACCTCAAACATATTTATTATATGATTATAAAAAATAATAATTATACTAAACATAATAGGATGTTTTTATTCTAAGTTTCCAACCTAAACTTACACACACCTTCATCTAATGGGTAACGAACATACTGTTTACGTGTACAACGAACTACCGCCTTACTAAATAATGATTATTCATTTTTCCTTTACCACATATCATGGTGAACATTATGATGGAAAATATTTTTATATATTTCATATATTATATTTATTATATCTTTAATCTTATTTATTCCTTTTACAACACATATCTTTTTTACTTTACATTTTGTGTAATACAATAATTTTTTTGAGGAAGTGTGGACAACTACCCCTCAAAGTGATGTCGTTCGTTCACACACTACATGGAAAGTGTTAAGGATGGGTTTACTGAAATTATATGATATATATGATATAATAATTATACTGGAATTATTATATATATACATATATATAAATTTATATACACATATGCCATTTACCTTCTTTCTTTCAATATGACAACCAAAACAGAAACAATGTTCATGCATACATACGTCTTATCATATCCATGAATAGTGTATTCAATTTAATAACTTTATATTATATATATTATTTTAATACACATATAATAAATATAAATCATATTTATTCAATGGTTTAAATTCCTTAAACATCATATAAGTATAATTAATAAAGATATAACTAATTAAGTCACATGCGAAGAATAAAGAGAATATTACCCGAAGTAAAACCATAACAAAGGATTGTTAACAAGAGGGTAATATAAGGTCAAGATAAAACCATATATGTTATTGTATATAATAATATAGTTATTTAAAATATTTATAATAAATTTATATTAATTATAACGGTGATTTGAATGAGTATGATGAGATTCAAGACACAAGGTAAGGGGGTTTCATTTAACATTTTATTTTAATGAGATACATACTTTATTCACCACCAATTCCTTTTGTGTACTGTGTATACTGACCATGGATGTATTTAATTATTTTTATAATTAAATTTATGGATATTTACATATCCATTATATGATATTTATTTCATGGGTTTTATATTTCAAAAGTTCCCAAATCAGTAAAATAAGGTTGTCTCAATTTTCCTTCTTTGAGACTCATGTTATGTTATGCAACTTAATTATTTTATAGGTGCATATAATTCCATTTTACAAGTTATATCATGAATATACATCATATAATGATATTTTAATCTTTATTTAATTTAATTTTCTCACATGGAGAATATGATCTCAAGTTACCAAGTTATAAGAGTTTATTGAAACAATCTCATTGCCTTCCGAGATTGTTTATGATTATGCTAAATTTAACGAAATATTATTCTCCATCTCTCAAGAAAATTCAATAATTTTATTCTCATTTATGTACTCAAGATATATCCATGTATTAGAACCATTTTACCACTCTTTGGTACTTAATATAATTAATAAAATGTTTTTAAGAAAATTCTGACAGTATTTCTCATTTCGGTCAGAAATATGTTTTTTTTTAAAAACCATGATTTAAAAAATGCTTGTAAAACTTTTACATGATTATTTCATAAGTTTTAAAGAAAAAAGGTTTAAAAAAAAATCAATATTTATTTATAAGTTTTTAATGTTATTTCCAAAGAATTTTTTTAAAAAATGTTGTCAAGTTTTCTTTTAAAGTCTTCAAAGAATTTTCAAATAAAAATGTTTTTAAATTGTGTTGAAGATTATTTTAAGAGTTTTCATGGAAAAAATATTTCAAAATTATTCCAAGTCTTATTTATATGTTTTCAACAAAATTTCTATGAAAATTATTTTCAAATGGTTTTATGAATTACAATCCTTTTTCAAAGAAGAAAGGATATTTTTCTCAAGAAATGTTTTTTGAAAGATATATAAAAATTATTTTACATATAATATAACATCTTTTGATGTTACTCATTCCTTTATAGGAAATTATTTGAAGGTTCCATTCATATTCTTTCTTTGAATGGTTATTCTTTATGTCACGGTCTTTATGAAACCCATTTTTCTTTCATATGTTATATGTTTATGAAATTGGTTTCTCTTTCATGGGTTATATTTTATGAAATCTGTTTCACTTTAATGGGTTATATATTTATGAAATCTATTTATAGTTCACGATTTATATGTTTATGAAATCTATTTACTTTTCATGGATTATTATTTTGATGGAATAATTATGAAACCCGTATCCTTTTCCATAGTTTATTATATGATTACATATTTATGATACCTATTTCATTTCATGGGTTATGATATGATTACTTAAGATTTTGTGACACATGTATGTATGAAATAATTATATGTTGTGTGGGACCTATATCTCCATATAATGAATTGGGTAAATATTTATATCTTACAAGATAGACATGGTTGTAATGAGCTGTGAACTTGGTTCAGTATTATAGGACTGGAATGAGGGTTGAACTCATTTCAGTAATATAAGGCTGTAATGGGGTGTGAACCCAGTTCACTAAAGGACTTCTTCCACTATGATGGACTTGGAGGTAATGCCTTATCTACTATGAAAATAATTATATATTCTTATGTGTCTTCTAGAATTCCATGTTTTATTCCTATGTTATGATTTCATAGCATATGTACTTTACTTTCTTATGATTCATGTCCTATGAACTGCTAAGATTTATAACCTGACTCATGTATATCATCTTTTATATACATGGTATGATCTCCAATTTTCATGATTATGTTCTCATGACCTAATACTCATGAGTATGATTACACATCTCCCTTTTTTACCCTTAGTGAGCATTTTAGCTCACACCTTTTTGTGTTTTTCCCCATGTTATGAAGATATGTATTATGTTTGATGTGTATAAGAAGGGTAATAGTCAAGGAGAACCTAGTTGAAGATAATGTATCTCACTTATGTATCAAAGATTATGTTTCCATGTTACCAAAGTCACTATACTAGTACGGTATTTGAGAATCAGTTTGTATAATGTTTTAATTATTTTGGAAATGTTATGTAGTGTTAATGTATGAAAAGAGGGGGTCACTATATTTAGTATCAGGGTAAATTTTTAGTTAACCTTTGTATGCTAGGATAAGAAAAACATAGTGAGAACCCTAAGGACATTTCTAGGGATATGTCTAAGGATAAGGATAAGTATAGGAAAATAATTTGGAATTTTGGTAAAGGATAGAGTGAGTGGTTTCCTAGAAATAAATACATTCCTAGCTAATACAAGTGGATTTGGGTCTAGAACAAATGTTTATAAGGGTAACAACTCTGATAAGATGTTTCAATCCTCACTTAGGGTAATCTAGTACATGACAATGGACCTTGCTGCACAACTGGTTTGACACTCTTGGGGGACATGCTTAGAGAATTCAAAAACTCTTCATGAACCATTATAATGGATTTAAAAATGTAACGCCCCGACCCCAGCTACCCAGAGTCGGTGAATTACTTATTGACATTGGCATGATCACAAAAGATCATGTCTCGAAAGACAGATTAGTTTAGTAGCCTTGGAAACACTAGATACATTCATAAATGCTACATTACATCATAAAGTGAAAAACTACAACAACAAAGTCTCCATAGTCCACACTCATATCCTCTTCTGACTATCCCTGTAGGTCATT
This sequence comes from Viscum album, assembly GCA_963277665.1. Taxonomy (NCBI): domain Eukaryota; kingdom Viridiplantae; phylum Streptophyta; class Magnoliopsida; order Santalales; family Viscaceae; genus Viscum; species Viscum album. The sequence goes on from OY728143.1 coordinate 1,634,062,382, forward strand.
CATAAAATACTTCTTCACATCCTGGAGAATATTAAAACATTGAAAGGGGAGAGCTCAGATGCTCAGTAAGGATAACAATATAGCGGAAGCTTTCATCAATAAACATAAACATTTAAGGCAATGTATAACTAAAACAAAAGCATTTTAAACATGAACTTCAACATAATATGAAAAATGTAAAATGAGATAATTCCATTCACTTCTTCACATGGATATTCTACTGGTCGAATAATCACATGCAATATCAATAACCACTTTATAATGATGGAATGCATAATGCCAGACATTCTGAAACATTTTGTCAAGGCCTCGGCCAAGACGTCTAAAATGATTAAGGCCTCGGCCAAAACCATAAATCAAATTGGGAAAGGGCCTTGGCCAATTCCACGTTTAGTTGTCTCATGAGACCTACCGATGCATCGAGGAGCTATAGCGGGCTCCACCCATCACTTTTTATGTCCAATTCATTCCTCATATGAATAGGTTTAAACATATCATAAACCATAACATAATCGTATCACATAAAACATGCATAAAGGAAACATAACATTTCCACATTTCAATCACAATATATCAATACATCACATTGATATAATAAAAACGCTTTCAAAACCATTTTCAATACCAAAATAAAAGAAAGTTAAAACTTTGTATTTATTTTTCATTTAAAAAAATGATGGCTTGTAGAGGAAGCCGAAACTCAAATAATGGTCACGGCGGTGGAGAAGTCATTGTCGCCGCATAATTACAGAAATAAAAACATTCCCTTTTTGTTGTTTAGTAAAACGCTTCATATAAAAAAGATTCCTTTTGAATAAACGTAAAATCCAAAGGGGTTTATACACCGTATAAAAGAAAATTGTGTATAAAACCAAATATGCCTCAATGAAAGGAGATTGAGACGAAGTCCTTAAAAGATCATTTTTAGAATATAATAGATCCATTATGTGTATTCACTATAGGTACACATATAGAAATTAAAAATACAAAATAGGACATAATAATATCATGACATAATTTGAAAGTAGGAGATTAACCCAAAGAATGGAAATTGGGTTAAGAAGTTCCCTTACCTTGCGTCTTGTCCTGACTCGACCATTCTTTAACCTACTGAATAATAAACTAGAGTTAATTTATATTTACTTAAGAACCTTTTTTATGTTCATTATTCCATTTATATCCCTTATTACCATGTTATGAAGATTATGTAATTATTTGAGTTAATAACGGTCGTTTTGTCGATCTTAGGTACTTCAGTCAAAAATAAAATTCTTATAATTACAAGTTGTTCATGTGGTGATATATCCATTATATCCAGAATTATATTCATGATATAGATATCATATATCTCATATATATCAAGTATATACATGCATTTATAATATTTCATAACGTTTAGAGGTAAGAAATGAAATGCACCATTCATGGAGACGGTAAGCCATACGTACGCATGAACACTACTTTCATTTCTATTTCATATTTAATGAAATCATAATGATATAAAGGTATATTATAATTCCAGTATAACATCATATATAATATCATTTACTCCATCCTTTATACATCCCACATATGGTATTAACGATTCAAATCACTTTGAGGGGGCGGTAGTCCGCACTTCCTAAAATGAAAATACCATGTTTACCTATAATGAAAATAATAAAGGTATGTAATAAATGAAAAATACAGAACCTTAAGTAAAACATAAACATATTATATATCATTTATAAATATAGTGACATCTTAATGGCCACCTTTGAAGGTGTTTTATTAGAGTTGAACAATCATCGTTTCGTGAGGCAGAAATTCACCATCCACAAAAACCGTATGTTCTTTAACCATTAGATGTAGGTGTGTGTAAGTGTAGATCGAATCCTTATTATAACAACATCCTAGTATATTGAGGATACTGGTGTTGTTACAAAAGAAATGAATAAAAAGTGTTTAGGGGTTTGCAGAAGAAAAATAAAACAAAACAACATTAGAGAAGACATTACCTCAAAATCGGGTAACTCTTTTTGATTTTAGCCAAAGGCTTCCTTGGGAAGCGTTCTGCCCAAAGTGAGGCTTCTAGGAGTAAGAGGGGAAGTTGGGAGAGTATTTGGGTAGAGTTTTTCCGATCAAAATGGCTTGAATGTGTGAATGAGGTGGTAGAGGTGGGGGCCTTTTATAAGAGGAGAGGAGGGGCACTCTTGGAAAGTAAGGATATTTTACATTATTATACAATGATTTTCGGATTCTAAAGTTCCCACACTTATATAGTTCGAGGATAAGGTGATAAGGGTTTGAAATCCACCCATACAATAGGTTTTGGACATGTTTAGGTCTTAGATATTACAATATCTTTCCATTTTATTTAAATCGTTAAATAATGATGTCATCGTTGCGTCATCATGATGTCATAAATAATTTAATTTATTTAATGTCTAAAAATTATACAAAAATACTATGATGTAGGAAATATTTTTATCTTTCCAATTACTATTTATAGTCAAAACTATGACTTTTATAACCCCATGTAAAAATTGTTTTAGTAAAACATTTCATGTTTGTGTCATTTTTTACTTTAACATTAAATAAAAGGTATTTATGTCATTTTCCAACTAAAGTGGCTCCATGGGGTCCCCAAGTTGACCCATGGATTTTCTTGGTCGTCCATGGAACATCCAATGAGGGTAGGACATGTGTCAAGCTCATCTCATATTATTAAAACATTATTTTTACCTTAAACTACACTAATTACCTCTAATCGCGATTAAGAACTTAAAAGTTACTATTCACCGAAAATTATTTCAATCTCATTGAACCACATTTTACTTCTTAATGACAACCATGTATGTTGGATTTTTGAAAATCAAAACACAGAAGTGGTAATGTTTTATTTAAACGAAACATCAGTTTTTTAACTACCACTTAGTGGTTTCACTATTCATCAAAAATTGAAGTTTTTCAGAACAATACCAATATTTCACCCTAAGCTATAATTGATATTCTGAATTAAAAAATGATGTCTATTTTAAAAAATTCAAAACATATAAGTTGCATTAATTAATTTTATAATTAATTCCCGCTGTCACAACAAATAGCGTGTTTTTAAGAAACAATTTATATCAAAAGATTGTCAATTGTTTATGTCCAATTTCAATGTTAAATTAATTCTAATGACCACCATTGGATAAAATGGTAAAAATATATTCTAATTATACTTTAAAACCACTCAATAGTATAACTTATCACTATAAATTATTTTGATTAAAAAAGTTGTTTTAAGTATTTTTCACTATTCATAAAAATTTGGAAGTTCTCAGAAAATTACAAAAAATTCAACATAGGCTAATTTCAATATTAGGAATAGAAAAATTAAGTCCATATATAAAATTTCTATAAATTTAAAAAGTGGTTATTACTATTCATAACGGCTACTTTGATTAGTTGCGGTGTATTAGAACTCGAAGTTGTGTACAGTGCAAGCTATTGCATTATTGAATGAGAAGCATATCATGGAAGCTCGGGGTGTTACATTCTCCCCTCCTTCAATAAATTGCGTCCTCGCAATTTGAAATTTTTCTTTGAAAATAAAAGGTTGAAAAGAGAAAATACCTTTGTGGAAAACCGACATCGGAAATAAGATTAATAAAATTTAGCCTTAATAAGAGGGAAATGGAAATGAAAAAGTCACCACCCAATTATGATCTCGATTAGGAGAACATTGGTGGCAATTAGAGACATATAATTGGAGGAAAAACTTAAATATATATAGGGAGTGATTCAGGTTATCAATCACAATCAACTTTCAAATTGAGGGCCTCAAATCCTTCAATCTATGTTGATTTAAAATATCATCAGTTCAACAAGACATAAGGTATTAGGATAACACATTTTTTTGTTTTAATATCCCTTTACTAAATTTTAAGAATTAATTTATTCATTGAATAAGAGATATGTATATATATATATATATATTTATGCTTGACAATTAGAGTTTCAACCTTGAACTCATCTTTCACTCAAAAAGATAACAGAACTCAAAAATATTCTATTTATCATAATTGTATAAGGTTCCAAATATTACCACATACCATTCAGATTAGAAAAACTATTTTGTAATAACCAGGGACTTCCTGTAGGCTAGTGGTAGGAAATAAAGGCCTGTCGCACTATGGTTGTGGGTTCGATTCCTGCTGCTTTGTCCGACACGACGGGTTATGCCCCACCCTGCAAGTTGTCCTTTTCCTAAAACTATAGTATTATAATATTCCAAAAATAATCTTCGTAAATTTTTTAACCTTAAACAATACTATCCAAATATCAACTTAATCCACTCCATCCTTTATAGTTATCCAAAAATACTTTTGTCCAACTCACATTCCAGATTTTATGAGGAAGGTAAACATAATGAAGCTCCTTTTTTTCTGCGTAACAACATGTGAACACCTTCATCATGTATTCTTTTAAAACACTACAACATACTGTATTACCATAAATTTTTATTGATTACATTCATGATCCCTTATTCCTTATAGAAAACTAGATATACTCCTTCTATCCAAAAATGTATACAAATCATTAATCAGTTTCAAGGATGTTAAGAATATCCAACATAATTTATCCGAATCAATCATGTCTTATTCCAAAGTCACTATCTCGGTATCAGAACCATATTATGGTTTATCTTTCTCTCAACCATATATTTTCCAAAAATTTAACCTACTGTAGAGTCACTTTTCTTGGTTCCACAAAATCTCAAGTCCTAGATGAAATAGTACTGCAGTACAATCCTTATATACTCCATAATTATAATAACCAGTACATCATTGATACAACACTCAAATTACAAAATTCTTTAATAACAACATAAGAACTCTAATCATTCCTCCTCATATATGGTAGTATCATAACTTTATTATTATCCAATAACATCATTTGGGGCATACTCTGATGATTTGAACATTGGTTTGCATAGTGTCCCCACTCCTTGCAGATGAAGCATTGTACATTTGAAACCTTTTTCTTACCCTTGTAGTCACGCACTTGGTGTCCTTTTTCTCCACACTTATAACAAACTCCCATTCCCTTCAGGCAAATTCCAATGTGTTTCTTCCCACAGTTATCACATATTGGAAAATTCTTCTTTTCTCTCGTCCCTTTATCCATCATTCTCTCTTCCATCCTTTTCTTCTCTTTCATCCCTTCAAATCCATAAGACTCAGAGAATTATCTACTTATCTTATTAACACATGATACTATTTCTTCATATGCTGATAAAACATGGGAGAATATTTCCCTTCTAAATGTTGGCTTAATACCATGAAATATATGATCCTTCTTACTCTTTGGATCATACGTATTGATGGAGTTCACATTCCTTCTGCTGGGCACCATTTCTATACAATGTCATAAACTAGGTTAGTTTATGAATCGAAATACATAATAACAAACTTGAAAACACTTATAATAAATTGAACTATTTATGGATATAATCCATAATCATAAAAAATGTTTTCTTTTAGGAAGTATATACTCATAACCCTTTATAGTGGTTTGTAAAGAAAATGTGAATTATCCTAAGCATATCCCCCGGGAGTGTCGTAACCAAGAGTGCAGCAAGGCCCGTTGTCATGCACCAGTTCCCGTTTGAGTCTAGCTCAAAGTGGTGTTTTCGGGTTTTACCCCTAGGTACATCTATACCAGAGCCGCCTCTACCTGCTCGTATCCAGACAGGGATGTATTGCTCGGAAAACTCACAAAATCTCTACAATAACAAAATTCTAGGAAGTTCTTCTATACTAATCCTCAAAGTCTATCTTTGGGATATGTAATCTAATCAGAGTTTATCTAAATCTAGCTTCCAAGGTTAGAATAAAATGCCTCTGATACCAACTGTAACGCCCCGACCCCAGCTACCCATAGTCGGTGAATTACTTCTTGACATTGGCATGATCACAAAAGATCAAGTCTCGAAAGACAGATTAGTTTAGTAGCCTTGGAAACACTAGATACATTCATAAATGATACATTACATCATAAAGTGAAAAACTACAACAACAAAGTCTCCATAGTCCACACTCATATCCTCTTCTGACTATCCCTGCAGGTCATTCATAAAATACTTCTTCACATCCTGAAAAATATTAAAACATGGAAAGGGGTGAGCTCAGATGCTCAGTAAGGATAACAATATAGCGAAAGCTTTCATCAATAAACATAAACATTTAAGGCAATGTATAACTAAAAAAAGCCTTTTAAACTTGAACTTCAACATAATATGGAAAAAGTAAAATGAGATAATTCCATTCACTTCTTCACATGGATATTCTACTGGTCGAATAATCACATCAATATCAATAACCACTTCATAATGATGGAATGCATAATTCCAGACATTTTGAAACATTTTGTCAAGGCCTCGGCCAAGTCGTCTAAAATGATTAAGGCCTCGGCCAAAACCATAAATCAAATTGGGAAAGGGCCTCCGCCAATTCCACGTCTAGTTTTCTCATGAGACCTACCGATGCATCGAGGAGCTATAGCGGGCTCCACCCGTCACTTGTTATGTCCAATGCATTCCTCATATGAATAGGTTTAAACATATCATAAACCATAACATAATCGTATCACATAAAACATGAATAAAGGAAACATAACATTTGCACATTTGAATCACAAGATATCAATACAGCACATTGATATAATAAAAACGCTTTCAAAACCATTTTCAATACCAAAATAAAAGAAAGTTAAAACTTTGAATTTATTTTTTATTTAAAAAAATGATGGCTTGTAGAGGAAGCCAAAACTCAAATAATGGTCACGATGGTGGAGAAGTCATTGTCTCCGCATAAGTACGAAAGAAAAACATTCCCTTTTTGTCATTTAGTAAAATGCTTCGTATAAAAAAGATTCCTTTTGAATAAACGTAAAAGTCAAAGGGGTTTATACACCGTATAAAAGAAAATTGTGTATAAAACCAAATATGCCTCAATGAAAGGAGATTGAGACGAAGTCCTTAAAAGATAATTTTTAGAATGTAATAGATCCATTATGTGTATTCACTATAGGTAAACATAAAGAAATTAAAAATACAAAATAGTACATAATAATATCATGACATAATTTGAAAGTAGGAGATTAACCCAAAGAATGGAAATTGGGTTAAGAAGTTCCCTTACCTTGCATCTTGTCCTGACTCGACCGTTCTTTAACCTCCTGAATAATAAACTAGAGTTAATTTATATTTACTTAAGAACCTTTTTCATGTTCATTATTCCTTTTATATCCCTTATTACCATGTTATGAACATTATGTAATTATTTAAGTTAATAACGGTCGTTTGGTCGATCTTAGGTACTTGAGTCAAAAATAAAATTCTTATAATTACAAGTTTTTCATGTGGTGATATATCCATTATATCCAGAATTATATTCATGATATAGATATCATATATCTCATATATATCCAGTATATACATGGATTTATAATATTTTATAACTTTTAGAGGTAAGAAATGAAATGCACTATTCATGGAGACGGTAAGCCGTTTCTATTTCATATTTAATGAAATCATAATGATATAAAGGTATATTATAATTCCAGTATAACATCATATATAATATCATTTACTCCATCCTTTATACATCCCACATATGGTATTAACGATTCAAATCACTTTGAGGGGGCGGTAGTCCGCACTTCCTAAAATGAAAATATCACGTTTACCCATAATGGAAATAATAATGGTATGCAATAAAGGAAAAATACAAAACCTTAAGTAAAACATAAACATATTATATATAATTTATAAATATAGTGACATCTTAATGGCCACCTTTGAAGGTGTTTTATGAGTTTTGAACAATCATCATTTCGTGAGGCAGAAATTCGCCATCCACAGAAACCGTATGTTCTTTAACCATTATATGTAGGTGTGTGTAAGTGTATCTTGAATCATTGTTATAACAACATCCTAGTATATTGAGTATACTGGTGTTGTTACAAAAGAAATGAATAAAAAGTGTTTAGGGGTTTGGAGAAGAAAAATAAAACAGAACAACATTAGAGAAGACATTACCTCAAAATCGGGTAACTCTTTTTGATTTGAGCCAAAGGCTTCTTTGGGAAGAGTTCTGCCCAAAGTGAGGCTTCTAGGAGTAATAGGGGGAAGTTGGGAGAGTATTTGGGCAGATGATGGCCGAGCCAAATGACTTGAATGTGTGAATGAGTTGGTAGAGGTGGGGGCCTTTTATAAGAGGAGAGGAGGGGCACTCTTGGAAGGTAAGGATATTTTACATTATTATACAATGATTTTCGGATTATAAAGGTCCCAAACTTATATAATTCAAGGATAAGGTGATAAGGGTTCGAAAGCCACCCATCCAATAGGTTTTGGACATGTTTAGGTCTTAGATATTACATTATCTTTCCATTTTATTTAAGTCGTTAAATAATGAGGCCATCGCTGCATCATCATGATGTCATAAATAATTTAATTTATTTAATGTCTAAAAATTATAAAAAAAATAATATGATGTAGGAAATCTTTTTATATTTCCAATGATTATTTATAGTCAAAACTATGACTTGTATAACCCCATGTAAAAATTGTTTTAGTAAAACATTTCATGTTTGTGTCCTTTTTTACTTTAACATTAAATAAAAGGTATTTATGTCATTTTCCAACTAATGTGGCTCCATGGGGTCCCCAAGTTGACCCATGGATTGTCTTGGTCGGCCATGGAACATCCAATGAGGGTAGGACATGTGTCAAGCTCTTCTCATATTATTAAAACATTATTTTTACCTTAAACTACACTAATTACCTCTAATCGCGATTAAGAACTTAAAAGTTACTATTCACCAAAAATTATTTTAATCTAATTGAACCACATTTTACTTCTTAATGACAACCATGTATGTCGGATTTTTGAAAATCAAAACACAGAAGTGGTAATATTTCATTTAAACAAAAAATCAGTTTTTTAAGTACCACTTAGTGGTTTCACTATTCATCAAAAATTGAAGTTTTTCAGAACAATGCCAAAATTTCACCCTAAGCTATAATTGATATTCCGAATTAAAAAATGATGTATATTTTACAAAATTCCAAACATATATGTTGCATTAATTAATTTTATAATTAATTCCCGCTGTCACAACAAATAGTGTGTTTTTAAGAAACAATTTATATCAAAAGATTGGCAATTGTTTATGTCCAATTTCAATGTTAAATTAATTATAATGACCACCATTGGATAAAATGGTAAAAATATATTCTAATTATACTTTAAAACCACTCAATAGTATAACTTATCACTATAAATTATTTTGATTAAAAAAGTTGTTTTAAGTATTTTTCACTATTCATAAAAATTTGGAAGTTCTCAGAAAATTACAAAAAATTCAACATAGGCTAATTTCAATATTAGGAATAGAAAAATGAAGTTTATATATAAAATTTCTATAAATTTAAAAACTGGTTATTACTATTCATAATGACTACTTTGATTAGTTGCGGTGTGTTAGAACTCAAAGTTGTGTACAATGCAAGCAATTGCATTATTGAATGAGAAGCGTATCATGGAAGCTCGGGGTGTTACAAAAAATATGTTATCTATGAATAACCTAGGATAAAACTACGGTGTCATAGAATAAAGAAGGTTTCATAATTTAGAAATACTCTAAGTGACTTTTTATGATTATGTGGTTCCTCACTATGATAACTATTACTTAATCTATTCTTTTTGTTTTAGTTACTGGATGGAAATTAAAAAATTGTGTTAATGGTGATTGATACAGACAATGCAATGATTTTCCTTCAGGGAAACTGAATGATATGCGATATGGAATGAAAAACCTCATTGATATTCTCACACAATTTTCTCAAGCTATGAATCATGGTGGACTTCAAAATGAGAAAAGGAGGGAACAACATTCTATTGATTATTTCTTGGGGAAACATCCACCTTATTTCAGAGGGTCTTCTAATCTGCTTCTTTCTGAATAATGGATCAGTAATATTGAAAATATATTCTCTCTTATTTAGTGTTTGGAGAAAGATAAAGTCATTTTGGATGTTTATCAGTTATAAGGTAAAGCAGACCAATTATGGACTCTAACTAAGAATATAAGGTAGCAATATGAGATTTACTTCCTGAATGGCCTTAAGGCCTTACTTTTTATTGATTTTTGATAACCCCCCTTTCAAGGGATGAGGGGGACACTTAAAAGGCCCATAGGCTTAGAGATTACATTTCTTGTAGGCCTGAAGACATTACTTGACCCATAGGTCTTAAGAAAATCATACAGACTATGACTACTTGAAACCACCCCTACCCAGCATCTGCATTGTGATTATATCTCCACATTTTCATGGCTGTTCAGCTACCTGTCATGTGCAGAGATGCACAAGCATGGTACTGATGAAAATTCCATGCCCTCTCATTCTTCCAAATCCATTAGCTCTACTATGGTGGATATGCCAAGCTCTTGAATCATCTTCTAGGGATGGTTCCTTATAGAATCTATCTATGAATCAGAATATTAGGTTGCCTTGAAGGACTTGAGGTGGCCCAAAGGCCTTAAAGTGGCCTGAAAGCCTTACTGACCTGAAGGCATGGGTGGCCCGAAGGCCTTAAGGACTCCAAGCCCAAACCGGTGGCCCAAGGTGAATAGTTCCGACTGTTACAATACCAAAAATTGCCTGCTATAGTACCTTCTACAATACCTAATACAGTACCTCCTATAGTACTGCTACAGTACCGAAATTATGCCTCCACCTAGTTTTGAACCTGGGACTTGTGGATGAACTTAGAGAGACCTCACCAACTGGGATGAGGCTCATGTGCTGGGAAGAGATCAAGAACTTATTTTTCAACAATTACTGTCTTAAAATTCTTTATACCAAGGTAGAGAAAGAGTTCCTTGAGTTAAAGAAAAGGGAAGATTAATATGTTGTTATCTATGTGTCCAATTTCACAAGACATGCGAGGTATGATTCAAGAATTATCATCCAACCTGAAAGTAAAGTTGATAGGTTCTTTAGTGGCTTAATGAAAAGTCTGAGAAGGGATTTTTCCCTAAGATACTTTAGTATCTATGAATATATTGTGAGTTGAAAAATAAAGTTTAAAATTTAGTTTGGAGTCACCTATCAACCTCATGGTTTTGAAAAGAATAGAAATATGGAGTTCAAAGTAATTTATACAAACAATGGAGAAACAAATATGAGTTTTTCTTTATTCTCTATGTGTTGGAAGAAGTATGAAGGAAATTTCCTTAAGGGGTTTAATATGTGTTTTATGTATGGAAGGAAGGCCATGGGGAAACTGATTATCAAAATTATGGGAAGGAGTTATCTAAAAATGATAATGGAGAGAAATATGCACAGAATGAACCTCCCACGATTCATTGCTAAAATTGTAAGGAGAATGGACATTATGCTAACCACTACCCACACCTAAGGTCTGGTGATGATGATCGACATCAATAACCTCTTAAGTTTGGGGATAAGGAGAAATCTTATGAAATAACAATTTATAATGAGGGGTGAGATAATGATGTGATGAAAGGTACACTTACCATCCACTCTATAACTAAAAATGCCATATTTCATTCTAGATATAACCAATATTTCATATGTGAAGAATTCTATTAGGGTGTTATGATTTCACCAAAACAATTAGATGTGCAATTAGAAGTGAAAACCCCTAATGGTACGATGATTGCATGTCATGTCTACAATTCCTCTCTGATTGAAGTTTGTGGTAATGTTCTTCCTGTAAATCTTATCATTCTTCCTTTGGTTGAATTTGATTTCATATAAGGCATGGATTGGATTTATCTACATAAATACCATATCAACTGTCAAGTAAGGGATGTTATTTTTGATATTTCAAACTCTTCTATGATAATTCATCAAAGTGATGATAAGTATGAACTTCCTGTGGATATTACATCCATTTAATGGGACTTAATTCCCATTCAGAAGGGTTTTTTTATCTTAAATGGTTGTTGAGAAAATTTAAATCTGTGATATGCCTATTATTCAGGATTTTTTGGATGTCTTTTTGAAATAGTTTCGTATCCTTACACGAAAATGAAAAGTTGAGTTATCAATATAAATCATACATAGTTCCACACCAATTTCAAAGGATCCTTATATATTGGATTATATTGAGTTGCATTAATTGAAGAAGAAAATACAAGAAAACCTTGATAAGGTATTCATTTGGACAAGTGTGTCACCATGGGGTTCACCAGTTCTTTTTAACAAAAATAAAGAGGGATCAATGTGACTTTATATTGATTATTTGGAGTTGAAAAAGATCATGATCAATAATCAACATCCTCTCGCCCGTATTGATGACTTGTTTGATCAATTTCACAGAGCACAATACCTTTTTAAGATTGACCTTTGTTATGGATATCATCAATTGAAGGTCAATAAAGAGGATACACCTAAGATGAAATTACATACAAGGTATGGGGACCTTGAATATATAATGATTCCTTTTCGTCTTACTAATGTCCATTCCATATTTATGGATTTAATGGATAGAGTCTTTAGATATTACATTGACCAATTTGTGGTAGTATTTCTAGATGATATTATTTTCTATTAAAAGATAATGTAAGAGCATGAAGATCACTTTAGAATTGTACTAAAGACCCTAATAAAAAAGAAGATATATTAAAAATTTACAAAGTGTGAATTTTGGATGCAAAAGTTTTCATTTTTTGGGTCACATAATCTCAAGAGATGGTATAACAGTTGATCCATCAAAGAAAGAGGTAATTGAATGTTGGACTAGACCAACTATAATGATTGAGATCCACAGATTTCTTGGTTTAGATAGATATTATCAACTGTCTGTGGATATTTTCTCACAACTATCTAATCTTCTGACCAAGTTAACTAAGAAGGGTTTAGAGTTTCTCTAGACAGATGAATGTGAGGAAAATTTCAAGGAACCAAAGAGAAGGTTAGTCAGTGATCCTGTTATTACATTACCCTATAGTGAATAAGGGATTGTAATTTATAGCGATACATCCAAGAAGGGATTGGGATGTTTTCTTATGATGAATAACATGGTTATCCCTTATGCCTTGTGATAGTTGAAGATTCATGAAAAAAATTACAAAACTCATGATTTGGAGTTAGCAACGGTAATTTTTACATTAAAGATACGGAGGAATTATATTTATAGATAAAAGTGTGATATATATATATATTGACCATAAAAGTATGAAATATATATTCACACAAAATAAGTTTAACATGCTCTAGAGAATATGGTTAGAGTTGATAAAAAATTATGACTGTTCAATACATTATCACACTAGGAAAGTGAACAAGGTGGATGGTGCTTTAAGTCAACATGATCATGCTATCTTATCCATGATGGGGATCACAAAAGATCCAATATTTCTAGATTTGTAAATTATGGATCTAGAAATCTTGAATGAAGGTAAAAATATTATCTTTTTGAAATGAATGTTAAATCCTTTATCCTAGTGAAGATTAAAGAGGCAGAGAAGGAAGATGATGAGGTAAAAAATAAAGTAAAAAGTGTTCATGAGTTTAACCTTGATCAGGATAGAATGATATGGTTCATGAACCACGTATGTGTTCCTTCTATACGAGATTTGAAGAAGGATCTGTTAGAGGAATCTCGTAGTTCTTTATTCTCTATTAATCCTGGAAGTATAAAAATGTATAAGGACTTAAAAGAATAATTTTGGTGGGATGAAATAAAAGAGAGATGTCATATAGTTTGTATCTTAGTGTTTGTTATGCCAATAAGTTAAGTTTGATAGACAAAAGTTAAATGGGATCTTCCATCCATTACCTATCCTAGAATGGAAATGAGAAAACATCACTATGGATTTGGAATTGGAATACCCAAAACCTATAAAGGGTTTAATTCTATATGGGTGGTAGTCGATCGCCTTAACAAGTCAACACACTTCATTTCTATTAGGGAAGACTTATCACTAGATCATCTTTCCATGATATACATTAATGAAGTGGTAAGGTTGCCTAGAGTACCACATTCCATTGTATCTGATCAGGATATGAGGTTTACCTCAATGTTTTGGTGAAGTATTCAGCAATCACTAGAAATATAATTGATTTTCAACACTAATTATCATTTTTAGATAGATTTCCATTCTGAAAGAATAATTCAAACCCTAGAGGGTATGTTGTGATATTATTCTCTGGATTTCAAAGGTGGTTGGGATCAACACCTCCCTCTAGTTGATTTTTCTTATAATAATAGATTTCAATCAATAATTCATATAGAACCTTATGAAGACCTTTATTGTAATAAATTTAGATATCCAACATTTTGGGATAAAGTTGGATAAAGAAAGATATTAGGACCTGAGATCACTAAAGAAATTGCAGAGAAGGTTAGAAACATTTAGTAGCATATCAAGGAAGCACAAAGTCGATAAGAAATTTACACTGATAACCATCATCATGATCTAGAATTTGAAGTTGGTGAAAATGTGTTTCTATGAATCTCACCCTATATGAAGTTTATGAGAATCAAGAATAAATGGAAACTAATCCCTAACTATATAATTTTCTTTGATATTCTTGATCATATCAGGATGGAAGCCTATTATCTGTAACTTCTTACAAATCTCTCTCAATTCCATGATATGTTCTGTGTATCTATCTTGAGGAAGTTCATACATGACCCTTCAGATGTACTAAAATTAGAGGTCATACCGCTAGAGAATGATCTGTCTTATGAATAATAACTAGTTGAAATTATGGACTAATCAGTGAAAGTTCTATAAAGCAAGACCACTCACCTGGTAAAAGTTTTGTGGAGAGATCACCAATTAGAGGAAGCTATGTGGGAACTTCAGTATATAATGAATCAGAATTATCCTCATATAATTTTACTCTAGTGACAAATTTCGAGGGTGAAATTCATTTTAAAAAGGATAGAATGTAACACCTCGAGTTTTTATGAACCTTTTTTTTCTCTGGAATAAATTAAATTTTCATTTATTTGATACAATTAACTAAGTAAAACATTAATTTCACATGAAACCGACTTTTCATACATTACACAAAACATTTATTTTGTGTACGTTACACGGAATAAGGACTTGACATATGCTACATGCAACACCGATGTTTCAACAAAACATCATTTTATTGTTATAATTATTTAAATGAGATAATTATAACCTAGCCATTAAAATTACTTATATGAATAGTAATAAATAATTTTAAAAGATTTTTTTATAATTGTTTTATATAAATAAAATATATCGATAATGAAAGATATGATTTTTGTTAAAGTCCTTTTATGTTTAAAAATATCATTTTCTCGAATGAACTGATTTTGGTGTCCTTTTGTGAAAAATAATAAAAATTAATTTTAGACACATTTATAAATATAATTTAATAAAAAAAACTTTATTTTTGAATTTAAAAATTCAAAATTATCTCAGGGTGAATTGTTTCTAATTTTTTGAGAAACATCATTTTTGAATGAATAGTGAAAAAAACCAGATATTAATTCAAAACTAATTTTTCATCTAATTTATTTATAAGTTTAAATTATATTTTTTGAAAGTTTAATTAGAATATATTTTATCAATTAAAACAATGTGGGTAATTTTAACCAATTTCACATTGAAATTTGATCGAAAAATTTAGCAAACTTTTGATCATTTTTTACATTAAAAACCCACATTGTCAACCTGACTGCAGGATTAATTTTAAATAAATTTATGCCACTTATGTGATCATAATTTGGAAAAATGGATTCCATATTTTTAATCATTATAATTTTTAATTTATAATAAGGTCAACTTAGTTTTTGGAAAGAAGAATTAGTTAAAGTAATTAAAATAATTTACATCGATTAATTTAAAATTAAGCTTAACTTATGAATAAAACCTTAAATTTAAGACCCAAAATGAATTATAAACTAGTCCAAAACCCATTTTATTGAAATTATTAGGCCACTTAATTTCCATCATTGAGATTTTTTTTTGGTTTTTTTATAAATTGTTTTAGGTAAAAACGTAGGTACTCCTAACTTGTTTTTAAAAAATCCAAGTGAGCCCTTTCTTTTCCCTATAAAAGGCTACCAACTATAACTCTTCTTTAAAAATATCAAACCTCATAGGTTATGAAAATATATTCTCAATAAATTTTAAAAAATCCCTATATTCCTTATTTAAGCCTCTCTTTGGGCATAATTTCTTCCAAGTAAGCCATTTGGCATAAACCAAAAGGAGTTACTTAATTAAGAGGTAACATCTTCTCTCAAGCTCCTTTCTTTTATTTTATTTCTCCACCTCCTCCACTATATTTATTCCATGATTGTATAAAAAGAATTATCCTCAATATAATAGGATTTTATTATTCTATGGTTTCAACCTACACTTACACACACCTCCATCTAATGGGTAATGAACATACTATTTACGTGTACGACAAACTACCGCCTCACTAACAGATGCTTGTTCAATTTTCATTTACCACCTATCATGGTGGAAATTATTATTGAAAATATATTTATATATTTAATATATTATATTTATTATATCTTTAATCTTATTTATTAATTTTACAACACATATATGTTTTCTTTCCATTTGGTGTAATATGATAATTTTAGTTGAGGAAGTGTGGACTACCGCCCCTCAAAGCGATGTGATTCATTCACACACTTCATAGGATTTATTAAGGATGGGTTCAATGAAATTATATAATATATATGATATAATAATGCTACTTTAATAATTATATATATACATATATATATACACACATATTTCATTTATCTTCTTTCTTTAAATAAGATAATTAAAACGGAAACAAAGTTCATGCATACGTATGACTTACCGTCTCCATGAACAGTGTATTCCATTTTATACCTTTATATTTTATAGATTATTATAAGAATCATATAATGAATATAAATTATATTTATATCACGGTTTAAATTATTGAATAATTATATAATTATAAGGACCAATGATATAACAAATTAGGACACATGTGAAAAACAATGTGAATATTACCTGAAGTAAAACCATAACATAGGATTGTTAACAAGAGGGTAATATAATGTCATTATAAAAAATATATGGTATTAGATATAATAATATGGTTATGTAAAATATGTATAATAAACTTATATTTATTATATGGATATTTTGAATGGGTACGATGAGAGTCAAGACCCAAGGTAAGGGGATTTCATCTCACTATTTATTTTTGTGAGATATAAGATTTATTTACCACCCATTACTTTTGTGTGGTGTGTATAATTACCATGGATGTATTAAATGATTATTATAATTAAATTTATGTGTATTTACATATCAATTCTATGATATTTAGTTTATGTGTTTTAGGTTTCAAAATTTTCCAAATCAGTAAAATAGTTTTGTCTCAATTTTTCTTCTTTGAGACTCATGTTTTGTTATGAAACTCAATTATTTTCATGGTCTATATAATTAGATTTAACTTGTAATATCAATAATATACTTATTTTATTGATATTTTAAGATTAATATAATTTAATTTTCTCAAATGGATAGTATGATCCCAAGTTAACAAGTTATAAGAGTTTATTGAAACAATCTCATCACTTTTCAAGATTTTTTATGTTTTTGATTCCTTTGATGAAATATTATAATCAATATATCAATAAAATTCATTAAAATTATTCTCATATATTTAATCATGATATATAAATTTATTATTATCATTTTAAACTCTTTATTACTTAATATAATTAATAAAATGTTTTTAATAAAATTATGACCATATTTCTCTTTTTAGTCAAAAATATGTTTTATATTAAAAACGATGTTTTTAAAAATGTTTTTAAATGTTTTTAAATATTGTTTAATAAGTTTTAAATTAAAAATGTTTCCAAATAATATTAAATATTTATTTAGATTTTTTCAAAGATATTTCCTAATAAATGGTTTTCAAAACATTTTCAAAATTTCTTTTAAAGTTTTAAATGTGTGTTTCAAAGAAAAATGTTTTAAAAATGTTTTGAATATTATTATATAAGTTTTTAAGGAAAAATATTTTCAAAATGATTTCATATATTATTTATAATTTTTAAATTTATTTTCTAATAAAATTATTTTCAAATGATTTTATTCATTAAAACTACCTTTTCAAATAAGGGAGGATATTTTCCCCAAGAAATGGTTTTTGAAAGATAATTCAAAATTATTTTCCATATAAGATGATGTTTATTGATGTTACGCATGAATTTATTTGAAATGATCTAAAGGTTCTATTAATATTCTTTATCTGAATGGTTATTCTTAATGACATGGTTTTTATGAATCTGGATTCTCTTTCACATGTTATATGTTTATGAAATTAGTTTCTCTTCCACTGGTTATATGTTTATAAAATCCGTTTCCTTTTCACAGGTTATATGTTTATGAAATACATTTCTATTTCATGAGTTATCTATTTATGAAATCTGTTTCTATTTCTTGGGTTATTATTTTGATGAAATGATTATGAGTCCTGTATATTTTTCCATAGGTTATAATATGGCTACATGTTTATGTTACCCATTTTATTTAATGAGTTATGATATGTTTGCTTATGATTTTGTGGAATATGTATCTATGATTTCATTATGATATGGGTGTGACCTATATCCTCCTCCAATAAATTAGATAAATATTTATATCTCAATAGATATAAATGGCTGGAATGAGAAGTGAACTTGGATTAGTATTATAGGGATAGAACGAGGGGTGAACTCAGTTCAGTAACACAGGGATGAAACGGGGTGTGGACCTGGTTCAGTAATAGACTTTATCCACTATGATGCACTTAGAAGTAATGCCTTGACTACTATGGAAATCATTATATATGCTTATATGTTTACCAAAATTCTATTTTTTATTCGTATGTTAAGATTCATGTCCCATGAACTGCTAAGATTTATGCCATGAATCATGTATATTATCTTTGATATGTAGGGTATGATCTTCTATTTTCACGATCATTTACTCATACACTTATGCTCAGGATTATGCTTAAAAATCTCCCTTATTTACCCTTACTTAGAATTTTAGCTCACCCCTTTTTATGTTTCCTTCCCCAGGTTATGAAGATATGTATTAAGTTTGATGTGTCTAAGAAGGGTGATAGTAAAGGAGAACCTAGTTAGAGATAATATATCTTCCTTTTGTATCAAAGGTTATGTTTCCATGTTTCCAAAGGCACTAGACTAATAAGGTATTTATAAATATGTTTGTTTAATGTGTTAAGTATTCCAAAAATGTTATGTAATGTTAATTTATGAAAATTTAGGTTTGATATAGATACACTACTCCCTATGAAGTTTTTCTTATTTTCATACTGACTTGTTTATCCTCTTCCGCAATGTTTGTGGAAAAATCATTCCCACTTTTATATTGTATAATGCCATGTGATAGTCAACAACCAGTGGGGATTAGTAAAACCCTTTGGGCTATGTTAGGATCAGCTTAGTTATTAGATTACCAGGGTACCTGGTCTGGTTCATGACAAAGTGGTATCATAGTGGTTTGTTCATCTTTCCTTGATGTCAGTATGCAACTGTGTGATATTTTTGAGACTTAAGAGGTAGTTATGATTGAGTTCCTAGACATATCTCTTAGTAATGATACTTAAGTCAGCTGGGGTGGTTTGGGAAAGATTTTAGGATTAGTTTTATTCTTTTTCCTAATTTTTATTTGGATAAGATGAAATAAAAATATTTCTTATCTATATATTGGGATTGATTTCCCTTGTTTCCCCGTTTGAGTGCTAATATGATGCCTTCAATTTTATTTGTTGATACTGTGTAGCATCCTACCTCTGATATAATGTGAGAATAAAATATAAGAGAACACTTCTACTGAACCTCAGTGAAAAAATCCTCTTGTTGACCAAATTATACATGAGGTGATCGTTCCTACTGTCCTAGCTCTGAGATAGGAACCAACACTAGTTCCTGGTGTATCTTGATAACAGAGTTTTTCTATACAGTATGAAATGCCTAGAAGATTCCCTTTGATTTGTTAACATTTTGGAAATATTGGGCATTCAAACAGAGTTTTCACTAAGGCACCCAAGATTTTTGGCTCTATAAAATGATCAGTTCACTTGTATAAGTTTTGCCATTTTTATTCCACTTCACATAGTAGTAGGGGATCGTCAGTTCCTATTAAAACAATGCTTCAATCAGATGCTTCACTAGAAAAGGGGTTCTATCCATAGGCATCCAGAATGAATCTTCTTCACATAGTGTAAGATTCTCCAGGGGAAGTAGATATGAGTCCAATAACTGTGAGAGGTACCATCACTATAGATTCCTCATTAGTGAAAACATTATTTGATACTGGTTTATATCATTAATTTATTTAAATATGTATGGTTAATATGATAAATATTTTTATGTATATTTTGTATTATATGATGTATATTAATAATCCAATTGGAACTAAGAGAGAGAAGACCGTCCATAGTTCCTCTTGTGCTTTCTCCTTATTATATTCTAATCTTACATGTTTTTTTTGGTTCTCAACATGAAACTGCTTGAATTTATTTTTGGGATAGGTTGGATCATTGCAAATAAATCCTAGATTGAATTATATCTTTGATGGGTATCCTTAACTACACTTGATGGTGTATGCCATATATTTTAAGGGAAATGGGGACCAAGGTCGAGTAGAGTTGAACCTTTTTATCCAGAGTTGGGGATAGTGATATCTATGTTCACCTTTGATCTGTATCAAGAATATTTTTACAGTGATCTACATCCAGGTTTCCTGGATTTTCTTGACATGTTTCCTTCTAACTTCTCTGGTCTGCCACTGGTAAGGTTGGTAGATTTTTCTATAGATTTTGCTCCTAATACTGATCTAGTTTCCATTCATTCTTACCAAATGGAACTAGATGAAATGAAAGAGTTAAAGATTCAGTTGTATGATATTCTAGAGAAAGGATTTATATTCCTGTGTGTGTCACCTTGAGTGACACTAATTCTCTTTTCTAAGAAATCTAATGGATCACTCCACCTTTGAATTTATTTCCAAAAAATCAGTCGAGTAATTGTAAATATCAAGGATCCATTTCCACATATTGATGATCTATTTTATCAGTTTAAAGGGGTGAAGTGGTTCACGAAGATTGACCTATGATCTAGTTACCATCAATTAAGGATAAAAGAATATGACATTTAGAAAACCTTCTTTCAGAGTAGGTACAAACATTATAAGTACCATTTAATTCCTTTTGGTCTAACCAATGGTCTTATAGTATTTATGGATTTAATGAATAGGATTTTCTATGAGTATATTGATACCTTTGTGGTAGTATTTGTGGAAGAAATACTCTTTTAATCTGATTTTAAGGAGGATCATGTGCGTTATCTAAGAGTTGTTTTGAATTTGTTGAGAAATCACCATCTTTATGATAAGCTTTTGAAATGTGATTTCTCGATTTAGTAAGTAAAATTCCCATTACATGTGGTGTTAGAACATGGTAATTTAGTTAATACAAAAATTTAAAGGCTATTATGACATGGAAATAACCCTGATATGTTTCCAAGATTCAGAGGTTCTTGGGTATAACTATATATTATCTCTAGATCATTAATGACTTCTCATATTTCTATTATTCAATGAATGCTCTAACTTATAAGAGATTAATGTTTTCTTGGGATGAAAATTTTCAAAATCATTTTGTTGAGTTGTAATTTATTTTGACTAATATGCCAGTGTTGACTCTTCCAGAGGTCAAATAGGGTTATGTGGTATTTTAGGATGCATTAGATTTGGGTTTGGGTTACATACTTATGCATAGTAAACATTTCATTTCTTATAGATCTTAGAATCTTAGGCCACGTGAGAAGAATTACCCAACCCCTGACCATGAACTTGCATCTGTGATGAATGTGATTAATATTTTGTGACATCACCTCTATATATAAGGGTTTACTATGTTTTTAGACAATAATAAATTGAGTTATATATTCTATAAAAAATATTTTAATATACTCTATAGGAATTGAGTGGATTACCTACAATATTTTGATTCTAACATCTCTTATGCACTAGGGAATGGTAATGCCATTTAAGATGAATTTAGAAGGAAACTTCTGACCCAGGCAGTGAAAGAATCATCAGAAGAGTTGAACTTGATGGTTCTTTTTGAACAATTTTATATTATAGTTAGAGAAATAGGGACTGAGGATTCTTTGAACCATGTTCAGTTTATACCTACTCTTCTCAAGATAATTCTTCAAGAAAAGAAGCTATATGACAAGTTTCATAGCTCTAGAGACTCTCTTTATGGCGGGGGAGACCATTCTTGACTGGTCATTCTCCACCGAGGGAAATCTATGCTACCTAAATTTCTTTTTTGTGTCATTAGTGGTATGGAAAGGTGTGATGGGGGATTTACCTAACTCATAGTGGTTAGTTCACCTAGAAACCACAAATATGTTCTATTACATACATCGATGATTCTGGTGGCCTACTATGAGATGAGGCATTACTGAATTCATCTCTCATTGTTATACGTGCCAACAGGTCAAGGCCGAGCACCAGATATCTCCAAGTATACTTCATCCAATTCTAGTGATAACCTGTAAGTGGGATAAGATCTCTATAGACTTTCTGGATAGGTTTACACATACCAGATAAAGAATAATGCAATATTATTTTTGATTGATCAGTTGAAAAAATTGGCTCACTTTGTACCCATTCATGATACAACCAAATTTGATGATGTTGAAAAAATATATATGAAAGATATTGTTCATTTGTATGAAGTTACATTGACCATAGTCTTTGATTGGGTTCCTCAGTTTACTTCCCTCTTTTATAGTGGATTTTAGGAGTCACTGGGATCTCAGGTCTATTTGAGTATGGAATACCATCTTCAATCAGATGGCCATACAAGAAGAGTTATAAAAATTCTTGTGGGAATGATCCACACCTACATTGTCGACTTTGGTGGAGCTTGGGATGAACATCTGGGACTGGTTGAGTTTTATTATGACAATAGTTACCAATCTACAATCAGAATGGATCTTTTTGAGGCTTTTTATGTCTATCCTTACATATCTTCACTATGTTGGTCAGAGATTGGTGAAAGTTTCTTGGTTGGACCAATCTTGGTTCAATAGAAAACAAAAAAGATTCATTTGATTCATCTGAGAATGTTGATGGAAGATATCTAGTATAAGTCTTATGATGATCATCATCATATACCATTGTAATTCTCTATTAGTAATTAGGTGTTCTAGAAATTTTAACCATGGTTGGATCATCAAATGATTGGGAGGAAAGGGAAGATTCATCCTTATTTTGTGGTACCTTTTGAGGTTGCTAAGAAGGTGAGGAAAGTTTCTTACCTTTTAGAACATCCACCATAGCTGACGTCGATACAAGATGTGCTCCATGTATCTCAGCTATGAAAGCCTCTATCTGACCCATCTCTTGTTATGAGCTGGAGTGATATTAAGTTTGAACCTAATTTATTAATGAATAAATGACCAATCAGGATGTCTGATTCTAAAACCAAGGTACTTCATGAGAGTGTGATACATTTGGTTTGTGTGCTGTGGAAGTATGATTCTGATTCTCATTCATGGGATCACAAGGCACTGATGAGAGAGAAATGACCTCACCTTTTCAAAATGGAAGCTTCTTAACAAAATTTATTTGTATAAAAAGTTTTTATGGTGGGGATTTTATAACACCTCATTACCTTTCTGGCAGAAAAATTTGAAACTATATCGTGGTTTTCCTTTTTCATTATATGGTTAGGGCTGATAAAGACTTAGAAGGATACCTATACTGGTGAAGTTATATAGTTGTTTAAATTTTTAGAATATAACCTGTTAAATATGTATCCTTCTAGGGATTTACACACCATGTAATATGGTTACACAACATGTAAATTTTAAAATAATAATAAATAATTTTTTAAAAAATTTGATCAGGATTTCGGCGATTTATGGATTTTTTAATTACATGATGTGTAATTGGGTTTCATGTCATGTATAGTCCAAAGTGTTATTTTTAAATAGGAAAATTATCTGAAAAATCTACCTACTACTCTCTATAATTCCTTACTCTCAACCAAAGATCCATCCCTAGGTGATTTTGGATCCCTAAGACCCTTCTAGGTCATTTTTTAGCAATTTATCACTGTCATAAATGTGGTGTGACTTACTATGTAAGTTTTTTCCCTATCTCTTCATGTATTTTTATTTACCTCTGTGGATTTTGATAGATCATATTTGGATTTATGGATTTAGACCTCTTTTTGTTCAATATTGTTTCTAGCTTGAGTTCCTAGATCCTTTTCAACTTTATTCTTGTTGGGAGGTCCCATGTGGGCTTTATGTTTCTATGGAAAATGTTGATGGTTTTGTTATGATAGAAAAATTTGATTAACCATGAATTAATTGATTTAAATTAAATTTTTTTATTTAAATTCAATTTCTTGAAACTAATTTAAATTGGTTTATTAAAAACCAAATTCCATTGAATTGGATGATTTGGATTTGATTTTTCATAAAATTGGGAAAACCCCCCAATTCCATTGAAATAGTGTGTGTTTGTGAAATTGATGGAAAAATGTGGAATTTAAATTGTTGAATTCAAATTATGAAATTTATTTGTTGAAATTGATTTCAAATTTTAATTTGAGAAAATGGATTAAAACGATTTTGATAGAAACCCAGTGGTTTTATCTTGGAAAAAGAAATGTTTGGATTAGAAACTAGTGTGTTGGTTTTAAAATTGAAATTAGAATATTTGAAATGTGGAATGGGATGAATTGTATTTTAAAAAGTTTTAAAATAAATTTATCATCATTGGTTGTTATTAGAGCACATGAAATCATAGATAGTTAGTGAGTTATTGGGATATCACTCTTTTTGACTCTTTACAACTGAAACAAAAACCTAGTAGGTCATATCTCCGATGGGATGATGATGAGTTACCTTTTTCTAGTGTTAGAGGTATGTCTGTATACATATATTGTTGTGATAAACTTCGAGTGTATGAGGATCCCATAGCCTTAAACTACTATACATTTTGGTATATTACCATGTTCCTCATTGTTGTATTTGAAATATATTCTATTGTTTGTTATAAACTATTTTACACATACCTTGTGAATATATATAAAAACATTTATATAAAATGTTTATTAATCCATTTGTTTAAAATATTTCCATCATTTGAAATGTAAATAATGAGTTGTTTTAATTATGAATTTAAATTCCATACATGTTTATTAAAATTGAAATATTTATGTGATTAATTAAACATGGAATCTTATTACAGAATCCTTGGTGAGACTCTAGTAGTCTTTTATCTCAAAAACTACGCCTACCTTTAAGTGTTTGTATAGTATGTTCTACCAGGATCGATAAAGGGTAAAAATCTACTTAGAGGTGGTAGTAGCTATTGATCCCTAGGATTGGAGAGTTGTGTCTGTTGGGGCTTCAGTTTTTATCCAATTTTATGGTAGTTTGTTT
The DNA here is from genome assembly GCA_963277665.1 of Viscum album. Classification (NCBI taxonomy): domain Eukaryota; kingdom Viridiplantae; phylum Streptophyta; class Magnoliopsida; order Santalales; family Viscaceae; genus Viscum; species Viscum album. Next base: position 1,634,087,926 of record OY728143.1, read on the forward strand.
TATTACTTTGCCGTTGTTTACTTATTTAACTTCTAGTACACTAATCCTTGTGGAATTTTTCTTGTATTCATATTTACTTGTTTATCTGATTCTGCAATTTCTATGGAATAATCATTCCCACATTCATTTTGTGTGATTTCAGGTGCTAGTCACCAACCTATGGGGATTGGGAATGCCCTTCAATCTATGTCATGATCATCTTGGTTATTTGGTCACCAGGGTACCTGGGCTGGTTCATGGCATGTATGTTAGATTTGGAATGGTTAATTGAATGCTATCAAAAGTTAAAACAATGAAAATAATAAGAATGAAACACAAAGAGACCCACCAAATGAGAATTCAGGTCAAAATTTAATATATGATGAACTTGGATTTGCCGGATATAGTCTATAAGATTTTAATAGATCATCAGAACCTTCGGTTGATCCGAATAAAGTTAATCTTTCCAGAACTCCAGTGACCAAAAAATGAGTTTTATGGATTAGATGAATATGGACAATAAGAACTTTATAAATTTTGTGTCAAGTATTTGAAGTTGGATTTTCTACTTAAGTTTAATCATATCAAGTGTCTATGTAGAATTATTAACAAAGAAATGTCCATGATTTTAGAGTTTATTTATGATGTATTTAGTAAATCTAAGATCTTAGCATCATTATATGAGATGAATAAAGTCATCATCAAACTTGGATTTGATTATATAAATATATTCCCTAATGATTTCATTATTTTTCTAGGGAGGAGAGTATGATAAAGGAGAATGCATAATATGTAATATAAGAAGTTGAAATTCAATGAAGAAAAATGATAATATAAATCAATGAATCCCCAAGAAGAAACATAATAATAAAACTTGTGTAAATGTATTGTGTTACTTTCATTTGGAACTACACTTTCAAAGATTATTCATGTTGTCTAAGACAACATACAACATGAAGTGGATATATCATGATATTAATGATAGTTTAAGGAGACATAAAAAAGATTCAATATCATGGAAAATGTTTGATTAATTATATCAATATTTTTTTTGGATATTAGGAATGCATTTTTGGGATTGGATTTTTATGGATTTAACCCTTTTGGTACTTTAAGTTCTAATTATATATTTTTTCCAGATAATCTATCTCTATGGATGTGTATGATGAAGAATTATGTCATTATTTTGAGGATTATTCAGAGAAATAAGATTCTTGTAAATGAAATTGATGTATACCTTCAACCTATAATCAAATAATTTCAAGAAATATGGGTTTATGGCATGGAAACATATGATTCTTTAATGATAAAGCTATTCAAAATTCATATTCCTTTAATGTGGAAAATTACCGACTTTCCTGGAATTAGAAATTTACCTCGTTGGAAAACTCAAACTAGTTTCATTTCTCCAGTTTATAATTTTGATTTTGATCCTCAATGATTACCTCATAGTAAAAAATGATGTTTTATATGTCATTATCAATTTCTTGATGCTTCTCACAAATCCTAGTTTAATAATACACAATTCAATGGAGACTTTGAATTAATAAATCCACTGAAGATATTATTTGGTTTAGAAATCTTATGAAAATTAATGAATGTCATTGAAGAATTTTGAAAATGTAATCAATTTAATGAAGGGGTTAATGGGTATTAGGTACAATATCTAAATAATAAGTATCACAACAATGGAAGAAAAACATTGTATTTTTCAAACTTTCTTATTGGGTGTTTAATCTGACATATCATAGTCTTGGTGTAATGCATATTGATAAAACTCATTTTTATTGAATATTTTATTGATATTAAATGATAAAATTTCCTCAAATTATGTTAAATATGTTTATTTATAAAATATTTGGTATCAAATCATTCATTTGAAAAATTGAGGGAAATTTTAATTTTACCCTTTATAGTGAATTGTAGTATTTTGAAGATAAATATTTTAATATTTTTCATTTGAACATGAAATTTTGAAAATGTGTTTCTGACTTAATGGGATACAAATTTTTTTAGGGCATTAGAGACAAATCGTGCATTTGTGTGGACTAAATAGACCATGAAGTCAAAGGTGGGCCGAGCCCACCTGATTGGACATTGGTTCTGTATTTGTGTCATAACTTATTCATCTGAGCTTGGATTGGGCCCAAATTTTGAGAGGATCTCTCCAACCCTTTTTTTCACAAATCACTATTCTATAATAACAGCTGGTTCACACGTTTTTGAGGTCAAATGGGCGGTTCAATTTGGATTAAAATATTTGGCCAAGATTCTCCATCCAAACTTGAAAATATCTTTAAACCTAGCCTCCCCTATAGTCTATAAATTAGTTTTTTCTCAATTGGATGGGTTGGGACGTGCATTAGGAAGTTTAGGGTATATTATAAGAGGTTATACTCCAATTATCCATGTAATTCAATAAGGGTATCTCTTGAATTAAGGATCCCTTTGTCTAAGCCCTCTCCTTCTTTCTCATGTTGTAATGTTTGTGTTTTCATAATAAAATTATTTATTATTCTTTTATTTATTATCTTTTCTTATATTTTGTTCAAATTTCTTAATCTCTTAATAATCGTAATTGTTCTAGAATCATGAGTAGAAACATGAATGAGTTTTAGCCATTCTAAATCTTTTCACACGAAAAACATTTCTACGATGACTACACCACCCATGGAAGAGTAGTTATTTTTATTAATCAATCTACCTATAACCTTATTCATTCATTTATTTTTAATGAATGAGATTATATAATTCACTTAATATGATATATTAATTGATTTATTAATTTCATTGAAAATAATAATGCAATTGAACAATTAACAAAAAAACACACGAGAACAATATTTTGTGTAAATTGTGAGAGTGAGAACTTAATCGGTAATAAAAAACATTCAGGATCAATCTGTAGTGTTCAAATATAATCCATAAAATAAATTAATTATAATTTCCAGAGAGGAAATGTGCCTTAATTTATCACTGACCATAAGCTAACCTTAAAACACCAATTAAAGCAGGGTGCTGTAATTGCATGTTCTGAAGTAAGTCTAGAGTTAAATTCACTTAGTCTTTGTGGTAAAGCTAATTCTTGTAGGGTTCGGGATTTAAAAAATTAAGGGATCATAATTAAGTGAATGTTAATTTAAATGATAATGATAAATAATTTAGTGAATAGGTAGAGTTAGATCGATTACGCCTTTTAAAATATTTTCTAAGAAAAACATCTTCTTGTTGCATCTTTTCAATAAAACTTAATTTCAAAAATTAAAAAATGAAATCTTCTTCTAGAAAACTTATTCTAGTTTTATAAATGATAAAAAACCCCAATCCTTTCAATTAGTGTTTTTATTCTCTTTTATTTTATTTTTAAAATACCTTTAAGAAGTTGTTTTAATTTACTTCCTCCTTTGAGAGATGACCTTGGTCAGCCACTCTACTGCACCCAAGTACCCAAAAAATCACACTTCATTTGAGAGCACCAATGACAATTCCTTTCAAATTGGTACCACTTATAGGGAGGCAAGTAATTACTTCAATCATTTAGAGGAATTTATTTTATTTTATATTTTATTCTCTTCTTCTCTTATTTCTTCCTTCTTTACACAATCAGAATTTTTTTCTTTTTTTTTTCTTCTTCCTCTTCTTTTTGGACCATCAACTCAAAATTCTCATTTTTTATTTTATTATGGTCACATTTCATTCTTTTAATTTTTTGATTTATAAGATGAAATAATCCCGAAGATCTCTTATATATTTATCCTGAGATTGAACATAGCCTTTGGGCTCGAATTATACATTCTCAGTCTACGGGAAGTTTCATCATTCAACCAGTTGGATAATTCCTTCACTCCTAGAACATTGAAATTGGAAGAAATTAAAATTAAACCATAAAACAAGAACCAATGGATGAAAATAATGGAAATAAACTTAATATAACCATTTGATAATTGGCTTCACCTGATAGTAATTATCAACCAAATTGCATTGCATACCCAAATCTCAAATCAAACTTTGATCTGAAATCTGGGTTAATTCCACTGCTTCCAAAATTTCATGGCCTCTCTAGTAAGGATCCAAATAAACACCTTAGAGAATTTAATGTAGTTTTCTCAACCCTGAAACCAAGAAATGTATCTAAATACCAAATCAAACTAAGAGAATTCCCATTCTCACTTGATGGAGATGTGAAATATCGGATGTATTATTTACAACCCGAAGATGTAACTTGTTGGAAAAAATTGAAATTACTTTTCTTAAAAATATTTTTTCCATCCTCAAGGACAACTTCCATTCATAAACAGATCTCTAAGATAAGAAATCCCAATAGGAGTCAATGTATGAGTACTGGGAGTGATTCAAGTAGCTATGGGCAAGCTGCCCACATCACCAAATTAGTAAGAAACTCCTCTTCCAATAATTTTATGAAGGAATCACACCTATAGAGAGGATCACGGTGGATGCCGCATCTAGAGGATCATTGGTGGACAATACACTAATAAATTCATCTGTATTGATCGACAAGATGGCCCAAAACTCCCAACAATTTGTTGATCGAGGTACACCACATGTCAGGGGAGTACATCCGATAAGTCCTTATTCTCTTTAGAGTCATTTAATTGATACCAAGTTAGAATAATTTACCACTATGTTAAGAAAAATTTCTTTGTCTCAAAATATATCCCAACCCCATTCTCCAGGGCCTTGTGGAATTTGCACAGAGACAAGCCACCCAACTGACTGTTGCCCCCAACTATAAGAAACAGAAGATTGTGCAGAAATGTTTCCTGGGAGACCATATCAGAAAAAAAAACAACCATACCCCCAAAATAAGTTTGATTAATTTTCTCCAATATACAGCCAATGGCGGAAGGATCAATCAGACATGTGGTATGGCTCTGGGAAACAACAAAGGTCCCCTTTTCAACAAAACTTCTAGCATCCTCTTCCTTAACAATAGGGTTTACAAAAACCCCAAAGATTATTTGTAGCCCATGCACCAACAATCCAACTACAAGGGAATCCCCAAACCAAGGTAGATTCTTAGACTGATGGCCTTTTGAATCAAATTGTTCTTAATCAACATAATGAGATAAAGATTCAAGGTTTGGAGTTGAGAGATTTGAAGACACAAATGAGACAGATTTCCAATGCCCACCATGAATTGGTAATTAAGAATTATAGAAATATACCTTCCCAAACTACTCCAAATCTCAATGGTAATTTCAGTTCCATCACATTGAGATGTGGGAAGAAAATGAATGATACATCTATACGTACCATTCCACCGGGATTTACCTCAACTCCAGAAAATCCCCATTCCACACCAATTGATGAGAAATCCAAGGAGAAAGATAAAGGTAAGAAAAATATTGATTATTTTACTCCTAAACCTCTTCCATTTCTAAATAGAGTTGTACAAACAAAAAATATGGCTGAAGAGGTGATGCAAAAAGAATATTTGGATACATTCAAGCGTGTAGAGATCAAAATCCCTATACTTGAATCCATTAAACAAATCCTAATGTATGTCAAATTCTTAAAATAACTTTGTACCAATAGAAGAGGGCTCAAGGTAAACGAGATGATCAATATTGTAAGGAATGTTTCAGAACTCATTACACCAAATCTAGTGATTCCAACAAAGTGAAAGGATCTAGGGACATTCACCATCCCATGAACTATAGGGGAGTTACACTTTTTAATGCTCTTTTTGATTTAGCAGCTTCCATATATGTAATGCCTCGCTCTGTATTCTCTTCTTTATAGGTTGTTGAGTTGAAGACAATGCGAGTAGTGGTGCAGTTGGTGAATAGAGATACGATATATCCAGTTGGAGTCCTTGAGGATGTACTTATCTGGGTAAGAGACATGATCTTTTGAGAAGATTTCTACATGATTAAAATGGAGGAAGATTAGGTAAGTTCACATGATCCCATTATCTTAGGTAGACCCTTCCTCAAAACATAAAAACTATCATAAATGTCAATGAGGTTACACTTTCCATTGAATTTAGAGATGAAGTTGTGATATTTAATGTCATGGAATCCATGAAGTACCCTTCATAGTACTATTCTGAATTTATTATATCCCATTTTGAACCACCAAATAAAAACTCTATGGAATTTTATTGTCCTATGCTTAGAGAGATTATGAGTATTGGTTATAGTTTGATGTCTAAGTGTACTTACACACCTATTTTGAATGCAAAATACTCTCTTAGATTTGATTTTGAAATGGATTCATATTCTAATTTTGATAATGAGAACTCTGATTATGAGATGGCTATAGAGTATTATGATTGATTTGATGCTTTATTCACTGATTTTGATGATGTATATTCTGATACTAATGTTCATTGTGTACATATTTTAGTTCCTCCTATTTCTTCATCCATACAGCACCCCCTATATTGGAACTCAATCCATTTCCACCTAATCTCAAATACTCATACTTGTTGAGTGGAAAAAGATTACCTATTATCATTGTTAACAATATCTCATTTGAACATTAAGAAAAACTTTTTAATATTTTGAGGGAGAACATTAGGCCAGTCAGGTGGACCTTGGCTAACGTATCAGGTATTATCCCCTATATTTTCATGCATAGGATTATTTTGAAGGATGAGTCTAAACTAGTTAGGCATCCACAAAGAAGAATCAATCCAACACTTTTAGAGGTTGTTAAAAAAGAGGTTGAAAAATTTCTTAAGGCAGGTATAATCTATCCCATTTCAGATTCCCAGTGGGTGAGTCCTATTTAGGTTGTTCTTAAAAAAAGTGGTGTTACTATTGTTAAAAATGAGAAAGATGAGTTAGTTCTAATGAGGGTGAAAAATAGTTTGTGTGTGTGTATTGATTATAGGAAACTAAATAAGTCCACTCGCAAATACCATTTTCCCCTCCCATTTATTGATCAGATTATTTAGAGACTAGCTAGAAAAACACACTACTATTTCTTGGATGGATTTTTGGGGTATTTTTAGGTTCTTATTGCTCTAAAGGATCAGAAGAAGACAACATTCACTTGTCAATTTGGTACATCTGCCTACCAAAGGATTCCATTTAGACTTTGCAATGCCCTAGGTACCTTCTAGAGATGCCTGTTGAGTATTTTTCTGATTTTATTGATACCTACATGGAGGTATTTCATGGATTATATTATAGTGTATGGTTCATCATTTGATGATTGTATATATATTTTGGGAAAGGTTTTGAATTGTTGTATTGAGAAGAATCTGGTCTTAAACTTTGAAAAGTTTCGTTTCATGGTAGAGCATGAGATTGTCTTAGGGAATTTAGTGTCAAAATATGTGGTAGAGGTTGATAGATCTAAGGTAGATATCATTTCATCCTTACCATATACATCATGTGTGCATGATGTTAGATTTGTCCTAGGTTATGTAGGATTTTATCGGTGCTTCATCAAATATTTTAGTAAGATTGCTCTTCCTATGTCACGATCACTTCAAAAAGATTCTGATTTTATGTTTGATGATTCTTGCAGGACTTCCTTTAATGAGATAAAGAAGTGTTTGACCACTCCACTAATCATACAACCCCCATGGTGGGATCTTCCTTTTGAACTTATATGTGATGCCTCCAACTTTGAGGTCGGAGCTATCATATCTAAAAGGGTGGATGGATGTTCACCTATGATTTCCTATGCATCGAAGACATTGGATTCAACCCAATCAAACTAGAAAACCATAGAAAAGGAGTTTCATGCTGTCATTTTTCTTTAGATAAATTCCGTTCATATTTATTGGTCTCTAATGTAGTTGTTTTTTCTGACCAGGCAGCTTTGAGGTACCTCTTGAAGAAGTGAGATGCAAATCCCAGACTTATTCGATGGATGGTCCTTCTTTATAAATTTGGTATTTATATAAAGGAAAATAAGGTGTTGTAAAACCTAGTGAGAGACCACATGAGTAGGCGTTCTCATACACTAGAGGATGACACCATGGACCAGGTACTACTTTAGGACACTTTCCCCAATGATCATTTTTATTCCATCTTAGGTAAGCATCCTTCGTATGCTGATTTAGTGAACTAACTTGTGGCATATAAAATTACTACAAATTTAAAGAAACATCAAGTCCAAAAGTTAAAGTATTAGTCTAGATTTTATGTTTGGGATGATCCCTACTTATGGTGAATGTGGCCAAGTTATTAGGAGGTGTGTTCCTAAACATGAGTTTGAGTCTGTTCTAAAATTATGTCATACACTTACTTGTGGTGGACACTTTGGACCCCAACAGATATCTAGTAATGTTTTGGACTTTGGATTTTATTAGCCTAGTTTATTCCATGATTTTCATGTGTGTTTTAAGTCGTGCTCACGTTGCCAACACATTGGTAATATTTCTTGGATACATGAGATTACTCAAAAACCCATATTATTCTATGAGATTTTTGATGTGTGGGGAATTGATTTTATGAGTCATTTTCTTAGTTCATTTGGTTTTTTTATATTTTGGTTGCTTTTGATTATGTGAGTAAATGGGTGGAGGCTAAGGCCACCAGGACTGATGATTCTCATGTTGTAGTGGACTTTGTCAAGACATAGATTTTTTGTAGGTCTGGAGTACCAAAGGCCATAATTAGTGACCAAGAGACACACTTCTACAATCGTAATTTTCCTTCCCTCTTTTAGAATTATGGGGTGACACACAAAACATCAACACCATACCACCCCCCAAAAAATGGTCGGGATGAGGTTTTAAATCATGAGTTTAAACAAATTTGGGAGAAAACTGTGCAGCCAAATAGGAAGGATTGGAGCAGTCACTAGGATGATGCAATTTGGGCTTATAGGAAAGCATACAAGACACCCATTGGTATTTCCCCATTTCCGATTGTTTTTGGGAAAGGGTGTCATCTCCCCATGGAAGTTGAGCATCAGGCTTATTGGGCTATAAAGAAATGCAACATGGATTTGGCACAATATGGAATCCAAAGGAAGCTATAAATTCAAGAGCTTGAGGAGATTCGATTGTCTTCATATGAGATCTCAAGGCTATAAAAGGAAAGATCAAAAGTATCTCATGATAGAATGATCCAACCAAGGGAGTTTCATGTTGGAGAGAATGTCCTTCTCTACAGTTTAAGACTAAATCTGATGCCTGATAAGTTGCATTCTAAATGGTTAGGTCCTTATGTTGTGACTAATGTTTTTTTCTTTATGGTGCAGTGGAGATATCACAAGAGGACACTAGAAGGAGATTTACAATCAATGGGAAATGTTTGAAGAGATACATTGAGGGACTTCTTACTGATGTAGTGGATTTCATCACACTGCTTGACCCATCATCGCTTGATCATATCAGGTTGTTCCTAAAAATTTCAATATTTTGTTGTTTTTCCTATTTAAAATAATACATTAAATGTGCATGTATTATCTCATGGGTTCACATTGAATACAATGCATTATTTTAAGTGTGTGGGAAGAAATCTTTTAGTTTAGTATTTTCAATTATTTTTTTATTTTTCAATGATTTTAAAAAACAATTTTGTATTTTTCAAATTTTGTGTGTTTATTTTTCAATTTTTTTGTGGGTTTTGAAACTTTTGAGCTGAAATGATTCTCATCACTATTTTTAAATTCATATCAATAAGTGAAATAATTTATCCCATGAAACCGAGCTTAAATGAATGGTGAAAATAACTTTGTTTCAAGTTAAAATATTTAGTAATTTCATGAAAAGTAATCTGAATTTTGAATCCCATAAAACATGTCACTATCTTTATATTTGAAATCACTTTCTTATGAGGCTTTTGAACCATTATTTTCATATTATTTAAATTTACCTCATTTCTTTAGAGAACCAAACCATGCTTGATTTAACCAGAATTTGATTTATTCCATTCAAAACATGAGAGTTTGAGGTACTTATGTTTAAATGATTAAGGAATTTGTTTGGTTTTAAAGACCATATTTCAAAGAATCCTTTTTATAATGGCCTACCCTGAACATTTAATCCTTTTATTCCTTAGAATCCATGACCAACCTATTATATTTTCAACATTACTATCCAATTCTCCCTATCCAAAAAAACTCTTGAAGTGAAACTGCATAATCTAGTTGAACATAAGTGTGGGGGTAGTTTTCATGTGTTATATTACCACATTTTGTGATAATTTGGGTGGAAAATTAAATTTCAAAGGGACATGTTTTCTACTAAAAAAATCATTCTATTGAAAGATGTGACTTTTCTAGAGCTTTCATGATAAAAGAAGTTGTGCCTTTCTGGAGCTTCTGATGAAGAAATAAAGTTGTGCCTACCTGGAGCTTTCAAGAGAATCATATCTGAGAAGATTGAATTTTTTACTGTCGAAATGTTGAATAGTGTAAAAATTCCTTTATTATTAATGAAGATGAACATGAATTGATGATATAGTGATTTATGAGGATACCATATTTAAGTGAAAATTAGATTAATGCAATTTTTCTTCAAAAAGAGTCAATCCCCCTCATTCAACCTCCGAATTTTTCACATCTAAATCCTACAAAAAAATCCACAAAACAATCATGTAAAGTCCTCATGATAAACATATGTCCATAACTCACATTGGGTGGAAATTTAGGAATTTATCAAGCCTATGGTGACCCTTGTATGAGTTTGTATGAGAAAGACATTGTTAAAAAATTGAAATTTGTGTGATAAGAGAAAATTCAAGTGAGGTAAGTGTTTTGTGCCTCGAAGGAGAAATGAAGTGGAAATATATTGAATGATATAAATGGAGAACTTGAAATATTTTTTTTATAAGGCATGATATCTTTTGTTTCTGGGTGTGGAATTTTTGGATCTAAAGGATACGTGTTTTAAAATTTGATTTGATTTTATATTGATGTTTACTTGTCATAATTTTTCGGAATACATGATATGAGGTTTTTCCAAGGAGTGAAAAAGGGTAAGTGTGGGGGAGTTGATAAAACATATTTTTCATGAATATTTTATTGATATTAAATTATGAAATTTCCTCACATTGTGTTAAATATGTTTATTTATAAAATATTTGGGATAAAATCATTCATTTGAAAATTTGATGGAAATTTCAGTTTTACTTTTTATAGTGAACTATAGTATTTCGAAGATAAATATTTTAATATTTATTATTTGGACATAATATTGTTTAACTCTATTTTGGAATTAATGGAATAAAACGTTTTTTGAGGATATTGGTTCTAAATCGTGCATTTGGTTGGTCTAAATAGACCATGAAGTCAAAGGTGGGCAGGGCCAGCTTGATTGGATATTGGTTCTTTATTTGGGAAATAAATTATTCAACTCCAACCTAATTATTCAAAAATCATTGTTCTGTAAGAATAGCTGGTTCACGCATTTTGGAGGTCAAATTGGCGGTTCACGTTGGATTAAAATATTTGGTCGAGATTCCCCATTCACACTTGGAAACTTCTTTATACCTAGCCTCCCCTCCACTATATAAATTAGTGTTTTTCTAATTTTCATGGGTTGAGACATGAATTAGGAAGTTTAGGGTAGAGGAGAAGAGGTTCTACTCTAAATCTCTAAGAAATTCAATAAGGGTATCTCTTGAAGCAAGGATCCCTTCGTCAAATCCCTCTTCTTCTTCATCATGTTGTAATGTTTGTGTTTTCATAATAAAATTTTTTGATCTTCTTTTATTTATTATATTTTCTTATGTTTTGTTCTAATTTATTCTTCTATTAATATTTCTAATTTTGATGGAATCAAGAGTAGAAACATGATTGGGTTCTACACTTTCTAAACCTTTTCACATGCAAAACGTTTCTACGATGACTACACCACCCATAGAAGAGTAGTTCTTTTTAGTAATCGATCTACCTCTAACATTTTGCATTCATTTATTTTGAATTAATGTGATAATTTAATTAAATTAATATGATCTATTACTTTAGTTTTTAATTTAATTAAAACTAAGCAAGAAATTGAAAAATTAACACAAAAACACACGAGGATGATATTTTGTGTAAAATTGTGAGAGTGCAAACTTAATCAGTAATAAAAAAACCATACGGGATCAATTTGTAGTGTTCAAATATAATAGATAATGTCAATTAATTATAATTTCCAAAGAGGGAATGTGCCTTAATTTAACACTAATCATAATCTAACCTTAGAACATCAATCAGAGCAGGGTGTTGTGATTGCATGTTCCGAAGTTAGCCTACGGTTAAATTCACTTCATCTTTGTGGTAAAGTTAATTATCGTAGGGTCCACGATTTAACAAATTAAGGGATCATAATTAAGTGAATGTTTATTTAAATGATAATGATAATTAATTGAGTGAAGAGGTAGAGTTAGATCGATTACACCTTTTAAAATATTTTCTAAGAAAAACATCTTCTTGTTGCATCTTTTTAATCGAACTTCATTTCAAAATTAAATACCAAAAAATGAATTCTTCTTCAAGAAACTTTATTCTTGTTTTATAAATGATAAACAACCCCCATCCATTAAATTAGTGTTTTTATTATCTTTTATTTTATTTTTAGAATATATTTAAGATGTTTTTTTAATTTACATCCTCCTTTGAGAGATGACCTTGGTCAGCCACTCTATTGCACCCAAGTACCGAAAAAATCACAATTCATTTCAGAGCACCCACGACAGCCCTTTCGCATATTGAGAATAATTCCCATGAAAATGTAATTTTTACATTTCTTAATAAGTAGATTAAGTCGAAGGATCACATTAATGATCATAAGTATTTAAATTCAATGAATATAAACCATGGTTTATGGGAAAATGAGAATGGAAAGTATGATTCATATTATTTTACAATGAAAAATGAAGAGAAAGACATATTACATTGAAATTTAAAGAATATAAATGTGTCATATGTATATTCAGGTAACATATTATGGTGAATTAAATTAAAACATTAAAATTTAAATAGATTGAAAATTCATGACTCACATACCCTAATAGAGAATTTGTTTTCATTATAATTGCATAATATGTTACTTGAAAAAGTTATTGTGGTTTTACTTGAATTGTGAACCTTTTTTAGAGAGTTATTTTGATAAAATCTAAATCAAAATAAGCTTGATAAACATCAAGAAAGAATTGTTCTGGAAATTTTTCATTTGGGGATGTTATATTTCCATTCATTCTTCACAGTCTTGATTCATTTGGATTTTCGTTTGGTTGAAGAAGATAAATGGGGTGGAATAGTACAATGTATATGGTTGTATCAAATTGAGAGGATTATTGATATTATATTTATTTTCATTGGTGAATTCAATTTTATCAAGTTATTGCATAATTTTTTAATATGTTTCTTATTTTTTTTCATCAGGTACTTAGGTCATTTGAAATCATATGTGAGGAATAAATTTCAACGAGAAGGCTCTATTATTGAAGGTTGCATATTCGAAGAGTTCTTAAACTTTTGTTCTAGGTATTTGGATGGGATTGAAACTAGATTAAATCATTTTGGATTTATTGAATAAATATCCACTAATTCTCATTCTGAATACAAGTTATCAGTATTTCCTACTATGGGATGACCAATTGGAAATGGTTCAAATTTTACATTGATAGAATTTTAGTTGCTAAACAAACATAGATATTTTATATGTAATACTCTTATTTTTGATCCATTTATTTAAGAATTGGGTTCTAAATATTATGGTGACTAAGGGGACAAGATCGAAATGAGTTGGAATTAATAAAATCTGTTATTAAGGATATATTCAAATGGTTTACTCTTTGTGTAATTATATACTTATATTAATATTATTAATATATAGTTATTTTTTATATATTAACAGTAAAACGTTATATATTCTTGTATAGATAATGAATGTTGAGAATAGAGTTGATTTATCAAATGATTTGAAGATTTTGGATCGAGGTCCTCTAAGATAGGTTAAGAGAATCGATGCCTACAATATTCATGGCGTCATGTTTCATACAAGTTATCTTGAAGAAGAGTTAAAAACATAAAATAGTAGTGTATTTACACTTAAAGAGGTGAGATAATATAGAAATATGAATTATATAACTAAATTAAACCTTCATGGTAAATTTTCAGTGGTCTTATTCAAATTAAAGTGGGTCATCATTGATAAGGTTATAATAGAAGATTCATTACATTTTACTTATGTTAACTTTTATCTCCTGATCCATACCAGTGAGCATAAAGAACATTATCCATTTATTTTGGATTCACAAGAGAAGATGGTTTACTATGTGGATGATAAAATACATGAAGGTTAGAGTGTTTTTGTACACTTAAATAAGAGAGGATTATATGATATAGGTGAAAAATGTCAATTGGTACTTTGTGACAGTGAAACTCATCAACCAAAAAACATTGAATAGTTTTTTCCTTACAATATTGAAACAATAAAACTCATAATAGAGGATGAAAATGAAGAAATCATAATAGTGTAGGTTGATAACAATAAATACAATGAAGATGAATATAATAAAATGTATATATTGGTAATGAAAATACTATACATTTTTTTATTTATAAGTGTTTCGTACATATATACACTTTTCTGTTTTTATATTTTTTTTGTAAAAATATCTTAATTTTTCATTTTTCATACATTTAATATATCTGAAACATTTTAATTTTTGGAATGTTGAGAACAAAAATATTTTCAAGATCCTAGATGATTAGCATCTCAAAATATGCCACCATTACCGTCAACTTCAGTGGATCCAGGTGATTCCATTATACTTGATAATTATAGTGAGTTAACCATTTTACCCAGATGTTTTTGGTATCCCTACATCTAATTCACCTCCAATGATTGATTGGTCGGTTACCCCTTCATCTAGGGGATGTTGGTGAGTTACCATTACAAGTATTTATGTCATTGTACAAAAAATTATATATTTTATTAATTGTTTAGTGAACTTATCAAAAAGAAAAATATTAAATTATAAGGGGTATAAATTTGAACATGAAAGATGTATGGGACCTAAAGGAATTCAACATTATCATTCCATTTGATGAGTTCATTGTTCCTACCAGTGATGCTGCCAAAATCTATAGGAATATTCTTGGGAAGATTTTTTGTGAGATGGTGAGATTTCCAATTAATTATAAAGACTATAGGCATATTCCCATATCATGGGAAAATGTGGTCTTTGATAATAAAGTAAATGTAATATTGATTTAATATTCCTTTATAACTAATTTAAAATACATGAATAATTTTTTTTAATATACTTATAAGTGTCATGTTTTTTATTTCTATATGTATTTTTATTTTGATGTCTCTGAATCCATTTCACACCCATGGAATCTAATTTTTTTTTGGAAAGAAATCGAGATATTTTAAATTGAGATTATGGAATGATTTTAATGAAACATCTCTAAGCTCATGTAATATATATGAGAATGTTCCTGAAGGTATTTCTCATGAGTAATGGAAGCTGTTTGTAGATATTAATAGAGATGAATCTTATGAGGTAATTTCATATTTTACAGTTTCTTGATAACATAAACACAATAAAATTGTAATTTTTATTAATAATAATATATATTTTTTGTATGAATTATCTAAAAAAATACCCTGAATCATGAGAAACGAGTCATTCCTCATATCCTTGGGTCTCAGTGCTTTTTGAGAAAAAGAACAATTTTGGTGTTTATTTTATCTATTATTATTATAAGTTATGGTTTTTTATAACTTGTTTATAGTTTTTGTAAAATCTAATGAATTAGGTCATTCTATTTTCCAAACAAAGATTTGGTTTAAAGTTCATAAGAAACATGATGGAAGTTTTGTAAATGACCCTACCAAAGACATGGGAGTATTTACTTTTTATTACTATTTCAAGTTATTTCATTACTATAAAAACATAATAAGGAAAAATATATTATAAAAAAAAAATACTTAAACCCATAGTAAGTACTTTTTTAAATTGGTTCAGCTACATAAATCAAATGATGCTAATTTGGCATCGTTTCATCCATGTAGTAGATCCCAATTAATTGGGTTTGATCCTTTTTATTATAATTTATTTTTACTGAACGTTATCATATTTTTGTTAATAAATAAAAATAAATATTAATGAAAAATTTATTAATTAAATAATATTTTAAATTTCATATAATTTTAAAAACCATTTTTAATATTTGATTATTATCAGGTTAAAATTTAAGAGGTTCAGGATGCAAACCCTTCACAATTATCATCGATTTTACAGAACAATGTAGTTGCAATTGTTTTAGGGAAAGAAAATCCCCGACATGTATAAGGAAATGGTTATGGGTCTACTGTATCAAATATCTTTGGTAGAGCATTGTCATCAGTTACTACAACACCCAATGGGGGTCTGAGTATTATTGTTGATCAGAAATTACAAAGTCAAATTGCAACATTGAATGAAAAAGTGAAATAAAAAGACTCTTATAGAAAAAAACACAAGATTAGTGGTAGTGGGAAATGGAAAATGATTTAGTTTATATATTTTAGTGGATAACTGGCATGATTCGCAAGGAAAATTCTAACCTTATAGCTCATCCTACTGAGGTAAATTCTAAATTCCATAGATCATTCTCACATTTGAAAATAACACATAAAACTTCCACAAAATAAAACTAAAATTACACTTTTATAGTGAAAAAACACACTTCAAGTCATAATAAGAACATTCTGTTATGAATTGACATGTTTTTGATTTCTACATGTTAAAAATGAATTATGGATCATTATCCTTATGTTTGAAATCAATTTGAGCCTGTTTTCTTGGTTTGACTTGGTAAACGGTTTTTAAAGGTCCTAAAGCCTTTAAAAATGAGTATTGAGGCGTCAAAACTGGGAAAAATACATCATATTTCCTTGAAATCATAGGACTATGACCATTTATTTATTTTTTAAATGTAGTAATTTCCTACATGTCATTTCAAGTTATAGTTTTCCTAGGATGCTGATAAATGCATTTTTAGGGCATTAAAATAATAAAGCATGAATGTACCGGTAAAAACTATATAAAATGACCTCATATTGATGTGAAATCATGGTATAACCACTATTTAATTATTTATGATCTGTACACATTGACAAAATAAAATTATAACATGTTGTGTGGTCAAAATGACTTGGTAAATAGGTTTTTAAAGGTACCCAATCATTTTAAAATGTGTGTTGGGGGGGGGGGGGGTCAAAACAAAAAATACCGAATTGACATGAAATCATAGGAAAGGGCCTTAGATTAATTTTTGAAATGTAGGAGCTGATGACATTTCATTCTGAGTTACGGTTTTACAAGGATGCCTGAAAACATATTTTTAGTGTTTTAAAACACTAAAACGTTTTTGTAATGATAAAAACCATATAAAAGAATCTCATAATGACATGAAATCATTTTAAAAACACTATTTAGCTATTTTTTATTTTTATGTTTAGACAATGTGTCAATCCGACTTATGGTGAGGTCTGAATGACTCATTAAATAGTTTTTAAAAGTACCAAAGTATTTAAAAACATGTGTTGGGGGTTAAAAATCGATAAAATGACATTATATTGCCATGAAATAATTGGAAATTACCATATATTTATTTGAAAAATGTAGGAACTGATGACATGTCATTCCGAGTTACGATTTTTCCAGGATTTCCATAAATATATTTTAGTATTTTAAAGCACTAAAATGTGTGTATAAATATAGAAACCTAGTTTTTACCTAGAAAGAATTTGGAATATTTCTATATTTATTTCCATAGATAGGAAATAATATGTCATGCGATTTTGAGGAATGATGTTCCCAAAATTAATTTTATAAAAATATTAAATATATTTTATACAGCACACACACATTTAGTTAAAAAATAGGATAAATCATAACAGGTTGATCAAATCAGAAATATGAGACCACGGTTGGGTTAGTACTATTGTTTTTTTCTTAGGTGTGACATAAAGTAAATCGACATGGGACGTTAGGACCCCTTTCTCATTGGAGGTATGCTTAATAGGATTAAATAATTATTTAATTAATTGATTAATCCATTTTTAACCTATACTAAAATGGTTGTAAAAGTATCATCATGGTGAATGATTCTAGGGTTAGCTCATAAGTTTTGGAATCTACGAGTGGGATCTACTTCCTCCTCAATTTTAATAATGATAAAGAATCACTGGATTGAGGAAAATCGAAGCATGATGAATTCAAAAACTCCTTTGAATCATTTTATGAGTTCGTTCGTCATCAGTGATCAATCCAAAATTGAGGCAGGGCTCGCATATTGGTGTTTTATGCTTCTGGATTAGATGTTTGAGTATATTGATAATCGTTCTTTGATATGTGTCCCTTTTTATAGACTTTTCATGTGCCAACATACTATAAATTTCTTTATTTCATTTATTTATCTAACCCTAGATCACGTTCTTAATCATTAGCCAAGAAATCCTGTTCAATGATCATTTAAAACTTTTTTTGGGTGATGTTCTCCCCCATTCTTGCATTCTTCACTGATTGGGCCCATTGGTCCTAGTTTGACTTTAATAGAAGGTACCGAGCTCGATCGGGTCTATGGATCCATGGTAGATCTACGAAAATTCAATAGTTTTGTGAGAGAATCATAGATCTGGGATTGTTATGAAGAAAGGATGTTTGATTAATTATTTAGATAATAGATCAGGAAAAAATGAATGTGTGGTGGCATGAAGAATTATTGAAAAAACCCTTCCTGATGGAAAAAGATGATCTGTGGAGAGCAACATCCAAGATTCATATTCTTAGAATAGATATATATTTTTCGGGTAGATTGGAGGCTAGAATAGATGCATAATTGAAAGAATCAAGCATGGAAGTTAGATATGAAAAATTGTTGAAAAACCCAACTATACGACATGATCAATGAATAACACACAATGTGTAGTCCCTTTCTACAATGAATTTAAGGTTTTAGAAACCCATAAAGATGGAATGATGTGTACCTATCTAGATACACTATGTATCACCATTTTCACATGAGTGAACCGTGTAACAGATCACATGGCCAGACCACACGGGTGGAATCCCATGTGGCCTGACACACCGTGTACCAGAGTATACAGACATGAGGTCTGAGTACATGGACACAACCACAGGACACGACCCCAATCCCGGTTAGTTAGGACATGAAATGTAGTCCACATACATGGAATTTTCTACTATATGGGATGGATTAGTGTTCTGGTTAGGGACATAGGTAGGCAGTGATGTGGGACCACAAACTGTCTAGATCCCCTCACATGTAGTGTACCCCTTGATCTCTTTCAAGAATTTTTTCTCCGTATTTCCTTTGTTTGAACTCAGATCTTGGCCCACGAGTAGCCTATCCTGAGTGTTTTTCTACATAGAACATGATGGTTCCATCGATAGTGTCTTTTGAGATATGATATATAATTTTCTAGGATTGTCATGTAATGATGTAACACCTAATGATGGAAGCCTTAATACAAGATCACCATGACTTTCAGGGTATAACCCTCCAGCATGGTAGGGCAGCAGAGTTCCCCGATGATCTTTTTGAGTTACCGTCGAAAAGAGTTGGGAAGTGGAATTCCTCGATGTTCTAGGAATTACCCTCCAACATAGATGGGAATTGGAGTTCCCTGATGACCTTTTAGAGTTACCCTCTTATAAGTTTGGTAAGTGGAGTCCCTCAACATTATTGGAATTACCCTCCAGTGGGGCTCGGTAGTGGGGTTCCCTAATGGATTATTCTAAGTGTTACCCTCCAGTAAGGGTGGGTAGTGGAGTTCCCCAATGGCTTCTTCTGAAAATTACCCTATAGTAGGGCTAGTTATTAGATTTCCCCAATGGATTTTTCTAGGTGTTACCCTCTATTAGGGCTAGGAAATGAAGTTCCCCAATGACATTCCTGAGTTTTACCCTCCATTAGGGCTAGGCAGTGGAGTTCCTCATTGTCTATGAGAGTAATACCTTCCTGTATTACCAGGTCATGAGATCCTTATATAGAGTTTATTGGACCTTGAATTTGTGTCATAGTAATGATACTTGGTTTAACAAAACTTTGAACTCCTAAGGAAGAGGGATGGTTTCCCCATGAAGACGTGTCCTAAAACCATGGGGGTGAGTCAGTGCCACCCAAAAAAGATGGTATCAAGGTGTGTTGATTGAGTCCCTTAGATTTGGGTGTTCAAGGAGGATGCATGAGATTCTAGGCATCATAGATGGACTTACTTTTAGAACTGTTGGATACTCTTCTTCTTGGGATGATCTATGAGATGGATATCACCTTACTCCCTCATTTGGGATTCTTTGACTGATAATATATATATATATATATTTATATATATATACATGTATTCTTTATTTTGGATTCACCCCTTGGTTTTGGATACTCTTCTTATAGGAGAGGTGAAGACTTTTAGGTTATTACATGTTCTTTCTGAGTCTATCCTCTCATGGTTGGATGAGTCTACTCTCCGGCTATAGGTGGAAAAGTCCTGATGGATAGTTCATCTACTCACTATGTTTATCCCCTTATTCTTGGACAAGATTACTTTTACCCTCTTGTTGAGTTGACCTGTACTATTTCACTATAACTTGTTCTATTTACTACTTTCCTCTTTAGTTGTATCTATTAATTCTCCCCTTCACCCTTTCGGGGATTTTTGCTGGGTTTGTATATACCCACCCTCAGATGGGATCCTCCCACACATCTCTTGTCTTTTGCAGACAACAGACATGTTGATTGTGAATTTTGAAGATCATAAAGGTACTGGGTGCTTAGAACGCATAATGTGGTTGTAGCTAGGGATATAAGAGTTGGGAACTCTTAGCTATTTACTATTTTCTAGTTTTTTAGGCTAGGATATATTTCTAGTTGGGTGTATATTTTTCCCTTCAATTTTAGTTTACACTGCCATAATTTTGTATTATCTAGAGGTTCATACATACTTGGTTAATTTTATAGTAGTTTTTCTTCTTTTATACTTTCCCTATGGAATTTGTTATTGATTTTGTTGTGTTCATGTTTATAGGTTCTTAGGAAAAGGTATAAGGACCCAGCCTTAAAACATTACATAATCATGAATTAAATGAATAATTCACATTGAAGATATTTTCAGGTTTAGAGTTTTAGAGAATTAGGATATAACTATTACATCTCAATGATTACAAAGTAGACACATCGACTCAGTTTCCATTTTTTCACAAAATAAAAACTCTTGAACAAAAGGTTCATGTCTAGTTCCATGTTTTAGACAGCATGAAATTTCCTTGATCCCATCATTGACCCTATTCCACTTTATGTCCTGTGAAAAAAATTTCAAACACATGGGATGAACATAAAAATATCAGTAAGGGATATAAAAATACGGAAAGAAAACATTACTCCATGTATACATAAGAATCAATGAAATCATACTTTACTCATAAAACATAATCACTTTAACATACCTCATGAAATGATAATATTTATGAATAACTCATAGAAATTATAAGACATAAAGGTAACTTGAGGCATTCATAACATTCTTACGTAGGGAGTAACCCTCATGGTTACGTTTGGAATACCCATCATAGTATATTCCCTAAATATCTTTGGAGAAACCTTAGATTTTAACTCCTTCACATTACCCAAGGCATTGGAGAGCTATCTTGGGTTCACCCTCCCTTAGTTTATCAGGGAACCACCTGACTTCATAAACAATTCCCAAGAACCATAACATAATCGTATCAAATAAAACATGCATAATGGAAACATAAAGTTTCCACCATTCAATCACAATATATCAATACAACTCATTGATATAAACAAAAAATTATCAAAACAATTTTCAATACCAAAATAAAATAAAATTAAAACATGGTATTTATTTTTCATTAAAAAAAGTTTTGTCTTGTAGAGGAAGCTGAAACTCAAATAATGGTCACGACGGTAGAGAAGTCATTGTCGCCACATACGTAAGACAAAAAGAAGATTCCTTTTGTCATTTAGTAAAATACTTCATGTAAAAATATTTCTTTCGAATGAAATGTAATGTCAAGAGGGTTTTATACACCGTATAAAATAAAGTCATGTAGAAATCAAAAGATTCCTTAATGAAAGGAGATTGAGATGAAGTCCCATAGAGAGACGATGTCCTTATATCAAGGATACATCAATTACATAATTATGTGTGACAAATATCAATACACCCAATATAAGTTGATAGTGAGTGTAAAACAATCATAGGTCATCCACACATATTCATAATATGACATAATCAGTAAGTAGAGGGTTAACCCAAAGAATTGAAATTGGGTTAAGAAGTTCCATTACGGAAATTCAATAGCCTAACAACGTCACTTTAAAATTAAGAAAATGAGTTGATGAGTGATAAAAAGGGTATCTCAACACTTGGAAATAAAATTTACAGCAATAAGGATATATAATAACATATCCCAACACTAAGAAGATGTAAAATAAAAGACCTAACAAAAATAAGTCTTATAAAAAGAAGAGGGTGAAAGATTCCCTTACCAATTTGGGTAACTTTTGAAAAGTACACCAAATGAAAGAAGGAATATAAAATGTTGATGTAAATACCCATAAATTAAATTATATTACATAAATAATTCAATCATGGGAAGTAAATACACCACATAAAAGAAAATAGTGGAAAATGTAGCATGAATCTCACGGGAATAAAAAGTGAGATAAAAACCCCTTACCTCATTGTAATCAATAAAGTCATACAACAAAAAGATAATAAACACCAAATTAATCACATAATACCATGAATATAAATATAATCATGATAATATATATGAAATGGAATTACACGATACACCACATGAAACATATAAGTGGCGAACAATGGAAATCTCACAGAATTAAAAGTGAGATAAGAAATCCCCTTACCTCAAGTCCGACTTGTCTTGTTCGTTTCTTTATATTTCTGAATAATAAACTTTGATCAATTTATAATTTCTTAAGTACTTACTTTAAAGTTTATTATTCAATTCATATCACTTTTTATCATGTTATAATAATTAGTTAATTATGTGAGTTCATATCATACGTTTTGTCGATGTTTGGTACATGAGTCAACAATGAACTTGTTTGAAGAGAATTGTCCATGTAGTTATAAGTACATCATCTTCGGAATGGTATTAATGGATAAAATATCATATATATCCAGTATATATGTATTCAATAATATTCCATAATGTTTGGAGATAAGAAATGAAATGTACCGTTCATGGAGACAGTAATCATTACGTACGCATGAACGCTACTTTAATTTTTTTGTCATATTTATGGACTTTAAAAATAAATGAGACATAGATATATTATAATTAAAGTATAATATATATGTTATATAGGTAACATAATTTCATTATTACATTATTTATAAATTCCATGTTTGGCATGAACGAGCCACATCACTTGTGGGGGCGGTTGTCCGCACTTCCTCATATGAAATTATCGCATTTTCACAACATGAAAAGCATAAAGGTATGTTTTAAATATAAAATAAAGAAGAATATAAGGGACATAAATATAATATATATCATATATAAATATAGTTCCATCATAATGGCCACCATTAGAGGTGTTAAAATAAGATTGAACAATCATCATTTAGTGAGGCAGTAATTCACCACCCACAGAAACAGTATGTTCTTTAACCATTAGACGGAGGTGTGTGTAACTGTTGGTAGAATACATATCCTAAAAACAACATAGTATATTGATAATATTGGTGTTATTATGGTATCTCATAATAATAATATAGTGGTGAGTGAATATTGAAAATAAATGAAAGAAACTCGAGAGAATACATTACCTCTAAATCGGGTAACTCTTTTTGATTTGAGCCAAAGGCTTCCTTGGAAAGACTTCTGCCCAAATTGAGGATTCTAGGAGTGAGTGAGGGATTTGTATAGATAATATGAGGATATTTTGGATGAGACAAGGGCTTTATAGGTGTGGGTAAGGGGGTAGAGGTGGGGGCCTTTTATAAGAGGGAGGAGGGTCACTTTTGGAAAGTCTTGAAATGTTAGTTTATTAAAAAATGATTTTCGGATTATAATGGCCCCAAAATGATATATTTTGAGGATAAGGTGATAATGATTCTAAATCCACCCATACAATATGTTTTCAACAAGTGTAAGTATTAGATTTTACCTTATCGTTTCATTTTATCTAAATCGTTCATTAATGAGGTAATCACTGCATCATCATGGTGTCATAAATAAATTTATTTATTTAGTGTCTAAAAATTATAAAAAAAATACCATGATATAGGAAATATTTTTATCTTTCCAATTACTATTTATATTATAATAGATCATTTATGTAAACAAAGATAAATTGTTTTACTTAGGATATACAAACCTTTGTTATATCTCTCTTCTTTTTAAAAATAATGTCATAAATGTGACTATTACACCCATGTGACTCCATGGGCCCTAAAGTTTGGTAAAACGATTACCATGGTCGGACATGACTCAAAAAAGAGGATGTGGACACATATTGGGGACATTTTATGTTATTATGATATTATTTTATAACCCTTAAATACCCAATTACTAATTAATCACGATAATTAAAGATAATTGTTGTCATTACTATTTATAATGTCTAAAAACAAAAGATTCATAATTACATAATTTGGACCTTATGATTACAAATATTGAATCAATTTTATGAAATTACAAACATGGAAATTTTATTAATTAATTTAAAAATAATTCCCATTGTCAAAACCAAAGATGGGTTTTTAAGAAGTAAAATTTATCAAAAGATTGACTTGTTTTTACATCAATTTGAAAAGTGAAATTACTTGCAATGAACAAAATTGTATTAAGTGATAAAAAAAATAATTTAATTACACTTTAAAACCAATTAAAAAGACAATATAAATATATAATTAAATTGGATGAAAAGGCAGTTTTGAATTAAAATGCTGTATTTTTCACTATTCATTAAAAAATGAACATTATAAAAAATATACCAAAAATTCACCATATTCTATATTTGATATTCCAAATTGAAAAGTTATGTCCATTTTACCAAATTAAAAACATAGAAGTTTTATTAATAAATTATATAGTTAATTCTCGCTGTCAAAACAAATAGCGTGTTTTTAAGAAACAATATCTATCAAAAGATTAACACTTGTTTATGTCCATTTTCAAAGTGAAATTAATTATAATTACAACCATTGGATTAAATGGTAAAAATATATTCTAATTACACTTTAAAGCCAATTAAAAAGGTAATATAACGATAGAAATAAATTATATTAAAAGGAGGGTTTGAATTAAAATACAACATTTTTCACTATTCATTAAAAAATGAACTTCATTGGAAAAATAAAAAATTTTTACACAAAGTAAATTTTTATGTCTCAATTATAAAGAAGGATTTTATTTTTTCAAATATAACATATAAATTTTACAAAAAGTAGTTTTTTAAAAAAAGGGTTCACCATCAAAAGGCAGTTAATTGACCTTTTAAAGAATATTTGAATATTTATGATCAATCTAGAACTAGGAGCTTATGGAGTTGCAATATAGAGGGATGAAAATGGATGATTATACAATTATAAGAGTTGGGATCCTAGAACCATCTGGTTTTACTTTGATTACATGGATATTTAATGTGTTATTACATATTGTTCATTGTTTTGCATGACTATGATGTAATAATGTCCTTGAGTATTTGTTACATTTACAAGGTCATGGAAATTTCCCTCTATGATGAGAACCTTGAAATTATATAACAATATTCTTAAATATAGTTCTACGGTTGGATTACATACTATTATAGGACACATTGCATGTAGACCATCAGTTCTGAGTACTCGTAAGTAGATGAGACTTCCTCTCATGAAGTTCGAACTTGGTAATATCCAAGATAGGAAATTATGAGAATAGACCCACTAGTAGAAATTACACATGTTTTGGTGTCATCAGATATTTCTATCTGCGAGCGTGTATACTGATCCTTAGACTTTAAGATTATCATTAATATGTGTCATGACTTATGCAATTTGATTTACTGGAGAAACTCGTCACAAAGATAGTTGGTGGGAAGTAGGGTACTTTGGGTGCATCCATAGTGGCATGTTATTAACGGATAAGTCGAGGAAGGATTTTTCCCTTATATTTATGGAAGTTGATATCTCGGCCCTTTGATTGAAATAGAACCATCACATGAAATTCCATGGCCATGGTGTAATGATGAGTTAATTTCAGGTAGTCAAAGAATGACGTATCAAGCATAATATTTGATGAAACAATCATGAAACCTACTTGATGAGATATTGGGACAAATGGATTATATTATATACTTAGTGTTTGTATGTGGATGTCATTGTATAGACTTTATATTCTTTCTATTAGGTTCCTTGACCCGTTGCTAGATATTACTCTTGGACTTTAGGCAAGCCCGCCTAATGCCAACGAGAAAGAATCCTAGAGGGTCACACAATAAGTGTTTTGGTGGTCTCAGTTAAATTATTTTTTAATTTAATTAATGAAATAAATATTTTTCTCAAGACCGTGGAATAATTTTATTTATGTTAAAATGAGCGCATAAATTAAATTAAATATATTTATTTATTTTATTTAACATTTATTAATATTTATTTACTAGTTTTTAAATAAACTATTTATTTTTACCGTGATCAACGATTATTTTGTGATCAATACAACGATGAACGCCAATCTACACAGAATATAATCAAAGATTTATATAAAGAAGGAAGTGGACCAAAACCTTTAGAGAGGATCTTGCACATCATATATATAAATAATTTAATAAATTTTATAAAGAAAATAATACTTGGATCGACCGGTTACATCATAGTTTATAATTATTTAAATATTCATTGATGAATTACACATTTAATAATTTAGTGGTTTCAATTAAAGTTAATCATTCTGCAAATCCGAATCTTGAGATCTATTCCTCCTCTTTCTTTTACCGTTCACCTTATATAAACAGTATTTTTTAATTTTGATTAAAATAAAATAGAGGATCTCATCCAGAGGTGACAAAGCTTCCTGGCCATAAAACACTTGAACACACGAAGTGTATTCGGCAGTACATGCCATTTATTCAGGATTCAATGCATTGAACCGATCCACCAAACCAAGTCATGTGTTGGAGTCTTTATGAGTCTTAAATTACTCCGTGTTTTGACTAGGAACAGGTGGTATACGGTTTCTGGATTACATGATGTGTGGCCTAATGGACACAATGTGTAGTCCCTTCGGGTTAGGGTTAGATCGTGTACCATGTACACGACTTTCCCAACTGTAGAAAGTGTAATGAGTAACTACACAACGTGTGGCCTACTGGATACGTCGTGTACTCTGATGATTTCCGAAGTACACTCACATGCCGTTTCCTCAGGCGTGTACTTCAGATAGATGGTGAAAAATAGTATAGGTTGTATAGTTGGTACTACATATCATGTACTCATCCGAATTATACAGATTTATTAAAATTTATTATTATATTATAAAACCCTTGAGACATGTACCATCGTGCGGGCGTAAATCTGAGGCAAAACATGTGATATATGTTTTATATATATGTGTATAATTTAACATCTTCATAATGTTCATATCTACTTATTGGGTAGTTATGAATAGGAATTCACCAGGTTTCCTCCAAGGTACAAGTTACATACAAAGATAATTTTAAATGAATTTATTTGTTTAAAATTATGATGGATGAGAATCTCAAGGAAATTCAGAAAAGGGTTTAAGATAAAATCATTGATTAATTAAAGATGATAATTAATTTATTCAAGCATGATTTATCTTAAACAACAACGATTAAATAATTGATTACTAGTATTATTTATCTGTAAATATCGTTGCATGTATGGATGGTCAAGAGATATACCAAGACCTTTTTATGTGGATGGTTTGTTTTAATTTATTTATTTGAATTAAATTTGTTGGCCTGTGAGCCTTATCCTCATTAATATGTAGGGCCTGCGTGCCTAAGGTTTATTTTATGTAAACCCCTTTTTTACACTTCACCAACATGCGAGTTAAAAAAGTGTATATGTAATGGATGGAACTCCCAAGCTAGTGGAGGAGGTTCTAGCTATAGACGAGACGAAACCAATCCCAGAATATATAGAGGTGGACAGGTGGAAGCTATAAATACAAACCTAAAAGGTTCAAGATGTTTCTCCCCTAGGTCAGCGTTAGATTATCAACTGCTAGATAAACTAAACATTAAAAAATATCATGATCATGCCATTTAATTTATTTTATTTCTATCAGTTTCATAGTTTATCAATATGGATGTGTTGTCCTGATCACATAATTAATGAATTAAATAAGCATGCAAGATGGAACTAAAATAAATCAAACTTATGCATACATATTATCAAGACATGGTTAATCACTTAATTAAGTTCCACTTAACATTAACAAGTGTGTGATAATGATAATAAGAAATCCATGCATAAGAGATAAAAATACCTCAAATAAAATATTAATTCAGAACAATCCTTTCATTACTTGATTAAGGGAGAAACTCAATAAAACTCTATGTTTGACCAACCCTTGTTGGGACACTTACTTTTATATAGGAAGCCCTTATGAAATTTTTCGGGTGGACTTAACCATATTACATCAAGAGGAGTATCCCTTGCTAAACTTGGTGTAATATTTGATGTAAGAGTTGAGGAAATCCAAAGTCATGATTTTAGGATTGGGGAGTCCACTCAATAGATCAAGGAGATGCAAGCCTGCAGTTGGGAAATACCTTCCTACCTAAATACCTTCTAATAGCTTGATCAACCCTAGTTGGGGTTATGTGAAGGGGAATATGGATCCTTTCCACTAGAAAGTCATGGAAACTGTACTATCTGAGTTCAATGGTGAGGGCCATTGGGACATTATAAAATAGTGGGAGACTTAAGAAAATTTATTTTTTCTCATAAAATGTAATCAAGAAAGTACTAATGATATACTATTTTTATTTTATAATAAAAGTGACAAGATCATCAACCACACTATACCTATGATCAATTCTGGATAAAGACAACATCCTCATAGGCATTAACTTCTGGGAATGGTTTAGATGCCTTCAGGTTATCCTATGCCATGAATGAATGTATTAAGTGCTGGGGTCAGTATTAACTAATCTGCCTACCAAAGAGTCAAGTGATGAGGATTTACAGGTCTATGAGAAACATATGAATGACATGGTCGAAGTTCAATCTTTGATGTTATCATAAATTTCTAGTGAGCTCATGAAGTCTCATGAAAACATGGATGTTTATATCATTCTCAATCACCTCTGTAGTATTTAGTAGGAGAGAGCAAGACAGGAAAGGTCTGAGATCTCTAAGGCACTCTTTTAGATTAATCTTAGATAAGGTTCCCCAGCAGGGCCTTATGTAGTCAAGATCATTGGCTACATTGAGCACCTGTAGGTTTTAGGGTTTAAACTCCCGGAAGAACTGGGCACCAATCTCATTCTCACATCACTCCCTTAGAGATCCTCTAACTTTGTTATCAATTTCAATATGAATAACATTGATAAGTCACTATCTGATCTTCTTATCCTCATTCACCATGTAGACAAAGATATGAAGTTCGAAAATCCTTTTGTCCTTATGGTGAATAAGAGTAAAGGGAGGGCAAAGAGCTTTAAGCCCAAATCTTCTTCATGGCATTCCATGAAAAGGAATATCAAAGGGGAGACAAGGTAACAAGAGGCTATTTTTTTCACATGTGGAAAGAAGGGCCACTGGAAGGAGAACTGCACCCATCCTAAGAAGCAAGGGGAAGGTTCAGGTGCATTTGTTATCAAATGAAATCTATATGTTTATACTAATTGGGTATTAGATATAGCTTGTGGTTCTCACATATGTATCTAAATATAGGAACTAAGTAGATTTAGGAATAATTATTAAGGGGAGGTAGATATACAATCATCAAATAGAGCCAGACTTGCTACTATAGCTTTTGGGGACTACCACCTCACGTTTCCAACTAGGATGATCTTTGTGTTAAAGGGTTGTTTTTATGTGCCTTTTGTAACCAAAAACATAATTTCTATATCTAGACTAGATATTGATGGATTTGTTTTTCTGTTTGGAAATTAATTTTTCTTATTTTATAAAGATAGTATTTGTTTTGGTAGAGAATATTTATACAACGATCTTTATGTGTTGGATTACACAAACCAAGTAATGGAAATCAATGACAAAGATACTTCGCATGACTCATACCACACCCAACGTTGGCATCACTGACTAGGTCATGTAAATGAGAAATGATTGAAAAAGTTACATCAAGATGGATATTTAGATTCTTTTGAACTAAAACCACTTGGCGTATGTCATGCATGTTTACAAGGAAAAATGACCAAAGCCCCATTTGATTATAAAGGTGACATGTCTAAAGAGCTTCTTGAACTGGTTCATTATAATGTGTGTGGACCATTTCTAGTTGAAGAAAGGGGTTTGTACTCATACTTCCTAAATTTTACTAATAATTTTAGTAGATATGGATATATCTACTTAATGAGGTATAAGTCAGATTCCTTTAATAAGTTCAAGGAATACAAGAATGAAGTTGAGAACCAGATTTGTAAGAAGATTAAGAAGCTCTGCTCAGACCGAGGTGGGGAATATCTTAATCAAGACTTCATTGATTACTTTTTAGAGTTTGGGATCCTATCCCAACTCACTCCTCCTTACACACCTCAATGGAATGGTGTAAGAAAAAGGATTAACCACACCTTGTTGTACATGGTGAGATCAATGATGAGTCATGCATGTCTTTTATTATCCTTTTGGGGGTATGCGTTACAAACAGTGGCACACATACTAAACCAAGTACCAACTAAATAAATAAATGGTATTCTATATGAGTTATAGAGTGTAATATAATCCATGTTATCAAATTTACATGTGTGGGGTAGTGAAAAATTTATTAAGGCCTTTTCAGGTAACAAACTCGCACCCCAAGGCACAAAGTGTACTTTTAAAGGACACCCCAAGGATACAAGGTGATATTAACTATACAACCCCTCAGACAAAAAAAGTTACAATGGAAAGACATGGCATATTCCTTGAGAGGGAGCACATCTACAAAAGAGATAGTGGGATCAAGATATACTTCAATGAAGTCGAGGCTCATGGTATACAAGAGTTGGTATAGGAAAAGATTCCACAAAGCCCCGTGGAAGAAGAATCTATTCTAGAGATACAAATACTACGTAGGAGTACAAGAGAGGTTAGAGAATCAGAATGGTACAATTTTCTAGTTACCAAAGATAGTGAATCATTATTAGTTGATAATAATGATCTTCTAACCTACAAGGAAGCAGTAAGTGGCATAGACATTGCCATGTGGCAAGAAGCCATGAATTATGAAATGGATTCTATATACCAAAACCAAATATGGATATTGGTAGATCCTCTAGTTGATGTTAAGCCTGTTGTTTGCAAATTGGTATTCAAGAAAAAAATGTACATGGAAGGACAAGTCAGTACCTATAAGGCACGACTGGTTGAAAAAGGGATTAAACAGCGTCAAAGAATTGCCTATGATGAAACCTTCTCATCAGTTGCAATGCTGAAGTTCATTATAATTCTACTTTCCACTATGTCTTACTATGACTATGAGATTTGGAAAATGGATTTCAAAACAACATTCCTTAACTGTAACCTTCAGGAAGATGTCAATGTGACACAACCTGAAGTGTTTATGACTCCAAATGATGCCAATAAGGTATGAAAGTTGCATAAATCCATTTCTGGATTAATGAAAGCATCCAGGTCATGGAAAATTTGTTTTGATGAATCTATAAAAGAATTTGGTTTTATCAAAAATGAATGTGAGACTTGTTTCTACAAATGGTTTAGTGAGAGTGCAGTCATTTTTCTAATAGTATATTGTAGAGACCCGAAGCCTGAGGTACATGGACATTACATTACTTTTGCGAAATACTTAGTACATAAAAAAACACACACACAAGGATCGTAATAGTTTAGTGTCTTTGGAAACTCGGAATATAATCTTCTAATCGTGGTGAAAGATCTTCAACATCTCCCATAAAGATCTTCCTTTTTTTACCTAAAACCTTTATTTATATCCTGGGGAAAAAAAACATAAAAGGGTGAGCTCAAATGCTCAGTAAGGGTAAACGAAAGAAATATCAATCACATCATTTTCATAAGAACATAACATTTTGGAAATCTTAACCTGCAAAAGAGAGCATAATTTCATAACATGGGATAAATCATAGTAGTGAAATGAAATCCCAATAATAATAACTTAAAACATGAAACTTTGTGTCATACACACATAATCATATATAATCATTTCTTGTTAGTCAAGACTCATTTCCAAGACTATCTTAGTGGACAAAGTCCATTTCTGAACCGAGTTCACTCCTCGTTTTAGTCATGTTTCACTGAACCGGTATAACCTACCATTCCAGCCATGTCTATCTCATGCGATATAAAATCTTTACCCAATGCATTGGAGGGAGATATAGTTCCCACCCATCTCATAATGATACCATTCTTATGTGTGCCACAAAATCATAAATCATACATCATAGCATAACCCATGTACTAAAAATGGGAATCTTTAAACATCGTGACATCATAAAACAATTTATATAAGATAAAAGAATTCATAAAAATATTTCCATCACAACATAATAAAATTCATGTAATAATAGGGATAGAAACAGAACGCTTTATTATCTTATATGGAAAATAATTTTGATAAAACACTTGAACTCCATTCTTGAGGAAAATATCCTTTCTACTTCAAAAACATTTTTCCTTCCTTAACATGTCATACAATTTTAAACTAAAAGAAGTTGATTAAAAATAAACTTGAAAACTTGTAAAGGAAGATTCTTGGAAATTTTGTTTTAAATATACATTCATGCCGTATAAGTTAAAAAAACATTCTTCTCGTACTTTTTTCGGAAAAGTCAAAAAATACCTCGTACGAAAAACAAAAACAATTCCTTTTATATATTTTACTAAAAACTAACCGAAGGGTAAATTTGGATTTAAAAAATTTTAGGTGGATGGAAATAATATTAAATATTGAGGAAACATGGATGTGGATGATAAAATACACCCTAGTAAATACCAAAGTATAAACAATCATGGATAAAAATGAGATTGTGATATTTCCCTTACCTTAGGTCCGATTTGCTTCGTAAGTGTCCGAACCTCCTGTATAGTGATTTAATTAATGCCATTGACTTATTCCAGAATCATACTCATTGTTATGATATCATATATGGTTCACTTAAGACTTTATATTACCCGTTCTTTTGTAAATCCCATGTTAAAGCAACGTTTTGGGTAAAATTATCTTATTTATCGTACATGTTTGGACTTGTTGTTGTTGATGTTATTATTACATATATCATGATTTACTTACTTCCAAAATGTAAATCATGATTTATATATCATATATATTCATTATATATACAGCATATACAAGAATTTATAATAGTACATTACATATGGATGTAAGAAATGAAGCGCACCGTTCATGGAGACGGTAAGCCGTACGTACGCATGAACGTTACTTTCATTTCTATTTATTATTTTAATGGAATTAAAACATAATGATAAATAGTTATATTATAATTATATTATAATATAATATATAATATTTTTAACCACATCCGTTATACATCCCACATAAGGTATTAACGAATCACATCACTTTGAGGGGGTGGTAGTCCGCACTTCCTCAAATGAGATTATCGTATTTACCGACTATGGAAACCATAAAGGCTTTATATAATTGGGAATTAAAGAAGAATAAGGAAATAATAAACATAATATATATTATATATAAATAAAGTTCCATCATAATGGCCAGCATGAGAGGTGGTAGGAGAAAATCGAACAATCATCGTTTCGTGAGGCGTTAGTTTGCCATCACATAAACATTATGTTCGTCATCCATTAGATGGAGGTGTGTGTAAGTGTAGTTATAATACTTCTCATAACAACATCCTAGTATATTTAGGATATTGGTTTTGTTACAAAATAAAGGATTAAAAAGAGTTTAGGGGTTGGAGAAGAAGAATAAAAGAAAACAACTAAAGAGAAACTATTACCTTTAATTTTGGTGACTTCCTTTGGTTTGAACCAAAAGGACTACTTGGAGAGTCTTCTGACTAATGTAATGATTCCATGGGGAGGATAGGGATGTAGGGATCTTAGTTGGTCAGAGTTTGGACGAGCCAAAAGGCTTGAGAGGTGTGAGGAATTGCATAGAAGTGGTCTCCTTTGATAAGGGAGAAGAGGGGCTCTTTAGGATAGTGTGAAATTTATATTTTATTATAAACTTATCTTCGGTTTGAAGAGGTCAAAAACAATTAATGTATAATATAAGATGACTCATATTCGAAATAAAATCATCCAATAGGAATTGGACATGTTTTGGATGATATTTTAATCATTTTAATCTTATTTATTTAAAACATTTATTAATGAGGTAAATACTGCATCATTATTGTGTCATAAATAATTTAATTTATATGATGTATAAAAATTATAAAAAAACAACCAACATGTAGGAAATATTTTTAACTTTCCAGTTAATATTTATAGTCCAAAATATAATTTATATAGCCCATTATACAAATTAATTACTAAACAATATTTGTTAATTACAATTTTTTCTATACATTAAATTAATTAATCTAATGTGTCATTGTCTTTCATAAGTGGCTCTATGTGGTCCCAAAATCAACCCAAGGATTCCCATGGTCGGTCAATACTCATCCAATAAGGTTAAGACAAGTGTCAAGTTAATTTTGAATTATTATAATATTCTTTTAACCTCGAATTACCCTATTTACCTTTAACCGTAGTAAATAAAAAATTATCGTAGTTACTATTCATAATATCAAAAAAATAAAAGTAACCTATTAACATAATTTGGACCCACTAATATAAAATATGGAATCCATTTTTAAAAATTCAAAACACAGAAGTTGTAGTAATTAATTTAAAATTAATCCCGTTGTTAAGAAAACAGGTTTTAAAAGTTAAAGCATTGCTAAAGATTGAATTTATTTAACCTACCAATTCAATGTAAAATCAAGGATAATTACATACATTATATTAAATGGTAAAAATATATTCTATTTATACATTGAAGCCATTCAATGTTATTATTTAACCACCTAATTTATTACGATGAAAAAAGTTGTTTTTAATTAAAATATAGCGTGTTTTTACTATTCATTAAAATATGAAAGTTATCATAATAATATGAAAAATTTACCCAAAGTAAATTTTTATATCTTGATTATAAATAAGAATTTTATTTAGTCAAATTGAACTTATAATCTTATCAAAAACTAGATTTAAAGTGGGTGCGCCATCAAAAGGCGGCAAAACTGCATTTTTTTAAAAATACTTATTTTACCCGAAAAATTTATTTTGTTCTTATACCATGTTTTAGAAAATGTGCAAGATGAATAATAATGTTATAAGATTAAAAATTTATTTAATACTATTCATAACGGCTAGTTCATAATAATATTATAATAATATACCGTTGTTTAGTAAAACCCAGTATTGTGTATAACACACGCTATCGAGGAAGGTCGCGATTGCGTGTAATGCAAGCCAAGTCAGGGTTGCGTGCTGTGAAAGAATCCTTCGTTGTTTCATATAACATAAACCAAACATATTTCATTTATACATTGAATATATATATATATATATACTCAATGTTGCGTAGAATAACTATTATCAAAATTATGTGTAACACGATCCAAGAATAGTTTTGTGTATACTACAAGCTAATACGGTGTTGCCTATAGTGCAAGGTAATCTTGGTGTAGCATACAACACAAGACATTAATGAAATTAAAATAATATTTTTCATAAAATCTCTGGGTGTTACATTCTACCCCCCTTAAAATGAATTTTGCCCTCGAAAGTCATCAGGGTTATAAATGGATTACTATTCGAAAGTTTCTTTAATAGAAACCCACATCGTAAAAAGGAATACCAAAACGTGGCTTTAAAAACTAAATTATGAAATGTAACGGTTACCCAAATTAACTCATGACTGGGTTTCCACATAGGAGAACATAGGTGAAAATATGGATATGGAAGAAAAATCTAACCATCAAGTTCAGATGAAGAGTGGTAGAGAACATGGATATGAAAAAGTCAAAAATCACAAAGCCATAAATTTGTGATGATCTAGGGTACCATCTGGTTCATCAGATATAAGAGCACTAGGACAACATTTTTGGTTTTTAAGATCAATTCCCTAAAGTTTATGAATTAAAAGAAATACTTACATGATTTTGGTACAATCTCACTGTTGTTCGTGAATTGAAAAATTTCAAATTCATATCATAAAGAAATGAAGTTGAATTTGTTATTCATGAAGCATTAGCAGATCATGTGATAGAATGATGGGTCATTCCATCTGTTTAAAAAAAAGGTTAGCAAAAGTTATAAGTCCGTCTTATGGTGAGATTAATCGTATATGGTTCCAAAAATGGACTTATAGTTTATTTATCATACCGCTTAATAAAATAAAACTACTTTCTACTAACCAGGGACTTCCTGTAGGCCAGTGGTAGGTGATAAAGGCCAGTCACACTTCAGTTGTGGGTTCGATTCCCACAGCCTTGTCCGACACGATTGGATGTCGCCCGTACTTTAGGTTGTCCTTTTTCTAAAACTACCTTACTATATCATCCCATCCATAATATCAAAAAAAGTTTTATCCTTAAACAATACTAACTTATGTCCAACATAATCAATTCCAATCTTTAGGCTTATCTAAAATACTTCGGTCCAAGCTCATAGTATAAAGAAAATGATTACATAGCAATCACGTGAATGCCATCATTTATACCCCATATATCATAAGATATATCTTGTTGGTCAAATTACAAACATGTGAATACCTTAATCATGCATTCTCTTGAAGAATGAATACCCATTGAACCTTAGTGAAAACATGAATGAAGTCAAAAGTTAACTCTTTCCACATACCAAAATCCAAAAATTATATATACTCAATCCCGGATATAACCTTCTCCTTATATCAGTCATGAGCTCATAAATACGGTCAAACATTTCATTTTCTTGTTTTCATTTCATTATGCGCATATCAACGTTTTTTTTCAAAAATATCTCAATCACATTCTATGGTTACCGGTACCATTGAACACCACAATAGACCAATATATAAATATTCCAATATTCCACGATACTATATACAACATTATTTTGGAATCCCATTACATAAACACTTAATCATTCCACCACATTGTTGTCATATTCAACATCGCCAATAGGGATCACATGTGACTTCCCTTTGTCCTTTTCCTTAAGTGGTTGCTCATGTCGATCATCACTAACCCTTGGATTAGGTCATTTATTAGCATAATGCCCCATTTCCTTACACTTGAAGCATTGAAGTGTTGTTGGTGCATTCTCTACAGTCTTTTCTTTATTCACATCATTAGAAACTCTTTTTCCATTACTTCGACACTCAGTTGCCCGATGACCTTCTTTTCCACATTTAAAACATTTTCTAGTCCCTTTATGAAAATCTCCACCATGCTTTTTCCACACTTTGAGCATAAGGAAAAATTGATCTTCTTTTCACCATTATTATGAGATTTCTCCTTGAACTCAATCTTTTTTTTCTTGTCAAAACTATGAGATGGATAAGTAACACCAACTTCCATTTCTACCTTGATAGCACAACACACAATTTCTTCATAGCTACTGAAGTCTCTTATAGCTAATGCCCTTCAAAGATTTGGTTTTATGCCACTGAAGAATTGATCAACATTACTTTTAGGTTGGATGATAAATCCAGATGCATACCATGCAAGCCTTTTAAAAGTCGCTTCGTATATACCAACAGATTCATCATCCTTTTTCTTTAGTTCAAGAAACTCCTTCTCCATATTTGTTCGAAGAATACGAGGGAAGTACTTATTGAAAAATAAATTCTTGAACTTGTCCCATTCCATGGACTCAATTTCATCTCTTGGCCTCGTATTCTTGATAAGATTCCACCATTGATCAGCTTCACCTTCCAAACGATATACTGATAAGATGAATTTATCATGTTCTGAACATTGAAGAACTGAAAATATCTTTTCAGTGGTACTGATCCATTGTTCTGCAACAAGTGGATCAGAAGACCCACTAAAAGAAGGTGGACATTGCCTCATGAAGGATTCAATAGAATGTTGTTCCCTTCTCAGCTCATTTGGAAGTCTAGAATGATTCATACCTTGTGTAAGTATAGCAATAATATTTCTCACTCCATCTCCCATTACATTTGTTTGTTCAGGAGGACAATCATTGCATTGTTCATTACATTGATCAACACGGTTCCTTCGGGTTCCAGCCATCGTCTAAAACCCAAAAAGAATAGTGTGAGAAGAAATAATCACGCTAGGGAAAACAATATAATAAAGGGGGACTAACTTCAATATCTAACATCTTAGGTTAAATTCTAAGATCTTTAGCGCAATTCTAGGACTATAACCTATACGTATACTTAACCTTAGAGACATCCCTAGACATACCTTAGAAATATCTCTAGGGATCTCACTAAAGTTCTCCCATCCTAGTTTCCAAAGATTGACTAATCCTTTCCTCTAATACCAACTGTAGAGACCCGAATCCTGATGTACATGGACATTACATTAGTTTTGTGGAATACTTAGTACATAACAAAAACACACACACAAGGATCGTTATAGTTTAATGTCTTTGGAAACTTAGAATATAATCTTCTAATCACGGTGAAAGATCTTCAACATCTCCCATAATGATCTTCCTGTTTTTTTACCTAAAACCTTTCTTTATATCCTGGGGAAAAGAAAACATAAAAGGGTGAGCTCAAATGCTCAGTAAGGGTAAACGAAATAAATATCAATCACATCATTTTCATAAGAACATAACATTTTGGAAATCGTAACCTGCAAAAGAGAGCATAATTTCATAACATGGGATAAATCATAGTTGTGAAATGAAATCCCAATAATCATAACTTAAAACATGAATCTTTGTGGAATACACACATAATCATAGAGAATCATTTCTTGTTATTCAAGACTCATTGCCAAGACTATCTTAGTGGACAAAGTCCATTTCTGAACCGAGTTCACTCCTCGTTTCAGTCCTGTTTCACTGAACCTGTATAACCTACCATTCCAGAAATTTCTATCTCATGAGATATAAAATCTTTACCCAATGCATTGGAGGGAGATATAGGTCCCACCCATCTCATAATGATACCATTCTTATGTGTGCCACAAAATCATAAATCATACATCATAGCATAACCCATGTAATAAAAATGGGAATCTTTAAACATTGTGACATCATAAAACAATTCATATTAGATAAAAGAATTCATAAAAATATTTCCATCACAACATAATCAAATTCATGTAATAATA
Organism: Viscum album; assembly: GCA_963277665.1. Classification (NCBI taxonomy): domain Eukaryota; kingdom Viridiplantae; phylum Streptophyta; class Magnoliopsida; order Santalales; family Viscaceae; genus Viscum; species Viscum album. Next base: position 1,634,127,313 of record OY728143.1, read on the forward strand.
GGGATATAAATAGATCCCTTTATTATCTTATATGGAAAATAATTTTGATAAAACACTTGAACTCCATTTTTGAGGAAAATATCCTTTCGACTTCAAAAACATTTTTCCATTCTTAACATGTCATACAATTTTAAACTAAAAGAATTTGATTAAAAATAAACTTGAAAACTTGTAAAGGAAGATTCATGGAAATTTTGTTTTAAAAATCCATTCATGCTGAATAAGTTAAAAAAACATTCTTCTCATACTTTTGTCGGAAAAGTCAAAAAATACCTCGTACGAAAAACGAAAAAAAATTGCTTTTATATCTTTTACTAAAAACTCACCGAAGGGTAAAATTGAATTTAAACAATTTTAGGTGGATGGAAATAATATTACATATTGAGGAAACATGTATGTGGATGATAAAATACACCCCAGTAAATACCAAAGTATAAAAAATCTCGGATAAAAATGAGATTGTGATATTTCCCTTACCTTAGGTTCGATTTGTTCTTAAGTGTCTGAACCTCCTGTATAATGCTTTAAATAATGCCATTGACTTATTCTAGAATCCTACTCATTGTTATGATATCATATATGGTTCACTTATGACTTTATATTACCCGTTCTTTTGTAAATCCCATGTTAAAGCAACGTTTTCGGTAAAATTATCTTATTTATCGTACATGTTTGGACTTGTTGTTGTTGATGTTATTATTACTTATATCATGATTTACTTACTTAAAAAAATGTAAATCATGATTTATATATCATATATATTCATTATATATCGATCATATACAAGCATTTATAATAGTACATAACATATGGAGGTAAGAAATGAAGCGCACCGTTCATGGAGACGGTAAGCCTTATGTACGCATGAACGCTACTTTCATTTTTATTTATTATTTTAATGGAATTAAAACATAATGATAAATAGGTATATTATAATTATAGTATAATATCATATATAATATTATTAACCACATCCTTTATACATCCCACATAAGGTATTAACGAATCACATCACTTTGATGGGGCGGTAGTCCGCACTTCCTCAAATGAGATTATCGTATTTACCGACTATGGAAACCATAAAGGCTTGATATAATTCGGAATTAAAGAATCATAATGAAATCATAAACATAATATATATTATATATAAATACAGTGCCATCATAATGGCCACCATGAGAGGTGGTAGGAGAAAATCGAACAATCATCATTTCGTGAGGCGTTAGTTTGCCATCACAGAAACATTATGTTCGTCATCCATTAGATGGAGGTGTGTGTAAGTGTAGTTATAATACTTCTCATAACAAAATCCTAGTATATTTAGGATATTTTTTTTGTTACAAAATAAAGTATTAAAATGAGTTTAGGGGTTGGAGAAGTAGAATAAAAGAAAACAACTAAAGAGAAACTGTTACCTTTAATTTTGGTAACTTCCTTTGGTTTGAACCAAAAGGACTTATTGGAGAGTCTTCTGCCTAATGTAAGGTTTCAAGGGGGAGGATAGGGATGTAGGAAGCTTAGTTGGGCAGAGTTTGGACGATCCAAAAGGCTTGAGGGGTGTGAGGAGTTGCATAGAAGTGGTCTCCTTTTATAAGGGAGAGGTGGGGCTCTTTAGGAAAGTGTGAAATCATTATTTTATTATAAACTTATCTTCGGTTTCAAGAGGTCAAAAACACATTAATTTCAAATATAAGATGACTCATATTCGAAATAAAACCATCCAATAGGAATTGGACAGGTTTTGGATGATATTTTAATCATTTTAATCTTATTTATTTAAATCATTTATTAATGAGGTAAATACTGCATCATTATTTTTTCATATATAATTTAATTTATATGATGTATAAAAATTATAAAAAAATACCACCATGTAGGAAATCGTTTTATCTTTCCAATGAATATTTAGAGTCCAAAATATAATTTATATAGCCCCTTATACAAATTAATTACTACACAATATTTGTTAATTTTAATTTTTTCTTTAAATTAAATTAATTAATCTAATGTGTCATTGTCTTTCATAAGTGGCTCCATGGGGTCCCAAAATCGACCCAAGGATGCCCATGGTCGTCCAATACTCATCAAATAAGGTAAAGACAAGGGTCAAGTTAATTTTGAATTATTATAATATTCTTTTAACCTCGAATTACCATATTTACCTTTAACCGTAGTAAATAAAAAATTACCGTAGTTACTATTCACAATATCAAAAAAAAAGTAACCTATTAACATAATTTGGACCCACTAATTAAAAATATGGAATCCATTTTTCAAAATTCAAAACACATAAGTTGCAGTAATTAATTTAAAATTAATCCCGTTGTTAAGCAAACAGGTTTTAAAAGTTAAAACAATGCCAAAGATTGAATTTATTTTACCTACGAATTCAATGTAAAATCAAGGATAATGACATAAATTATATTAAATGGTAAAAATATATTCTATTTATACTTTGAAACCATTCAATATTATTATTTAACCACATAATTTATTACAATGAAAAAAGTTGTTTTTAATTAAAATATAGCGTGTTTTTACTATTCATTAAAATATGAAAGTTATCAGAATAATATGAAAAATTTATCCAAAGTAAATTTTTATATCTTGATTCTAAAGTAGAATTTTATTTTGTCAAATTGAACTTATAAACTTGTCAAAAACTAGATTTAAAGTGGGTTCGCCATCAAAAGGCGGCAAAACTGCATTTTTTTAAAAATACTTATTTTACCCGAAAAATTTATTTTGTTCTTATACCATGTTTTAGAAAATGTGCAAGATGAATAATAATGTTATAAGATTCAAAATTTAGTTAATAATATTCATAACAGCTAGTTCATAATAATATTATAATAATATATCGTTGTTTAGTAAAACCCGATATTGCGTACAACACACGCTATCGAGGAAGGTCGCGATTACGTGTAGTGCAAGCCAAGTCAGGGTTGTGTGCTGTGCAAGAATCCTTCGTTGTTTCAGATAACATAAACCAACCATATTTCATTTATTAATTGAATATATATATATATATATATATATACTCAATGTTGCGTAGAATAACTATTATCAAAATTGTGTGTAACACGATCCAAGAATAGTGTTGCGTATACTGCAAGCTAATACGGTGTTGCATATAGCGCAAGGTAATCTTGGTGTAGCATACAACACAAGAAATTAATGAAATTAAAAGAATATTTTTCAAAAAATTTCGGGGTGTTACATATATGTTGATGACATATTACTTATTGGAAATGAGATACCAGTCTTACAGTAAGTTAAGGAATGGTTGAATCAATGATTCTCCATGAAATACTTGGGTGAGTCTGCGTATATTTTTGGGATCAAGATCCATTGTGATATATCTAAGATATTGCTAAGTCAAAGTACATACATTGATGAGATACTGAAGAGATTCAGTATGGAACAATCCAAGTGGTGATTGTTGCCAGCGTCACATGGCATTCATCTTTCCAAGAAAATATGTCCTTAGAAACTTGAGGAAATAAAGATAATGGAAATGACTCCATACACATCATAAATTGGATCAGTCATGTATGCCATGCTATGTACAAGTCCAGATGTCGCCTACACATTGATTGTGGTATACATATATCAAGATGACCCAGGTTACCGCTATTGGATGGTCGTCAAGACTATACTAAAGTATATGAGGTGTACAAAGGATATGTTCCTTGTTTATGGAGGATATGAGGAACTAGTCATCAGAGTGTGGTCATAGATTCTACAGCAGAGTATGAGTGTATCACAGCTTCTAAGGGAGATAAAGAAGCAGTTTGGATGCGATGCTTCGTCCAGGAGTTAGATATGATACCTAGTAGTAAAGATCCCATCACACTATACTGTGATAATACTAGAGTGGTGGCTCTCGTAAAAGAGCCAAGGTCACATCAGCGGACAAAGAACATACTTCATAAGTATCATCACATGAGGTATTTTTCTCAAATAGGTGAAGTTGCAGTGATCAATATTTCAACATAAGACAATGTGGTGGACCCCTTCAATAAAGTTTTGAATCAACAGAAACATGATCATTATATGAGGTCTAGCGGACTAAAAGTCCTAGGTAGTTGGATCTAGTACAAGTGGAAGTTTTTAAGAGTTGGTGTCCTATAACCAATTGGTTTTACATTTATTACATGGATATTTAATATATTATGACATATTGTTCATTTTTCTACATGACTGTGATGTAATAATGTCCTAGAGTATTTGATACATTGATAAGGTCATGACAGTTCCCCACTATGATGAGAACCTTTAAATGCTATAAAAATATTCTTAAATACAGTTCTATGGTTGGATGAAATACTATTATGGGACACATATCATGTAGACCATTAGGTGTGAGTACTCATAAGAAGATGAGACTTCCTCCCATGAAGTTCGCACTTAGTAATCTCCAAGATAGGAGATTAAGAGAACATAACTGCTAGTAAGAATTCCACATGTTTTGGTGTCATTATTTATTTCTATCTGCAATAATGTGTAATGATCCTTAGACTTTAATATTATCATTAATACATGTCATGACTTACAAAATTTTATTTACTGACAAAAACCATCACACAGACATTTGGCGTGAAGTTGGTTACATTGGGTGCGCCATGAGTGGAATTTTATTAATGGATAAGTCAAGTAAGGATTTGTCCCTTCCATTTTTGGAAGTCGATATCTCGACCCTTTGATTGAAATTGAACCATCGCACAAAATTCCAGGGCCATGGTGTAACAACGAGTTTATTTTAGGTAGTCAAAGAATGACGTATCAAGCATAAAAGTTGATGACACAATCATGAAACCTGATTGATGAGATATTGCAACAAAGGGATTATATTAAATAGTGAGCATTCATATGTGGATGTCATTTTTGTGACTTTACGTTCATTCTCTTGGGTGCCTTGACCTATTGCTAGACAGTACTCTTGGACTTTAGGCAAGCACTCCTTATGCCAATGAGAAATAATCCTAGAGGGTCACACACTAAGTGTTTTTGATGGTCTTGGTTAAATTTTATTTGAATTTAATTAATGAAATAAATATTATTCTCAAGATTGTGGAATATTTTTTTCATGTTAAAATGATCTCATAAATTAAATAAAATATATTTATTTATTTTATTGAACATTTTATAAATATTTATTTAGTAGTTTGCAAATAAAATATTAATTTAATAGAATAATTTATTTATTTATTTTTTCGAGTGTTAAATAAATATAATTGGAGTTCGAGTGTACCAAGGTCGGTCCAGTAGTAAAATAATGATTTCAAGACGGTAAATAAGTATTTAACTAGTTTACACTAATTAAAATAATACCACTATTATTTTGTGATGCGAAATTTTATTTATAATTCTATTTTGTGCAAGTTGGAACACCATAAATAATGATGCAGTATTATTATTAAATGCATGGGTTTTCTCTAAGGTCATGAATGTATTTAATTGTTTCTATGCAATTACATATTGTAACTATAATTCCATGTATATAAATAAACAAATATTCCTATTGTTCCACAGTTCACACCAATGCCTGGTGCATTGAGAATTGTTGAGCCAAACAATTTCTCTCTTGAATCCTCTTCTCTCCCCTCTCAATAATGAGAGAAGTTCTTCATGACCAAATAACAAGCGATCAAGAATGACTGACACAAGACACTCGCTTCACCTCACTAGTACCCAGAGAAAGCGTTATGTCAATCGAAGGCCATCAGATCATGTGTGGATAACTACTAGAGGGATTCTAGTTTGGATCCTTATAAGTACAATGAGATAATTTGGAAGGTTCATTCTAGATGATCAACATCATCAATGAAGAAAATAATGAAGATCCAGGTATTATTTTCTTTATAATATTAATTAAATTAATTATAAACATGATGTGAAAGATCCTATCTTATTGTTTCATGACACTTCCTTCTTTATCTAAATAGTTGATTTTATTCCATGGATACTAGAGTTCATCAACGTATTGATCCTAGAATAATCATTGATTATGGTAAAAATAAATGTTGGGTCCCATCCCAACCACGCTTCTATTGCACCCTAAACCTTCAACAATGAGGTTCAAAGAACATATGTGTTACTCCCATTACATTATCCGTAATGGCTACTTTAGAGCATGGAATTTTGAGCAGGGACTCTGCTGAGAGATTTGAGCCATCATTGTGCCCTTGTGCATCCCCACCTATATTGGACTACTATAGTGGGAAATGGTGATAGATATATTTCTATCAGAGGGATGCCAAGTAGTTGGATCTAGTAGTGGGTATCCTAGAGTAGAGTCGTCTGTAGCTGCTAGTAGGCGCCAGTCGATGATATCTCAGTGTAGGAGACCCTTTGGTGAGAAAGCTCAGGAACATGGTCATATAGTACAAGGGAAACATAGATCACTAAAAAAACCTAGGGTGGTATGATTCTATGCTTGTTATGGGAGAGGACACATGGCAAGTTACTTCTCGACCTAATGTGTTTAGTAGCCTAAGAAAATAGCTATTATACCGCCATGATAGAGGTAGTGCTGTGATCAGTGATCTCCCAGGCATGGATAGGGTGGTCCCTAGGGAGGAGGAGTTGGTAAAGGAGTAAGAGGATCTTCAGGTAACGAAAAAAAAATTATTAGGCCCTTCCTCCAACACCACCAGGTGGACCATGTCAGGCTCAGGGAGTTGGCAGACCAGGCCATAGACAGTTGCATGCTTTGGATGTCTACAATCCCGCATCGCATGATATGATTCAAGGTACGATCTGTGTTTATTCTACTATGACCTCAATATTAGTTAAAAAAAGCTCCATAAATTATTTTATCTTAATAATATAGGTGTGAGATTTTTATGTACATGTAGAGTTTATAGCACAACAACTTTGACTTGAGGTTCCAATATGGAACACTACTTCTGCATCTTCCATCTCCTGATAGTGCGAGTTATCTCTTGGTGGAGAGAAGTTCACATGGGAACTTTTGGTCATAAAGATGGAACCCAATGAAATAATCTTTTGTATGGGTTTTCTTTCCATGGTATAAGTCAAGATTGACTGTCACCTCAGATTAGTGATATTTCTATGCACTGATGGGAGAGATTCTCCTTCTCTAGAGAGCAAGATCTCATGTCATGGCGAGCGAGTTCAATGAGAAGGAGGCTGGGTCCCATCACCCATCAGTTGGTGAGTGTATCCCTTGGTTCATAAGGATATTTAGGCATATGGATTCCTTTTTTGATTAGTATTATATGTATGTCTTCATCAAGGACGTTCTGAGACTACCCCTAAGGCATGATATGGAGTTTTTCATATACTTGCATCTCAAACTACCCAGATATATTATGCGGCATATTGGATGGAACCTACCAAGATCTAGGAGCTATGGTTGCAGTTGGAGGACCTTTTTAAGATGGGTTTCATAAGACCCAGTATGTCCCCCTAGGAAGATCTATTCCTATTCATGAAAAAGGTATATGGGAGCTTATGATTGTGGGGGATTATCATTTCCTGAACCAGGCCATGATAAAGAATTATTTTACCTTACTGGGGACTGACGACCTCTTTGACCAGTTGTAAGGCCTGAGGTGGTTCTCTAAGATCGATCTCAGGTCCAATTACCACCAGTTGAAGGTTTGTGTGGTTGATATTCCAAATATGTCATTCTAATGTCACTATATACACTATGAGTTCCTAGTGATGCCTTTGGTGTAACAAATGCAACTGCTATATTTATGGATTTGATAAACTAGGTTTTACAGCCATACTTGGAATAGTTTTTTATTGTATTCATCAATGAAATACTTATCTACTCTTCATCATAGAAGGATCACTTAGATCAATTGAGGATGGTCCTAGAATTTCAGTGAGTGCACCATTTTTATGGAAATATCTTGAAGATATAGTTCTAGATTCATGAGGTTCACTTTCTACGAAATTTCATTTCCAAAAAAGGATTATCCATGGATCCTGTGAATATAAATTCAGTTATTTCTTGGTATCCACCCAATAATGTTTCATATGTGTGGAGATTTCTTATCTTAGAGGGGTAATATAGGATATTTTTTGGAATATTTATTTAGAATCATAGCTCATTTGACTTCCTTAATGTGGAAATTTTAGCCGTTTACCTTTTATGAGTAGTGATAGAGGTAATTTGAGGAGATAAGGTAGTTGATGAAGAGTTATTTAGTGTTAATACTACTAGAGGAGTGTGTGGAGTTCCTAATGTATTGTGATGCCTCAAGATATTGGTTTGATTGTGTGTTGATGCAGTAGCAGGTAGTTATCACATATGGGTTGAGGCGGTTGATACCCTATGTGAAGAACTATGAAACTCATGACCTAGACCTGGAAGTGGTGTCCTTTACTCTGAGGATGTGTAGAAAATATCTTCTAGGAGATCACTTTGTGGTTTACTCAGACCAATAGAGACTTAGGTATGTCTTCGCTCAGAGAGACCTTAACTTGAGATAGTGATGTTGGTTGGAGTTCCTATAGGTCTATGAATTCTAGATAGTATATACACTGTATAAATGAAATGTCGTAGGAGATTAAGTTAACAAGAATCCCCATTCTCTCTTAGTGTAGGAAGCTTCAGACCAGTTAGATTCCTTATAGCTGACCCTAGTAGAGTACGAGGGTATATAATTTCTTCAATTGATAGTGTTGACTCATTTTTGTCTCAAGCGTGTGAGAGAGTCCCAACTAGGAGTCATAAATTTTGAGGATTTTTGTGAACAAATATCCATAGGTGATGCATAAGATGAATATTATTAATGAGGGAATCATGTTATCTTGTTCCAGGGGTGAACAATGGTTCTAGTCATGATGCGAGAGGAGGTGATGCAGGTGTTCCACACTTCTATTCTATACATACATCCCGACATGGATAAGATGTAAAAAGACATTTAGTAGAAGTTTTGGTGGTCCGACATGAGGTGAAGTGTAACTGCTTTTGTTTCTTGGTGCCTCATCTATCTGTAGGTGATAGTTAAGTACCATGCTCCAGCAGGTTTTTTATATCCCCTTGAAATCCTGGAGTGGAAATGGGATGACATATGCATGGATTTATTTCACAGGGCTTCCATGAACAACGAAGAGCCACGATGCAATCCGAGTGATAGTTGACCAAATCATGAAGTAAATGCACTTCCTTACCATCAGGGATCAAAGTTCAGTATAGAGTTTGGGGTATTTGTACGTATGGGAGATCATCCACATTCATGAGGTGACCTCGACGACTATCTCTGATCATAATGTGGGGTTTAAATCATGATTATTGAGAGGACCGCAGGAGGAATTTAAGGCCCTAGCGCAGATGAGTAAAACCTTTCACCCCCAGAGTAATGGGAAGACCGAGTGCACAATCCAAGTGTTGGAGGATATGTTGATGGCTTGCATGTTAGACTTCAACTAGAGCTGGGAGAATCACCTTACCTAGATATAGTTTTCATACAGTAAAAATACCACTCTATGATCAACATGGAACCTTTTTATGCCTTGTATGGGAGACTCTGCAAGTCACCCTTGTGTTGGATATAGATTGGTGACTCATCTATTGTTGGTACAGATGGTGTAGGAAATAATGGAGAAAGTCCTAGTCATCTTAGAGGGGATGATTATATCCCAGAGCGGGAAGAAATCCTATGAACATTTACATTATAGGACCTTTTATTTTTTATTTGAGAGACCATGTTTTTATGAGATTCTCCCCACGATGAAGAATACATTGGTTCATCTAGGAAGGAATGTTATCCCCAAGGTTCATCGTGCCATTTAATATCATGAAGAGAGTTGGAAAGGTTTCTTAATGCCTCTCCATACACCCAAATTTGAAAATAGTGCATGATGTATTCCACATATCGCATCTGAGGAGATACATGCATGACACTATGCATGTCATCAACTTGGGAAAGTTGGACATCGAGTATGGAGAACCTTCTTAGAGCACCCAGTGGTGATTGAGGATCGATAGTAGTGGACCCTGTGTGGATGAACCATCCCTTTGTTTCATGTGTTGTGGCTGTATAGAAACATGTAAGAGAGTTACTGATAGCAGGAGGGACAAGTGTAGGCTCAGTACCCCTAATTTTTTTCCTAGTTTTTCTTTTTGGGGTGAAAAAAATTGAATAAGGGAATTATATAAAGACCCAGATTTTTCTTTGTATGTATTTGAAATATTTCTATATATATTCCCAAATCTAGGAGTTCAGATTATATGTGATTTAGAGGCTCGGTGTTTCCATAATTAATTTTATAAAAATATTAAATGTATTTTATAATATGCACTTGCATTTAGTTACAGACAACATGGTATTTTCCTAAGGTGTGGCATAAAGTGAGTTGACATGGGATGTTCAAACCCCTCACTCATTAGTGGTGTGTTTAAGTGGATTAACTAATTATTTAATCAACCGATTAATCCATTTTTAACCTACGATAAAATTTTTATAAAATTAGCTTCATGGAGAATGATTCTAGGGTTAGATCATAATTTATGAAATCTTTCGATGGTAGATCCTTCCTCTTACCTTTGGTGAATGATGATGAATCTCTCGATTAAGGAAAATCAAAGCACCAAGAATGTAGAAAACTCTTTACAATCATTTCATGAGAATGTTCTTCATTAGATATCAATACAAAACTGAGGTAGGTATCATATTGTTGTGTTTTATGCCTCTAGATTAAATGTTTGAGTATATTTATAATCGCTCCCTGATCTACACCCATTATTGTATCCTTTTCATATACCAACGTACTGGAAATTGATTTATTTAATTTTTTTTATCTAACCCTAGATCACATTCAAGATTTTCAAAAAAGAATGATTGAACAATGATTGTTTAAATTTTTTTTGGTGCCCTTATCCTCTATTCTTTGCGTTCTTCACTGATTGGGCTCGTTGGTCCTAGTTCAAATTTTTTAGGAGGTACCAAGCTCGATCAGACACGTGGATCCATGATGGATCTACAAAATTTCAACAGTTTTGTGAGCGTAACATAGATACAATATCGTTATGAAGAAAGAATGTTCCATTCATTATATAGAGAATATATTATAAAAAAACAAAGGTGTGGTGGCATGAATAACCATCAGCCAAACCCTTCCTAATAAATGGAGCTAATTCATAGAGAGAAACAACTGAGATCCATGTTATTCTGTTAGATATATTTGTTTTCAGGAATATTGGAGACTATAATCAAAGTAGCATTAATATATTCAATCATAAAAGATAGATCTGGAAAAATATTGAAAAAATCGACTACATTCCATGTTTAATGAATAACACATGATTTTTAGTCCCTCTCTATGGGGGCACTAGTGTTTTGAAAACCCCTAAGGATGGAATGACCTATACTTCTATAGAAATGTCATACACTACATTTTACACATGAGTGAGCCATGTAATAGTTCACGTGACCAAACCAAAATGGGCAGAATCCCATGTGGCCCGTCACGCTATGCACCGGAGTAGACAAACAAGGGGTCCATGTACACAGACATGACCAAAAGACTGGGCCCCGGTCCCGGTTAGTTAAGAAACTCCATGTAGTCCACCTACCGAAAGTGTTATACTACATGGGATAGATCTGTGTACCAACCAAGGATATGGGAAAGTTGTGAAGTAGGACCACATGCTGTGTGGAGACCCTCACACACCTTGTACCCCTTGAGATCTTTTGAGAAAACTTATGTTGTCGGTATCTCCTTTGTTTGAACTCGAATCTTGGACTGCGAGTAGCCTATATTGAGTGTTTTTTCATGTAGAACTGAATTCTTCCCTTAGTAGAATATTTTGAGATATGATGGGGAATTATCTGGTATTGGCATGCACTGAGGTGATACCTGATGACAACATTGATCATACAAGATCACCAGGACTTTCCGGGCATAACCCTCCATAAGGACTGGGCAGTGGAGTTTCTTGATATTCTTTTCAAGTAACCCTATAATAGGGATAATCAATGGATTTATTCAACATTATGGGATTTACCCTCCATTAGTGCAAGGTAGTGAAGTACCTTGATGATCTTTCGAAGTTACCCTTCAGTAGGGATGGTCAATGGAGTTCCTCAAAATTCCAGGAATTGCCCTCCAGTAGAACTGGGTAGTAGAGTTTCATAAAAGCTTCTTCCGAGCATTACTATCTAGAAAGGTCTTGTGGTGGAGTTCCTTGATGGATTATTATAGGTGATACACTCCACCAAGGTTGGGTAGTGGAGTTACCTAATGGATTCTTTAGGGTATTTACCTCTAGAATGTCTAGGAAATGGAGTTCCTCAATGAAATTCCCGAGCATTACCCTTCAGAAGGGATGGGTAGTGGAGTTCCTCAATGACTATTAGAGTAGGACCCTCCTATTATATTAGGTCATGGGATGCTTACCTAGAGTGTTTCTCCTAGAAAGTGTGACACAATGATGTTATGTGGTTTGATGTAGATTTGAACTGACAAGAGAGACTATTTCCCCACCTTGACACGTTCTTGTGACGTGGCCTAAAATTGTGTAGGCGAGTCAGTGTCATCCAAAGTGGATAGTATCAGGGTGTGGTGATTGTGTCCTATATACTTGGGTATTCAAGGAAGATGTGTGAGATTATAAGAATCATATAAGGGCTTACATTTGGAATTATTAGGTAATATTCTTATTGGGATGATCTGTGAGATGGATATCCCCTTACTCTTTCATTTGGACTTCTTTGACTGAGAATAAATATATTCTTTCTTTTTGATTCACCCATTGGTTTTTGATACTATCATTCTAGGATAGGTGAAGATACATGGGGAATGCCACACACTTTCTATGTCTATATTCTCCTGGTAGGATGAGTCTACTCTACTGCTACAGGTGGCTAAGTCTCGATGGGTAGTTTATCTACTCACCTTGTTTATCCTTTTATGCTTATATGATCTTAATTTCAATCTCTTATATAGTTGAACTATACTCTTATACTGCACCTTGTTCTGTCTAATACTTACCTATTTAGTTGTATCTCTTATCGCTCCCCCTTCACCCTTTTGGGCCACTCTACTGGGTATGTATACACTCACCCCTACATGGGATCCTCCTAGATGTGTCATGCCTTTTGCATATGATAGATAGGTCGAACATGGCTTTAGAGGAGCTTAGAGGTAGTTGGTTCTTGGACCACATATAATGGTTGTAGATAAGGATACATGAGCTGGGATCTCTCAACTATTTACTCTTTTCTAGATTTTTTAGGTTGGGATGTATTTTTGGTTGGGCGTATATTTTTCCCCTGTACTTTCATTTTACATTACCACACTTTTTTACTAAAAAGAGGTTCATTCATGCTTGGATTATTTTATAGAAGTGTTTCATATTTTCTACTTTCCCTCTGAACTTTTTCATTGAGTTGGTTGTGTGTATGTGTACAGGTTATTATGAAAAGGCCTCCCTGAGTTAGTTTGTCCTTTGGTGCTTATCGCCACCCTTGGCCAATAGAGGAGGGCTTGAGGTAGTTGCAGATCGAGCCCCTTCATAGGTCATTCCATGACAGTAATGGTCAAAACCATATAAAATGACATAATTTTGATGTAAAATCATTCTAGAACCCCCTTTTAGTTATTATTGACATGTATGTGTAGATAACATGTCAATCTAACTTACGGTGTAGTCAGGATGACTCATTAATGAGTTTTTATAGGTACCAAAGCCTTTAAAAATGTGTGTCGGGGGTTCAAAACTAGGAAAATGATGTAAAATATTCCATAAAATCAGAGGAAAATAACTTTCTATTGATTTTTTTCAAAATATAGGAACATAAAAACCTCATTCCAAGTTATTATTTTACCTAGAGCTCTGTAAACGTTTTTTGTGTTTTAAAACACTAAAATGTGTTTGTAATAGTAAAAAACCTAAAAAATAACCACATATTGATGTAAAATCATGGAAGAACTATCGTTGAGTTACTTTGGATGTGTATTCATAGACAAAACATCAATCCAACTTACGGTGTGGTCGGAATGACTTGGTAAAATATTTGTAAATGTACCAAAACCTTTAAAAATGTCTATTGGGGGGGGGGGTTAACAATTGAAAAAAAACTTTGAACTTCCATGAAATCATAAGAAAATAATTATAGATTGATTTTTGAAATTTAGGAATTGATTGAATGTCTTTCTGAGTTATGGTTTTCCCAGGATTACCAAAAACGTGTTTTTAGTATTTTAAAACACCAAAACGTTTATGTAATGATAAAAAAAATAAAACAACCTCATATTGATGTGAAATCACTAAAAAGGAAACAATGAGATATTTTTTATGTGTATGGATAGAGAACATGTCAATCTGACATGCTCTGTGGTTATAATGATTTGATAAACAATTTTAAAGGTACCAAAGCCTTTAAAAATGTGCGTCGGGGGGTCAGAACCATGAAAATGACATCAAATTTCCCTAATATTTGTGCTATATTATTTTAGATTAATTTTTAAAATGTTGTAAAAATAAAACATTCCATTTTGAGTTAAAGTTTTCCTGATATGCCTCTAAATGTGTTTTTAGGGTTTTAAAACACTAAAACATGCGCGTAATGGTCGAAACCATAGAAAATGACCTCATATTGATTTCAAATCATTGTAAAACCACTATTTATTTATTTTTTACCTGTACATGTAGACCCCACATTAATCATACTTATAGTGTGTTCAGAATGAATCAATAAATATTTTTTAAAGGCACCAAAGCCTTTTAAAATGCATGTAGGGGGGTTAAAACAAGGAAAATGTTATCATATTGGAAAAAAATACAAGGAAAAATATTGTAATTTATTTGGGAAATGTAAGAATCCATGACACATCATTCCAAGTTATTATTTTTTCAGGATACCCATAAAAATGTTTTTAATGTTTCAGAACACAAAAATAGGCATGTAACTATCAAAACCATAGAAAACGATGTCATATTGATGTGAAATTATGGTAAAACCACCATTGAGATAATTTTAAATTGAATTCTTATAAAATATGTCAATATTAATTGTGGTGTGTTTTTAATGACTCATTAAGGTACTAAGGGCTTTAAAAACGTGTGTTGGGGAGTCAAAATAGGCAAATGACATCAAAATTTCCATTAAATAAGAGGAAAATGTGTGTAGATTGATTGGTGGAATGTAGGAACTCAAAAAACTTCATTCTAGGTTATTATTTTCCTATGATTCCTATAAACTCATTTTTAGTGTTTTAAAACACTAAAACGTATGTTTAATGGTCAAAACCATAGAAAATGACCACATATTGATGTAAAACCATGGAAAACATATTATGTTATTTTTGAAATATTGGAAATAATTTCATATCAATGTACTTAAAATTTATTTATTATGTAAATTTCAAGCGCATCAAATGTTGATTTTAAAATTAGTTGGATTCTTATATACTTATACCTTTTCAATTTCAAGTGTTGAATCATATCTTAAATCAATAAGTTTATATTTTCAAAGTTTTTTTCATGATATATTATTTTTATGTTAAAATGTCTTATTTTTGATTAAAAAATAACAAATTTTATGTGCAACATTATGAATATATTATGTGTCTTTTCTTTTTCACATTTCTTTTCTTAAATGTTCTAATTTTTATTATAGGTGATAGATACTGGCAGTAGGATGGAGGTTGACTATTTTGAGCTATAATTTTTTTAGAAGATATTCATTATGGTTATTAGTTTCCATGGTATGTTTAAAATTTTTCAATGATTCTATAGTAATTCTGATTTATTATGTTCAGTTTTAATTTATGTTATATTTTTTGTTACATTTGATGAGATGATGTGGTCGGTTGTAGTTTTTGAGAGGATATGCAGGCAGATTGATACAGAAGAAGTCAATGGATGGATGTATATTGGTCATTGGTTTTTGTTGGACATATTTTATATGTATATATTGATTATTGAGGCATGGGTTTTCTAAGGTTATTAGTTGACTATGGTTATGGTGGCTAAGGTTTTGGTGATTATGGATATATGAATATATGAATGTGGATGTATAATGTATGATGTATGTATGATGGTTTTACTATGAATTTATGTTTTTGTTTATTTCAGGTCAAAGGTTTTATATTTAAATTTATTATTAAATATTTTTAAAAAAATTAAATTTGAATAGAAATATTTAGTGGCATTTTTAAGAATACACTAACAAATAAATATCTTAAAATTATAATTAGTGCTGGATAAATACCAATAAAAATATCCACCATTAAATATATTAGAGGTTTTTAGGATAATTTTATCCATTTTATTTGAGGGTTATTTTTTTAAATGTTTATAAATAAAATCGAAACTGTTGCTAAATGCCCCAAAAGTGACACATACCAAAACCACTACTAAAATAAAATACCAACCACTAAATGATTTTTGACCATAAAAAATGGGGTAGTTTTATAAACTACTACTAAACTATTTATCATATGTTTAAACTGCCTCCAGTAGAAAAAATAATCACTGCTAACTACTCATTTTTTTGTAGTGACACAATTCTATAATTCCTTGAAATACATAATTTATCACAGTTTCGCAACTTTAATTTTTTAAGTGTGAAATTTTGGCATGTTGTAAAAACAATGGTCTGAAATATTTACAATGTAAAATGATACTATTTTACATTTTTAGAAAACCTTTAATTTTGATTTTCCAATAGGTTAAATTCCATGTGTGGGTAAATAGAAAAATATGTTTTTCTTGTATATTTTATTTGTAATTCACTTTTTAAAGATGCAATATTCAAGATAAATTTTTATATTTTCATATTATGGTGTTTTAATGTGTTATAATTATAAAATTTGTATTTTTCTAATTTTTTAATTAAAAAACATACATTTTAAATTTTAATGTCAAACTTAAATATAGTTTTAGTTAGGTATTTTTAATAATAAATACATTTGTTTTATATTTGGAATGGTTGGAGTAATTTTATATCATGGTTTTAAATAAATTTACAATTATCAAGAATATATTTTATATTTTATGAATGTTAATATTATCAATATAGACTAAAAGAGACATGTCACTAGATTTAAGAGTGCCAAGTTCTTGTTTTGTGATACAAAAAATCTTGATTTCCATAATTATCAAAGTAAGAGATAGCTATAGAGACAATAATTTTTCTAAAACATAGAATAAAAATTAATTATATTCAAATTATAAATGGTATAGATATTTTAATATAATAATTTTGTTAATGTATTATTGTGGATTGATAATAGTACACTTGAAATCACAATAACCCCACTCATAGGCTCAGTGAACATATTCCATGACATTTGACCATATTATTATGAGGGATGGTATTTATTCATTTGTGTTGTTAATATATTTAATGATGGATTGAATTATTTTTATGTTGAATTTTTGTTATGTTGAATCAAGACCCTATCTTGGTCAATAATGAAGTTGGGTGATGTTTAATTTTTATTTTACTTGTTTGATTAACCATTTAAATATTTATATCTAAATGTACATGGAGATGAGTGAAAATAAAATACCTATGGATAAAAGTTGAATTAATTTACCTCAAAATACACCTCAATATTTCAAGAGTTTCAAATAATTTTAAAATTATGCAATTACAAATAGATCAGTGGATGGTAGAATAAAATTTTCATGTCTTGATTGTAAATTCAAGTAATGGTTGAACATAAATTAAGTACACGAGAATTTGATATTGAAAAAGTTTCCTACACAATATGTAAGTTGAGTTTGGTATGGTGTATCAAATTTTACATAAATTGAAAACAATGACAATCCTTTCAATGAAACAAAAAGTGACCCACCATAGGGGAATTCAGTTTGAAATTTGATAAATGATGTATTTGGATTTACAATATACAATGCACATGATTTTAATAGATATAAAAAACCATCATATGATCCTACACAGGTTAATCTTACTCAGAAATACATTGAAAAAAATTTGTTTTATGAATAATTTAAAGATGGATAATAAGAACTGTAAGAAGGGTGTGACAAGTACTCAAAGTTTCCTTCTCTAATTTAGGTGTATTATGAATAGTGCCTCTATGGAATTAATGAAAAAGAAATGTCTATGATTTTAGAGTTTATTCATGATTCATTTGGTGAATCTAATATCCTTACATCATTCCATGAGATAAATAAAATCATCAACAAACCTGAAATTGATTATACAAAGTTACATGCATGCCCTAATTATTATATTCTTTAATGGGGAGAAGTGAATACATATTATTTCATAAATTAATATGGAGTTCAATGAACAACAATTAGAGTATAAATCAATGAAACCCTATGAATAAATAAAAGAAGAAAACACCTACAAAGGTATTGTGTTACTTTCCTATAAAACCATTCTTTAAGAGATTGTTCCTATAATCTAAGACAATATATGACATGAAGTGGAATGCTCAAGATAGTAATAAAAATTTCTCTATGATAAATCCAAAATATAAAACATCTTGGATGGTGTATGATTCATTATTTCAATATTTTTATTTCAATCATAGGAATATACATTTGGGATTGGCTTCAAATAGTTTTAAACCTTTTGGCACATTAAGTACTAATTATTTCATTTAACCAATTGTTTTGATCCACAACAATCTACCACCATAAGTGTTTATAAAGAGGACATCTTTAATTATTTTGATTATTATTCATAGAAATAAAATTCTTGGAAATGACATTGATGTATACATTAAACCTATAATCAAGGAATTTCAAGAATTGTAGGATTATGGTGTGAAAACATATGATGATTAAAAGAGAAAACAATTCAAAATGCATGCTATATTAATTTGGGTAATTAGGGACATTCTTGGACCTGAAAACTTAACTGGTTTGAAAATTCATACTATTTTGGATTTTCTAGTTTGTAACATTGATTTTGAACCTCAATGATTATCTCATAGTAGAAAATGTTGTATTATGTTTCATAATCTATTTCTTGATACTTCTCATAAATTCATATTTAAAAAGACATGATTCAATGGAGATATTGAATTGCAAAAGACAATGAAGGTATTATATGTTTTAGAATCATTGGGTGAATTAATTAATGTCACTTTATAATTTGGAATATGTAATGGGTATAAAGAAGGGGAAAGTGTATGAGGTATAATATTTGAAGAAACTGGAATAAAAAAGTGGAAGAAAACAAGTTTTTTAAACTTCCTTTTGGAGAGTTTAATTGTTATGTCATAATATGGAAATAATTCATATTGATAATTACATCTGTGATAATGTAATTTTTATATTTCTTAATGAGTAGGGTAAATCTAAGGATCTCTTTAATGCTCATAAGTATTTTGAATCAATGAATTTAAAGCATGGTTTGTGGGAAAATGATAATGTCAAGTATCCTTCAGCTATTTTTATAATGAAAAATCATGAGAAAGACATATTCGCTTGAAATTTAAAGGATATTAAATTTCCCAATGGATATTCAAGTAACATTTCAAGGTTTTTTTGACTTAAAAAATTGAATGTTATATGGATTTGGAATTCATGAGTTGCATATTTTGATCGAGAAGTTGTTACTATTAGAAATGTGTAATATGTTACCTAAAAAAGTAATTATGGTTCAAGTTGAGTTCTATTCATTTTTAGGGAGTTTTTTTAGAAAAACTCTATATTTAGATGAGATATGGTAAACTTTATGAATTAATTGTTTTGAAAATTTATCATTTGGAGATGTAATTTTACCCTTCATTCGTCACCGTCATGATTCATTTGACTGTTTATTCGGTTGAAGAATATAAAATTATTGGATTGGTACACTATCTATGGATGTATCTAATTTATTAGTACATTGATATAATTTTTATTTTCATTGGAAAATTAATTTTCTTAAAGAATTCCATAATTTTTTTAATATGTTTCATATTTTTTTTCATCAGGTACTTAGGTCATTTGAGATCATATGTGAGGAATAAAGCTCAAGAAGAAGGCTCTATTATCGAATGTTACATAGATCAAGAATTCTTGAACTTCTATTCTAGGTATTTGGATGGGATTGAGACTAGATTCAATCATATTGGATGTGTTGATGACATCTTCGATAATTATCATTCTGAAAGACAGTCTTCAGTATTTAAAAATATTTAAGGACCAATTAGAAAGAGGTAAACTTTTATAATGAATGAATTGGATATTCTATAAGAAAATATATATGTGCTACTCAGTAGACTTAATTTAGATCCATTTAGTGAAGAATTTTTATTTCAAACAAAGAGGTGACTAAGGATTCAACCTTGAAATGATATGGAATTAACAAAATCTTTTTAAAAGGATATTTTTGAATGGTTCACCATTCATGGAAATATATATTCATATTCATATTATTGAATTGTAGTTATTTTCTACTATGTTAAAAGTAACACCTGATATCTTCTTGTATAGATAATAAATTTTGATAATCAAGATGAAATAATAAAGGACTTTAATGATTTTTAATTGAGTTCCTCTAAGGAAGACAAAGAGATTTCATGCCTAAAATATTCATTGAATCGAGTTTCATTTAATTTATCATGATGAAGACTTGGAAACTAAAAATAGTGGTGTATTTATATATGAAGAGGCGGTATACTACTAAAAGATTTTTTATATAATTGAATTAAACTATCATGGTCAATTTTCAGTTTTCTTCTTCAATTGCAAGTGGGTATACATTGATAGGGGTATAATGAAAGATTTATTAAATTTTACATCATTAAACTTCTATTGATTGATCCATACTAGTGAGAATACAGAGCATGATCCTTTTATCTTAGATTAAAAAAAGAATATGGTTTATTATTTGGATGATGAAATACATAAAGGTTGGAGTTTTTATATACACTTAAAGAAGTGTGGGTTATATGATACGGGTGATGAAGATCAATTGGTACTTTGTGATAGTCAACCTCATATACCAAAAAACAATGAATATTTCTTTCATGAAAATATTGAAATAATAAAACATTCAAGAGAGGATGAAAATGAAGCACTTGTTTCAATAGAGGTTGATAAAAATGATGATAATGAGTATGAAGATAATTGAATGTATAAATTAGGAATGAAACTATATTATAGTATCTCATTTATAAGTGTTTCGAACATATATAAATTTTCCTACTTTTTATTTTATTTTTAAAAATATTTTAGTTTTTTTATAAATTTTACATATCTGAACCATTTTAATTACAAGAATTCTAAGAAAAAGAAAATTTTGATATCCTATCCGATAAACATCTTGAAGAAGACCACCACTACTATCTGCTTCAATGGATTTGATTGATTCATCTATACCCAAGACTTCTAGAGATCTAGCTATTTCTCAAGATGTTGTTGGTATCCCACCATCTGATTCACCTCTAACAATGGAGTAGTTTTTTACCCCTGCATCTTGGGGATACTAGAAAGTTACCCATACTAGTATGAATGTCATCATACAAAAAGACTATATATTTTATTAATTTGTTACTGTATTTTTAAAATAGATATAGATTACAATAAATGGGATATAAATATGAACATGGAAGATGTATGAGACTAGAATTACTATAATATTATCACTCCATGTTATGAGTTTGGGGTGATTACTAGGGACACTTCCTGAATCTATCGACAAATTCTTGGGTATCTTTATTGCAAGATAGTTTGATTTTACATTAATTATAAATATTAGAGGTATATTACCATAACTTGGAAAATGAGTTGTTTGACAATCAAGTAAAGGTAATATTAATTTAATATTCATTGATCACTAATTTAAAAAACTTGAGTAAAATTATTAATATAATTATAAAGTATTTTTTTTTTATTTAAAGATGTTTTTTCATTTTGATGTTACTGTATTCGTTTCACACGCATGGACTCTGAAAAATTTGGGTAAGAAATATAGAGATTTTAAATGGAGATTATGGTATGAGTTTAGTGACACATCTCCAAGCTCATGAAAAATGTGTAATAAAGCTACAGAAGGCATTTATCATGAGAAATATAAGTTGTTTATCGATATTAAAAGAGATGCATCTCATGAGGTAACTGTATATTTTATTGTATATTAATAACATAAAAAATGAAATTATAATTTTTATTAATGTCACTATTTTTTTTGAATTATATAAATAATTTGTTTAAATCCTGAGAAAAAGTCATTCCTCGTATCATAGGGTCTTAGAGTTTTTCAAGAAAAAGAACAATATTGGTTTTTATTTTATCCATTATTATTTATATAATTTTATAATAAGTGAAGTTTTTTTCAAACATGTTTATGTTTTTTATAAAGGATAATGAATTAGGCCACTCTGTTGGCTGAACAAATACATGGTTTAATGTTTATAGGAAACTTGATGGAAGTTTTTTAAATAAACCTACCAAAGACGTTGGAGTGAGTAATTTCCATTTCTATTTCATGTTATTTCATTACTATAAAAACATAATAATAATAAAGATATTATAACAATAAAAAAATACTTAAATCCAATTAAATGTGGCTGACTAAATGGATCAAATTATGCTAATTTGGAAATGTTTGATCATATCCCAAATTAATTAAGTTTAAGACATGTTTTTTGTTATAATTTAATTTTCATTATATTGTTTTTATAGTAATGAAATAACATGAAAGGGTAATGAATATTTTATTAATTAAATAATATTATGAAGTTCAGATAATTTAAAAAATCATTGTTAACATTTATTTATTATCAAGATAAAATTCAAGTAGTATGAGATGCGACCCTTTCAAAATAATTATTGGTTTCCCAAAATGATGTAGTTGAAATAATTTTAGGGAAGAAACATCCTGAAAATATAAGGGGGATGGGTACAAGGCCTACTCCATCAACTATCTTTGGTAGGGAATCATCATCAGTTACTTCTACACCCTGTGGGGGGGGGGGGGTGTTTGGTAGTGTCGTTGATCAGGAATCATGAAGAGAAATTGTAAGGGTTATTTTTTTTTGAAATAATAAGACTCTTATAAGAAACAAATTATCAATGGAACTTAACAATGGAAAACTATTTAGTATCTATATTTCAATAGATGACCAACATGATCCTTGAGAAAGTTTACAGCCTTACAATTCATCATGCCAAGGTAAATTCTAAATTCCATAGATCATTCACACTTTTTTAAAGAACACATAAAACTTTCAGAAATAAAACTAAAATGACACTTTTATATTGAAAACTTTCACTTTGAGTCATAAAAACCACATCGTGTATCAGATTTACATGTGGTTGATTCCCACACATCAAAATTTTATTATTGATCATTGTCATAATGTTTGAAAACAATTCAAACTCATCTACGGGGTTTTGACTTAGTAAAGTTTTTTACAGGTACCAAAGATTTTAAAAACATGTGTCAGATGGTTAGAACCTATATAACAATGTCATATTTTTATGAAATCTGAAGAAAAATAAACTTATATTAATATTTGAAATGTAGGAACTAATGACACATAATTTTGAGTTACAATTTTCCCGGGATACCCATAAATGTTTTTAGTGTTTTAAAACATTAAAACATGTGTATAAGGGTAAAAACATATAATATAACCTCATATTTATTATAAATCATGGGAAAACCACCATTGAGTTATTTTTGACATGTAAGTATAGAAAACATGTCAATCTAACAGGCAGTGTGGTCAGAATGAATCGATAAATAGTTTTTAAAGGTACCAAAGCTTTTAAAAATGTGTATCGGGGGGGGGGGGGGTAAAAACTAAGAAAATGATATTGGACGGACATTAAATCAGAATAAAACGACCATATATTGATTTTTAAAATGTAAGAATAGAACACATGTCATTATAAGTTACGATTTTTCTAAGATGACTGTAAATGAATTTTTAGTGTTTTAAAACACTAAAACGTGCATATAACGGTCAAAAAAATAGAAAAAGTCCCTAGAATGATGTGAAATTTGGGGGAAACCATCATTTAGTAATTTTTATGTGTACATATAGAAAAATGTCAGTATTACGTGCAGTGTGGTCAGAATGACTTGGTAAAAAATTGTTAAAGGTACCAATGCATTTGAAAACATGAATTAGGGGGGTCAAAACTAGGAAAATGTGTAGAAATTACATGTAATTAGAGGAAAAAATCTATAGATTTTTTTTTGAAATATTGGAACTGATGACATGTCATTCCAATTCATTTTTTATGAGATTCAAGTTAATTAGTTTTTAGTGTTTGAAAACTCCAAAATGTGTGTATAATGGTAAAAATTATTGAAATAAACCTCATATTGATGATAAATCATGGTAAATCAACTATTTAGTTATTTTTAATGTTTACATGCATACGACAAATCAATATGATGTGTGGTGTGTCATAATTACTCATTAAATCTTTTTAAAGGTACCAAAGCTGTTAAAAACAAGTATCATGGGTTCAAAACTAGGAAACCAATATCATATTATCATGAAATTGGAGGAAAATTTTTGTAGATTGATTTTTGAAATGTATTTACTGATGAAACATCATTCCAATTTATAGTTTTCTTGGGATATCTCTAAACGTTTTTTAGTGTTTTAAACCACAGAAACATTCATGTAATGGTCAAATACTATAATATAGCCTCATATGAACATAAAATCATGGGGAAACCACCATTGAGTTATTTTTGACATGTACTCATTGTCAAAATGTCAATCCTATGTGATGTGTGATCTAAATGATTCAATAGATTTTTTAAAGGCACCTAACCCTTTAATGATGTGTGCAAGGGGGTCAAAACTAAAAAAAATGATGACATATAGTCATGAAATTATAGGAAAACAATTGTAGATTTATTTTTTAAATTATAGAACTGATAGAGAATCATTCTAAGTTATGATTTTCCAAGGATTCGCATAAACTCATTTGTAGTGTTTCGAAATAGTAAAACATGTTTGTAATGGTCAAAACCATAGAAAATAAACTCCAAATTTGATGTGAAATCATGGAAAAACCAATGTTGAGTTATTTGTGACATTTATGCATAGACAACAGATCAATACAATGTATGTTGTGGTTGGAGTGACTCAATAAATAACTTTTAATGGCAGTAAATCCTTTAAGAATGTGTGTCACATGGTCAAAACTAGGAAAATGACATCAGATGGATATAAAATCTAAGAAAAATAACCATAGATTGATTTTTAAAATGTAGGAACCAAATTCACATCTTTCCGAGTTATAGTTTTCCCAAGATGCTTGTAAATGTTCTTTTAGTGTTTTAAAACACTAAAACCTGCATGTAACAAAACCATAAAAAATGACCACAAATTGTTATGAAATCATGGGATAACCACCATTTATATATTTTTGACATGTAATAATAGAACATATATAAATATTACTTGCTATGTGGTCATAATGACTTGGGAAAAAGTTATTAAAGGTATAAAAGCATTAA
The DNA here is from genome assembly GCA_963277665.1 of Viscum album. NCBI lineage: Eukaryota > Viridiplantae > Streptophyta > Magnoliopsida > Santalales > Viscaceae > Viscum > Viscum album. Next base: position 1,634,152,701 of record OY728143.1, read on the forward strand.
AAAACATGTGTCGGGGGGTAAAATCTAGAAAAAATGATATCAGATGGACCTATGATTGAATAATAATGGTGATATATTTATTTTTGAAAATTAGGATCTAAAATTATGTCATTTTCAGTTAGTGGTTTCCCAGGATGCTCATAAACACATTTTTAGTGTTTGAAAATACTTAAAAAGTGTGTGTAATTGTCAAAACCATTGAAAACAACCTCATATTGATGTAAAATCATGGAAAACCCACTTTTGAGTTAGTTTTTACATGTATGTGCACCAAACATGTCAATATAACATGTGGTGTGGTCTGAATGACTTGGTAAACAATTGTTAAAGATACCAAAGCCTTTAAAAAAGTGTATCATTGGGGCGGGGGGTCAAAACTAGGAAAATTGCATTGGATTTCCATGAAATCATATAAAAAATCTGTAGATTTATTTGAAAAATTTAGAGACCGGTGTCACATAATTTTTGACTTATTTTTTTATTTGGATTCCAATAAATACTTTTTTCATGCTTAAAAAACATGCATGTAATGGTAAAAATAATAGAAAAAGACTTTATATTGATGTGAAATCATGTTAAAACAAATGTTATGTTGTTTTTGATGTGTACGTGAAGAAAACAAGTCAATCTTATATTATTTGTGGTCAGAATAACCTGGTAATTTTTTTTATAGGCACCAATGCCATTAAAAACATGTGTCAGGGGGTCAAAACAAATAAAATAATGTCATATGATCATGAAATCAGATAGCAATAACCATATTTTTATTTTTTAAATTTAAGAATTGAACGAACATCATTATGACTTATTGTTTTTCAGAGATTCCCATAAGTGCATTATTAGTGTTTTAAAATAGTAAAACATGTTTATAATTGTCAAAAATATATAAAAAGACATTATATTGACATGAAATCAAGAGAAAACCATTTTTGATTTATGTTAGAGGTGTACACATAGAAAACCTGTCAATTCGATGTGAAATGTGGTCAAAATGACTTGGTATATATTTTAAAGGTGAAAAAACCTTTAAAAACATGTTTTACGGGGTTAAAACCACCAAAAAAATATCATATTTCCATAAAATAATTTATTAATGACTATATATTTATTTTAGAAATTTTAGAAATGAAGACACATCATTATTAGTCATAGTTTTTCATGGATCCCTGTAAAGGCATTTTAGTGTTTTAAAACACTAAAACATGCATGTAATGGGAAATACCATAGAAAATGACATCATATTGACATGAAATCATTAAAAATCACTGTTGTATTATTTTTTATGTGTATTCTCTCACAACTTGTAAATCAGAAATGTTGTGTGGTTGAAATGAATTGGTAAATGGGTTTTAAAGGTACTGAGGACTTTAAAAACATGTATCAGGGGGCGGGGGTCAAAACCATGGATATGATGTCTTATTACCATGAAATCATATTAAAATGAACATATATTGATTCTTGAAAGGTAAAAACTGACGATATGACATTCCGAGTTACAGTTATCCTAAGATACCCATAAACTTATTTTTAGTGTTTTAAAACACTAAAACATGAATGTAACAGTTAAAAACATAGAAAATGATCTTAGGTAGCTGTGAAATCATAGGAAAAAAATAATTTAATTATTTTCAAAATATTATATATGCTCACATGTCATAGTATTTAAATTTTTTTATTATGTAAGTTTCAAGCATACCGTATGTTGATTTAAAAATTAATTATATTATTATATACTTATCCCTTTTCAGTTTCAAGTGTACAATCATATCTTAAGTAGGAAACTTTATGTTTTCAAAGTGTTCAGTATGATATATTGTTTTCAATGTTAAAAAATCTTTTATTTTGTTAAAAAAAATAACAAATTTTATTTGAAACATTATGTATTTATTTTGTGTCTTTACTTTTTTTCATTTTTCTTCTTAAATGTTTTTGTTTTTATTATAGGTGAAAATTTCCAAAAGTGGGTTTGTGGTTGACCATTCTGATCCATGAAATTCTTCATAAGGTGTTATTTATGGTTCTTATTTTATATGGTATTTTTTAATTTTATCAATTATTCTACTATAATTATGATTTATTATGATCAGTTTTATTTTCATTCTTCAATTTTTTATTGTTTATGGGATGATGTAGTTGGTATCATTTAGTGATAAGATATGAAGGAATATGGATGCAACATAGGTCATTAAATAGATTTATATTGGTCATGCTTTTTTTTGTTGGACATATTTTATATGTATATATTGATTTCTGAGGTATTGGTTGACTGAGGTTATGAGTTTACTGAGGTTATGGTGAAAGAGGTTGTATGTATATATAGATATGGGTGTTTTATGGTGTATGCATAACGGTTTCATTGTAAATTTATGCTTTAGATTATTACATGTCAATTATTTTATATTTATATTTTTAATTTTTTTTATTTTAAAAATTAAATTTTTATAAATATATTTAGCCATGGTTTATGATAACCTCTGCTAAATATATTTCTTAAAATTTTTTGTTAGAGGTGGTTAATATTCATTTCCACTAAACATAAATACCTCAGATGTATGTAGAAGCAGTTAGGTCCATTTTATCTTTTTTATTTTCAACTTTATTTTTTTTCTAAAAAAACCACCCCAAAATAAAATCAAAACCTTTATTAAACGCTCCCAAAATGACACATATAAAAACCACCACTAAAAAAAGACAACCACCACTAAATTATTTTCAACTATGAAATATGATGTGGCTTTTATAACCACCACTAAAATATTTAGCAGCGGTTTAAAACACCTCTAGTTGAGAAAAACCACTTCTAATACCTCAATATTTTGTATTGTGTGCATAATCGTATATACATGCCACTACCACAAAAACAATTTTTCCCAACCCCCCCCCCCCCCCCTTTATCAGCGCTTTTTTTAAAAGCAATGCTAAATGGTCGAATTCAAAAAAAAATATTAAAATATTAATATATAAATATAGTTATATTGATATAGATATAATATATAATTTTTAAATATATTTTAGATAAGTATAAATGTACATTAACAATTAATATACTTAATATATAAGATATTTAGTGAAAATGACTTCTTAAAAAATTTAAAAAATATTTTTAATTAATAATTTGCTAATTATTATGGAGTAATAGTCATTTAATAACAATTTGAAGACTAAAAAAAATAAAAAGATAAAAAAAAGATCCAAAATAAGTTGAAAACGCAACTCAAACTTCAAAGGACCATAACTTTTGATCCGGGTGTCCGTTTGAGCTCTACCACATAACAAATCGAAGCCTACGATGAGCTCTACTTTGTTGTGACTGAGGGGGGGTACCCTGGTTAAGCATTTTTCGAGGCCAAAAGAGGCCCAGAAGGCCTACAAAACCGAGATTTTAGTTGGGGTACACAGATTTTTTAATATTTTTTGGGTTTTCAGCCTCGTTTGTGGGGGTATTATTGGATTTTTTGGTGGGTACTAAATTTATTATAAGGTATTACATTCATATTGATATTATTTTTTTGAAATTTTATCATTTTTTATAATGAACTGCTATTTATAATCAAATATATAACTATATGTACATATTTTTTATATATTCACACATAAAAATTAAATTTTTAAAATAAATAATTAATCATATTTACATATAAAATATATTAGCTCTATCTAAATAATAACTAATCTCAATTTTATTTAAAATACTAATATATTAATAGTTATATAACTACTATATATTAATATAACTATATATATATATATTAATATAACTACATATATATTAATATTACTATATATATATATTAATGTCACTATATATATATATTAATATCACTATAAATATATATATTTATATAACTATATATATATGTATATTAATATAAATATATATTACTATACAAATAAATATAACTAAATATATATATATAAATAGTGATATATATTAATATAACTATATATAGATATATTAATATAAATATATATTACTATACGAATAAATATAATTATATATATATAAATAGAGATTTATATTAATATAACTATATATATATATTAATATCACTATATATATATATATTAATATCACTATATATATATTAATATAACTATATATATATTTTAATATAACTATATATATATATTAATATAACTATATATTTATTAATATAACTATATAACTATATATTAATATAAATATATATTACTATACGAATAAATATAACTATATTTATATATATATAAAGATATCATGAAATATAAAACAAATCAAAATAGAGTAGTGGTAAGGGCTTAGGCACGCAGAGGGGAGGTCTCGAGTTCAAAACCTGTTAGAGGCAGAGGCGCGCGCATGGGGGTGGATGTTGGGGGCTAGCGCTGATAAAGGGTGGAGGGGGTGCGTGTGGGCGCTGGAGGGGCTAAAAAGCGATGATAAAAGGGGGGATCAAGCGCTATAAAATCCCCCCTACGATTGGCATGATTTTTTTTAAATTTTTTGTAATTTTTTTTAAATATTTTTAAATTTTTAAATTTTTTTTAATTATTTTGAACTTTTATCAGCGCTAAAACGAAAGAACTGATAAAGGAAGTGCTGATATAGGACCCCTTTATCAGCGCTAAAAAAAGCGCTGATAAAGGGGTCTTTATCAGTGCTTTTTTTGAGCGCTGATAAAGGGGACCCCCCCCCTTTATCTTCTCCGGATTTAACAACGCTTTCCCTAGCACTGTTAAAGGCCCTTTTTAGCGCTGATAAAGGGTGTATTTATAGTAGTGTGCATGTGTATATATATAAGTGTATAAAAACACATAAAAACATATATGCATTTAAATATAAGTTCCCATATACATGCATGCTTGTATATATAATAATATAATTATTTATAAATTTAATATAAAAATATAAGAATGTAAATATATATATATATATATAATTAAAAGAATATAAAAGCATTCATAAAACATTGACACTCCTGGTGGAAATTTTTCCTACAAATCTCCGAGTTGATATTTTTCCTAAAAATCTCCCGATGGTGATTTTTCCAAATAATCTCCCACTGGAGGTTGGGCTTTAGAATCTCCCATTAGATATTTTCCCAAAAAATATCCCATTTAGATATATCTAATTATACGTATATACAAATATACATTGTACATTTTCAATACAAATATCCTAGTGAAGATTTTTCTTGCGAATCTCCCATTAGAGATTTCCCCACAAATCTCTCAGTGGAGATTTTCTCTATGAATCTCACAATTGATATTTTCCTAAAGAATATTTCATATTACATTAATATATATAAATTCATTCATGTATGTAAAAACGTCAATTTATATGTAAATATGATTGTATGTATATGTGTGTATGTATATATAATAATATTTAGATGTATGTATGTACTTGTATTAAAATATTTTTACCAATATTTGAAGTCATATATGCTTGTATATATATGTATGTACATATGCATTCATTTATTTATATCTGTAAATAATTACATTATTTATATTTTCAAATAAATTCAGTAATATATATTTATGTACTCATGTTAATATAGTTTTGTACATGTATGTATGTACGTACCTATACTCATAGATATGTATTTAACTATGTTTGTATATGGATATATTAATTTTTATGCATAGATGTATGTATGTGTTTATATATAAATATATTAATATGTATGTATGTGTGTGTGTATGTTTTTATGTGTGTGTGTGTGGGTATTCATTTGTTTTTATATATGTGCCTGATCAATAATTATTATTGGTATATAAAAATATGAGTATTTATAAGTATATTTTAATACATGTACATACATGCATCTAAATATTATTACATGTACATACATACATATAGATATAAATATGCATACATATAAAAATGTTATTGTAATTATTTACAATTATACATCTATATAAGTATATACAAATATAAATATTTATAAGGGTATTTTAAAGTGTATTTGTACAAGCATACATAAATCTATATTAATATAAGTATATAAAAATATACAATTGCAATTATATTTAAATATAATTAAAGTAATTACTTACATATATAAGTGTATGCATGTACACATGCATGCATACACAGAAATATAGGTATATAAAACATCAAATATTTGTAGGTATATTCTAATGCATGCACACACTTGCATCTAAATATTATCATACATACATACATATACATACATATAAATACTATTATATACATGAATGCATGCATATATATATTAATGTAATTATTTACAAATATATATAAGTATAAGAATTATCTTATATACATCCATACATACATATATATAAATATATACAAACACATACAAAAAACATATATATATATATATATATAAATACAAGTACCCACATGCATGCACACATGTATATATTGTAATGAAATTATTTAAAAATTTAATATATAAATATAAGTATATAAAAATCTCCCAGAGAAGATTTCCTAGAGAATATTAGCATTGTGAATATCCTAGTAGATATTTCCCAAAGTATATTGACACTATGAATCTACCATGGGAGATTTCACAATGTATATGTGTATTATAAATATCTCATGTGAGATTTTATAGTGAAGATTTGTAGTATGAATCTCCCATGGGAGATTTCATAGTGGATATTTGTATATAGTAATATATATGTATGAATTTATGCATGTACTTATTCTGTATGTAACTATGTAGATGTATAGTTGTAAATAATTAAATAATGTTTCATATTGTTATATACCAAATGTTAGTGTATGTGTGTGTGAGTGCACACACATCTGTAATGAATAAATAATGTATTTTCTTAGCTTGTAAATTTTTTGTGTATTCATTTTTAATATATATATATGTGCATGATTAATAAATAAATATTGTATATATATATATATCCATAATATATATTAAGGATTACATATTAACAATTGTATATATTGTATATAATAAAATTCACACATTAATGTATATACATGCTTGTATACTTATGTATGTGTATGTATCAGGCGATGTGTATACTTATAATTGTACACAATTTTATATATGTATATCTGTATATAATTTTATTATTATGAATTTATATTACATTAATATATATTTATATATATATGTATGAATATAATTTTATTTAAATATATGTATGAAATCATGTATGAATGTGCTTATCTTAATTTTTATGTATGAATGTATGCCTATGTGTGTATTAATATATATATGTTTGTATGTAAGTAGGTACATACTTCACATGCATAAATGTATGTATGAAAATTCCCATTCCTTTTAATATATTTTTAGGTACATATATATAGTTTGTAGTAACAACGATATATAATCATTAATATGCATGTCATTAAATATCTATTTATTAATGTTAAAAAATAAATATTAATATAGAAATGTTATTATAAATTTTAATATCTATTTAAAAATTTTGTTATATTAATGTAAATATATATACACACAATATAATAAATTTTAAAATATATTTAGAAATGTTATTACATTAATAGAGGTTAATATATAATTTATAAAAAAATATAAATAATAATCTATAAAAGCTAATTGTTGTCATACATTTAAAAATATGTTTATATATATTATTGTATTAAAAATGATATTTTCTGTAGTTTAATATATATATATATAGCTGACTTTTGGTGGGGAATTACGTCCATACGAATTTGATGTATTTTTGTAATGGAGAGGATATTTGAGCCAACATGTCATCATATTACTTCTCATGTTGCCTCAGGTTTGCTAGTGCCAAAAATCTTATTACTCTTGGGATTTGATAATATACCCTTTGACATTCCAGTCTTAGATACAATATATTTTTTGTTTTTTAAATTTTTTATCCACTATTATAAATCCCATAATCCAAATACTCAACACCCAACTTACAACCTTCTTAATTTTCTTTATTATTTACTTTAAGCAGATCTTCCAATATGCTTCTTCCATAATTATACTAACATTAGTATAAAATGAAACTTTCATTGGATATACATTCCTTTTAAAATTCTTAGGATCATTAACTCACTTATAATAAATTATTATTCATTTCATATTTTCATGAATCCACGTTTATATTCCATGCATATTGAAAAAAATACAATGCAAACCCAATGTGGGATCAACACTCATATAAGCGATCACTCAACAATTCACTATAAAACCCAAATAATTTCATTATATATGAGCTAGATTAAGTGGAGGGAGGAAAAATATTATCACTCCAAGTAGTAACTTCATAAAATATCTACTAAACACAATCACATTCAATTAAAGATAATAAAACTAAAAATGGGATAAAATAACAAAAAAAGAATAATCTTTGGATAATAAAACTTAATTATAACAAAAGGTTCTTTTTTCCCTACCCTAATATTTAAAAGGGATTTATCCATCCACATGTAGGGTTACAATATAAAATGAAAAAAGGAAATTAAAATGAAAACATAACAGTAACCAACTAGTCCAAATACTCAACACCCTACTTCAAACCATCATAATTTCATTTCTTCTATAATTTAAATAGATCTTCCATGATGTTTCTTCCACATGTATACCAACCTTAGTATAAAATGGAATATTCTTGGGATCTCAATTCCATTCAACATGCTTGGGATCTTTAACTCACTTCCAAAAAATTATCATTCATTTCATATTTTCATCAACCCATATTGACCATCCAAGTTTATTGAGAAAACATACAACATAAACACAATGTGGTCTCAACACTCATATCATCGATCAATATTCACCACAGATCCCAAATCAATTCAATTTATATAAGAAAGATGAAGTGACGGGAGAAAAAATATTATCAAACCAAGTAGTAATTGCAAACTATAGAAAAAACACAATCAAATTCAATTAAAATAATTACACTAATTGTAACACCCCAGGTAAATAAAAAATATGACATTTTTATATTTATCCCTATTTTTGAAAAAAATATTAATATTACTTTAAAGGGAACGCTATGCTCGATGGTGTACCCAATACGCGACAACGAGTTCCTTTGAAATCTTACGTTGCACTCTAATAATAAAATAATATTATTTTCAATGGTAGTTAATGCCTAACCATTGTAATGGAGGGAAAGAACGTAACTAAAAAATGATTATGTTTGTTTGTCAAATATTTTTACTCTTTACAATAAATTTTAGAGGATTGAAAATGCGAATGAATCCAATTTTTAAGCATAAAAATTCTAATATTCTTTAAAAGGTCGATTAACTGCCTTTTGATGGCCAACCTCTTTTAAATCCACTTTTTGACAATTTTATGTGTTATATTTGACAAAAGAAAATTCTTCTTTAGAATCAGTACATCAAAATTTACATTGTGTAAATTTTTGGTATTTTTCCGGTAAAGTTCATTTTCTAATAAACAGTGAAAAATGTTGTATTCTAATTCAAAACCTCTTTTTAATCTATTTTATTTATATTATCAAATTATCTTTATAATGGGTTTTAAAGTTCAATTAGAATATATTTTTACCATTTAATCCAATAGTGGTCATTGGAATTAATTTCATCTTGAAATTGGACTTAAACTAGAGTCAATCTTTTGATACTTATTGTTTCTTAAAAATACACTATTTGTTTTGACAGCGGGAATTAATTATTAAATTAATTAATGAAAATTATATGTTTTTAATTTTGTAAAATAGACTTCATTTTTGAATTCGTAATATCAAATATAGCTTAGGGTGAATTTTTTGTATTTTTCTGAAAAACTTCAATTTTTGATGAATAGTGAAACCACTAAGTGGTAGTTAAAGAAACTGATTTTTCATTTAAATGAAACTTTTCCACCTCTATGTTTTGAATTTAAAAAATCTGACATACATGGTTGTCATTAGGATGTAAAATTTGGTTCAATGGGATTAAAATAATTTTTTGGTGAATAGTAACTTTTATGTTCTTAATCACGATTAGAGGTAATTAGTGTAGTTTAAGTTATGAATAATGTTTTAATAATATTATATGAGCTTTAAACATGTCCTACCCTTATTGTATGTGTCATGGCAGACTATGAAAATCCATGGGTCAACTTGGGGACCCCATGGAGCCACTTTGGTTGGGAAATGACATAAATAACTTTTCATTTAATGTAAAATTAAAAATGACACAAACATGAGTTGTTTTACAAAAACAATTTTTACATGGGGTTATAAAAGTCAGATTTTTGACTATAAATATTAATTGGAAGTATAAAAAGATTTCCTACATCATGATATTTTTTTTATAATTTTTAGACATTAAATAAATAAAATTATTTATGACATCATAATGATGCAGTGATTACCTCATTAATAAAAAAATTAAATAAAATGAAAAGATAATGTATCATCTATGACCTAAACATGTCCAAAACCTATTGGATTAGTATATTTTGTACCCTTAACACCTTATCCTTTAAATACATCAATGTAGGACCATTAAAATCCGAAACTCATTCTAAAATAAAGTAACATTTCCTTACTTTCCAAGAGTTCCCCTCCTCTCCTTTCTTAAAAGGCCCCCACCTCTACCTCCTTACCCACACCTCTCAAGCCTTTGGCTCGGCCAAACCCTGCCCATTTTGTCTCTCCAAATACATATCATACTCCTAGAAGCCTCACTTTGTGTAGAAGTCTTCCCAAGGAATCCTTTGAGCTCAAATCAAAAAGAGGTACCCGATTTAAAGGTAGTGTCTTCTCTTGTGTTCTTTTGTTTTATTTCGCTTCTCCAACCCCCTAAAATATTTTTATTATATTATTTTGTAACAACTCCATTATATTACATATACTAGAATGTTTTTATAAGAATCATTTGTGCTACACTTACACACACCTACATCTAATGGTTAATGAACATACTGTTTCTGTGGATGGAGAATTTCTGCCTCACGAAATGATGATTGTTCAACAATCATATAACACCTTAAAAGGTGGCCATTAAGATGTCACTATATTTATATATGATATATTATATGTTTATGTTTTCTTTATGCTTCTGTATTTTTATTTTCTGGCATACCTTTATGGTTTCCATTGTGGGTAAACACGATAATTTAATAATAGGAAGTGCGGACTACCGCCCCCTCAAAATGATTTGATTCGTTAATACCATATGTGAGATGTATAAAGTATGGATTTAAAGTTATTATATATGATTTATTTTACATATAAATGATTAATATAATTCAGTAATTAAAATATACATACCTATCATTTGGTTTTAATTCCATTAATACGACATAGAAATGAAAACAGCGTTCATGCGTACGTACGGCTTACCGTCTCCATGAACGATGCATTTCATTTCATACATCTAAATGATTATGTAAAATTATAAATACTTTTATATTATGGATATATATGATATATATGATATCCAAATCATTAATATCAGTCTGGATATAATGAACCTTTGACCACATGATCAACATGTAATTTTAAGAAGTCCACTTTCGACTTAAGAACCAAATATCAACAAAACAAACCTTATTAACGTAAATGATTACATAATGTTTATAACATGGAAATAAGTGATATAAAAGGAATAATGAACTTTAAAAAAGTTTCTTAATCAATTAGAAATTAACTCAAGTTTATTATTCAGGATGTTAAAGAATGATCGAGTCAAGTTGGACCCGAGGTAAGGGATCCTACCCCTCTCTTTCTTTTTAAGTACACTCTTTTATGTCATTCCTTTTAAGCTCATATTTCATATGATTGGGATGTTCTTTTATATTAATCCTACTGTAATTTTTATGTTCGTATGATGATAGACCCTATTTTTCCTCACCAATCCATTTTGGAAGTTTTGAGTGGTGCCGTTAGGCTGCCGTATTTTCATAAGGGATCCTACCCCTCTCTTTCTTTTTAAGTACACTCTTTTATGTCATTCATTTTAAGCTCATATTTCTTATGATTTGGATGTTGTTATATATTACTCCTACTGTAATTTATATGCTCATATGATGAGAGACCCTATTTTTTCTCACCAATACATTTTGGATGTTTTGAGTGGCGCCGTTAGGCTACCGAATTTTTGAAAGAGAACTAACCTCTCTCTTTCTTTTTAAGTACACTCTTTTATGTAACTTCTTTTAAGATCCTCTTTGTTATGTTGGGTTATGTTGTTTTATATTCCTCATACTCTACTTTTTATGTTCATATTATGAGAGACCCTATTTGATCTCATAAATCCATTTTTGGAAGCTTTAAGTGGCGTTGTTAGGCTGTCGAGTTTTCGTAAGGGATTTTTCATCTCACTTTTATTCCCGTGATATTTATGCTACGTTTGCCACTATTTACTTTGAGTGGTGTATGTACTGCCCATTATTATACACTTTGTGTAGAATAATTTCATTTATGGGTATTTACATTTTCATTGTATGACCTTTCTCCCATGGGGTGTACTTTTCGAAAGTTACCAAACTCGGTAAGGGGACCTTTCACCCTCCTATTTTTTAAAAGACTTATTTTGTTATGTCTTTTAATTCACATAATATTACGTTGGGATATGTTCTTATATATCCTTATTTATGTAAATTTTATATCCAAGTGGTGAGATCCCCGTTATCTCTCTCATCTACCCTTTTTGTAAAATTTTATGTGACACCGTTAGGCTGTCGAATTTTACCAAGTGAACTTCTTAACCCAATTTCGATTTCATTGGGTTCAACATGATGTTATTGAATATGTCATCCTTTGAATATGTGTGAATTACCTTTGATTGTTTTACACTTGATATCCACTTATATTGGGTGTATTTATATTTGTCACACATAATTATGAGATTGATTTATCCTTAATTTAAGGATACCTTCTTTATAATGGATTTTATCTCATTTTACATTTCTTTTGAGACTTCATTATTGTTATGCACCAATTCACTCTTATATGGTGTTTGTTGAGTCAATAAAGTTTTCCTTATGACTTTTCCATTCCTTCTTGTTTTGAAAATCACAAACAACTTATCTTTAAGAAAATCACTTTTATAAAAAAAATCACTTTTGTAAGAATAATTATCCTTATCATATTTTTCATCCAGATTTTTCTTAGGTATGAGATTCGGATTCATTTCTATTTTCTCGGAATTGTTCGAAACTTTGATATGAAGTATTCTATTTTAGGATCTGAATTCTGGACAAGAATTTTAATCAAGTCTCACTCCGAAACCCATATGAGAACTATAATAATGTTTCATTCCGAACTCCGGATACAAACTCTAATTAAGTTCTACACCAGATTTAGGATGTGAATCCTTAAGAAGTTCGACAACGAATTCTCATTACGAATTATGATGATGAATTCTCATTACGAAATCTGATGACAAATTCTCATTACGAATTCTGATGAGGGATTCTCATTGCGAATTCTGATGAGGAATTCACATTCCGGATTCTCATTTTGAATTCACCTATTAAACATAATCTGATCATCTTTGTTTTATACACTCCAAATTTATTTATACTCCGAAAATTATATTTTGGTTAGACTCCGAACTTTCATCTTTCTTACGTTGTTATAATGTGTCTACTCTTTAATATTTTTTTCTCACTCCGAACATTCACTCCGAATCTTCACTCCGAACATTTGAGTTAGATTTTAAACGGTGTTGTACATTCTATTACACTTGTTTTGTTATAAAACGATGTCGTCTATTCTATTATAAAACTAACCGTTGGCTAAGTGACACATGTACAGGTCCCTCTGATTTTTAAGGAAAATATGACCGTTGGGAAGGAGGTCGACCTTACCTATAAATAGGAGCTCATTTGAAAGAGCTCAAAAAAATTCAATTAAGTTGATCAATCTAGAGACCACACTCTACTAAGGTGATTTCTAGAGAGAGAAATCTTTTCATGCCTTGTGCGTACTGAACCACTCATTCAGTTTTTTCTTCATGCGACTCCGAATGTTGGTGATTACATTCAAGGACTTCCAGGGATAGGAAGACAGAGGTTGCCGACTACCTTGAAGTTCGAGGGCTTCCTTGCTAAGGAAGAAAGAGGTTTCCAACTACCTTGAAGTTGAGGGCTTGTGGGGATAGCAAGACAGAGACTCTGATATTTGTATCGAGGGATTACCCTGGTGTGGGTAAGACAGACTTGCTTGAAAGTATAAATCAAGGGACCTTTATCCTAGGTTGTTGGATACCCTTCTCTTTGGGTTAAAAGACTTATATCTTGTTACTTGTAGTTTTACTAGTTTATTTCCGCTCCATTTTTCATTATAAGGAAAGTATAACTTTCTTATACTTTCTAACTTATACACTGTTTCATTTAGATTCTATACGCTTTAAGGTAGAATCTCATATTGTAATCTTTGGTTAAGTTTCAATTTCCGGAACCATCCTTTACTTAAGGAAAACATAGTTATTCGTAACTAACTTTAAAGGTTCCAAATGAATTTTTAAAGTGTACAATTCACCCCCCTCTTGTATATTGAGAATCTACATCATTATTTTGATCCTAAAATTGGTATCAGAGGAGGACTCTGAAATAATTATACTCATGAATAAGTTTTTCTTGTTCATTTTATCATTTCGAACATTCCCTTTCCGAACTTTCTCATTCCGAACTTTGTGATTCCAAATTTTTTCTACTAACAGGTTTGTGTGCCAAAGGTTATTCTAAGTATGGCAGGAGTCAATGTTGGTTCAATTGATAATCTAAATCCTAAAAGACAACCAATCTTCGATGGTAATTACTATGAATACTGAAGAGATCGAATGAAGACTTTCGTTATCAATACTGGAGTGGACAATTTTGTTATGCTTACTGGTGATTATAAAATTCCTGATAAGGAAGTTAGAACTTTTACTAACCAGGAAAAGCAAGAATATCAACTCAATTATAAGGTACACAATACTTTACTATGTTCAATGACAGGAAATATACATAGACAAATTTCTTCTTGTGAAGCAGCTAATTGTATCTGGAAGAAGTTAGAACTTACACACTTTGGAACTTCTAAAGTGATTGAGACTAGGAGAGCTATGCTTAGAGCTAAATATAATGGCTTCAACTTTCCTTATGGTGAACCAATCTGTAATGTTCAACAGAGATTCATGACTATAGTTAACAGCCTACAATCTATGGGAGAGAAAGGTTTAGATGATGAAGCACTTGTGGATAAGTTAATTGATATTATGCCCAATGAGTGTGAATCCAAAAGAACTGCTATAGATGAGAACAGGAAGGTCACTCAAATTTCTCTTGATGAGTTATTTGTAACTCTTCTACAACATGAAACCAGAATGAAGAGAGATGCTGACAACATCAAGAAGAAGAATGGAAATGGTACTATTGATTTTACAACAACATCATATTAGATGAAATCCAAGACTCCAGAGAGAGTAACCAGTTTTGGGCGGAAAAGAAAGGATGTGATGGCAAGAGGGGGGGTGAATTGCCTTTTAAAAATAAATTAACAATTTAAAAACAAAGTTGAAAGTGCAGCAGAAATGAAAGAGGCAAGACACAAAATTTATAACGGAGTTCGGCTTAAACCCAATCCTACGTCTCCGCTCCCAACTCAACCGTTGAGAGATTTACTACCGCTTGCTTTTTAATGGTTTTAGCAAGAAACCCACTAGGCTTTAAGGTTAGTCTAGAACCTATTACAGCTTGCTTTTAATGGTTATGCAAGAACCCAGTTGCTTTCAATGGTTGAGCAAGAACCCACTAGCCTTCTTACAGGTGAAGGCTAGCTCACCTATGACTCAAGCCTTTCAAAGGAAAGGCTTGACTAACCTCTTCACACCTTAAAGGTGATGTGAAAACCCAAATGAAGGAATGAAAGAAAGAGATGGGGTTTGTAGGTACAACCCCAAATTGATGCTCAAAATAATAAAACAATGAAAAACCGTAATGGGGAAGTCTTGGGTGCCAAAGGATGATTGGAGTTGATGAAGAGTGCTCCCAAGCTTCTTTGGTGGTGCTCCTTGGATGTGGAAATGAGTTGGAGCAATTGAGGTTCCTTGGAGGATGTCCGCCGGAGGTTCGCCAAATGATCAAGAATGTGTCTGTTGGCTTGGTTATGGTTCCGGTTATGTTCCGGGGATTCCTAGTCCTTTATTTATAGAGTGGGAACCCTCTTATGGCCTTTGGAGGTCTTCGGAGCCGTTGGAAAAGGCTTCGGAGCCGTTGGGAGGCAAGTGGACATGTTGGGCGGAAAAGAATGGATGTGATGGCAAGAGGGGGGTGAATTTCCTTTTAAAAATAAATTAACAATTTAAAAACAATGTTGAAAGTGCAACGGAAATGAAAGAGGCAAGACACAAAATTGATAACGGAGTTCGGCTTAAACCCAAGCCTACGTCTCCGATCCCAACTCAACCGTTGAGAGATTTACTACCGCTTTCTTTTTAATGGTTTTAGCAAGAAACCCACTAGACTTTAAGGTTAGTCTAGAACCTATTACAGCTTGCTTTTAATGGTTATGCAAGAACCCACTTGCTTTCAATGGTTGAGCAAGAACCCACTATCCTTCTTACAGGTGAAGGCTAGCTCACCTATGACTCAAGCCTTTTAAAGGAAAGGCTTGACTAACCTCTTCACACCTTAAAGGTGATGTGAAAGCCCAAATGAAGGAATGAAAGAAAGAGATGGGGTTTGTAGGCACAAACCCAAATTGATGCTCAAAATAATAAAACAATGAAAACCGTAATGGGGAAGTCTTGGGCGCCAAAGGATGATTGGAGTTGATGAAGAGCGCTCCCAAGCTTCTTTGGTGGTGCTCCTTGGATGTGGAAATGAGTTGGAGCAATTGAGGTTCCTTGGAGGAAGTCCGCCGGAGGTTCGCCAAATGATCAAGAATGTGTCCGTTGGCTTGGTTATGGTTCCGGTTAAGTTCTGGGGCTTCCTAGTCCTTTATTTATAGAGGGGGAACCCTCTTATGGCCTTTGGAGGTCTTCTGAGACGTTGGAAAAGGCTTCGGAGCCGTTGGGAGGCAAGTGGACAGGTCTGGTCAAAGGCCCAACGGCTAGTTTGACTGGCTCCACCGGCTGACCGGTGCTAGGCCACCGGTTGGCCGGTGCTTGTAAAGTTGGGAGATCTTCTGCCCAGTCACCACCGGCTGGCCGGTGGTGAGGCCACCGGTTGGCCGGTGCTGAGACAGTAGCAAACACTATTCTATCTGGGTGCCACCGGCTGGCCGGTGGTGTGACACCGGTTGGCCGGTGGGACTGAAATCAGTCCTCTTTGGCTTTTTGCTTTCTTTGCACAATTCCTTGGCAACCTATCATCCAAAAACACTTAAAACAATATTAGATAGATAAGAGGGTGATTGTGATCATGAAAATTAATCCACGAGGGGTACGAGAGGTACAACAATCTCCCCCTATTTTGATGATCACAATCACCAAAACAAGCAAAGTAAAATGCTGAAATAAAAGGCATGCTATAAAGAATAGATTGAAATGTAGAGAAAGATTTTTCCCCCAATCAACCAAGAATTTCTCCCCCTTTGTGATTATCAAAATATCACGGGGCATAAAACTTGATTGAGGGAATAAAGAGATTTTAAACCAATTGAAATTTGAAATTTGAATTGAAAGTTTTGAATGAAAGTTTTTAATGAAAAATTGAATAACAGTTTGAATTGAATGTTTTGAAATGAAAAATTGAATAACAGTTTTAATTGAAAGTTTTTAAATCAATGATTTGAAACTAACTCAAAAAGGATTTTAAACTATCCTAACTCCCCCTAAATAAAACAACAAATCACCGGGGAGAGGTTTTTGAAACCGAAATAAATTTTGGGCCAGAGAGACTCGCTAAAAGGGATTTTTCAATCCATATTGTCTAGTGGCGGGTCTTCTCCTATAAAATTCATCATTAAATAAAAAAGTTTTGGGCCTTCCATACCGGGCATTTTTACAATTGCACTCATAGATTAAGTGCCCGGGTTTTTTACAATAATTGAAAAATTTATATTGAGAGCTCCCCCTTACAAAAATAGTTGGAGCATGGGAAGAGGAAGCTTGCTTGGAATAGACAAGCCCTTCGGTGGTTCGGGATATGCGTTGGGAACCAAGCAATTTGGTTAAATTTTGTTCACCTTCGGTGAACTTAGCGAGGGATTCCCTTAAATCTTTGATAGTTGATTCCATGGAATCAACATCGGGAAGGATTTGGATTTTGAGAGTCAACTCTTCCTTCTCTTTGAGAAGTTGTTCTTTTTCGGAAGAGAGTTTTTTTGAAATTCTTTTTTAAAGCAACAAATTTGGAAGAAAGTTCGTGAAAACCTTCCTCCAATTGATCTCTAGCATGTTGGAGATCTTCATAAGACATATGATTAAAAGAATTTGACGAACTAGAGGAAGAGGAGTCGGATGATGATACCTCATTACATGCCATTAGGCATTTATTACCGTTGTCACTGGAGGATGAGGAGGAGGAGGATGTGGAGCTATCACTCCATGTGGCCTTGAATGCCTTATTCTTCTATTTTTTCTTGGCCTTTTTCTTGTTGAGTGGGCAATCGGGCTTGTGATGGCCTTTCTTGCCACCCCCGTAACATTTTACCTTAGGCTCGGATTTTTCGTCGGGTTGAGCCTTACGGGATTTCTTCTTCTTGTGCTTCTTCATAAACTTGTGCATCTTGCGGGAAAGATTCTCCATTTCGGAATCACCGCTTGAAGAGGAAGAAGATGAGGAGGAGGATGAGCTTTCTTCTTTTTGTACCTTGAAGGCGATGTTCTTTGGAGCTTTGATCGGTTTGCCTTCCTTTTGAGCTTTCCTGCTCATGGTGATCTCATATGTCATGAGGGATCCGATGAGCTCTTCGACCGGCATATTCTTGATGTCCTTTGCTTCTTGGATAGCCGTGACTTTTGGTGCCCATGAGCTTGGTAAGATCCAAAGGATCTTCTTGACCATCGTTTCTGCAGAAATATTATCTCCAAGAGATTTTCTACCATTGAAAACGTCAGTAAAGCGTGTAAACATTTCAGAAATAGATTCGGATGGATGCATGGTGAAAGACTCAAAATCTTGACGGTACATGTCCAATCGAGTATCCTTGACTTTGTTGGTACCCTCATGGGTAACCTCCAATAGTTTCTAGATTTCATGAGAAGTGGTGCATGTGGAAACTCGATTGAACTCGTTTCGATCAAGGCCGCAATGTAGAGTGTTCATGGCTTTGCCATCAAGCTCTAAATTTTTAATATCGGCTTGGGTCCATTTGGATTCATCGGGAGAAGAGAGAGTGTAACCATGCATGACAATTTTATAAATGGGATAGCCAATGCTTCTAAGAAAAGTAGTCATGCGGGTTTTCCAATAGGTATAGTCGGTTCCATCAAAGAATGGAGCACGACCCAATGAATAGCCTTCGGGGGAGAAGGAAGAGGATGCCATCACAATGGATCTTGAATTTGAAACCGGTTCGGGAATTATTCAAATTTCCCTCTGATACCAATTGTTGGGCGGAAAAGAAAGGATGTGATGGCAAGAGGGGGGGGGGTGAATTTCCTTTTAAAAATAAATTAACAATTTAAAAACAAAGTTGAAAGTGCAGCGGAAATGAAAGAGGCAAGACACAAAATTGATAACGGAGTTCGGCTTAAACCCAAGCCTACGTCTCCGCTCCCAACTCAACCATTGAGGGATTTACTTCCGCTTGCTTTATAATGGTTTTATCAAGAAAACCACTAGACATTAAGGTTAGTCTAGAACCTATTACAGCTTGCTTTTAATGGTAATGCAAGAACCCACTTGCTTTCAATGGTTGAGCAAGAACCCACTAGCCTTCTTACAGGTGAAGGCTAGCTCACCTATGACTCAATCCTCTTAAAGGAAAGGCTTGACTAACCTCTTCACACCATAAAGGTGATGTGAAAACCCAAATGAAGGAATGAAAGAAACAGATGGGGTTTGTAGGCACAAACCCAAATTGATGCTCAAAATAATAAAACAATGAAAAACCGTAATGGGGAAGTCTTGGGTGCCAAAGGATGATTGGAGTTGATGAAGAGCGCTCCCAAGCTTCTTTGGTGGTGCTCCATGGATGTGGAAATGAGTTGGAGCAATTGAGGTTCCTTGGAGGAAGTCCGCCGGAGGTTCGCCAAATGATCAAGAATGTGTCTGTTGGATTGGTTATGGTTCCGGTTAAGTTCCGGGGCTTCCTAGTCCTTTATTTATAGAGGGGGAACCCTCTTATGGCCTTTGGATGTCTTCGGAGCCGTTGGAAAAGGCTTCAGAGCCGTTGGGAGGCAAGTGGACAGGTCTGGTCAAAGGCCCAACAGCTAGTTTGACTGGCTCCACCGGCTGACCGGTGCTAGTCCACCGGTTGGCCGGTGCTTGTAAAGTTGGGAGATCTTCTGCCCAGGCACCACCGGCTGGACGGTGGTGAGGCCACCGGTTGGACGGTGCTGAGACATTAGCAAACACTATTCTCTCTGGGTGCCACCGGCTGGCCGGTGGTGTGACACTAGTTGGCCGGTGGTCTGGACAGAAGGATGCCTTCTGTCCAGGCCTCCATCGGCTGGCCGGTGGTCATCCACCGGTTGGCCGGTGGGACTGAAATCAGTCCTCTTTGGATTTTGGCTTTCTTGGCCCAATTCATTGGCAACCTATCATCCAAAAACACTTAAAACAATATTAGATAGATAAGAGGGTGATTGTGATCATGAAAATTAAACCACGAGGGGTACGAGAGGTACAACAACCAGATCCAAGTCTAAGGAATTCATTTTCCAATATGAATCTAGTGAGATTGAAGTCTCTGAAAATGAGTTAGAAAATCTTGCTCGAAGGATGAACAAGATAGTTGGTCAGAGAAATTTACAATCTATGTATAAGAAAAAGGACAAAAAAGATGGAGAAGTTACTTGTTATGAATGGAAGAGAGCTGGACATATTAGACCAGATTTCCCTTTGCTCAAAAAGAAAGAAAGAAAATAAAGGAATTCAGACAGAAACAAAAAGAAATTTTATAAAGCCAATGATAAGAAAGTTCTGAAAGCTAATGATACCTGGAGTGCCAGTGGTGGTGATTCCTCAGATGAATCTTCTGATTATGAATCTTCAGGATAGAAGAATCTTGGACTTATAGCCAGATAACCTATTGATAATCATTGTTTTATGGCCAAGGTACTAAATTATGAATCTTTGAACAATGTATCTTTAAATTCTAATGATAGTAAGTATTATAACTCTTCTGATGAAAAATCCTCTTCTGATGAGGAAAATACTTTACCTACTTATGAAAAAGTCTCTAGGTTTGCTGAACTTCTTGAGATTGAGAATTCTAAACTCAATAAAAAACATGATAAGGAAAACTCTAGAAATTCTATTCTTACAAAAGAGATATCAGATCTTTCTAAAGATCTTGATAGGAAAAATTCTGATTTTGAATGTATTTCAAAAAATCTTGAGGAAGTAAGTTCTGAGAAGAACAAACTTTCTAAAGAATTAGAAAAAGTAATTTCTAAGAAAAATGTTTTCGAGCTTAGCTCTTGTTCTAAAACTAATGACGTTGAGTATAAAAACTTGGTTATAAAACTCAAGTCCGAAATTTTTTCCTTAAATAAATGTTTATCAAACTTTACCCATGGTAAAGAAAATTTTGATAAAATGTATTCCCAAATACGAATTTTAAGAAATAAATCCGGATTTGGTTATACCCATGCAAAACCAATTTTTAGTAACAATTAATTTGTTCCTCAAAGTGCCCCATTTTGTACCAAGTGTCATTGTGGTGGTCACTGGGCAAAGAATTGTTTCTTAAACAAAACCCAATCCTTAGGATTTCACAAAGCTTACTTTTCTAAGAAGATGTGGGTTCCTAAAATTTTATTATCTGGTAATCTCGGATCCAAGCAAGTTTGGATACCAAAAGTCTAATTTTATTCTTGGTTTCAGGAAAATAAAGAGAGTACCAGCAACAACACATGGTACATGGATAGTGGATGTTCCCGACACATGACTGGTAACAAAAGCTATTTTGAAAAGATTATCAAAACGAAAGGAGGAAAGGTAACTTTCGGAGATAATGATAAGGGAGAGATTGTTGGTATTGGTAATATTGTTCTTCTTGGTAAAACCTTGATTTCAAATGTTCTTTTTGTTAAGGGTATTAAACACAACCTCATTAGCATAAGTCAGTTATGTGATGAAGGTTACCTTGTGAATTTTAGGAATGATAAGTGCTTAGTTCACAATTCCAAGGAAGAATTTATTCTCTCAGCCAATAGACAAGAGAATGTTTACACATTGAACTTAGAAGACCTTAGAAGCCATGATTTACCTTTCCTAAGTGGAGTGGAAGATTATTCCTTGTTATGGCATAGAAGACTAGGTCACTGTAATCTTAGGAACCTATGTAAACCCTCTAAGAAGAAACTAGTTAAGGATCTACCGGAGCTTAGATTTGATTCTTCTAAAGTTTGTGATCCTTGTCAATATGGCAAGCAACATAAATATATTTGTAAATCAATCGGTGAAGTCTCAACAACTGATGAATTACAGTTAGTGCACATGGATCTTTTTGGTCCAACACAAACTGGAAGTATTGGAGGAAAATACTATGTGTTTGTTCTAGTTGATGATTACACTAGATTTACTTGGGTCTATTTTCTAGCAAAGAAGTCTAAAGCTTTTTACTATTTCAAAAGTTTTAGAGCTCAAGTTAAAAATGAGAAAAACCTTCCATTGAAAACTATTCATAGTGATCATGGAGGAGAATTTCAAAATTCTGATTTTGAAACTTTTTGTAGTAGAAAAGGTATTACTCACAATTTTTCAGCACCTAGAACTCCTCAACAAAATGGTGTAGTTGAGAGAAGGAATAGAATTCTTCAAGAGATAAATAGAACCATGTTGAGTGAATATTCTATTTCTAGACATTTCTAGGATGAAGCTGTAAGTACTTCTTGTTATACTATAAATCGAGTTTTGATTAGACCTTTTCTTAATAAAACTCCTTATGAGTTATGGAATGGTAGAAAACCAAGACTATCCTACTTCAAGGTTTTTGGTTGCAAAGTATTCATTTTGAATACTAAAGATAACCTACATAAATTCGCACCAAAATCCGATGAAGGAATTTTCTTAGGTTATTTCACAACTTCTAAGGCTTATAGAGTTTTAATAAAAATACTTGTTCTGTTGAAGAAACAGTACATGTAAAATTTGATGAGTCTGATCCTTTTGTTTTTAAACCATCCCAGCCTACATCCTCGGATGTGTTTTCAAAAACTGATTATCAACCTTTGTAGAAGAATCTTCTGATAAGGATAATGTTCAAGAAGATATTCCTGAAACATTTACCCGAGAAGACTTTCTACCCTATGTTGATGAACAGGTTTTACAAAACCCAAATCAGGTGTTTCTTAAAAATCATCCCAGTGATAGTATCATTGGTGATGTAAATCAACCTGTAAGGACTAGAAGTTCCTTAAGAAATGAAGTAGAACATCTAGCATTTCTTTTCCAATTAAAACCTAAAAGAACTTATGAAGCTTTAGGTGATGATGATTGGATCAAATCCATGCAAGATGAACTAAATGAATTCGAAAGGAATAAAGTCTGGACCTTGGTTGAAAGACCTAAGGAAACTTCTGTTATTGGAGTAAAATGGGTTTTCAGAAATAAATGTGATGAAAACGGAGTCATAGTAAGAAATAAAGCTAGACTTGTTGCTAAAGGCTATAATCAGCAAGAGGGAATAGACTATGAATAAACCTATGCTCCATTATCTAGACTTGAATCTATCCGTATTCTACTTTTCTTTGCAGCATTATTTAATTTCAAACTTTTCCAAATGGATGTGAAATGTTCCTTTCTTAACGGTTATGTTCAAGAGGAAGTTTTTGTTGAACAACCTCCTAGATTTGAAGATACAAAACATCCTTATTATGTTTCTAGACTTACTAAAGCTCTGTATGGCCTTAAACAAGCCCCACGAGCATGGTATGATAGACTCACTGGATTTTTTCTTCAAAATAACTATGTTAAGGGAAATGCAGATCCAACTATTTTTATAAAGAAAGATAAGAAAAATGTTTTGATTGTTCAAATTTATGTTGATGACATCATATTTGGTTCAACTCAGCAATCTTTAACCGACTCCTTTGCATGTCTAATGAAATCTGAGTTTGAAATGAGTATGATGGGTGAGTTAACTTTTTTCCTTGGTTTTCAAATTTCTCAAAAACCTGAAGGAACCTACATATCTCAACATAAGTATATTAAAGATATTCTTAAAAACTATGGTCATGAAAACACTAAGAGTATAAGTACTCCCATTGGTACCTCAAATTCTTTAGATATTGATGAAGCTGGGAAACCAGTAGATCAAACATCTTTTAGAGGTATGATAGGAAGTTCACTTTACTTAACAGCTAGTCGACCAGACCTAATGTTTTCAGTATGCTTATGTGCAAGATATCAATCCAATCCTAATTAATCTCACTTAATGGTAGTAAAAAGAATTTTTCACTACCATAAGGGAACCATGGATCTAGGATTATTTTATACTTCTGGAAATGATTTTGTTCTAAAAAGCTTTTCTGATGTTGACTTTTGTGGATGTAGAATGGATAGAAAGAGTACATCCGGAACTTGTCATTTTTTAGAGGATTCATTAGTCTCTTGGTCTTGCAAGAAGCAACATTCTGTAGCACTTTCCACTGCTGAAGCTGAATATGTAGCAGATGGAAGTTATTGTGCTCAAGTGTTACAGATGCAACACACACTCACAGATTATGGCTTGAGTTGTACTAAAACTAAAATTTTGTGTGACAACACAAGTGCCATTGCCCTTAGTAAGAACCCTGCACATCACTCTCGTGCAAAACACATAGATATTATTCATCACTTTCTTAGGGATCACACACTTAAAGGAGATATCATTCTTCAGTTTATCGGAACACAAGATCAACTTGCTGATATTTTCACAAAATCTTTGCCTTCTGATAGATTTGAAGACATTAAACAGAAGTTAGGAATGATAACCATAAGGTAATCCTCCTTAATTAAATTTCTGTTGAAAAAGTCTCCTTACAGCAATAAACTCTTTTTCATAGGGGGAGTACATCTGATTGTTAGAATAACAAAAATTTTCAAAATTTGTTTTCAAACCTTTCGAAACTAAAATTCCGGAATGGAATTTCTGGAACTAAAATTTTCCAGAATGGATATTTTCATGTTGAAAACTTCTAAAATATAATTTTTCTTATTAAAAACTTCCAGAATGGAAAATTTCGTACTGGTATTTTCATAACAGAATTTTCATACCGAATCTGTCATAATGAGTTTTTTTTTGTTTTCAAATTTTGGAATGAAATTTTCGTGCTGAGTTTTCCTTACTGAGTTTGTTTTTCGTACTGAGTTTGTTTTTTGTAGTAAATATTTTTTTTATTTTTCTTAAGAATGTTACCAATTACGAATAATCTTCCAATGCCAATCCGAAAGGTATGATTTCCTTACTTAAGTTTTCATAGTCATACTTTTCTTGCTGGCATTTTCTTTTACTTTGTTTTCAGATTATTGTTTTCCTAATTCCTTGTTTTAATAAAAACCTCAAAAGATTGGATTCATGTTTTCTTCAGAATTGGTTTTCGACCATCAGGTCTGATCTCAGCTTATCACAACCATTTGATCAACCGTGGAAGATGAACCGTTTTTTCTCGTTTCCTATATAAAGGGGACCCCAAATATTTGTCCCACATCAGTTTTCAAGCTCCAGCATCCCGAAGCTCTGCCTCTCTATTTTAAATCCATTACGAACTTCAGTTTTCTCAGTTCTAAACTTCTCAGAGGTCTTCAGATCCAAATGTCTGTGGAAGCAGCTTCTCAAGACATGTCTTCCTCTAAGCCGATTTCGAAATGGATATTATACAGAGAAAGGTTGGTTCATCTTGATTTCTCCAATAAGTATGATTCGTCTATATCCAAGAATGTTAATCTTAATGGATGGGAAGATGCTACGGTGTCAAAACCTGGGAATCAATATGAAGTTTATTCAGATTTTCTTATAGAGTTCTATGAGATAGTTTCTTTTGTTAAGGAAGATAGAAGGGAAAAGTTGTCTTTTAAGTCTTATGGTAAGACTTATAAACCTTCATATGCCAAGCCAGCTAGCTTGGTAGGGCTGAATAATGAAGGTGAAGCCGAATTCATATCTCATGTGTTGCCGGATTCAAAGGGTAGCTTCGACAAGGAAAAAGCATTAGAAACTCTTGGACTGGCAGATGACAAGGCTACGAAGATTGATAGCTTGTCTACAAATTTCCAGATTCTAGAATTATGGGTGAAAGGTATTATCGTACTGTGGAAGGGTGACAAAGATAGCTTAAAGAAGAGTGAGATCTACATCCTAGATTTTCTGATAAATCTGAGGAAGTTTAACCTGATGAAGCACAGTCTCATTAATCTTGAAAATGTTAAGATAGGAAATTTGAGAGCTCAGATTATAATGTATCCAAGAATCCTCTCAAAGTTTATTGTTCGGTGCCTTGAGTCTTTCAAGGAGGCGTGCAAGTCTAAGCCAAGAGTTTTCATGATTATGGTGGTGAGTGATGGTACACTCAAAAGGATGGATGTAGCCTTTGACAAGAAGTCTGGTCGGTTTATCGATTTACCTGCTCAAAGAGAAACGGTTCCGAAAGTTACTGATCTGGAATCCTCTATGCCAGTAAGGAAGAGAAAGTTGAATGAATTGGAAGTAGAAGCAGATAATCCCAAGTCTAAATAAGTTCATTCCACACCTCCAAAACCAAAGAAGAAGAAAGCTTACCCAGATGAGGTTGTTGCTAAATGGAGGGAGATCAAAGAGAAGAGAGTGCAAGGGGAGGCTCAGTTTGGCTTGGATCCTGCGGAGGCTAAGGCCTTGAAGGAAAGAACTGCGGATGAGCTAGAAAAACAAGAAAAAGAAAAGAAGCTCAAGAAGAAGATGTCTGAGGCTGAGGTAGCTCAGGCTTTGTTGAAGTTCAATGAGATGGTTTCAGAAAATATTTCTGTTCCAAGATCTTTTTCATTGGAATCTCTACCTGAGACTCCAGGAAGAGACATTCTTGCTCTGGAAGAGGCAGTAGCTAAGCCTGTTGAGAAAGCTGAGCACATTGAGCAAGTGGAAGAAGAAGAAGCTGTTGCTGAATGAAGTGGTGAAACTGGAGATGTGTTGAAGCAAGTAGATGATTATAAGGGGACACCTTCGGAACACTTATCGCTCCGAACATCAGAAGCTGAATCTTAGAAGCTAGTTACTCCAGTGATAGATAAGGAGAAAGGAGAAGAAGAAGTTGCTTATCATGGAGAGGAATAAAAACTTATACAAGATATTTCTCAAATGGATAATGTAAAGGCTGGTACTCAGGAAGTTTCTGATGAGGAAGACAATGTTGTGCAAGTTTCTGATAGTGAAAAGAGAACTCCGTAACAGGATTCCATTCCAAAAAGAGACAAGGGGAAGCAAATTGTTGCTGATACTCTGAGCTCAGTAGTGGTGAAGAGAAAGGAAGTTGGTAGTTCTTCAAAGAGAAAGCTTGACCAAGTTGAAGAAGAAACTTATCCAAGCAGAGTCTCGAATTCGGAGTCATCTTCGCTGGGGATGAATTTGTTGTTCAGTCATTAAAGAAGTTGGTGGGTACTATTCCAACTTTCTAAAGTATTGATTCAAGATGCCAGATGCTCCAACATGCTTTGAATCAGAAAACAGACTCTGTATCTATTGTTATGGACATGTGCGTTGAGATTGAGGCTCAGTTCAAAACTTTTTTTGTTGGCTACGAAGCCCATAGAAGATCTTGCAAGAGGATGAAAAATTGGTCGAGGAAAACTGTAGAAGAGATGATACTCTTTGATGAAATCCAAGACAATGTGAAGGATGCCTTTGAGACAAAAGACAAGAAGATAAATGATATTAATTCATCCTTTGAAGAAAAACTGACAGATGAAAAGAACTTCCGGATTCAAGAAGTCAGAGATCTGAATGGGAAGCTGAATTCTGTTTCTCAAAACTGGAAATTTGAAAGGGATCATTGGATTGAGTTTGAAGAGAAATTGAAGGCTGAGGAAGAAAATATTAAAGCTCGGGAAGAAAAGATTCAAGCCTAGGAAGAAAAGATTGAAGCTCAAATTGAAAGAATAGTGGTCTTAGAGAAGCAATCCAAAGAAGACCATAAAGACTTGAAGAAAATAAAGACTATTCTTAAGGGTCTAATGGAGAAGGAAAAAGATCCAAAATATACAGATCGAATCTTTTGTTGTATCTAAATTTCTTTGTTGCTGATGCTTTTTAAACTAAATGAAAATTTGTGCTTGCCCGTTTCTTTTGTTGTTACTACTAATTTTTCAGGTACTTCGTTTTTTTTTCCATTCCCTCGAATTCATTTTGAAAATCACAAAGGGGGAGAAGGAAAAGATCCTTAAGGAAAAAGAACTCTAATAAGAGCTTATCTAAGGGGGAGTTTTTTCATTAAAGAAGACTTTCTTATTCGTAATGAAATGTCACTTCAGAAATCTAGAATACGATCCTTAGAGTTTCAAAGCCTAAGGGGGAGTTAGTCGTATTCATCAATATCCTTAATGCAAATGGAGATAAGCCTTAATGTTTTTCTTTCTTCTTAGAATTTCTTTTTCGTAAGGATGTTTGTGCTTTCCAAAAAGGGAGAGATTGTTGAGTCAATAAGGTTTTCCTTATGAATTTTCCATTCCTTCTTGTTTTGAAAATCACAAACACCTTATCTTTAAGAAAATCTCTTTTATAAGGAAAATCACTTTTGTAAGAATAATTATCCTTATCATATTTTTCATCCAGATTTTTCTTAAGTATGAGATTCGGATTCATTTCTATTTTCTCAGACTTTTTTGAAACTTTGATATGATGTATTCTGTTTTAGGATCCGAATTCTGGACAAGAACTGTAATAAAGTCTCACTCCGAAATCCAGATGAGAACTATAATAAATCTTCATTCCGAACACCATATACGAACTCTAATTAAGTTCTACACCAGATTCAGGATATGAATCCTTACGAAGTTCGACAAAAAATTCTCATTACAAATTCTGATGATGAATTCTAATTACAAAATCTGATGACGAATTCTCATTACGAATTCTGATGAGGGATTCTCATTACGAATTCTGATGAGGAATTCTCATTCCGGATTCTCATTCCGAATTCACCTATTAAATAGAATCTGATCATCTTTGTTTTATACACTCCGAATTTATTTAGACTCCAAAAATTATTTTTTGGTTAGACTCCGAACTTTCATCTTGCTTACATTGTTATAATCTGTCTACTCTTTAATATTTTTTTCTCACTCTGAACATTCACTCTGAATCGTCACTTTGAACTTTTGAGTTAGATTTTAAACGGTGTTGTACATTCTGTTACACTTGTATTGTTATAAAACGATGTCATCTATTATGTTATAAAACTAACCGTTGGCCAAGTGACACGTGTACAGGTCCCTCCGATTTTTAAGGAAAATATGACCGTTGGGAAGGAGGACGACCTTACCTATAAATAGGAGCTCATTTGAAAGAGCTCCAAAAAAGACAATGAAGTTGATCAATCAAGAGACCACACGCTGCTAAGGTGATTTCTAGAGAGAGAAAGCTTTTCATGCCTTGTACGTACTGAACCGCTCATTCAGTTTTTACTTCGTGCGACTCCGAATGTTGGTGATTACATTCGAGGACTTCCGGTGATAGGAAGACAGAGGTTGCCGACTACCATGTAGTTCGAGGGATTCCTTGCTAAGGAAGACAGAGTTTGACAACTACCTTGAAGTTGAGGGCTTGTGGGGATAGAAAGACAGAGACTCCGATATTCGTATTGAGGGCTTACCCTGGTGTGGGTAAGACAGACTTTCTTGAAAGTATAAATCAAGGGACATTTATCCTAGATTGTTGGATACCCTTCTCTTTGGGTTAAAAGACTTATATCTTGTTACTTGTAGTTTTACTACTTATTTATTTCCGCTGCAATTTGCATTATAAGGAAAGTATAACTTTCTTATACTTTCTTACTTATACACTGTTTCATTTAGATTCTATACACTTTAAGGTAGAATATCATATTGTAATATTTTGTTAAGTTTAAATTTCCGGAACCATCCTTTGACAAAGGAAAACATAGTTATTCGTAACTAACTTTAAAGGTTCCAAAGGAATTTTTTAAGTGTACAATTCACCCCCCCCCCTCTTGTATATTGAGCATATACATCATTATTTAGATCCTACAGTGTTTATACTATCCTTTGACATATTATATCATGAATCCATTTATTCTCATTATATTATAAAGTTTGGATTAAATGTTATTCCGCAATTATTTGTATTCAAGAGTCTCTCATTTTGTTAAAAACTCTTTAACAAAAATATCGCTTTAAATGTTTTAAAGATTTATTATTCTAAATATTTCTCTTTAATGTCAATGTTTTCAAAATGGTTTTCATTATTTATTTATATGGACATTAATGTTTTAAAATTTTAATTCCAATAAAAGATTCAAAGTAGTATGGGACACTTTGATTCAAAAATCTCTTTTAAATGATTTTTGAAAATGGATTGATTAATTCAATATCTGGGAATTACTTATTTTGATTGAAAATGAAATGTTGCTATTGAAATGTTTGTATTTTTAATATTTTATGTTTAATTATGGTACTTGGACATTTTACGGGTGGTTACGTGATAAACCATATGATGGGTGGTGCCGTGAATACCAAGACGGGTGGTTACGTTATAACCTCCAATGCATTGGGTATGGAAGTCGGCCGTATGGCTATTTCATTAAGTATGTGTGGAAGTCGACCATATGGTTATTCCATTTAAGTATGTTTATGTCCCAAGTTACCTTTATATGTTATGTTTTCTTTATATGGGTTTTATGGTAATATTTTGGTTACAAAAGGGTAAGTAAGGATATTTTATTCAGTGAATAGTTTTTACTACTTCCTAAATGTGAAAGGTATTAATTTGATAAAGTACACATGGTTTACTTGTTGCTTTGAAAAACTAACAGTTTTCATTCTTTGTGTATCCCTTGCTGAGCTTTTTATGCTCACCCCCAAGTTTTTTTTGAAATGATTTTCATATGACTTAATGTGGAATAGGGTCAAGGATGGGATCAAGGGAAAGTCATGCTATCTAAAACATGGAACTAGACATGTTTCTTTTAAAGAGTTTTTATTTTATGGAAACATAGTAGAAGTTTCTACTTTTTAATCTTTTGAGATGTAATAGTTATGACCTAATTCTCTAAAACTCTAAACCTGAAAAAATCCTCATTGTGAATTATTAATTTAATTCAATATTATATGAGGTTTAAGGCTAGGGACTTATAGTTGGTATCAAAGGTTGGTTTAGATAACTTTAGAGGTTAGGGTATCCTCTAAGCATAAGTGACATTATCATAATGGTTAGGATTTCAGAAAGAGTCCTAGTTTTAGATAAAGTGAATGAGTAAGTATATCTTCGTGTTTATCTTCCTCATTAGTACATGATGGTTTTGTTGATATACTCACACTGACCTTTTTGGTTTTAGTAAATGGATGGATCTAGCAGGCACCAAAGTAACAGTGGATGTGATGGAAACTATGACAGTTTTCTGAGCGAGAAACTGAATGATATTGGAGATGCAATGAGAAATCTTGTGTTTATCCTCAACCAACTATCGGGAGTCATTATTGACCACCTAAACCTTAGTGATTTCTATAAGGCATCATATATGCGAGAAACAAATCCCTATGGAACTACATGTAATAATCATACAGGTAAGTGTGTTCAAAAACCTATGTGTCAAATATGTGGAAAGAAACACCTAGGAAAATGTTTCAAAGGGACAAAAATATGCTATAGATGTGGAAATGAAGGTCATAAAGCAAGAACCTTCCATGGAAAAAGGAAGCATCTAGTTGACTCGAGGAAAGGG
Organism: Viscum album; assembly: GCA_963277665.1. Classification (NCBI taxonomy): domain Eukaryota; kingdom Viridiplantae; phylum Streptophyta; class Magnoliopsida; order Santalales; family Viscaceae; genus Viscum; species Viscum album. The sequence continues at coordinate 1,634,184,580 of OY728143.1, forward strand.
AAAGAAGTTATTTCTGAGGGATCAATTGAATGTTTTAAATGTGGTGTGAATGGTCATTATGCAAACACATGTCCTATGAAGAAGTTTCAGGATTGGGATCACCAAGATCATACAAATATTTGTTTACCAATGCCTAATTCCATTCTGATTGAGGATAAAGAAACTTACAATGACCAATAGAAGGTATGAATTATTTCATAACTTTTGATTTCCTATTTTGGAATCTTAGGATATGATTCATGATTTTTTTTGTAGGAAATAAGTATTTCAGAATATGTTGGAAAGGAATGGTTAATAGATCATGAATAATGTTTAATGAGTAAGAAGTCAACATATAAAGGCTTCAAGAGTTATGGTGAAATTATTAAGAGTATTAAGTCTCTTTTGATGATGGGGTTACATTAGAAGACTTTTTATAGTATGTGTAACCCTGATGTTTGATATATGAAAATTTTATTCAAGGAATAGTTATCTGTTCTTTTGTGGAAATAGTTTTAAAGAACCATTTGGGTTTATATGATCCTTACTTTTGAGCTAATTATGGGTTACTATATGTTATGATGGAAAGTGAAAGGCATGAGATAAACTTGATGTTAAAATATGTTAGGATTATTTTTGAAGATTTTATCTCGTTTTGGGAAATGTTTTAAGAATTATATAGTTTTGGAAAAAGGACAACACATAGACTGTGTGACAACCCGTCGCGTCGGACAAAGCTGTGGGAATCGAACCCACAACCAAAGTGCGACTGGTATTTATCGCCTACCACTGGACTACGTGAAGTCCTTGGTTAGTTTGACTAATTATTTTTAGTTAGATGATTTTAAGAATCAAGAGTATGTTTATTTTGGGTTATCTATGTAAATGATTAACCTATCATCGAGGATATGTGATTAGGTTAATTACTTTTCAATATGAGAATTTAAGAGCAACCGATGTTATTTGGAGATAAAAGTTAATTTGTACCTTGGAAGACTATGTCTTTAAATCCTTCAAATATTTGGGTTTCAATCATAGTTTGGTTTACATTGAAGAATTTTATGGAAATTTTATTTATCGAATGGTCCTCATTGAACTTTGGGTTTTGTTGGACAGATTTTTGAGATTAAGAATAGATTTTTTTTATAAAGGGTTATCCTTTTCTGGATTATCTGATCTTGTACTAACCTTTTTGGATTTGGTTTTGGTTAAAGTCTAAAGACATGGGAAGTATATAGTTCTCTTTGTTTGGGTTAGGTGATTCTCTAGAAGTTGATTATAGCTCTCTTAATGTAAACAAGTCATCCTAAATACTCATCTTTTGGAGAAAATATGAGTTCGTTTAAGAAATATAGTAAAATTTGGAAGTCAACATGACAAGTAAGTATGTTTCCTTATGTTTTAGTTAAGCTCAAAAATAAATTCCTCAATGAAAATTAACTAAAAAAATGTTTTCAATTAACTTTTCCTACTGGGGAATCCAATACCATTTAACCCATCACAAGTTTGCGATTTTCTTATGGTTAACTTTCTCCTAGACATGTTTACTATCACTCTCCATCAGAACATGACCCTTTATATTTTCCTCCATGTCCATATTTTTATACATGGAATCCTAGTATTGGTTAACTCATGTGACCATTGTACTTCCCTTTCTTTCTTTTAAAGTGATAGTTCAATTTACCGCTTTTTTCGATGTGGGACTTACAATGGATTTTTCAAGCCCAATTTTGAAATTGCAAGGACGCAATTTCCAAAAGGGGGGAAGGATGTAACACCCCATGTAAATAAAAAATATGAAATTTTTATATTTATCACTATTTGTGAAAAAAATATTAATATTACTTTAAAGGGAATGTTATGCTCGATGGCATACCCAATACGCAACAACGAGTTCCTTTGAAATCTTACGTTGCACTCTAATAATAAAATAATATTATTTTAAATGGTAGTTAACGCCTAGCCATTGTAATGGAGGGAAAGAACGGAACTAACAAAAAAATGATTATGTATGTTTGTCAAATATTTTTACTCCTTACAATAAATGTTAGAGTATTGAAAATGCGAATGAATCCAATTTTTAAGCATAAACATTCTAATATTCTTTAAAAGGTCTATTAACCGCCTTTTGATGGAGAACCTCTTTTAAATCCACTTTTTGACAATTTTATGTGTTATATTTGACAAAATAAAATTATTCTTTATAATCGGGGCATCAAAATTTTCATTGTGTAATTTTTTGGTATTTTTCTGATAAAGTTCATTTTTTAATGAACATTGAAAAATGTTGTATTTTAATTCGAAACCTCTCTTTAATATAATTTATTTATATGATTAGATTATCTTTTGAATTGGTTTTAAAGTTCAATAAGAATATATGTTTTACCATTTAATCCAATAGTGGTCGTTGGAATTAATTTCATCTTGAAATTGGACTTAAACTAGAGTCAATCTTTTGATACTTATTGTTTCTTAAAAACACGCTATTTGTTTTGACAGCGGGAATTAATTATTAAATTAATTAATGCAAGTTATATGTTTTGAATTTTGTAAAATATACTTCATTTTTGAATTCGTAATATCAAATATAGCTTAGGGTGAATTTTTGGTATTTTTCTAAAAAACTTCAATTTTTGATGAATAGTGAAACCACTAAGTGGTAGTTAAAGAAACTGAATTTTCATTTAAATGAAACTTTGCCACCTCTGTGTTTTGAATTTCAAAAATCCGACATAAATGGTTTTCATTAGGATATAAAATGTCGTTCAATGGGATTAAAATTATTTTTTTGTGAATAATAACTTTTATGTTCTTAATCGCGATTAGTGGTAATTAGTGTAGTTTAAGGTAAAAATAATGATTTAATAATAAGAGATGAGCTTGAAACATGTCCTACCCTTATGTTATGTGTCATGGACGACCAATAAAATCCATGGGTAAACTTTGGGACCCCATGGAGCCACTTTGGTTGGGAAATGACATAAATAACTTTTTATTTAATGTAAAATTAAAAATGACACAAACATGAGTTATTTTACTAAACCAATTTTTACATGGGGTTATACAAGTCAGCTTTTTGACTATAAATAGTCATTGGAAATCTAAAAGGATTTCCTACATCATGATAGTTTTTTTATAATTTTTAGACATTATATAAATAAAATTATTTATGACACCATGATGATGGACCGATTACCTCATTAATAAAGGATTTAAATAAAATGAAAATATAATGTAAACTCTATGACCTAAACATGTCCAAAACCTATTGGATGAGTATATTTAGAACCTTTACCACCTTACCCTTGAAATAAATCAATGTGGGAACTTTCAAATCCGAAACTCATTCTAAAATAAAGTAGCATTTCCTTACTTTCCAAGAGTGCCCCTCCTCTCCTCTTATAAAAGGCCCCCACCTCTACCTCCTTACCCACAACTCTAAAGCCTTTGGCTCAGCCAACCCCTACCAATTTTTTCTCTCCTCATCCCTATATTACTCTTAGAAGCCTAACTTTGGGCATAAGTATTCCCAAGGAAGCCTTTCAGCTCAAATCAAAAAGAGTTACCCGATTTAAAGGCACTGTCTTCTCTTGTGTTCTTTTGTTTTATTTCGCTTCTCCAACCCACTAAACTATTTTTATTCTTTTATTTTGTAAAAACTCCAGTATCTTAAATATACTAGGATGATTTTATAAGAATAATTATAGCTACACTTACACACACATACATCTAATTGTTAAAGAACATATTGTTTCTGTGGATGGAGAATTTCTGCCTCACGAGACGATGATTGTTCAACACTCATATAACACCTTCAATGGTGGCCATTAAGATGTCACTATATTTATATATGATATATAATATGTTTATGTTTTAATTAAGCTTATGTATTTTTCTTTTTTGGCATACATTTATGGTTTAAATTGTGGGTAAACACGATAATTTCATTTTAGGAAGTGCGGACTACCGCCCCCTCAAAGTGATTTGATTCGTTAATGCCATATGTGGGATGTATAAAGGATGGATTTAAAGTTATTATATATGATTTATGTTACATATAAATTATGAATATAATTATAGAATTAAAATATACATTCCTCTCATTTGGTTTTAATTCCATTAATACGACATAGAAATGAAAGTAGCGTTCATGCGTACGTACGTCATACCGTCTCCATGAATGGTCCATTTCATTTCTTACCTCTAAATGATTATGTCATATTATAAATACTTGTATATTATGGATATATATGATATATATGATATCCAAATAATGAATATCATTCTGTATATAATGAACCTCTAACCACACGATCAACATGTAATTGTAGGAAGTCCACTTTCGACTTAAGAACCAAATTTCGACAAAACAAAAATTATTAACGTAAATGATTACATAATGTTTATAACATAGAAATAAGTGATATAAAAGGAATAATGAAGTTGAAAAAAGGTTCTTAATCAATTATAAATTAACTCAAGTTTATTATTCATGACGTGAAAGAACGATCGAGTCAAGTTGGACCCGAGGTAAGGGATCCTACCCCTCTCTTTCTTTTTAAGTACACTCTTTTATGTCATTCCTTTTAAGCTCATATTTATTATGATTGAGATGTTATTTTATATTACTAATAATGTGATTTTTATGTTTATATGAATATAGACACTATTTTTTCTCACCAATCCATTTTATAAGTTTTGAGTTGTGCCGTTAGGCTGCCGAATTTTCATAAGGGATCCTACCCCTCTCTTTCTTTTTAAGTACACTCTTTTATGTCATTCCTTTTAAGATCATATTTATTATTATTAGGATGTTATTATATATTACTCATACTATAATTTTTATGTTCATATGATGAGATACCCTATTTTTTCTTACCAATCTATTTTGGATGTTTTGAGTGGCGCCGTTAGGCTGCCGAATTTTTGTAAGAGATCTAACCTCTCTCTTTCTTTTTAAGTACTCTCTTTTATGTAACTTCTTTTAAGATCCTCTTTGTTATTATGAGGGATGTTCTTTTATATTCCTCATACTTTACTTTTTATGTTCATATTATGAGAGACCCTATTTGATCTCATCAATCCCTTTTTGGAAGCTTTATGTGGCGCTGTTAGGCTGTCGAGTTTTCGTAAGGGATTTTTCATCTCACTTTTATTCCCGTGACATTTATGCTACGTTTTCCACTATTTCCTTTGAGTGGTGTATGTACTGCCCATTATTATACACTTTTTTTAGTATAATTTCATTTATGGGTATTTACATTTTCATTGGATGAGCCTTCTTCCATGGGGTGTACTTTTCGAATGTTACCCAACTCGGTAAGGGGACCTTTCACCCTCCAATTTTTTAAAAGACTTCTTTTGTTATGTCATTTAATTCACATACTATTATTTTGGTATATGTTCTTATATATCCTTATTTATGTAAATTTTATGTCCAAGTGATGAGATCACCTTTATCTCTCTCATCAACCCTTTTTGTAAAATTTTATGTGACGTCGTGAGGCTGTCGAATTTTACCAAGGGAACTTATTAACCCAATTTCGATTTCTTTGGGTTCAACATGTAGTTATTGAATATGTCATCCTTTGAATTTGTGTGAATGATATTTGATTGTTTTAAACATGATATCCACTTATATTGGTTGTATTTATATTTTTCACACATAATTATGAGATTGATTTATCCTTAATTTAAGGATACCTTCTTTATAATGGATTTCATCTCATTTTTCATTTCTTTCGAGACTTCATTGTTGTTATGCACTAATTCACTCTCATATGGTGTGTATACTGTCCTTTGACATATTATATCATGAATCCCTTTATTCTCATGATATTATAAAGTTCGGATTAAATGTTATTTCACAATTATTTGTATTCAAGAGTCTCTCATTTTGTTAAAAAATCTTTAACAAAAATATTGTTTTAAATGTTTTAAAGATTTATTATTCTAAATATTTATCTTTAATGTCCATGTTTTAAAAATGGTTTTAATTATTTATTTATATGGATATTAATGTTTTAAAATTATAATTCCAATAAAATCTTCAAAGTGGTATGTGACACTTTGATTCAAAAATCTCTTTTAAATGATTTTTGAAAATGGATTGATTAATTCAATATCTGGGAATTACTTATTTTGATTGAAAATAAAATGTTGTTATTGAAATGTTTATATTTTCAATATTTTATGTGTAATGATGGTACTTGGAAATTTTCGTGTGGTTACGTGATAAACCATATGACGGGTGGTGCCGTGAATACCAGGACGAGTGGTTACGTTATAACCTCCAATGCATTGGGTATGGAAGTTGGCCATATGGCTATTCCATTAAGTATGTGTGGAAGTCGACCGTATGGTTATTCCATTTAAGTATGATTATGTCCCAAGTTACCTTTATATGTTATGTGTTCTTTATATGGGTTTTATGGTAATCTTTTGGTTACAAAAGGGTAAGTAATGATATTTTATTCAGTGAAGAGCTTTTACTACTTCCTAAAGGTGAAAGGTATTACTTTGATAAATTATACATGGTTTACTTGTTGCTTTGAAAAACTAACAGTTTTCATTCTTTGTGTATCCCTTGCTGAGCTTTTTATGCTCACCCCAAGTTCTTTTTGAAATGTTTTTCATAGGACTTAATGTGGAATAGGGTCAAGGATGGGATCAAGGGAAAGTCATGCTATCTAAAACATGAAACTATACATGTTTCTTTTAAAGAGTTTTTATTTTATGTAAACTTAGTAGAAGTGTCTACTTTGTAATCTTTTGATATGTAATAGTTATGACCTAATTCTCTAAAACTATAAACCTGAAAAGATCCTCAATGTGAATTATTCATTTAATTCAATTTTAATTAAGGTTTAAGGCTGGGGCCTTATACTAAAACTGAGGTCAAATAACAAAAAGAAGATTTCCTATTGATAATCAAACATAATAATAAAAAAAATTCCATATGTCCCTTCTGTAACCATAAGAATGGTTTTATCCATCCATGTGTATGGTTACAACTTAAAAAAAAAATAAATAGAATCTGAAAATGAATACATAACAGTAATAATGTTTTCCAAATACACAACAACGAACTTACAACATTCATACTTTCTTTTCTTCGTTACTTTAAATCAATATTCCAAGATGTGATTTCCACACTTATACCAACATTAATAAATAATTAGAACTACTTGGAATCTCCTTTCATTTTAACATACATGGGATCATTAACTCACTTCCAATAAATTATTATTCATTTCATATTGTCATAAATCCACATTGATATTCCATGTTTATTAACAAAAAACACAAAAGAAACACAATGTGGCCTCAACAATCATATCATAAATTAATCAACAATTCACCAAAAAATAGAGATAATATAAAAAAATGATTCTCTATTGATAATAGAAAACAAGAAAATAAATGTTATAGTGAACCTACCCAAATCACAAAAAGGGTGTCATCCATGTGTACAGTTACAACATAAAATAGAAATAAACTAAAAATGAAAACGAAAACATAACAGTAACAAACTTGTCTAAATTTTCAACACCCAACTCTATTTTTTTAAAGTTATTTTCTTTTTTTACAACAAAAAAATATTCCAAGAAGGGTCTTCTACACTTATACCAACCGAAGTATAAAATGAAACTCACTTGGGATATCCATTACTCTCAACGTACTAGGGATATTTATCTCACATCCAATAAATTATTATTCATATCATATTTCCATAAATCCACATTGATATTCCATGTATATTCACAAAAAAAATAAAACACAAACACAGTATGGGATCAATACTCATATCAATGATCACTCAATATTTCACCAAAAAACCCTAATCATTTCAATGTATGTGAGTAAGAAAAAGTTCGTGGAGAAAAAATATTATCACTCCAAGTAGTAATATTGTGAAATATCAAAAAAAACACACTTCCATTAAATTAAATATAAAAACATAAAACTGAGACCAAATAACAAAAAAGTATTTCCTATTAATAATAAAACACGAACATAAAATCAGTTCTTGTATCCCTACCCTAATCACTAAAAGGGTTTTATCCATTGATGTATTGGGATACAACATAAAACTAAAATAAACAGAAAATGAAAAAGAAAACATAACAATAACGAACTTTTCCAAATACTCTACACCCAACTTCCAACCTTCTTAATTTATTTTCTTCTAATATTTAAATAGATCTACTAAGATGTGTATTACACAATCATACCAACCTTAGTATACAATGAAACTTACTTGGGATCTCCATTCCTTTAAAAATGATTGGGATCTTAAAATCACTTTTGAGAATTTATTATTAATTTCATATTATCATTAATCCACATTGATATTTATTGTATATTGACAAAAAATACAACAAAAACACAATGTGGTCACAACACTCATATCAAAGATCATTCAATGCTTCACCACAGAACCAAAAAAATTAATTTTATATGATAAATATGAAGTGGTGGGAGAAAAAATATTATCACCCCAAGAATTAACAGTATGAAATATCAAATAACAACAATCACATTTAATTTAATATAAAAAACCAAATCTGAGATCAAATAAAAAAAGGATTTACTATTGATAATCAAAATCAAGCATAAAAATGGTTCTTGTGTCCCTAATAAAATCACTAAAAGTGTTTTATCCACACATGAGTAGGGTTACAACCTAAAACGAAAATATATAGAAAATGAAAATGAAAACATAATAGTAACAAACTTTTCCAAATACTCAACACTAAAATTCCAAACTTCTTAATTTATTTTCTTTTTTTACATTAAATTGATCTTCTAATATGTGTCTTACACACTTATACCAACCATACTATAACATGAAACATACTTGGGATCTCTATTCCATTAAAACTTATTGGGATCCTTAACTCACTTCAAAGGAATTACAATTCATTTCATATTTTCATTGACTGGAATTGATATTCCATGTATATTGATAAAAAATAAAACAAAAACTTAATATGGGATCAAAAATCATGTTAGTTATTGCTCAAAACATTACTAAAAAGCCCAAATCATTTCATTGTATATTAAAAAGATGAATCATGGGAGAAAAAATGTCATCACACTAAGAAGTAACAATGAAAGATCTCAACTAAACATAATAAAATTCAATTAAATATAACAAAACTAAAACTAAGATCAAATAACAAATTATTTTCTATTGATAATAAAACTTAATCAAAATAAAAGTATCTTGCCTCTCTGCCTCAATCTAAAAAATGGTTTTAGACATAGATGAGTTGGGTTATAATATAATATGAAAATAAATATAAAATCAAAAAGGAAATTTCATAGTAAAAAACTTATCCAAATATTCAGCACCTAACTTAATACCGTCTTAATATATTTTATTTTTTACTTTAAACTGAAATTTAAAGATGTTTATTATATAAAACCTACACACTTAGTTTAAAATAAAACTTACTTGGGATATCTATTCCTTTAAACATGCTTGGAATCTTTTACTCACTTCCAAGACATTATTATTCATTTCATGTTATTGTCATCCCACATTGATATTCCAAGTATATTGAGAAAACAATTAAACACCAACACAATGTGGTCTCAACACTCATATTATTGATCACTCAATACTTCACCAAAAATCCAAAATCATATCATTGTATATGAGAAATATTAAGTGGAAGGAGAAAACATATTATCACCTCAAGCACTAAGATTGGGAAATATCAACCAAACACAATCACATTGAATTAAATATAACTATATTAAAAATAAGATCAAATAAAAAGAAGGATTTTCTATTGATAATTAAACTTAAGAATAACAAAAGGTTATTATGTTCCTACCCCAATCAACAAAAGGGTTTTATCCATCCATATGTAGGGTTATAACATTAAATGGAAATAAATAGAAAATAAAAATGAAAAATTAATAGTAATAAACTTTTAAAAATACTCAACACCAAACTTTAAATTTTTTAAATTTAGTTTCTTCTTTACCTTAAAAAGAACTACTAAGACATGTCTTACACACTTATACCAACCTTAACTTAAAATAAAACTTACTTGGGATCTCCATTCCTTTAAATATGTATGGGATTATTAACTCACTTTCAATAAATTATTATTAATTTCATATTTTAATCAATATACATTGATATTCCTAGTATATTGACAAAAAATACTACACAAACACAATATGGGATCAATACTCATCTCAAATATTGCTCAATACATCAACACAAAAACCTAACCATTTCATTATATATGATCAACATTAAGTGGAGTGAGAAAAAATATTATCAACCCAAGAAGTAGTAGTGAGAAATATCAGCCAAACAAAATCACATTAAATTAAATATAACAACTCAAAAACAGTTATCAAAATACAAGAAAAGGATTTCCTATTGATAATCAAGCTACAACATAATAAAAGGTTATTGTGTCCCTTACCCAATCACCTTTTCCAAATTCTCAACACCCAACTCCCAAACTTATCATTTTTTTTTACTTTAAATAGATCTTCCAAGATGTTCCTTCCACATTTATACCAACCATAGTATAAATTGAAACATATTTGGGATCTCTATTCCTTTCAACATGTTTGGGATCTTCAACAAACTTCAAAAAATTATTATTCATTTCATATTTTCATCAATCCACATTGATATTCCAAGTATATTGATAAAAAATAAAACCCAAACACAATGTGATAAAAACAATAATTTCAGAAATCACTCAATAATTCACCAAAATATCCTAATAATTTCATTTTATAAATTCAAGATGAAGTGGGGGTGAAATTTTTTTATCACCCCAAGAATTAACAATGTAAAATATCAACTAAACACAATCGAATTCAACTAAATATATTAACACTGGAGATGATATAAAATAATAAAAAAAATATTTTCAATTCAAAATCAAACTCAAACATAACAAAAGGTTCTTGTGTCTCTACCCCAATCACCAAAAGGGTTTTATACAATCAAGTGAAGTATTACTACATAACATTTAAATAAATAGAAAATGTAAATTAAAATAAAAAAATGGATTTTTTTCCAAATACTCAACACCCAAATTCCAAATTTCTGAATTTATATTATTATTTACTTTAAAAAATCATCTAAGATGTGTCTTTCACAATTAAACCAATCATTGTATAAAATAAAATTTACTTGGGATATCCATTATCTTGAAAATGATTGGGATATTTAATTAACTTATAATAAATTATTATTTATTTCATATTATCATCAATCCACATTGATATTCCAATTATATTATAAAAATTCAACAAAAACATAATGTGGGATCAAGACTCATATCAGTTATCACTCAATACTTCACCAAAAAACCCTAATAATTTCATTATATATCATATAGATGAAGCGGATGGAGAAATTGTATTATCAACCAAAGCAGTAATAGTGTGAAATATCAACTGAACCCAATAAAATTCAATTAAATTTAAGAACACCAAAACTGAGATCAAATAAAAAAATGATTTTATATTGATAATGAAAATCAAGAACAAAAAAAGGTTCTTGTATACCTTTTGTAATAAACATAAGTTTTTTATCCATACATGTGTTAGGTTACAACATAAAATGGAAATTAAGATAAAATTTAAATGAAAAAATAATTGTAACAAAAATGTTCAAATACACAAAACCCAACTTCCAACCTTTATTATTTATTTTCTTTTTTTAAAACCTATATTAAAAGATGTGTCTTGAACACTTATACCAACCTTATTATAACATGAAAATTAATTGGCATCTCTATTTCTTTTAATTAGCTGAGTAGTACCCACTAGTTGTACCTCTCGCTCTCCATGAGAACTGGCCTAGGCTCGAGTCCCGCCAGACTCAGAAGCTATGCATATTCAAAGCCATCTTCCTAGCTAGGGAATGTTCAACGTGCTATGGGGCCTGGAGGGTCCCCATCAGCGAGAGTCTAGCATTAAATATACACATGTTTTGCACATAAGCCTCCACCCAGTTGGTGAGGTCTCAGTAGGTGCATCCAAGAGACCCGAGATCAACTCTGGGTGGAGGTGTATTTCTAGGTACTGTAGTAGGTACTTTAGAAGTTACTATTCTAATCTTTAGTAGTAAATATACCAGGCACTATATCTGTTACTGTTTAGTACTGTAGTAGCAGGAACTATTTATCCATATGGACCTTTGGGCCACAAATTTGGTCCTTGGGTCCTTCAAGGCTTTTGGGCCACCCAAGGCCTTCGGGTCAGTTGATTCTCAAGGCCTTTGGGCCACCTTAAGGACTTTGGGCCACCCTAAGGCCTTCGGGCTACATGAATGCCGATGTAACAGTTAGACTACAAGTGACAAGGCTTCAGATGAGGACTTAGGGAAGGCACATTAACTTGAGTAGCACTAACCATATTTAAGAAGAATGAGAGGGAATGGCATTGCCATCGGTACCTGGATTGTTCAGATTTGCATATGATAGCTTTCCGACCAGCCCTGTGAAGGTGGAGTGCTGATATCATGACATATTCTGGGGATAAGCAGTTCCAAGTGTCTTGTCTGGGTGATTCTCTCTAAGACCTATGGGTTATGTAATTGTCTCTATGACTTCGGGCCTTGTAAGGGTCCCACATCACCCCTTAAAAGGTATATTATCAAAATAATAAAAAAATGAAGGCCTTCGGGCCATTCCAAGTAATTAAATATAACACCACTAAAACTCAGATAATATATAAAAGGATTTTCTATTGATAATCAAACACAATCATAAAAAAAGGTCCTTGTTTCCCTACCTCAATCACCAAAAGGGTCTTATCCATACATGTGTAGGGTTACAACATAAAAAAGAAAAAAAAAGAAAATGCAAATGCAAAAATATGTAACAAAATTTTCTATATACTCAACACCCAACTTCCAAACATATTAATATCTTTTCATTTTTACTTTAAATAGTTCTTCTAAGACGTGTCTTCTACACATATACCAAAATTAGCATAAAATAAAACTTAATTGGGATATAAATTCCATTAAAACATTTTGGGATCTTTAACTCAATTCTATGAAATTATTATTCATTTCCTATTATCATAAATCCACATTGATAATCCAATTATATTGAAAAAATACAACACAAACACAATGTGGGTTCAATAATCATATCAAAAATTTCTCAATACTTTACCATAATACCTAATTATTTCATTTGATATGATAAATATGAAGTGTAGGGAGAAAAAATATTATCACCCTAAGCATTAATAGTCTGAAATATCAAATAAACATAATTAAAATAAATTACATATAACAACACTTAAAATAAGATGAAATAATAAAAACATTTTATGCTGATAATCAAACTCAATACCAACAAAAGTTTCTTGTGTGCCTACCCTAATCACTAAAAGGTTTTTATCCATCCATGTTCATGGTTATAACATAAAATTGAAAAAAATGAAAATGAAAAAATAATAGTAATAAACAATTGAAATTCTTTACAACCAACCTATAACCTTTTTAATTACTTTTCATTTTTTACTTTATATAGATCTTACAAGATGTTTCTTCCACACTTATACCAAACTTAGTATAACATGAAACTTACTTTGGATCTCTATTCCTATAAACATTATAGGGTTCTATAATTCACTTCTAGGAAATTATTAATCATTCCATATTGTTATCAATCTATATTCATATTCCAACTATATTGACAAAAAATACAACAAAAACACAATGTGGGCTCAACAATCATTTTGGGGATACCTAAATACTTTAATACAAAACCGTAATAATTTAATTTTATATGACAAAGATAAAGTGGGGGAGAAAAAATATTATCCCCCCAAGAAGTTATTATAAAAAAATGACCCAGGTTTCCCCCAAGCCTGACACCTGACCTATTTCGTTACATACCCAAAGGGTGTTCTCGATCCCCACGGGATGGCGATAAGCACCTCAGCATCAAACACCATAATAAAGAGAATTATTTCTCCCAAAAGGATCAAACACATGTCATATATTTACTAAAAAAATAAATAATAGTGTAAGATAACAAGATATTTATGCCAAAATTGTATAAAAATAGAGGAAATAGACAACAAAAAAGTAGTTAGAAACTAAAAAGAACAAGTAAAACTACAAAGGACCCTAGCCAAATAATTAATCCAAATGATGGAATGAGAAAACTCCAACTATATCACAACTAGCTACCCAACCAGCTGACACAAACCTCACCACCTCATGGAAGCACCTTCCCTTCCCTGACACTAGAAGACAAAAAAGGTCTATGGAACACTCATGAGGTGTTCATGGTTTAAGCTAATAGGCTCTATAGGATCCCACCAAGGTTTTCCATAACCAATCCATGTATAAAAATTGATGTATAATCATTTTAAATAAAAAATTGTATGATAAGTATAAAATAAGTTTTATAGAGAATATGGTTATCATTTCCCTTTTTCATAGTTCTAAAACAGGAGTAGGTATATCAAATTCAAAGAACATTTTCCATATAATTTTCCATAAGAAAAAACATTTATATCAAGGATAACTCATAAATCCAAGAAATAAAAAATAGAAGGAAAGATATCACAACACCAAGTAATACTACAGGTCCAGGCTACAAACTACTCATACCATAATAATCAAGTGCACAATCTAGTTCCTAGGAAATAGAGGAATACCCTATGGGTAAACCCCCAAAAAAATTCAATATTGTTCCCCTTGAACAATGGTCTTAGGAAATATAGGGAATCCCCCAAAAACATATCCTTGATAATCACTAAATAATGGATGATTTCCCCATGCTAAAACATTCACTTAAGTACCCAAGGTAACCCATGTGATATTTTTCACAATTCTATTCAATACTTCAAAACCTTTTTAAAGTTTATTTCAATTCTTATAAAATACCCCTTTTCCATTAAATTTTTGAATAACTAGGGAAAACCCATTTTTCATGATTTTTTTTTCAAAACACACAAAACAATCATGACAATCTTTCCTTTTGAATTAGTTTGTAAAGAAAAACAACAAGATCTGTTATCATAGGCTAGAGACGGAACCACCTACCTCAAAACTTGGTTCGCACAAACTGCAAATGGAATACAAAACCATTAAATCCCAATGATGTCAATGAAGGCCCTAGAATCCAATCCATACATCTTATGATTGATCCAAATTAGAAAATAAGGGGTTAGTTGAAAGGGATAACAGTACATACCTTAAGAAAAAACATTCGCTACACCACACATACCAAGAAATGACCTCGAGAACAAGATCTCCCAATGGATCTAAAAAAATACAGTAAGAATCATCACCGTTACACAAATGGATACGATAACATAACCCTGGGGTGCTATCGTGATCAAAAGTAATATAGAATTAGAAAGATCACTTACTTGAAGAGACTCACCGCAACTGCAATGGATATTCAGCGCCGAAAGAATCATTCTAGATGGAGAGGATTCTCCCAAAATCTCATGGGATGAGTTCTTGTTCGAGATCCAAGAGGTTTAGAGATAGATCCATGACAAAATAGTCACTCGACCATTTTCAAAATTGGAAACAGACTATTTTATGATGTTTAATATAGTTATAGTATATAAAAATCATGATGTACAAGTACATCAATAAATCCATCACCTCAGATTAAAAATCTATTCATTAAAGAAGTAATGGCATTAACCCATCTTTTTTGATGTGTAACTTTCACAACATGAATCCCCTTCCACATATTTTATCTAGTAATAGTTACATGATGTGTTACCAATTACACAATGTATAACTCCCCTACAACCTGTAAAAATGACTAGTTCTTAGTGAAAGTCCAACAAATCTCTGACTTCACCATTATAGGTATCCTTCTAATATCAATGTATAGGAAAACCATGATGAGGTGAAGGTTATACTTGATAAAATGGTAACAAGATATTATAAAATCTCCACTATAAAGACTTTCCATCCCTGGGAAGTCATTTGGAAGATGTAATCCCTAAAAAAAGATGAGGCCATTGCTCCCTCATCAATGACCCTTGTTCCCAAGTCTCATGATAATCCAATCCTTGTTTCCATAGAAATTTGACCAATGAAATCAACTTACCACACAAGACATTCACTTGAGAGTCAAAAATCTCCACTTGTTTCTCCAAAACAGAAACATCTGGCTCTAACTCAATTTCATCCAAACTCAGAATGTCAGCAGGATCAGGATTATATTTCCTAAGTTTTGAAATGTGGAAAAATCACGGATACCGAACAACTGAACTAGAAATGATAACCGATAAAAAACTTATCTAATCTTCTCAGTGACCCAAAATGGTACAACTTATCTCATAGCCAAATTTCCTTGCTTTTATATATTGACGGTGACTTAACCGAGGAGAAACTTTCTAGAAAACCCAATCCTTTATGGAAAAATCCAAAGGTTGATGTTGTTCACCTACATATGATTTCTATCAAATCTATGACATAACCATACATCAACGGACATCAGGAATCTTCGTAGACATCTCCTAAACCCAACCTGGTCCAACTAGAGATACGTCTCCCACCTTAGTCCAACAAAGAGGTGATTTGTATGGGTGGCCATAAAACACCTCAAAGGGATCCATTCTGATTGAAAACTGATAACTGTTGTTATAAACAAACTCAAGTCGTCCCAAATGGTTATCCTATGATCCTCTGAAATCCATGACACAGGCATAGATAATATCCTCTATAATCTGAATAACATACTCCATTTGACCATCTATCTATGGATGGTAAGTTATACTCATCTTGAAATGGGTTCACATTTCCTCTTGAAGACTCCTCCGGAACCTCAAGGTAATCCTAGGATCCCCATCTGAAACAACGGCAGTAGGACTCCAATGTAACCTCATGATCTCTTTCACATACATATTACCCAGATGTTTAACATTAGTGGTGTATTTAATCAGAATGAAATGACAAGACTCCATTAACTGATAAAAAACCACCTAAATATCATGCCTCCCTTGGGGATTCCATGACAATTCAACAAAAAAATCCATGTATACCTCATCCCATTTCCATATCAGCACTGAAATTGGTTGAATCAAACCATATGATTTCAAGTGCTCTTCCTTTATTTGTTGTAAGGCGTAACAATGAGACACAAACTCCATGATTTCTTGATTCATAACTAGACACCAAAATTGCCGCCTCATGTCATAATACATCTTCATAGTTCTTAGATGAATGAACCATGAGGAGATGTGACAATTGAACAAGAATAAACTTCTCATAGATGCTGGGACAATAATTATATTCCAAAAGTGAAGCATACCATATAATGAGAGAGACCAACCAAAAATAGTCTCCCCCATAAAGGATTTCTCAAGTCTTCTAAAACACATCATCCTATTGCCGACTCCACAAAATAGACTCTAAGAGTGATGATGATAACTGAACACTAGTCAGAATCATACCTAAAACATCCTCCTGAGTATCTAGGTGAAATTGAGAAAAAAATCCCCATAATGTTCCATTCTTCCTTCGATTCCAGAAAAACCTGTGATGGAACTTTATTGATAAGAGTTTCTGCAATGATGTTTCCCTTCCCTAGGGTGTAAGTGATATCGAATTCAAATGTCGAAAGGTATTATACACATAATCTCTCCCTAATATTCAAGTCCTTTTGAAAAAAGATACAGATTAGACTTCTATGATCAAAGAAGACCATGATCTATTCCCTAAAAAGGTTGTGCCTCCAACATTTAAGCGCATCTATAACTGCAGAAAGCTCTAAATCATGAATGGGGTAATTCTTTTCATGTGGTCACAACTGATGAGATTCATAAGCCACAACATAGTCATCCTGCATAAGAACACATACCAAACCAGCACCATAAGCATCACAGAAAACCACATACCCCTTATCTGGCATAGGTAATATTATAATAAGATCTGATGTCAAAATCCTTTTTAGTTCATCAAAATAATACGGAGACTTTTTATCCCATGTTAATTTCACCACTTTCCTGGTAGGAGAAGTCAATGGTGACACTAACTCAGAGAGTTCCTTTACAAACCATCAGTAGTATCTTGTAAGACCAAGGAAGATTCATATCTTAAAGACATTATATGTTTATTTACATGATGGAACAACCTTTACCTTCACTGGATCAACTATAAAGACATGCTAAGAATTTGTTTTCACAAAAAAAAACACTTCGTGAATCCAGAAACTACATTTCAAAAGAATTCCATACAAATAGTGACTAATCCAAATTTCTAGAACCAATATCAGCTGGTTCTCATGATCACATTCAGATTTTGAATAAACCATAATAACATCCATGAACACAATTAAAAAGTGTTAAGATATTGTTGGAATATCTGACTCATAAAATCTATAAAAATGTAGGAGTGTTAGTTAGACCAAAAGTATAATAACCCTTCTCTTTATTTCACATTTAAACACGATTTATTACATAGATTTTTCACTTAATACAACTTAGAAGATCGATAGGTCTATTTTATTGGGAAATTAGTAACATTACATAATAACTTAAATTGAAATATAACATATTTATTGAAAACTTCTTTTTGCTAACCATAACATTCCTTTGTACTTAACACTGCATGTGATAACCTGAGGACATACATGAGAAAAGGGTGAGATATAAAGACCCATAAGGGAATAAACATGAAATAAATGAGGATAAAGATGCATTTTAGAGAAGGAATATAAATGATACATAAATTAATATGAATATAAATACATGATATAGCATGATAATCAAAACATTGAAATGTGGGAACAACATACAACATGATTTTTACATGAGTTAAGGCTCATTGCACATGGATTAGCTTGAGTAAACCCTAATTGAACATTAATTATCACGCGTAAACCCTAATGTAACATGAATTAACATGAGTAAACCCTCATTTCATATGACATATAATGATACCAAACATTACCCAATGCATAGGAGCGCTATCAGGGTGCACCCTTCATAAACATTTCATTTAATGCATAAGTGTTCCGTATAGATCATATAACATGGAATAATTCAACATAATAAGTTATTACACAATAAATGGATTTTGAAGAAATAAATTTTTGTACCCAATCAATAAGTATATGATTATAAAGTTGAATACCCTTGGTAGAGAAACAATTTTAGTATTCACTACATGATGGGAAATCAGAGTGAAAGTTTGGCAATATAACGACGTCAAATAGAAATTCATAAAATAGGTTGATGGGAGAGAAATAGGTATCTCATAATTTATACATTAAATATAAAGTAAGGGGATCATGTAACATTATACCCCAACACATTAAATGGAATTTAAGATTCATAATATAAAAGAAGTTCTTGAATGGGAATGAGGAGAGAGAAACTCCTTACATAATTTTGGCATGGTAACATGTGTATATAAAGGATCGTGGATGGCTTAATGAGAGTGGAAGAAATCTATAATTATTTATAAATTAAATTGATATTAAGTGGATTATTTATTAACATATCCCAGCAAATGAAAATAGAAATTAACAGGTATATCACAAAAGGAGTGTTTGATAAAAGAGGAGAGTGGAAGATCTCTTACTTGGATGTGTGACTCCAAAGGTTTGGGATAGGATTTTTAGGAGCTTTAGGTCGCCTTGGGAGGACTCTAAGGAGTAAGGGGTAGAGGTTTTTTGAGCTTAAAATAGTTTTATTGAAGTGAAATGGGAGCTTGGGTGGGCTTATATAGGAAAGGAGGGGATTTCATTATTATTTTGGTTTTGGACACTACACAATAAAATACTAAGAACCACAAAAAATCCCATGGTTTCTAGAAAAGTGGGTGTATTACATTATTTTATAAGGTAAAGGGTGGAATATATTAAAATATTTCCCTTTCTTTTGTGGAGGTGCATCATACTTTCAAGGAAATGATTTTCAAATCCAAAAATATTTTATATGTCTTGGATGATTCACTAAGGATTTATAAAATAAATCAAATAAGCATAAAATTACATTATTTAGAAGAAAAACATATTTTTTGATGAATATTAATTTTATAGTATTTATTACATCATTATTGGTCATTTATGATTTTATAAAACACACTATATAATTATATGGTATTTAATTTTCACCCAAAAATATGATTGTATCCAAATATTATGAAAAATTCACCATTATATAATTTAAACATCCTGATTCCAAAAAAAAATATCCATTTTATCTAAATATTTTTCTAAATATTTTAATTTTCAATTTTAAAATAAAAACCGATAGTTATTGAAAATTGATGGGTTTTGAAAAAAATAGTTTTCAAACCATAATAAAAATTAAATTTCACTACATAAAAATTATATGATCATTTATATTTTATAAAATTCATTTAATAATAATATTTTACTAAAATATTATTTATTTTAAAAATAAATAAATTAATCAAAATACATTTCTTAAGTGAATTTGAATATTAACCAAACATACTATTTATGATTTAAAAATCATTTACAAAGTTACAATAATCAGAAAAATATATTCATTGTTCTATAAAAAATAATTTAAATATCCTTAATTCTATGGTCTTGTTATATATCTCTTTATTATAGCAGCATACACCCAAAGAGTAAGGGGCACGATGGTGGGGCTTTCATGGGGCCGTTCGAGGAACATGGTTTGGGTTGTGATCTTGATGAGCATGTAATTCTCCCATAAACAGTTTCAATCATACATAAGTTATTGGATATCAGCTTTCGATTAATCTAGGGAAAATCCTAGAAATGATATCTCCCTCAAAATATTTGATAAATGGGATTTATAAGGTACGATCCTACTGGTTGAGGCCATAATTTACTTTTTTCTGTGTTGAAAGGATTTGTTAAAATCCTATATTTTTACTAGTCATGTGACCATTATTTAATATATATATTATCAATTATAAATATATTTAATGGTAATTTAAATTTAATTTGGTAAAAATGAGTTCGTGTGTTTTATATATCCATAAGACATTTAATTAATTCAAAAGAGGAATTTTGTTCATGAATGTTCGGGTTGTTACAACCTTCCCCCCTTAAGAAATTTCTCCCTAAAGATTTCTTTTTCCTACTCTAAAACAGATGTGGGTGACTCTACTATATCACCTCATCTAGTTCCCACATTTCTTTTTAAAAATTTTGATTTCTTAACAACACCTTGATAAGAGGAATCATCTAATTTTGTAGACCTTTTTCTCCAAGATCTATGATCTTCATTGGATGCTCCAAATAGAAAAGTTAATTCTCCAATAGTACCACCTCTGGATTGAGTACATATGAGGGTTATAATATTCACTTTCTCAAGAGGTATATGTGGAATAAATCATGTAATTGAGATAGGTTTGGTGGGAGTGCTAGTCGATAGGCCACTACTCTGATGCGATCAAGGATCTCAAAAGGGACTATGTACCTTGTAATAAGCTTTCCATTATTTCCAAATCTCATCACTATTTCCCATAGAGATATGTATAGGAATACCATGTCTCCAACATCAAATTATAGATCTCTTCAATGATTGATAGCATACCACTTTGGTCGACTCCAAGCAGCTTTGATGTGCTGCTTGATGGTCTTAACATTGTCTACCATTTCTCTGACCATTTTACAACCTAGAAGTTTTTGTTCACCATCCTCATCCCAAAATGTCAGTGTTCTGAACCTATTCCCATAAAGGTCTTCATATAGAGCGATTTAGATGGTTGAGTGGAAATTTTTATTATAAAAGAACCCCACCAAATGAATATATTGTTCCCATCCGCCTTTGAAGTCCATTGAGCAAGCTCTCAACATGTCTTCAAGTGTTTGGATATTATACTCAGATTGGCCATCAGTTTGAGGGTTATAAGTCGTACTGAATTTCGGATCCATGTTTAGATAATCCTAGAGAATTTTACAAAACATATTTCTGAATCTTGGATCTCGACCAGATACAATTGATAGTGGTACTCCATTCATCCTTACCACTTATATGATGTATATCAATTAAAGTTGATCCAGTGATAAATCCTCTTGAATGACAATGAAATGTATAGTATTTGTAAGACAATTCAAAATAAACCAGATTGCAATGTTTCCTTTGGATGTCCTAGGAATTCTAATGAAAAACTCCATGGTGATGTATTCCCATTTCCATGATGGTATGGGTAATGGTTGCATCATACCCTTAGACTTCTGCCTCTCATCTTTCACTTATTGACATACTCGAGACATTGATGTATATTCAGCGATCACTTTATTCATGTTACCCAACAAATAGCGCTCATAGATATCCTGATACAAATTTCTGTTTCCTAGGTGAATGGAGAAATTCAAACTATGTGCATCATCGAAAATTTATTTCTATAACTAATGAATTTATATAACACATAGCCTTAAACCAAATCTAAAAATTCCTTCTTCATTAACATTGAAATCCAAATATTTCCCTTTTATTATATTTACCACTTTCTTCTGAATTCCCTCATCATCTTTTTGAGCATCCTTTAACCTTTACAAAAGATATGGTTGAGAAATAATTTATGATAGGATTGATGATGTTCCCTTATTTATGTTTCTCATGTCCATCTTCATCAAATATAATAATATTGGATTCTTTTTAATTATCATCAATGATAGAATAGCTGGTTCCTTTATACTTAGAGAATCTGCCACCTTCTTTGTTTTCCCAAGATGGTAGTGGATTGAACAGTCATAATCCTTGATGATCCCTAACCATATTCATTGGTGCATATTCAACTCTTTATGTTTGACTATATATTTGAGACTTTTACGATCTATATATATTTCATATTTCTCCCTAAAGCGATAATACTGCCAGATTTTTGATGAAAATATCATAGCTTCCAACTTTAAATCATGCATGTGATAGTTTTGGTCATGATTTTTCAACTTCGTTGAGGAATATTCAATGAATTTCTTTTTACATCCACACACATCCCAATCCATTCTTTTAATTATCACTGAAAATTACGAGAATCTCTCCACTTGTGGGTAATGTGAGCATAAGGGCAGTGATAAGCCTCCTTTTCAAGTCCATGAATCCTTATTCAGTTTCATCAATCAAATAATGTTTTACTCCCTTCCAAGTTATATTTGTAAGAGGGTCTGGAAATCATGATAAATTTCTCACAAATTGGCAATAATATCCAGCTAACCCAAGGAAACTATGGATATCTATCATATATGTTTGCCTCAGCCATTCCTAAATTGATTTTTTCTTGGAAGGTTCCATAGATATTTCATTGATTGTGATTATATGCCCTAATAATGAGACTTCCTTCAACCATAACTCACACTTATTTTACTTTTCATAGATCTTCTACTTTCACAAGGTTTTTAGTATATTTCTTAGATGCTCCTCATGCTCCTCCTCAGTTTTGGGTTATATAAGAATATCATCTATAAAGACTACTAATTTTTTTTGAGGTAATATATAAACACTCTATTTATCAAGTCCATGAATATTTATGGATCATTGGTGAGTCCTAATGGAATTACTATGAACTCATAATACTCGTACCTTGTATAAAAAGAAGTCTTGGGGATATCCTCCTTCTTCACCCTTACTTGGTAATATCCTGAATGCAGATCAACCTTGAAGAAGTAGTGTGGTTCACATATCTAGTTGAATAAGTAACAAATTCAGGGTAAATGATACTTTTTCTTTATCATTATTTTTTTGAGCTCACGATAATCAATGAAAATGCATATTGACCCATCCTTCTTCTTGACAAAGAGGACTGGTGCAACCCATGGTGAAGCACTTGGGCATATAAACCCTTTATCTAGATTCTCTTATATTTTTTTCTTCTGTTCCTCAACTTCCAAAGTAACCATCCTATAAGGATTCTTGGATATTGGAAATTCCCCAAGTATAAGTTCGATTTAAAATTTGACCTCTCAGCTAGGAGGAAGACCAGACAATTACCTAGGAAACACATCAACAAATTCCCTCACAATCGGCATGTATTCAAGAATGGTTCTTTCTATAGACTCAATCATTTGATCTAGATAGGCTTGCTCATAGGGAAATAATATCCATGCTTGAGATGATGGTGCTAAAGAAATTTCAACCACCTCCTTCCACTTGTATTGAATATTGTGTCGATTTTCCATATGGAGAGTGATTTCACTCTCATGATAATTTATGTTTGCTCTATATAGGGAAAGCCAATCCATGCCCATAATTACATCAAATAACACCAAGGGAAGTGTGAAAAGGTTCATTAGGAAGTTCAGTCAACAAATCTTGATAGGTTAGGAGTTATATACATGGGATGCAATAATCTACCCATTTTCCATCTTCACCAATATCACTACTTCCATTCTTTGTGTTGGTGTTTGAATAGTTCAACTAAACATTATTAATATAAAGAAATGTGTAAAACTATGGATGATAACCCTAACTTTTACTTTATTTATTATGGTTATATATTATCATATATAAAATTAGGTATGAGAACTTCTAAACTATTAAACACAAAAATTGGAATCCAATGACATTAAATGGATAGATTATAAATTACATTTAACTCTTTAAATTGTTATATTTTTGGCTTCATTCTATGTTATCCATGATATAATTCCTAAAGTATATTATTATAATCATTTTTGTACAATTAATAATTTTTTTTAATGATCTTATAAATTTACCAAAGCATATCTTCTAGGATTTTCAAACCATGTGCACAGTAAGACTCATTGTTGTATAATACATTACCTCGAGTCAAGCCCATAACACCTTGTCAGAGTTATTACTCCTAGTTATATCTGTTCCAGAACCACGTACAGTTTTAGTATCCTGACAAGGATGTATTTTCTTGATAAAACACTTAAAATATAATTTTCCAAAATTTAGGGATGTTTTCTTACACTTAGTCTTATCTTTAAGGGTTTTCACTAGGATTTTCTAATCGTAATCCCAAAAAAATAACTAAACCTATCCTCTGATACCAACTATAACAAACCTTATATTTATTTCATATTTAAACATGATTTATTACATAGATTTAAAATTAATAAAACTCATAAGATTGAGAGGTCTAGTGTCTTGTTTAATTAAAACATTACATAACAACTTAAAATATTAAATACAACATCTTTATTGAAAACTTCTTTTACATGACCACAATATTCCTTTGTACTTAACACTTCATGGGATAACCTGAGGACATACATAAGAAGAGGGTGAGCTATAAGGCCAAGTAAGTGAATAAAAATGATATAAAATTAGGATAAGGATAATTTTTATACATTTCATATCAATGAGACATAAATGAACATGAATATAAAGGCATGATATAGCATGATAATCCTAACATGGAAATGTGGTAACAACATACAACATGATATTAACATTAGTCAAGAATCATTGCACATGGACTAGACTGAGTAAATCCTCATTGAAAATAAATTATCATGATTAAAACCTCATTTCACATGAATTATAAGGAGTAGAAACTCATTACACATTAATTATCATGATACTAAACATTATCCAATGCATTGAAGAACTATCAGGGTGCACCCTTCATGAATATTTCATATCATGCATAAGTGTGCCACATAGATCATATAAAAAGGAATCATTTCATATAATAAGTTATTATATGATAAATGAATGTGTAATAAATAAATTTAAGTCCCCAATCACGAATTATATGATCATAAAGGTGAATACCCTTGGTTGTGTAATGGGATTGTATTCACTAAATGATAGAAATTTTTAGTAAAATTTCAGCAACATAACAGCGTCAAATAGAAATTCATAAGATAAGTTGATCAGGGAGAAAGGGTTATATCATCATTTACACATGAAATAGATATTAAGGGTGTCATGTAACATTATACCCAACATGTGAAATGGAATTTATGATGCATAATATAAAATAAGTTCTTAAATGGGAATGAGGAGAGGGAAATTCTTTATAGAATTTCGGCATGATAACAGGTGTATATGAAGGATCATGGATGGATTAATGAGAGTTTATGGAATTTATAGTTATATATAAATTATATTTAAATTAAGGGGAGTATGTATGAACATATCCAAATATATGAAAACTGAAATTAAAAGGCATATCACAAATGTAGTGCTTGATAAAAGAGGAGAATCGAAGATCCATTACTTGGATGTGTGATTAAAAAGGAATGGGATATGATTTTTAGGATATTTCGGGCACATTGGGAGGAATCTAGGAATTAGGGAGAATAGGGTGGTTGAGATTCATAGATTTATAGTGAAGAGAAATGAGATATTGAGTGTGTTTATATAGGAAATGAGGTGGATTTTTATTATTATTTTGGTTTTGGACACTTCAAAATAAAATATTAAAAACCATAAACCACCCCAAGGTTTTCCCCAGGTTTTATAGAATATGTGAGTAAAATACATTATTTTATAAGTTCAAGGGCCTAATATATTAAAATAATGCCCTTTCTTATGTGGTGGTGAGTCATACTTTCAAGGGAATGATTTTAAAATCTTAAAATATTTTATATGTCTTGGAGGATTCAGTAAGGATTTATAAAATAAATAAATTAAAATTAAAATTACATTATTTTAAATGAAAAACATATATTTAGACTAATATACCTTTTATATTATTTATTACATCAATTTGGGCCATTATGATGTCATAAAACACACCATATATTTATATGGTATTAAATTTTCACCCAAAACTTTGACTATCTCAGAAACATATGAAAAATTCACTATTAGATAATTTTGACATCCTGATTCAAAAAATAATATTCATTTTATATTTTTTTTAAATATGTGAACTTTAACTTTTAAAATAAAAATCTATATTTAATAAAAATTGACAGGTTTTGATAAAAAATTTCAAACCATAAGAAAAAATACATTTGAATTCATTGAAATTATACGATCATTTATATTTAATAAAATTAATTTAATAATAATAGTGTATTAAAATATTATTTATTTCAAAAATACATTAATTCATCAAAATAAACTTTTTAATTAAATTTGAATATTAACCGAAAATACTAATTGTGTTTTAAAAAGCATTTACAAAGTAACCATAATAGGAAAAATATATTCATTATTCTATGAAAAAAATAATTTAAATATCCCTAATTCTAGGGTCTTGTTACCAATTCCTTTATTACACCAGCATAATCCTTAAGAGTAAGGTACACGATGGTGGGGATTTCATGGGGCTGTTCGGTGTACATTGTTTGGGTCGTGATATTGATGAGCTTGAACTTCTCCCATAAATGGTTTCGCTTGTGCTTAAGTTGTTGGATCTCATCTTGGTATTGGTCTAGGAAAAAGCCGAGAAATTCTATCTCCATCATAATATATTATAATCGGGATTCATAGTGTGCAATCTTACTGGTTTAGGCCATCACTTCCTTTTTCTATGTTAAATGGATTTGTTAAAACTCTATATTTATACTATTCATGTGATCATTATTCAACAGTTATATTATCAATGGTAAAGATACATAACAATTATTTAAATTTAATTGGATAAAAAGGTGTTAATGTGTTTTCTTTATATACAATACATTTAATTAAATCAAAAGTGGAATTTTATTCATGAATTTTTGGGTTGTTACAACCTCCACCCCTTAAGAAACTTTTTCCTAAAAATTTTCTTTTCCCACTCTAAAACAGATGAGGGTAACTCTACTTCATCACCTCCTTCAGTTCCCATGTTACTTCTTCAAACTTGTGGTTTCTCCATGAAACTTTAACAAGGGGCATCATCTTATTTCATAGAACTTTTTATCTACGATCTAAGATATTCATTGGCTGCTTCTCATAAGAAATGTCATTCTCCATTGGTGCCACCTCTGGATTGAGTACATGTGAGGTGTCTGGTATGTTCTTTGTCAATAAGGACACATGGAATACATAATGTACTTGAGACATGTTTGGTGGGAGTTATAGTCAATAGGCCATTACTCTAATGTGACCAAGGATCTCAACAGTGTCGATGTACCATGGACTAAGTTTTCCCTTCTTCCCAAATCTCATCACTCTTTTCTATAGAGATATGCAGAGGAATACCATATCTCCTGCCTCAAACTCTCATTATTGTTTATGATTGTTATCATAGATATTTTGTTGACTCTGAGCAGCTTTGATGTCCTACTAGATGGTCTTAACCTTCTCCACCATTTTCTTCAACCATTTTTGGACCTAGAAGTTTTCATTCCCTAACATCATCCAAACATGTTGGTGTTATGCACCTCTTCCCATATAAGGATTCATAATAATTCATTAGGATTCTTGAGTGGAAACTGTTTTTGTAAGATAACTCCACCAAAGTAAGATGTTGGTCTCATCCACCTTTTAAGTATATTGAAGAATATCTCAATATGTCCTCAAGTATTTGGATAGTCCGCTCATATTGGCTATCAGTTTGATGGATATAAGTTGTATTGGAGTTCAGATATGTGTTTAGAGCATGCTGGAGACTTTTGCAAAACATAGATTTGAATCTTATATCGTGGTCAGATACAACTGATAGTGGTACTCAATGAAGCCTTACAAATTTTCTGTTGTATATCCATTCCAGTTGATCCGATGAGAAATATTCTTGAATCATAATGAAATGTACAGTGTTTGTAAGATAATCCACAATAACTTAGATAAAATTATTTCCTTTGGATGACTTTGTAAGTTTGATGATAATGTCCACGGTGATGTTTTCCCATTTCCATATTGTTATGGGTAATGGTTGCATCATCGTCTTAGAATTCTACCTCTCAGACTTCATTTTCTAAAATACCAGGCACTCTGATCTATATTCAACGATCTCCTTCTTTATGTTATCCCACTAATAGTTCTCCCAGAGATCTCAATACAAATTTTTGTTTCCTGAGTGAATAGATAAAATTGAACTATGTGCATCATCAAATATTTCATTCTTTAACATTGGATTTGATGAAACACATTGTCTTGACCCAAATCATACAATCCCTTTTTAATTGACATTGATATATAAGGATTTAAATTTTCTGATAGTTTTCACTTTCTTCTGAATTCCCTCATCAACTTTTTGAGCATCCTTTAACCATTACAAAAGAGATGGTTGAGAAATAATTTGTTAAAGGATTGATTATGTTCCCTTCTTTATGATTCCTATCTCCATATTAATCAAATATAATAATATTGGATCCTTTTCAATTCTCATCAATGATATAATTGTTGGGTTCTTTCTACTTAGAGAATCTGCCACCTTGTTCACTTTCCCAAGATGGTAGTAGATTGAGCAGTCGTAATGCTTGATGAGATCTTACCATCTTCGTTGGTGCATATTTAGCTCTTTTTGTGTGAATATATATTTGATAATTTTTTAATTCGTATATATTTCACAATTCTCCCCAAATAGATAATGTCTCTGGATTTTCAATGCAAAGATCACATATTCCAACTCCATATCATGAATGGGATAGTTTTCCTCATGAATTTTCAACTACCTTGAGGCTTAGGTAATGAATTTTTCATTTTACATCAACAAAAATCCCAATACATTCTTTGAATCATCACTAAAATTTACAAAAATATCCCCACTTGTGGGTAGTGTGAGGATAAGGGAAGTGATAATCATCCTTTTTCAAATCTATGAATATTTCTTCACATTCCTCATTCTAAGAAAATTTTACTCCCTTATGAGTTATATTTGTAAGAGGGTTGGACGATTGCGATCAATTCCTTACAAATTAGTGATAATATCCAGCCAAACCAAGGAAACTATAGATATCTATCATGGATTTTGGACTTGGTAATCTATCAATTTCTTTTATCTTTGATGGATCCAAAGATATCCCATTGCTTGTAATGATATGCCCTATTAATGAGACTTACTTCAACCAGAACGCACACTTTTTGTACTTTATAAAGAGCATCTCCCTTCGCAAGTTTTTTATCGTAGTGCTCAGATTCTTCTCATGCTCCTCCTCGACTTTGGAGTATATAATAATATCATCTATAAATACTGGCACAACTTTTTCTAGGTAATCTCTAAACACACTATTAATCATGTCTATGAATATTTATAGAGAATTGGTGAGTCTGAATGGCATCACTATGAACTCATAATACACATACCTTGTACAAAAATCAATATTGGTGATATCCTCCTTAATTACCCTTAATTGGTAATATCCTAACCACATATCCACCTTGGAGAAGTATTTTTTTCCACATAACTAATCGAACAAGTCTTCAATTCGGGGAAAAGGACACTTGTTCTCTATCATGATTTTTGTGAGCTCACAATAATCAATGCAAAGGCACATTGACCCATCCTTCTTATTAAGATGGAGGATTGGTGTACCCCATGGTGAAGCACTTGGGCGTATAAACCCTTTATATAGATTCCCAGGTAGTTATTTATTCAGTTCCTCAAGCTCCACAATAGTTATCCTATAAGGAGTCTTGGACATTTTCAATGCTCTAGGTATAATCTCGATCAAAAATTTGACCTGTCAGATAGGAGGAAGACTAGGAAATTCCTCAGGAAACACATTAGCGAGTTCCCTCACAATAGGCATGTATTCGAGAATGGTTTGTTCTTTAGACTCAATAATTAGATCTTGATACGCTTTCTCATAGGGAAATGATAACCATACATAAGATGATGATTCCAAATAAGATTCATCCTCCTCCTTTCACTTGTATTAAATTGTGGGTTTATTCTTCATATGGAGATTGATTTATCTCTCAAAGAATTTTATGTTGGTTCTATTTTGGGAAAGCTAATCCAAGCCCAGAATTTCATAAAATCCCACCAAGAGAAGTATGAAAAGGTTCTCTAGGAAGTTAAATCCAAAATATGTTATATGGGAGGAGTTATATACATGAGATGCAATAATTTACCCATTTTATGTCTTCACTGACATCTCTACATCCATTCTTTTTAGTGATGTCTGAATTGTTCTACTAAACTTTCTTGGTATAAAAGAATGCATAGAACTAGGGATGATAACCCAACCTTTGAATTTTTGATTCTGGTTCTTCATTATCTAATATAAGATTTAGGTATGAGTACTTATAAAATATTAAGCACATAATGGTGAATCAAATGACATTAAATGGATAACTTATAAATTAAATTTATCTCCTTGACTTATGAGTTTCTAGGCTTCAGTCTATGCCTTCCTTGATCTACTTACTAAAATATATTATTATGGGAATTCTTGTTCCCTTAATAATGGTTTTTAATGAGATTATAAATTTTCCCAAGAATATCCCCTGGGAGTGTCAAACCAGGTGCATATTAAGGTCCATTGTTGTGTACTAGGTTACCCCGAGTCAATCTTGGAACACCTTGTCGGAGTTGTTACTCCTAGGTATATATGTGCCAAAACCACATCCACTTATAGTATCCAAACAAGGAATTATTTTCTTGTTAATCCACTTAATCTATACTTACTAAAATTTAGGTATGTATTCTTACACTTAGTCTTATCTATAAGGGGTTTCACTGGGGTTTTCTAATATTAATCGCAAAAATAACTAAGCATATCCTCTGATACAAACTATAACAACCCTAATATTTATTTCTTATTTAATCATGATTTATTACATAGATTTGAAATTAATAAAGATCAGATGATTAATAGGTATAGTGTCTTGGGAAATTAAGAACATGAAGTAACAACTTAAAACATGAAACAAAACATATTTATCAAAAAATTCTTTTACATGACCACAACATGACTTCGTACTTAACACTACAATGGATTACCTGAGGACATACATAAAAAAGGGTGAGCTATAAATCCCAGTAAGGGAATACATTTTTTATAATATGAGGATAATGATACATTTTATATAAAGAATATCAATGATACATAAAGGAACATGAATATAAAGGCATGATATAGCATGATAATCCTAACATGGAAATGTGGCAACAACATTCAAAATGATATTAGAATGAATTAAGGATCATTGTATATGGATTATCATGAGTAAACCATCATTGCACATGAATTATCATGAGTAAACCCTCATTTCAAATAAATTTTCATGATTAAACACTTATTTCACATGACATATCAGGATACTAAACATTACCCAATGCATTGGAATGCTATCAGGGCACACCCTTCATAAACATTTCATTTCATGCATAAGTGTTCCACATAGATCATATAACATGGAATCATTCAACATAATAAGTTATTCCATGACCAAGGAATGTGTAATAATTATATTTAAGTCACCAACCATGAATTATATAAACATAAAGGTGAATACCCTTGGTAGATAAACATGTTTGGTATTTATGACCTGATGGATATTCATAGTCAAATTTCGGCAGTATAATGACGTCAAATAGAAATTCATAAAATTGGTTGATGAGAGAAAAATATGCCTCTCATAATTTATAAAGGAAATTTATTGTAATGGGATCATGGAAAATTATACCCCAACACATGAAATGGAATTTAAGATTCATAATATAAAAAAAGTTCTTGAATGGGAATGTGGAGAGGGAAGTCCCTTATAGAATTTCTTCATGGTAATGGGTGTATATAAAAGATAATGGATGGATTAATGAGAGTGTAAGGAAGATATAATTATTTATAAATAAAATGGATCATAAGGGGATTATGTATAAACATATCCCAACATATGAAAATTGAAATTAAAAAAGCATTCCACAAAAGGAGTGCTTGATAAAAGAGGAGAGTTGATGATCCCTTACTTGGATGTGTGACTCCAAAGTCTTGGGAGAGGATTCTTAGTGTTGAAATAGTTTGTGACCAAGACCCAACTATGTAGTACTTTTGATTACTGTATCATGTGTACAGTAAGATATGCATGATGATATCTTACCATTATAGTGCAGACTTTTCTTTGTCCACTATAATAATGGTAATGTCCAAAGGTTAATTGTCATGTCAAGAGGTTATAGAACATACAGGGCTACAATGAGAACCTCAATATACAATGACATTGATATTAAATATATGTTCTATATTCTAGATACATCTTACTGACTGGACACAGTATATGTATGACTATTAGGTGCTGGGGGCTCAAAAGCATTGATACTTCTTCTCATGAAGTTATAACTTGGTGATCTCTAGTAGTGAGATCATGAGGAAAAATATGCCAATAGAAACACAACATGTTTTGGGTGTCATTGGTTGTTCCTATCTATAGAAATGTGTATTGGTCTCCTGGTTTGATACCATTACCAATGTATATCATTTGATTACATACATTGATGCAAGAAAAATACCATGGCAATGATGTCATGGAAAGGTAGTTTGTGTTGGGTGCATCGTTGGTGGTATGACGTAGCTTGAATTGTCAAGAAAGGATTTGTCACTTCCAAGTTCAGGAAGGTGTATATCTCTGGTCTGGTTGATCAGGACGGTGTCACCTTCAAAAGTCTTTGGCCAAAGTAGTAGAAAGGAAAATCCATCTGGATAGATCAACAAATAATAAAACAATATAAGGATGATGACACAAGAGTGCATCCTGCTTTATGATATATTTAATGAAAAAATAGATTATAGTACATAGTCAGTGTTCATATGATGGTAGTCATTGCTATTACTATCCTTACCTATTTAGGGGCCATGATGTGTTGCTAGAATCTGCTCTTGGTCAATGGATTTTATTCACTTCTATCGAGATGTGGGCCTAGAGGGTCACACACAATAGCGTATTCAAGAATCATCCCTATTCAGTTGAATATGTATATTGACATAGTGGGACCTTCCACGAGGTCTGAATGTTGTCCAAGTTATCAATCACTAATGAAAATTCATTTTTATTCAACTTATGAATAATTAGGATTGAATTTATTTAATGTATTTACAATTTTAGTAAATATGAGAAAAATATTAACCAAACAAATATTATTTTAATATTCAAGGTTCATTTAATATTAAGTGGGATAGCGAGTTGAGTTAAATGACTCAGTTTTATCACGTAATATATTTCATAAATATTACAATTATGTGATAAAATAAAAAAATAATATTTGTGCAGTTTAGCTCATCAAAATTATTTATTTAGTGCACATTGAAATAAACGGGAGCCAGGGAACCCAACGGGGTATTTCTCAACTACACTATAAATAAGAGAGGAGGATCTATATCTTTGGTGTGCAATTCACTATTCATTATTTTGTGTGGAATGAAAGTTGAGAGCCTCTCTCTCCCCCTGTTTCTTAGAGAGAGAATCTCTCAATCCAAGATGCTTGAATCATGATCTCTCTTCGGCATCATAGGAATCTTGATGTGGTGATTGTCGAGATGTCGAAAGCATAATCAGATCGCTGCGCTAGCACCTGGAATTCGATGATCAATGTTCCAGATGATTTTTGGAGCACGTGTGGATGATCTAGAGGGATCCAGATTTGGATCCTTCAAGCGACGATTGCTATCGACTAGTTACAGTCGACCATGGCTTCAGATTTTAAACGGGTATGTTTTCATTTTAGTTTTGTGCTCTTTACAGTTTATGCGAGATATTCAGACCTCTCAGGGGCTCAGATTGTCGGTGACGACAAGTTCCATCATCCCACCGATGAAAATTTTAAAATCCCCAGCCCACCGGCTTCCATTACGAGCCCTAGAAACCTAACAGTGGTATCAGAGGTATAGCATAAATTTTTTGAGCCAAATAAAATTAATTTGCATAAAATTAAGTAGAGGGTTCAATGATGGTCCCAACGGTTCAAACTGTGCGACGATCCGATGCCTAATGACCAAGATATGGTCAGTTTCAATTTTCGGATTGGATCTAATTTGCGGTTTGATCTCGGGTTCTAATTTTATTTCTTTTTGTTGAATCGATTCAAATTCAATCGGTACATTAGAAATAAAATTAATTGTTGAAATTATATTTTATAAATAATATAATTTGCACAGTAAATTTATTTTTATAATAATAATCATTTTATTATTATAATAGTATAATAATAATAAATTATTATTTCATTATAATAATTATATTATTATTTAGTTTAAAAGGCCATCATTAAGCATTTAGAAAATATTGGGAAGACTTTTTTATAAAAAAATTATGGTGGAATAAGACTTAAAATAAGCCTTTAAGAGATAATAAAAAAAGGGGAGGGGTGGCTTTTGCGGGTCAAACAAAGAAAGGCAAAAAAAGGGTGGTGGGGCGGGCATGTGGAAGAGAAAACAAATACAAGGGGTCCGAGCGGACCCCTCTTTCCCAGCGCGGCGCACTACATCACCGCATGGAGGCCATCCCGACGGAACTACCTGTAGACCACGCCATGGAGCAGGCCGCCAGGAACCAGACGCCACTGGATTCCCCTTCCTGGCCACCTCCTTTGTTGCCTCCAGTCGTCGCCTACCCCTCTTCCTATGGACCCGCACGATGCACCCCAACCGAGCCCCCTGCCTAGGCCAGCCGACCTACTCCACCTCTGACGCAATGCACAGGCGGCCCGTCTTTCCGTCTTCTCCTCTCCCGGCCGCCCGGGCTCCCCGCGTAGTGCCGTAGCCCCATTGACTCTTCCACCTAGCCCAGGCCATGGGCACCCTCTAGTAGTGAGCCGCGGCGTGGAAGCCGCTACCTCCCGCCTAAGCACCGAACTATCTTCTTGACTCCTCCGCATCGGTCGACACCACCCACACCAGCCTCCGACCGTCTTCTCGAAATCCACCGTGTGGAACCGCAACCATCCATCCCTCTTGAGAACCTCATGTCCTCGCATCGGCCTTGAACGCTGTTCGACCTTACCCAACTGACCTCCACCAAGTTGCACCCGCTTTGCCCTTGCCACCCTACTCACGGACGACCTGTGCGCCTCTGGTACCAGCTCGTCTAAATGTCGTGTACCATCGCAGATCAACCTCAGGTGCAGGTAAACCTGACACATTTTTTTCAGGGTTTGTTTTGTCTTGAAACAGGACCAGACAGATCTGCCTGTCCATGTTTGGGTCTGGGAGGACTTTCCGGACCCATTTAAGCCAAGCACAGGCTCTGCTCGACCCGTTACGGGTCTGCGTAGGTTCAGCGCAACCCACGACGAGTCAGAGTGGGGTTTCGAGACTCGAGTCATATTTCAATTAATATAATTAATTAATTTAATTACCAAATTAAATTAAATTAATTAATATATTAATTGTGGATAAAAATAAATGAATTTTAATACCCAGATAAAATTAATATAATTTACTTATTAAATTTAATTAAGATCAATTAATTTAATTTTAGCATTAAAATTAAATTAATTAGAAGACCTATAATTAATTAAATTATTTAAATTTATTAATTCATTTAATTTAATTAAATAAACCCTCATACTTAATTAATGCTTTTTAATTTTATCGCGCTTTATTTTACCCGCATTCTGGTCTTGGGCATCGACCCTTGTATGTTGCCTTTTATTTATTTAATTATTCTAACTGCGTGTGGTGCTTGTAAATTAATTAAATAGATGGTCTGCATATCATCTTTCATTTTTGGATAAAATGTATAAGGACATGTGTGCCCAATTTATATGATGTATATTATACCTGAGTCCCCCTTGCCTGCGCGTGAGTATCATTGTACTTTGAACGAAGAAGGCGAGGGACGTGGACCTTGCCAAGATGAGGCTGTGCACGATGGTGCAAGACGACACATGGATTCCTCCAAGACGAGGCGGTACTCCAAGACGTGACG
Source organism: Viscum album (assembly GCA_963277665.1). NCBI lineage: Eukaryota > Viridiplantae > Streptophyta > Magnoliopsida > Santalales > Viscaceae > Viscum > Viscum album. The sequence goes on from OY728143.1 coordinate 1,634,221,210, forward strand.
TGGACCTCGCCAAGGAAAGGAAATGTTCTAGAAGGAAGAAAATATACAAGACAAGGGAAAATCTTCATTTTGAGTCAATCATTGACTCAAGTACGATGCCCTTATGAAGTTTAGATGCTCAAGACCATTCGGGTAGTAGTTTACCTTTATGCATTTATTTATTATTTTATGCATTTTAGAACAGCGGGGAAATACAAAAAATAATAGATAATAAAATGCATAAATAAGTTGCATATGTTTTTCTATTAAAGTTCAGTTTTTGAGTGCAACAACATAGATGAACAATTTTAATATAAATGGATTACATTCGTCGAGAGAGAAAACCAATAAAACACTCAATGAAAATATTAAGTCACAAACATACTTCCATCATTCAAGTTTCAGAAAAATCAGGTGTTCGAGGTGCCAGTCATGCCTTAGCTGAGGGTGCCTTTTATTACCAGGGAGTTCTTATTTGTGTGGTGAGTCGACTTAACTAAAACTACTGTAATGGAATAGCCTTATCTAGATTGTTTTAATTTTCGAGGCAAGCGTTGAGTAAACCATTAAATGATTTTTGAATCTGGGACTCCACTCAACAGATCAAGGAACCAAAAGTTAATGGGGTTGTCCAGCCAAAAGCCTACCTTAGAACCTCTGAGTAGTGGCGTAGTCATAGCTTGTAGACTATGAGGGAGGTTAATCGATCTTTGACACTAGAACACTCAAGAGTATTTCGATTCTAGTACAGAGGGTTCCTAGAATTTTAAATATTAGTGGGAGACATTCAATGATTAAATAATCTGTAATGTCACATTAGGTAATCACATAAAAGTAAAATCTGCTAAATTATATTTTTAGATAATGGAAAGAAATACCACAATAAAACTATGATAATTATAAGACAAAGTAAATGTCAAAACAAGCATGAAATTCTATGTGTAGTATAGGCACTTGCACACATTACTACCATATTGGAAATTCAAGGTGTTTGTGTCCCATCCTGTTAAGCCACCTCAAGAAGAAAGGGTGTAAAAATGATTATAGGAGACTCATGAATCAAGCATATGATGGTTCTGTCATAATTCTATCATCAACACCTGATGTTAGTTGCGGTCACTACATCAAGACATGGATGATGTTACATGTAGTATCATCTCCAAGAAGTTTCCAAGGAGAAAGTGAAGCAAGATTTGAATGTGGTGATTGCACTAAGTTTGTGTAAAGTGAAAGACAATTAACAATATTTAAAGTCATCCCATTATTATACCTTTTACACCCAATTACTCTTGTTTTGTTTAAGGATACAAATGAACAGTATAGAGTAAGCGCTTCATTACCTTTAAGGTAACATTCAACAAGTAATAAGAATATTAGAGATAACGCCATCTTTTATTCTTATGAAGAATATATTGAATGACAAGGAGAAAAGGATTTTGGAAAGTTACTTCAAAGGCACCTTCATCATGTCCTTCAATGAAAAGTGGTTGGTTATTTAACAGGAGGTTATTTGCATCGCATATAAATTCGTAGAAGTTTAAAAACTGAAATACAAGAAGCAAGTACCCGCTTCTCATTCAGTTTATATTCATCAAGTATATTAATGTTTCAAACATTATTCATGGGTATTGAATATAATATTCCAATAACATATGTATTTAAATACATTAACCACAAAATTAGAGAAACATTACTAGAAGTAAAGTGTCTCCTCCAAGTAGCTAAGAAAGGGTGATTCCTAAGTCCATGGTGAGAAACACATAACTTCTAATTGCCAAGTGATTGATTCAAATTGAACATGTTTGGAGTATAACCCAAAATATTTATCCCATGTTTTAATTTGGACATGATGAGACATTATTCCATGTTTTGTAATGAATGTTGTTTGTGGTAACATACTCATCAAATAGTTCACTGCTTCTTGAATCAATGGAAATACATGATGAATAAAAAATGTAAGACCTACCCAGTTGTGGAAATGTGATTCTTTGTAAAGTAAAACTAAAAGTGGATATCAAATATATACCCAGCATGGTATTTAGGCTTGGAACAGTTAAACACCTATGGTATTTTTGACATCCTTAGTTTAGATAAAGAAACCTTTAGAAATAAAGGTATGCCACAAATCATTCCATGGTAAGTTCAAAAAGAATGTGTGAACTATTCCAAATAAAGATAGAGGTAAAGATACTTCATAAGTTTCCTTTAAGTCATTAAGGAATGTACCAGTGAAGTATAAGTTTGGTAAGAATATATGAGTTACTTCAGATCGACATGCTGAAGAATATCTTGACCAAACTATCATCAATCATGATAATGTAGTGTGGAGTAATTTCTAAACGCATGTTACCTTATCTGCATCACTGTATTGATGTACATAAAGAAGATAGATGACGAGTATTACATATTAACATTGACAAAAAAATGTAGCATGGAGAAATTCCTAAATGCACATTTTATACATCAAATTTATGATGTAAGTTGTATCAATGTTATAACATTCATAAACTTCCATTATATTTCATGATGTGATTTTCAAATAACGGCTTAAACCCATAACCAATATTCCAACTAAAATGAAAATGGATATCATATGAGTTGTAGTATGATGGAAAATCCATTATGTCATAGGACATGTTTAGATGCAAAGAATTTGTAAGGATTTAAACAAACATGCATCAAGTTAAACACGTTGTGCATTTGAGGTAATTATCCTAACAGTTGCTTAAGATATTACCTAAATCCCTAAGATAGAAAATATGTATTCAAGTATTAGACAAAATTTCTATACAAGGGTGAACATATCTATTAGAGATAGTGGGGGATGAATTGACTTGCACTTAGTCAATTCTTGAGATGCACAAATGGTTGGCATAAGGAACAAGTTCTACAAGTACATGTGGAATAGTCATGTTCTAGAGACACATACTGCATATGAAGAATAAAACCATGGTGATGGTCTTATATTCACCGCGGCTAGTGATAAATTATTCATTAAGAATAATAAATCCTACAAGTAAGCAGTATATGGAAATGAGCTATGATTGAAAAGATCAACTAAAATTCAATAATGGATTCCATGTATCAAATTTCAAAGAGGATTATAAATTGAATACTATGGTGGTTATTAAAATGAAATGATACATGGATGGTACAATTTTGGTACCAATAATGCTTAATTAGTTATACCAAGTTAGTACACCTAAATATATTAGAATTTTATTTGTCATAGCTGAACTTCTATGACCATTTTATTGGTCATTGGATTTCAAGATCATCTTTCGTGGAAGGTGTCTATATGACGCAACCAGAAAGAGATGATGACATCAAATGATGCCAATAAGGGTTTAAAGTTACTGAAATCCAATTCCATATTAAAGTAAGCAACATGATCTTAGATAATTCATTATAAATGAATCTTTTCCTTGTGTCTACCAAAGGTTAGTGGGAGCACCAATGTTTTCCAAATGAAATATGTTCAACAACATATGGAAAACAGATTTTGATCTTACAGTTAGATAAGATCTGGTTAAAAGAAATTATCCAATGATTCACTTCAAGTAGCAACCTAAGTTCTAGGGAACATGATCCACTGAGGTAGATCCAAAGGTTTCTTTTTCCTATTCAATCATACATATAGTGACTTGTATTAAAAAATACAGGTTGAAACAATTCAAGTTCAGAGTTGTTGCCTATGTCACATGGCTTAATCTCTTTAAGTTAACATGTTCGGAACATAGGAAGAGATTAAAGTTGTGAATTGATACCATATGATTTAGCGATGGATCATTCACATATTGCATAATATGTACAAAAATTTATACTAGCAGGATATAATTTATTATAGGCAGATATCTATTATTTCCAGGAGCACTGCAAGTGATGCAGTCAGAACTATCATCTTGTACATCGGTAAGTACAAATGATATGTACCTGGAATATAGAGAGGAAGGTATAATAGATTTTTTGGGACACAAACTAGTAATCCTTAGATCAATTTGATCTAGTATCATAGTTAGGAAAATGAGATGAGTGAGTCAAGCTCATAAAAACTTATGGTAGCCATACCTTCAAATACCGAGTACATTGCAGCTTCTAAGGCAGCTAAGAAGCAGTTATAAATTTCAAAGATTTGTTCCAATTCTTGAATTTTTACCTAGTGATAAAAGTATTATCATAATAACCAACTTGTCAAGTTATAAAAATGGACAAAGTGATATACTCATGGATACCTTATTTGAAAAGTTTTACTCAAGCAGATGAGGTCACATATAGCAGATATGCCACGCGGCGAAAACGTGGCATGCCCAGCAGTTAAAGCCATTACTCAGCAGAAGCATGATATCTATCATGTGAGTAGCTAACAAGTTTAGTTAGCAAGTTGGATCTAGTGCAAGTTGGAGTGTTGAAACAGTGGGTGCCCTAGACCCAACTATGTAGTACTTTTGATTACCGTATCATGTGTACAGTTAGATATGCATGATAATATCTTACCATTATAGTGCAGACTTTTCAACATCCACTATAATAATGGTAATGTCCAAAGGTTAATTTTCATTTCAAGAGCTTATAGTAGATCCCAGGATATAATGAGAACCTCGAGATACAATGACATTGATCTTAAATATATGTTCTATAGTCTAGATACATCTTGCTGACTGGAAACAGTAGACGTCTGACTGTCTGGTGCTGGGGACTCATAAGCATTGAGAATTATTCTCATGATGTTCACACTTGGTGATCTCTAGTAGTGAGATCATGAGGACAGACCCACCAATAGGAACACCATATGTTTTGGGTGTCATTGGTTGTTCATATCTACAGACATGTGTATTGGTCTTATAACATGAGACCATTACCAATATATATCATTTGATTACGTACTTTGATGCATGATGAAAACCATGGCAATGATGTATTAGTGAGGTAGTTTGTGTAGGGTGCATCATTGGTGGTATGATAGTGGTTGAATGGTCAAGAAAGGTTTTTTCACTTCCAAGTTTAGGAAGTTGTATATCTTAGGCCTAGTTGATTAGGATGGTACCACCTTCATAAGTCTTTGGCCAAAGAAGTATAAAGGAAAATCCATCTGGATAGATCAACAAATAATAAAGCAAGATAAGGACGATGAAACAAGAGTGCATACTATTTTATGAGATATTTAATGACAAATATATTATAGAACATAGTCAGTGTTCATACGATGGTAGTCGTTGCTATTACTATCCTTATCTCTTTAGGGGCCATGATGAGTTGCTAGACTCCGCTCTTGGTCTGTGGATTTTATTCGCTACTATCAAGACGTAGGCCTAGAGGGTCACACACAGTAGCATATTCAAGAATCCTCCCTATTCAGTTGAATAAGTATATGAACATAGTGGGCCCCGCCACGGGGTCCGAGCGTTGTCCAAGTTATCGATCACCGATGAATTAAATAAATTCATTATTATTCATGTTATGAATAATTGGGATTGAATTTATTTAATGTATTTACATGTTTAGTAAATACAAGAAAATATTAACTGAACAAATATTATTTTAATATTCAAGTTTCGTTTAATATTAAGCGGGATAGGGAGTCGAGTTAAATGACTCAGTTTTATCACGTAATATATTTCATATATATTATAAGTATGTGATAAAATAATAAATAATATTGCCATAATTTAGTTCGTCAAAATTATTTATTTACTGCATGTTGAAATAAATGGGGGCTGGGGAACCCAACTGAGTATTTCTCAACTACAATGTAAATAAGAGAGGAAGCTCTCTCTCTTTGGTGTGTAATTCACTATTAAATCATTTTCATGGAATGAAATTTGAGAGCCTTTCTCTCCTCTGGATTCTTATAGAGGGAAGCACTCGATCCAAGATGCTTGGATCATGATATCTCTTCGGCATCGTAGGAATCTCGATGCGGTGATTGTCGGGACTTCAAAAGAATCGTCGGATTGTCACGCTAGCACCCGAAATTCGACGATTGACGTTCTAGTGGATTTTTGGAGCGCGTGTGGACGATCTAGTGGGATCCTGCTTTGGATCCTTCAAGCGATGATCTCCATCGACTAGTTGCAGTCAACCGTGGCATTAGATTTGAAATTGGTGAATTTTAATTTTATTTTTGTGCTCTTTGCAATTTACACGAGATCCTTAGACCACTCTAGGGATCAGATCGTCGATAATGACAAGTTTCATTGTCCCGCCGATGAAAATTTTAAAATCCCTGGCCCACCGGCTACCGTTGTGGGCCCTGGAAACCTAACACTTAGAATCTTTGGGGAACCTTTGGAGGAATTCAGGGAGTAGGGGTCATAGGGTGGTAGATCTTAAAAGAGTTTTAGGGATGATAAATGGGATAATGGGAGGTTTTATATCGGAAATGAGGGGGGATTTCTTTATTATTTTGGTTTTGAACACTACACAATAAAATATTCAAAACCAAAAACCATACCATGGTTTCACGAAAAGAAGAATGGAATAAAATATTTTATAAGGTAATGGGCGGTATAAATTAAAATTTTTCCCTTTCTTATGTGGAGGTGAGTCATACTTTCAAAGAAATTATTTTAAAATCTTTAAATATTTTATATGCATTAGAGGATTCACTAATGATTTATAAAATAAAGAAAATAATTTTAAATTAAATTATTTTAAATGAAATAAATATATTTTTCCTAATAAATATTTTTTTGTATTTATTACATCATTATTGGTAAATTATGATGTCACAAGACACATTATATATTTATATGGTATTTAATTTTCACACAAAAGTTCGGCTATATCAGAAAATTATGAAAAAAAACAATTGGATTATTTTTAAATCCTGATTACAGAAATAAAATTTTTTTTATCTAAATAATTTTATAAATATTTAAATTTTTAATTTTAAAATAAAAACTGATATTTTTTGAAAATTAAGGGGTTTTGACAAAAACAGTTTTCAAACCTTAATAAAAATTATATTTGACTTCATAAAAATTATATGATCATTTATATTTGAAAAAATTAATTTAAAAAAATTAATTTATTAAAATATTATTTATTTCAAAAATACATTAATTCATCAAAATATATTTTTTAATTAAATTAGAATATTAACCAAAAACACTATTTGTGATTTAAAAAGAATTTACAAAGTAAAAATAATAGAAAAAATATATTAATTATTCTATACAGATTTAATTTACATATCCCAAATGATAGTGTCTTGTTACATATCTCTTTATTACACCAGTATACACCCTAAGAGTATGGCGCATGATGGTGGAGCTTTCGTGGGGCCGTTCAGTAAACATGGTTTGTTTCATGATCTCGTTGAGCATTAAATTCTCTTATAAACGATTTCACTCATTCTTAAGTTATTGGATCTTCAGATTGGTCTAGGAAAAATACCATAAATGCTATATCCCTTAGAATCTATCATAAATGGGCTTTATAGGGTATGATCCTTTTGTTTGAGGTGATCACTTCTTTTGTTTGTGTCAAAAGGAATTGTTAAAATCTTATATTTATACTAGTCATGTGATCATTTTTAAACGATGATATTATCAAAGGTAATGATACTTAATTGTCATTTAAATTTAATTAAATTAAAATGTGTTCATGTGTTTTCTATATCCACAAGACATTTAATTAAATCAAAAGGGGGATTTTATTCTTCAATGTTCAGGTTGTTGCAAAAAGGCATCACATGAAATTCATAATGGCAATACCTACTTATAATGGTTTCTTCAGTATATCAGACTCTTGAAATTTGAGCTGATGATAACCCAAATGAAGATTGATCTTTGAAAAAAACTTCTCCCCCTTAAATTGATCAAACAAATCATCCATACTAGGTAAATGATATTTTTTCTAAACCATTACCTGGTTCAACTTCTGATAGTCCGCACATAACCAAATTGAACCATATTATTTCATAGAAAAGAGCATAGAGGTTACCCAAGGTGAAACACTAGGGCTAATGAAACCCATTTCCAACATCTTTTCCAACTATATCTTGATCTCTTTTAGCTATTCTTGTACTATATGATAAGAAGATTTCGATATCAGTTGCGTACCTAGAACCCGATCAATCATAAACTCTACCAATCTCTCTAGAGGAATACCGGAGAAATTGTTTAGGAAAAATCAAGAAAGTCTCGAATAAAAATCGGAAATTCGACAACAGGAGAAACATCATTGGGCTCAAACACAACACTAGACAATAAACTACTGAGATATGTGCGGGAAGGCCCTACATGACCTGATCTCGGATACTACTCCCCCAAAAATACATGAGAGCTCCCATTAGTATAAAGAAAAAAAACATGATGATAATAATAAACCTCATATGGATGAGTGACAAGCCAATCCATACTAATGATGATGTCAAACAGATCTAGATCAAGAATGAGAAAATCCTAGACCTAATCCACATCAGTAATTGTTAACAAATAAGAGGGACACGGAAACCCCTTCTCTTTCCTCTTACTAAGAGATGTTTCTAACTCCATTGTAAAAAAAATATGTTCCATTGGATGTTTGATAAAATTTATTAAATATGAAGTTATAAAAGTGGGAGGCACTAATATGGAATAAGGCATTTACTGTTGAAGTTTCAATAAAGATATTACCTCTGACAATTGATGGACATGCATCAACTTCCATAGGAAACTCATCTACTATGTGAAAATGATTCACTCATGAGGCTTGTGGCTGGGGCCCTATATTCTTTGAAGCTTATGACTATGCTACAGTAGCCTTTGGAGCTGATGAACCATGACCATAACAAGGTGTATTCATAGATTGAAAAAAATGATGTAAGTGACCAACACATCATTACCTATTTCATGTCTTTAAAGGCATAGGAAAATAAAATATTGTGTGACATCTGTTTCCACACTAATAAAAATTTAGAGGCACATTTCCAGTTGCAAAAGACAGAATAGAAGAGGATTTTTACTAAGACGCACCTCCCCCACTCATGAAATGATCCCACCGCTTCCTTTTATTCCCATAAACACCACTGAAGCTATTACTAGATGGAAGAGACGAGGTGGAAAATCTGACCATTACTTCTACATTAATCTCTTCCACCATAGCTCTATCCACCATCTTCGTATAGGTAGAGAGTTTTAATATGAATACCTATGATCTTATATTAGGTCACAAACCCTGTAGGTACTTCTATGGATTTAGCTGGTCATTATTTACCACGTCCAGAGCAAAAAGAAAAACATCAAAAAATTGGTTGGTGTATGCCAATACCAAATGCTCATCCTTTTGTAAAGATAGGAAATCCATATACGATTCCGCCATCAAGGACACTAGAAAAAACTTTTAAAAGAATAGGGTTTTGAAACCCTTCCGATCCAAGTTCATGTGTCTGTCATCTTAGACCATAGAATCCCACCATAGATTTCTAGAACCATTGAGTCAAAAAAATGCTCACTTCACCCTATTGTTATCAGGTGGCTCCTGAAATTTGAATATTTGATCAATCCTATCCATCTAGTCCTCTGCCTCTTGAGGTTCTGTCATTCCTTTAAAGGATGTTGGTTTCTCATGCATGAACTCTCCTGATCAATCTCTCTCTCCTCCAGATCTTGAATGTACCTCAACCACTATGTGTTAAACTCATGGAATATTATAATCAACAATACATACTAACTGTACGATAGTCTCAATGAGAGTCTGATATATAGGTGGGTTCCCTTGAGGAGAATCAGTTGAACCCTCTTCATGAACTCGTGGAAGACATCTCATAGGCATATTACTGCACACCAAAACATAATAACGGTCATATAATAGAACAAATCTCAGTTCAAACTAGAAAAACCATATGAAAAAAATTGATATTTAAAAAGAAAAACTCAACACTAGAGACACACACTCAAACATCCCATGTAAAATTAGTCTCACCACACCAAGAGATGGATAAACACTTATTAAAAATTACCTCTCAAGTCTTGAAAATCATATATCTAGTCTAAAAAACATCCCAAGATAAGGAATATTGAGGAAAGAACTACCTTTGATACCAAATTGTAACAATCCAACCTAGGTTTCCCTCAAACCTAGTACCCAAACCATTTCATTACATACCCAAATGGCATTTCTGACCCACATGGGCTGGACATAAGTACCTGGGCATCAAAAAACCCAACAAAGGGAACAATATTTCCCTCCCAAATCAAACACATGGAATATATGTACTAATCAAAAAAGTGGAAGAAGAAAAAGATATATATGCCATAAATATATAAAAACAGTGAAAACAAACAACAAAAAAGTAGCTAAAAACTTCAAAGGATAAGTCCAATTGTAAAGGAACCTATCAAAATAGCTACTCCAAATGATGGCATGTGAAAACTCCCATTATCTCACCACTAGCTACCCAAACAGCCATCATGAACCTCGCCGCCTCACTACGTGTAACACCCAAGATTTTTATGAGTAATATTTTGTTTTTATGTTATATATATATCATCAAAGTAATCTTTCACTACACACTATCTTGGCTTACTTTACACGCAATCGCGACCTTCCTCGATAGCTTGCGTTGTACGCAATACCGAGTTTCACTAAATGACGATATGCTATTAAAATATTATTTAAAATAGCCGTTATGAATAGTAATAACAACTTTCTGAAATTTTATCTTTCAAAATGGACTTCATTTTTGTATTCGAAATACCGAAATTATCCTAGGGTGAAATTTTGGTATTTTTCTGAAAACTTTCAATTTTTGATGAATAGTGAAACCACTAAGTGGTAGGTTAAAAACTAAATTTTGCATAAAACATAATTTTACCGCTTCTGTGAATGGAATTTCGAAAATCCGACAGACACAGTTTATATCAGTATGTAAAATGTGGTTCAATGAGATAAAAATAATTTTTTGGTGAATAGTAACTTTTTACTTTTTTTTACCGCGGTTAATAGTAAATAGGGTAACTAAGGGTAAATATGATATTAATATTACCCTAACACATGTCCTAATTCTATTGGATAAGTGTAATTCAACCAGAAACAACCTTATGAATATAATATGACCATTTAGGCCCACTTGGATTAGATTAGGACATTTATTATTAATTTATTTAAAGAAGGGTTAAAATAGTTAAAATCAAAGTTTAATAACTAAAAGATTTTTAATATGAGTTTATACATAAGATAAATTCGATTATAAATATTCATTAGAAAGATAAAAAGATTTCCTACATAATTATATTTTATTTATAATTTTTAGACTTTAAATAAATTAATTTATTTATGACACAACGATGATGCAGTAATTACCCTTTTAAGGCAATGTTAAAATAATTGATGTCATAAATTCCCAAATAAATGTAATTTGAGACTTTTTATGAATTCCACTAATTTTATAGGTTACTATGATATATTAGTGTTGATTTAATCAACTTTTTTCGAACATATAATTCTGTTATGACTTTCACAAAAATCATATATCAAATAGTGTCAAAATTGACAAAAAATAGTTTTTAAATCAAATATTATATTATTAATTGTTATTTTATTCCTAAAAATATAAGGTTCGGCCAAATGACTTAGATAAGGATATATATATTAATAATAAACATCTTGGGGTTCGTTTGGCATGTTATAGTATGTTTATTAACCATATAGTTTAAGAAAACAAAAAGACATGGTAAAAGTTAAATTATTTAACTTAGAGTTAAATCTAATTGATAAGGTTAAAATAATAACCTAAACTTGTCTAAATCCTATTGGCTGATAGGATTTCGACCCAACCCCACTATACCTTCGAAATAAGACCCTTTGGAACCATTATAAACCGATTTTGACTTTAATATAAAATAATATTTTGAGATATTCCTAAGGTGCCCCTCTCCTCCCTTATAAAATGGCACCTCCTCCCCCTCCTCCTCACACCAATTTGAGCACTCAAGCTCGGCCAACCCCTGCCAAAATCCCTTCTCCACTTCCCTATAATAATCCTATAGGTCCTGGTATTCTTCAAAGACCAATCTTAGTTCCCTAAGTGGAGGATTCAAAGAGGCGTTTCAAAGAAGAGGTAATATCCATTACCGATCTTTTCAATTTCATTCTTCTTCAACTTCTTATTCTTTAGTTGTTTAATGACAAAGTAATAACGTCAGTATTACTTACATACTGATATGTTATTATAAATATGAAACAACCCTAATTCACCTTCTATCCATCCTATGGAAAAATGAAATCACCGCGCGTCCGTACGTACGGAATACCGTCTCCACGCCGTGGTGTAATCTATTTTCCACCATCACCTTACAAAGGATGGGTATAATGGTATAATGAGTAACTATATATTATTATTATAAAATTATATTGATACTGAAATATTATAAATACACTTAAATACAATTCCACGATCATGGGAACAATATCATCGCTCGTGCGTACGTACGGAATACCGTCTCCACGATGTGATGCGACTCGTTCTACATGATCATCATTACATAGTAATTATATAAATGAAATGAATGAATGAATATGATATATGTTACACTAATACCATTCTGGATATAAGTTATCTATAACCTTAAAAGAAGAATAAGAATTTATTCAGCAAAACATGCATAAGAACAAAAGGCAATAAAGACCCGAATAACAAGTAACAATGAGATATTATTAATAAGAAGCTAAGAATATGACCATATATGATATCATATCAATATGTATGATTCTGTAATAAGTCAATAACATTATTTAACCCATTATAAAGGAGCTTTGGACATGTACAAAGCAAATCGGACCTAAGGTAAGGGAAATATCACAATCTCATTTTTATCCGAGATTGTTTATACTTTGAAATTTACTGGGGTGTATTTTATCATCCACATCCATGTTTCCTCAATATGCAATGTTATTTCCATCCAACTACAATTTTTTTAAATCCAATTTTACCTTTTTGTGAGTTTCTAGTAAAAGATATGAACGAAATCTTTTGTCGTTTTTCATACGAGGTACTTTTTTACTTTTCCGACAAAAGTACGAAGAATGTTTTTTTAACCTATACAGCAAGAATGGATTTTTAAAACATTATTTCCAAGAAGCTTCCTTTACAAGTTTTCAAGTTTATTTTTAATCAAATTCTTTTAGTTTATAATTTTATGACATTTTAAGAAAGGAAAAATGTTTTTGAAGTAGAAAGGATATTTTCCTCAAGAATGGAGTTCAAGAGTTTTATCAAAATTATTTTCCATCTATGATAATAAAGGGTTCTATTTTTATCCCTATTATTACATTGATTTGATCATGTTGTGATGGAATTATTTTTATGAATTCCTTTATCTTATATGAATTGATTTATGATGTCATGATGTTTAAGATTCCCATTTGTATTACATGGGTTATGCAATGATGTGTGATTTATGATTTTGTGGCACACATAAGAATGGTATCATTATGAGCTGGGTGGGACCTATATCTCCCTCCAATGCATTGGGTAAAGATTTATATCTCATGAGATAGACATGGCTGTAACGGAAGGTTATTTCGGTTCAGTGATATAGGACTGAAACGAGGAGTGAACTCGGTTCAGAAATGGACTTTGTCCGCTAAGATAGTCTTGGCAATGAGTCATAACTAACAAGAAATGATTTTCCATGATTATGTGTGCATGCCACAAAGTTTCAAGTTTTATGTTATGATTATGGGGATCTCATTTTCACTTCTATGATTTATTCCATGTTAAGATATTATGATCTATTTTGCAGGTTATGATTTTCAAAAAGATATGATATGATTTTTATTTCCTTTATTTGTCATTGCTGAGCTTTTCAGCTCACCCTTTTTTGTATGTTTTCTTTTCCCCAAGCCAGGATGATGGATATTAAGTAGAATATGCTAAAAGGGACCCTAGATATGATGAAATAAATGGGAGACACTATAGAAGATTTATGAACCAGTTGTTATGTTTCCCAGTTTCTAAAGACACTATACCTATACGGTCCTTTGTGGTTTTGTCATATGTTTTAATAAGTGTGCTTCAATTTTGAAGTGTTAAAAATGTATGTAAAGTATGGGTCATTATACTACGGTTCCTTGCCTTTCCCTGCACTGGAATACAAACAATGGTCTATGCACCACTAAATATGTGGGAAGGGTGTGAGCTAATCGGCTCAGTAGAATCCCACCCAGGTGTTTCATAACCAGTATTTACATGAAAATCCTTGTATTATCATTTTAAATAAAACATGGCATGATAAAAAGTAAACTGGTTTAATAGAAAGTATGGTAAACATTTCCCATTTACACAATTCTAAAAAAGAAGTAGGTATATCAATTTCAAATCACATTTTCCATACCATTTTCCACATGAATAAACTTTCATATCAAGGATATCGGAGAAATAAAAGAAATATGAAACAAAAGCACATGTATCAAAACACCAAGGAATACTACTGGTCCATTCCGTAGACTACTCATTCCATAATAATCAAGTTCACAAACCAGTTCCAAGAAAAATGGGCCTAGGAAGTAGTGTAATACCCTATGATTAAATCCCCCAACAATGTCAATATCAGACCCCAAGAACAACAATCCTAGTAAATATAGAAAATCCCCAAGAAAAATCTCCTTGATAATCTCAAAACAATGGATGATGACCCCAAGATAAAACTTCCACCTAATTACCCAATGTACCCCATGTTTTCCTTTTCATAAATCATTTCAATGCTTTAAAAAAAATTCAAAACAATTTCAAAGTTCATTTTAATGATTCTAAAATACCCTTTTCCTATTCCATTTGTAAATAACCAGGGGAAAGCCATTTTTCATTGAAAACGATTTTCAACACACACAAGAAATTCATGCCAATAATTATTTCTAAATCAGTTTGTAAAGAAAGACAATAAGATCCATTATCATAGGCTGGAGATAGAACCACCTACTTCAAAACTTAGGTTGCAGACACCCAAAATGGAATACAAAGCCAAAAAAACCCAATGATATCAATGAAGACCCTATATTCCAGTCCATAAATCTTAGGATTGATCCAATTTTGAATAAAAGGGGTCAGAAAAAAGGGATAACACTACATACCTTAAGAACAAACATCTACCGCACCACACTAACCAAGTAACATCATCCGGAACAAGATCTCCCAAAATATATAGAAGAATAAAATAAGAATCACCAACCATAGATCAATAGATTTGATAAAGTAACCCTAGGGTGCCAACACAATCAAAAGCTATAAATAAGTATAAAGATCGCTTACTCAGATAGACACACCACAACCACAATGAAGATTCAACACCGAACAAATCATTCTATATGAAGATGAGTCTCCCAAAATAACCTGGGATGACTTTTGGTTCAAGAGATAAGAGGTTTGGGGAATGATCCATGACAAAACAGTCACTTGACCATTTTAAAAATTGGAAATGGGCTATTTCATGATGTGTAATTTAGTTACACACTGCGAAATCCATGGTGCACAAGTATACTGAAAAATCCATCACCTCAGTCTAAAAATCCACTATTGAAAGAATTTATGATGTGAAACTATATTTCATGACATTTAATTTTCATAACATGAATCCCCTTTCACATATTGTACCCAATTACATTTACATGGTGTGTAACGTAGTTACACGACGTGTAGCTCCCCTGCAACAAGAAAAACAATCATTTCGTAATGAAATTCCAAAAAATCCTTGCATTCACCAATATAGGTATCATCCCAATATCAAAGGAGGGTAAAACCATGTTGAGGTTAAGAGAATTCCAGATAAAACAGTAATGAGATGTTACAGTAATAGTGTAAAATATAAACTAAAAACAATCACATTAAATTAAATATAACAACACTATAACAGAGTTCAAATTGAAAAAGGATTTTCAATTGGTGATCAGACTATAGCATAAGAAAATTTTCTTATGTCCCTTCCCCAACTAATAAAATGGTTATATCCATCCATGCATAGGGTTACAACATAAAATTTAAATAAATAGAAAATTAAAATGGAAATATAACAACAAAAAACTATTAAAAATACACAATTCCCAAATTCTAACATTCTTAATTTATTTTTATTTTATTAATTTAAATAGATTGTACAATATGATACTTTCACACTTATAACAACATTAGAAAAAAATGGAACTTGCATGGGAACTCAATTCCTTTCAACATGATTGATATATTTAACTCACTTATATGAAATTATTATTCATTTCATATTGTAATATATTCACATTGATATTCCAAGTATATTGACAAAAAATGCAATACAAACACAATGTGGTATGAACACTCATATCAAAAATCACTGAACACTTAACAAAAAAACCAAATCATTTCAAAGTATATGAGAAAGACGATTTCCATGGAGAAAAAAACATTATCAACCTAAGTAGTAACAATGTAAAATTTCAACTAAACATAATCACATTAAATTAAATTTAACAACACTAAAACTGAGATCAAATAATGAAAAAATTTATTTTATATTGATAATAAAAATCAAGAATAACAAAAGGTTCCTATGTCCCGACCCCAATAACCAAAAGGGTATTAACCATCCATGTGTGGGGTTATAACATAATATGGAAATAAATAAAAAGTTAAAATTAAAACATTACCTTAAAAAACATTTCTAAATGCTCAATACTGAACTTCAAATCTTATTAATTTATTTTCTTTCTTTACTTTAGAAAAATATTCCTAGATGTCTCTTCCACACTTATAACAACATTAGTATAATATGAAACCTTCTTGGGATCTCTATTCCTTTCAATATTATTGGGATTTATAACTAACATTTAATAAATTATTATTCATTTCATAATGTCATTAAGAAACATTGATATGAAAAGTTTATTGAAAAAAAATACACCACAAAATATGTGGGCTCAACACTCATATCAAGGATCACATAATAAGTCACCAAAAATCACTAATCATTTCATTATATATGATCAATATGAAGTGGGGGGAGAAAATATATTATCACCCAAAATAGTAATATTGTGAAATATCAACTAAAAACAATCATATTCAGTTAGATATAAAAACTCTAAAACTATGATTGAATAAAAACAGGATTTTCTGTTGATAAAAAACTCAAAAATAGAAAAAGGTTCTTGTTTCCTTACTCTAATAACCAAAAGGGTTTTATCCATCCATGTGTAGGTTTACAACATAAAATGGAAAAAAAATGAAAAAATAATAGTAAAAAACTTGTACAAATACTCATCAACCAACTTACAACCTTCTTACTTTATTTTCCTTTTTTACTTTTAACATATCTTCCAAGATGTGTCTTCCACCCTTATACGAACCTTTGTATAAAATAAAACATACTTGGTATATAAATTACTTTTAACATGATTGTGATATTTAATTTACATTCATGAAATTATTATTAATTTCATAATTTTATTAATCCACATTAATATTCCAAGTAAATTTAAAAAATACAACACAAAAACAATGTGGGTTCAAAATCCATATAAACGATCGCTCAATACTTCACCAAAAAACCATAATTATTTTATTATATATGTTAAAGATGAGGTGGAGGGAGAAAAATATTATAACCCTAAGAAGTAACGGTTTAAAATAGAATCTAAACATTGTCATATTCAATTAAATATAACAACACTAAAACCGAGATCAAATATAAAATAATATTTTCTATTGATAATCAAAATCAAGAATAAAAAAAGTGTCTTGCATCCCTACCACAATAAATAAAATGTTTTTAGATATCAAATTTAATGTTTACAACATAAAATGGAAATAAATAGAAAATTATAATGAAAACATAACAATAAAAAACTTGTACAAATTCTTAATAGAAAACTCCCAACCTTTTTAATTTTTTTACTTTAAATAGATCTTCTAACATGCGTCTTCCACACTTATAACAACCTTAGTAGAAAATGAAACTTACATGGGATGTAAATTCCTTTCAATATTCATGATATAATTTTATAAATTCCATGAAATTATTATTCATTTCATATTTTCATCAATCCACATTGATATTCTAAGTATATTGAAAATAATACAACACAAATACAATGGGAGCTCAAAACTCATATCAGCAGTCACTCAATAATGCACCACAAAACAATAATAATTTTAGTGTAAATGAGAAATATAAAGTGGAGGGAGAAAAAGTATTATTACTCTAAGTAGTAAAAGAGTGAAATATCAACAAAAAACAATCTCATTCAATTAAATATAACAACACTAAAATCGAGATCAAATAATAGAAAAATAATTTTCTATTGAAAACAAGACTCAATCATAATTTTTTTTTTCTTTTACCCCAACCTAAATAAATAATATTTTTTATCCATCCATGTGTAGGGATACAACTTAAAATGGAAATAAAGTTAAAAATGTAAATGAAAACATAATAGTATTAAACTTTCAATCACTCCCCATTGATCCTCTCTTTACACTAGTGTGAGCCAATTTTAAATTAACTCATCCTCCTCACACCAAAAGGATACAATAGTGATTAGGGACTCATAAAAACATGAATGGAATGATAAATGTTGAGTATTAATGTAGAAAAAACATCATTGTGTTCATAATAACTCTATCATACTGTGCCTTCGAGGTGAATTTTTAGTTGGAAATACAAAACCCCTCATAAAAACATATTTTTTAATCGTTGATTCCTACATGATATTTAATTATTTATATGATATTATTATATTCTTATTAAATTAAAATGGATGAGAGATATGAATTAATTCAAGTGGCCTATAATATGAGGATGGATCCATTCTATCAAACTAGACATCTCCATGATGTAAATTAATTAAATTTAGTAGTAGTAGTGAAAATCATTTGTGGTGTGACTGAACATCTCATAATACAAAGATATATAGGTTTAATTTATATATATTTTATATGAAGAACATCATAGAAAACTTTATCCTCTTTGACACAATTATCTAGTTCTTCATATTCTTCAATATTTTAAAAGGACTGACCCTTATGAATCCTCAAAGTTACTATTAAATTATTGAAAAAGAATGTTATGGATATGTAAACAACCCTAAAACAATACAGTGTAGACCTGTGTTTTAGTCTTATAAATTTAAAAAATTTCCTTCACACATATATGGGACTAGAAAAAATCTTATCAAATGGAAAATTAAATTAATCTGATGCATTCAAGTAGATTTTTGGGGCCACCTTTAGGTACAAGAAGATTGACTCTAACATGATTCATAATTTGCAATTTTTTTGAGATCAGAGTCAAAATGACTTTTATATAGTGAAAAATGAATATTATATTATAAAAATAAGAATATATAGTATAAAGATTCCAAAATTTCAGTAGAAAATGACTTTTAGGTGCTCTTTGGGTTACTTTTATGTGATTTGGCACTTTATCAAATTTATTCTTCTCTTATTCAAAAATAATTTTACATAATGTGTACATGGATAATAAATAAGGAATTTACTTGAATATTACCTAAATCCTAAATTATGTTGATATCTTTTCAAAATATCCTATAAATTATGGAAAATACACAAACTAAATAAATAAACTATTTCCAAAATAAAGTATATAAAACCTCAATTCTAAAAATGATGTAGTTACAATTGTATTAACAAATAAAGGGGATTAAATAAAAGAATTATAAAGTAAATTTAATGATAATATGTTCTCTATAAAATTGGTACATGATGAAAATATAATTTTAACTTGGATATTATAATTAATATTTTGATAAATTAAATACACTTTGGTTGTCACGGCTTATAACTATAGGTTATGTGACTTCCAACACAATTTATTCAACTTGAAACTTAAACCACTTCATTTGAGTTATGGATTGTGTTACGAAAACATATTCAGCTTTTGTTTTGCTTAGTGTGACTAAAGTTTTCTTCTTGGAGTTCCAAGTAACACATCTTCCTCTAATAATGAATACACATTAAGAAGTTGAGTTTTTATTTCCAATTTCAATTTCAAAATATGAATCATAAAAACCATAAATATAAAAAATTGTGTCATTATCATACATCAATTCATAATCAAGAGTCCATATAATTTAGAACAAGATATTTTTTGTTTGCTGTATGTTGTGATTCATTAGGATTACTTTGGAATAATTCATTAAGATTAAAAAAATTATATATAGTCTATATTTTTTAAAAATAAAGTATGATTGTTATTAAAATTTGAGATTAATTTTCATTTAAACTCCTTATATCTTCATTCATGTAAAATTTAGTCTTAAGTGCTGTTAGACTTGAGACCTCTTACATTTTTTTCTATTATGAACCACTTTAACCAGTCACATGTATTACTTTCTTGTGAGAAATATATGAATCCTTCTGTACTCATGACTTGAAAACCCAAAAATAATTAATTCTCTACAATAATTGGCATTTTAAATGTTTTATTCATTTAGAAAAAAATACCTCACAAGTTCTCACTTTATTTCCATTATATTTAATTTCATCAACATACACATTCATAATAAGTGAGTTTATGTTATCTCCCTTGACATATAAATAGATATCCACCTTACCTTTCTCAAAATTCATGTTATTTAATAAATTTTATATCATTTAATAGCTTGTTTAAGTCCATATATAAGTTTTTTTTCTATTTCACAAATGATATTTATCACTATTAAGAATAATTCCTTTCAAGTACTAAGTATAAACTCTATATTCAATATATATGTTAAAAAATTAAATTTAACATCCATTTTTAACTCTTTTTAGTTCATTTTATTACAAATAATATCATATAGTTAGATCACTTTAATGATTTGAAATAGGATAAAACACCTCATTAATGTATGAACCCTTAATTAGAGAGAATCTCTTGCACAGAAGATGAGACTTGCTCAATACTACCTCTCCATTCTAATTGATCTTATTAATGAAAAACCATTTTTACTTGTTTCATCTTGATGTCCTCATATGGAGGTGAACAAAATGGACCAATGGATAACAACTAATTTCCTACTCTTATATAGAGCTTCACATCAGGTTAACTATCCTTATTTTTACCTAATTCGCATCATACCCCTTTCATAGATAGAGATGGTCCTGTGGGGATTGGGCGTTGATTCCTTTTTATGTTATAAGGGAGGTTCCATAGTGGAATAGCCCTGGAGGGTGATTATAAGGGGTTATGTGTTTATAAAATCAGCTCACATTGGGTATGATGTCCTCATATGGTCTCCAATGGGTTTATTCGTAGATCCAGAAAAACCCAACAACCCTTTTATCTATGATTCATGGACCTAATTTCCAAAGGAAGGTACTCATTGGATGATTTCTCCAATGATGCGTAAGGACTCCATAAGTCGAGTGGATGGAACGTAGGGCTCATCACACCCTTTGGGGGGGAATTATTTCTTTTTTCTGGACTCTCTTACAGATTTAAGATATGTTCATGTGTCCATGAATCCTTAGTTCATTCCCAAGAATGTGTCCACATAATACTACTGAGTCAGAAGATCAATCATGGGTATACATGGTTTAGGAATTACTGAGACATCTCTAGCTTAATCCATGTAATCAGGCACTCTGGAGTTTAACACCATTAAGGGGGCATGAGTTGTTTCATTATATAGATAAAACCTATAATATGGGATTCCTTTGTCTCCTCATGAGGGGAATCAGAACCCACATAGTTCAGTATTGTTTAACTAGGCACATCACCTTTTAAGGTCTTTTTAAAAGGACCCATTCATGTACATTAACTTCATGAGGAAAAGTCATCTAGGGAAAAGGTGCCTAGTCACGGTTTGGTTTGGGACTTATTCCAAAGTAGCCTGGGATGCCCATGAGAGATAAAATTTCCTAGAGTGGGTCATGATTATGTTTAACATTTGAAAATAACCCCCTTTGAGCTTTGTTCTTAGATATGCATCCTAAATATCCTATTTGGGAGAGAAATCAAAGTTCTCATAGGTCAATACATTTGTGGATTATACCTAAGAGGAGGCCCTTGATTTTGGGTTTAGGCAGATTTCATGATCACTACAAACCTCTAATCCCACATGAGTTATTCTGGGTGTGATAAATAAGAAGAGGTAGTGGATCTAAAAGCCACATGTCCCACATAATCTACTAATATATGGAACTAGATCCCCAAGGTAAGGATAAAGGTGGATTTAAATGTGCCAATACCTCCTTTGTTTTAATACCTTGGATAGTCAGATTTACCTATCCAGGTATACCCTGGGAAGAGGTAGAGAGGAGCACTGATGAATCCTACTACAAGAAAATATAGGGTCTTACCTCCATGGGAGAGCCTTGAAATTGTTTTTGGGAAATATGAGGAATATTTATTCTTGTCAAAGGGAAAATAAAGAGTGATTTCCCTTTGATATCATTGAAAATAATCAAAGGTAAAGACCAGTGATTACCCTTGATCCCTATAATAGGGAGGTCACATTATTATCCAAAGGATGGACCTCAAGTTACTATGGTAATGTAAACTTATGGACATTCCAAGGGTCCGAACCATTATGGGGATTACCCACATGACTTTTCTTACCATGGGTATGTAAACTCAAAAGGGTACACTGATGTTCCTGATGGTTTTATCATACGCATCAGATGTCTTTGGAAGATGCTTTAGCCTAATGTTGTTGGACTGATTTGCGAAGGAGAGTATGGATGAGGTGACAGAAATGGAAGGAAATGATCGAACCCGGAGGGTGGACTAGCCAAAGGCACCCCATTATTCATACCATTTGTCTATACAGTATGGGGTATCCCTCTCATGGCGTGTTGCGATGTGAGTGGAGAGGATATCCATGTACCGAATTGGTAGGTGGACCCAGGATCCATTCGAAAAGCATTGTGTTATCCGATGATGGATTCCATCCTCCTAGCGGGACGCTATATGGGGCATGGTTTTATCTGCATAATGATGTACTATACGGGATTCAAGATTTAAGTAGGGGAATTGATACTATGGTTTTCGGTATGCTATTCCTGAATCGGGATATGGTTCATGGTTCGCCAATTAGGTTCATGGTCCACAAATTAATATTATATTTACTTTTTTTCTGGTATGAGAAAATCTATACCTATAAGAAATCATCAGAAAAGGCTGTCTTTTTAGTACATTCTTCTTATGTTCCTTCGAAGCTCTAAAATCCATTCTCATTAAGTCTGCCCCGTCTTTTTCCTCAACTCTTTCTCTGGATCCTCTCCTACTTTTCGTTGGCTCCCTCGATATACTTTTATAGAGCATTAGGGAAGATGGATCTATGGGTTTCATGACACCTTTTATGGAAGACTATAGAGAAATAACCTGTCCTATAAATGACTCGGTCAATAGAGGCATGCGGGGTTGTGGTTTTTGGTGGAAAAAATCAATGTCTCAATTCCATAGAAAACTTCATCTCATTCATGTGACACCATCACCATCTCCTCTCCCACGAACCATTTAGTTCTTGGGGATGGTATGTGAGGGATAATTTCTCTACCTCTATTCCATCAATGATGTCGTTCATGGAGGATATTTGTAGAGAGGGGTTTTCCACCTCTGTTCAAAAAAAAAACAGTTTGTGGGAGTTGACGTTGTCATTTCTATTCCAAAAACCACTTGGGTTGTGGATGCTTTGCGAGGCCATGAACTACTATGCAGAGTGGCAGTCTGTGAAGGAATTTCAATTCATAGTGCCTCTCCTTCCCATTTCTAAAAATGGGATTCTTCGATATTATTCTTAAAACCTTCATTTGAACACATATTTTTCCCTTTATAAAATTTTCATAAGTGTTTTATTTCCCTTTTCAATGTTTTAAAGACCCAACAAAGGACCCCATCAGAATGGGTTCCAATTGGGGAAAAGAGGAGGATATTATGATGTAGAAAGATGTCTTGAATTTAACCAGCTTATGGTATAAAGGTGGACCCATAGGGGAAACACAACTATATAGAGGGGGTCCTAAGTCATTTTTAATTTACTACTTTTCTAAGATAAGTATATGCACTATATTTTCTCTCAGTCACCTGCTTATGTGAACCATTATCCTCTGTGACTGCCTTCACATGCGAACTGAACTTTGAATCCCATGAAATTAATACCTCTCATGGTCTCCTTCAACCATGAACAAAATTTTATATCCATTAATGAGACTTAGAATATTAGAATGGTGATTTTGTATTTCCACATAGTGTGAGTCCATGAGTGGATTTCTTATTTTAATAATTTTTCGGTTTTCTGGCCAATGCCCTGCGAGCATGCAGCTCATGGATTTCTGTGAATTTCTGGTTCATAGTTGGAACCTTCCACATACCATTTCAGGGTTTTAGTAATAAGAGTTCTTCTTTATGAAGAACCTCATGGATTTCCGTGTAGTATCGATTTGCAGTTGGTGCCTTCTGCTTACCATTTCCAGGTTTCAATATGTGGAGTGCTTCTTTATGTAGAATTCTCATGCTCCTTTTTCATTTTTCAATACTTTTCCCATATGTTTTGTTGGACTGACCATTTGTATGGGTATTTTGATATAGGACAACAATGGATATCCCTCTATCCTCAATGTATGTGACCAGAATAAGGGACACTATGGTAAAAAAATGTTGAGTACAACCTATGATCTTTTATTTTTCCCCTATAGTGTATTTTGAAATATCTCCTACCACTAGAACACATGGGCTACCCATTATCTAATTGGATGTAACCTTATGGATTTTGTCTCCAAGATGATGCTTCTTTTCCATCGGTTGATTGGAGAATCCTTAATATTCACATTGAGTTATCTCAGAGGCATGATCAGGAGAATATCTCTATCACGGGGGAGATCATAGCTTATTACAACTAGGAAGACACATTTGTTCTGAATAGATATAAGTGGATGCTAAGAAATCAACACTACTTTAATTTATCTTAACAATCAATCAACCATGTTTATCCCTCTATTGTCAATATTTCATGAGGCAACCCCAAAGGGGGATGAATCTCTAAATGGGACCAACTATCTAGAGGGTTATTCTATGATGAATGGGCCTGGGCCTTCTGGGTTCACAAAAAATACCTATAGTTCCCTAATCATTTGAAAGCTGTCATTCTATATCAAGCACTATGGGTATCCTAGTTTTCCATCTATTCACTAGGAGAAATAATCCCCAAACTACTTAGCCACTAGTGTTCGAGCACCAATAACTTCCTCTTATCACATGGTAAAGTGGGAATATGTTTTTTAAAAATTTACCAGGTTAGGGGTCTTTCCATTCTGGTGTCATGTATGATGAATTCTTACATGAGACCAATACATGGGAGAATATCAAATAGGTACCTCATATAGTGAGGGATTTATTGGTTAAGGAAGAGGGATTCCTGGTTCGACCTCTCCATTCTTGTTCACTAATTTCATTCGTGGACTAGATCAGGATGTTCCTATAGGAGATTTTCATGGCCTAAAGTTCTCCATAGCTGAAAACATCCAACTCAATAATCATAACATATTCCATGCTTCTATTTTTCTACCCTTGATCTAGGTCAGTATACCACCTGGTGTTATGAGATCCAATCACACATTTATCCTGGGCTCAGGTTAGTTGGTTTCTACGCCATGTTCCTAAGTTGATGGATTTTCACTTACCAAGATGTATACACCAGTGATAGAGAGTTCACTTTAATTATGGAAGCTGCATTAGTGGATGGAAAATCCATAAGTCTGGATATCCCTACCATTGCTCGTATCTATTAATAATTAGGAAAGATACAAGAGGAAAGGCCTCCACATCACCTTAGTGGGCCTTTTCAATTCATTTATGGTTGGATGGAGGAGCACTTACCTTGTTATGAGTATCAACATATAGTAAGGGTTCCTCATTATGAATTTCATCATTTATTCTCAATATTTATGTCATTCTTCCTCATTTTTTGTGCATTGACAGTGCAGTTGAACTGCTGAGTGGTTTCTCTCAGTTCTCCATTGAACCTTATTCTATGCCCCATGGAGCAATAATATATGAAAAGTTGTGCTCCCTAGAAGAATAGTCTTACATCGTTAAACTTTGGGATGGAACCATGAACAAGCATGTAGACATAGTGACTATTTTCAAGCCCTACACCCCTTATATGTTCTCTAGGAAATTATGATTCCTACAATAGATTACATCCCTTCCTGCTAGTATTGAAGGTAAAATTTCATCCCATAATCCTTTTCCAATTATGGAAGATAAAGGTTAGGGAAGTTTCTAATATGGAGTTCCTTATTCCACCCATGATGGCTCCAACTTTTCTGTCATTGGAGTATGCCCAACTGTGGGTGGAATTATACCTTGATAGTGTATTGGCCATGCCAATTTGACGAGTTCAAAGGCCTTAACTATATCCAGTCCAGTTCCCACTATTACTATTGTGCCATCCTCCACTATTCCTGGTGTGAAAATATGTTCTAATTGGTGTCATGCATGATGGGAAAAGACCTCTTCTGCACAAGATATCCCTATGGAGAGAGACTCAGACCCTACATATTTGGCTAGCACGGTCTGTGACCTAACTGAAGCCGGCCCAAGAAGGATATTTCTCGATGTTCCTAAAGATGTATTTAGTCCTCCATGATTAGACATAGAGACTAAACCATCTATCGAGAGGGACCCCCCCCCCCCCCCACTTGGGTGACTCAAATCAGGGAAGATCCATCTACAGTGATGACACTTCTTGATTATATATCTGTTGTGGAAGAAGGGAAAGACCAATGTCCCTATGATATTATGAAACACCGAACCATGAGAAGAAACGAGAGGATTTAGATCTATAATCTTTCAAATGAGGCTTCTTTAAATGAATTTATTGATGTGAAGGATAAATTTTGATTACTATTTATCAAATTTGTTTTGGGTGACTTTGATTACCGACACTTGTACTTCCTCATATATCAAATTTTCATAGATCAAGAGGATCTAGATGATCATGAGTACATGTTGGCTTAGTTTAATTATTCCCATCACAAAACTAAGACTTTTAGAGATATTATTGTGGAATTTCACCACTTAGAGGTTGAGTAAGAAAAATATCATGACCAAGTGATTTCCCAGTCAATGGAATTGTGGGAATCAGATGCTCATGTGGACAATATAAAGGCGCAACTGATAGTATAAACATCCAATTATGAAGTTGTTAAATAGAAGGGGTGAGGCCTCAGGGCTATTATGAAACAAGTGTATCCATTAGTTGAAGCAGAAGCTGAAAATAGGACTAATTCAAAATATGATCTTTATAGACCCTGTCATACAATTATTGGTCTATTAGAAAGATCTAGTCAATCTTCGTTGTAATATTCTTGATTGTATTGTACCATTGTTTCCATTTATTCTGACATTGGGATGAAACTCCATACTATGGATGTACCCCCATTTTAATTTAATGGTATGAAAATGTTTTTCTCTTCACGGATTTGCTTTCACCTCTTCTTGTAATTCCAATCGTTTATAAATAACTACATTTTGAATGGAAGTTTTCAACCGAATTAACATTTGAATCATGATATGGAAAAATTAAATTAAAATAACTAAATAAAGATTTATTTTTTTCTTGATCAAAGGGACTTAGTGATATTAGTTTTACAATTTATAGGGTTACTTGAAAAATCCTACAAACATTGCATTTTTCTATTATAACCCTAATTTTTGACTAAGTCCATTATGGTGTGGGCTTAGTGGGTATAACTTGACCTTTTCTTTGTCCACCCTTTGTTGGTTTTTGACCTAAAAAGCTTTGTGTCTCTTGATTTTTGGTCACTCAATATATTTTTATAAAATATAAATAGTATATGTTTAACAAGCTGGCACTCGACTTTTATCCAGGGTTCCCTTTGTGGGTTTTCATCCTTGTGAGTGTTGTGTCTCTTTTTCATGGGCAGTTTAAAGTCTTAAAAACTACACTATCATTACTAATGTTTTATTTCGAGAAGCTTTGAACAAGACTAATTCTTTAGGTCAAAGATTTTAGAGCATGATTTATAGGGAAATGACCCCAATTTAGGATCATTAATAGAATATGTCCCAACAGCTTTCAGAAATTGATAAGGGATTTTGTTTTAACCTTGAATTTTTTGTTCTTATACATACAACATGATATGGTGCATGCAAAACATTGGGCATATGTAAGTAGGGAAATCCCATCTTAGGGACAAATATTCCTTTTTCTAGAATGCCATTTTTATGTGCCATTAATATAGTGCCTCCAGGGCATTATGTGCATAGTCAAACAAAGGTTTCCTTAGGAAATTGACCTCCCATTTCCAATGTCTAGAAAGATTTATGAAAATTTGGATTTTTTGGGGTTTGTAAGGCCACGGTAGATGGACTTTTAATGGAACAATGTCTAAAATTGATAAGTACATTTGTATTATTTTGGTTGAGAAACCAATCCCACATGAATTTGGCCTATGTAAAGGAGAAATAAGCATGGATCAATTTAACATCATACAATCGATACATTTGAGACTCATGATTCAAATTCACCTTTCCTTGACCAAGAAGAGTGGTAAAAGACTTGTCCCCTCTATAATAGTTCGGCTAGAAATTCTCCATCATCATCAAGCATGAGAGGGGGGAAAGTATGTAAAATATAATCTAGGGGGTTTATAAAACCAAGGAATGAGATGAGACATAAACATCATAGGGTGTATGACAGTAGGAAAATCCTATCATGAGGATGATTTTTCTTTGGTTGATGGGCTGTTTTTGTGGGAAAATAATAGAATGTTTTTGGGGCATTATGTGAATAGTCAAACAAAGGTGTTCATAGGACACTGTACTTTAATCTCCGATAGCCATGGAGGATTATGGAGATTCATATCTATCTAGAAAAATAGTATGGGTCATGAAAAGGGGGTGCCTAAACAAGAAAGAGGGTATTTCAAGCTGAAATCTCTTGGGAATAGGAAAATATGTTCTCTTCATATAGGTGGGGGGGGGTCCTTACGCAGGTCTGACCCTTACACAAGAAATGATTGGATGATTTCGTTGCATGACTGACCTCGACATATATGGAACAAGTGTCACTATTAATTTTTATAATGATTGTAATCAAGAAAAAAATATTTATTTTAAAGTTTGATCTTTGGTGGATTTGATTCACACATATGGGTGGGTCATTTTCATTTCATGTATGAGATTTTACAATAAGTTAGGACCCATGATGGACTTTCTTTTGCGGATTCATTTCATGCACAAGATCATTAAAGGAAGACATTCTTTTGTATATTAAGGCATAAAAATGGATATTCAGTATTATGTATCAAAAAGTTCTAATGTCATGTGATTAGTACTTTGATATAGCGGCCCCATGTAATTGGAGGATAATCGAGATAAGGAATTATGACATGCCCATGACGTGATTAAGAAAGAATGTGTAAGTCATTGTTTCAAGGGGTTTCTAATTGGGATAAATGATACAAGGCTTGGATGTTGTTGGTAATATAGAAGTAGGAAAATACTCTCCTAAGGAAGATTTATCCTTTGGTTAACATGCCATTTTTTGGGCTACTTATGCAGAGCTATCAGGTCATTGTGTGAATAATAAAACAAAGGTATCCATAGGACGTTGACCTTCTTGTTCTGATGGATAGGGATGATTATGAAGACCTGAAATCACTCCAAATGTGGAGTTTGGTGAATATAATATATGTTTCTAGATATTATAGAAACATGCAGGAAATGATTATCCATGGAGTTAGAAATTCCCCTAAATAGATCTGAGTCATATGTAGGGTGGGGAATTCCGACTCCTCTGGTAAAGCTGGATTCAGGTTCGAGGATCTGGGCATCTAGGAATTAGACTCCCTATATAGGTCTGATCTAGACATAGGGGGAGGGACATTTAGATATATTTGGGTTGCCTTTCAGTTTAATGTCATATGGTTAAGACTTTGGGAACTCTTTCACGAGGATAATAACCATAACATGCCTTTTAAGGTCATACCTCCAGGACCAATTATCATGGGTTAATATTCCATGAATATATGGGGAATCCCATGCTAAACTCCCTAAGATCATGTATTTCATTACTGGTGTCAGAAACTAGGGGAAACAAGGGTTTAAATTCACCCACACATAGTTACTTATAGAAAGTACTCCATATTAGTCTGACCCATACGTGGGGGAGGTCATTTTTTTCTTTCACGATGGCTAGGCCAGGATGATATTCATGAATCTCAACGTATCCTACAAGGGAAGAAATCAAGATAAATGTAGTTATAAGACATGGCATGGTAGGTGATTGATGTTAGAGGAAATTTTCACTTAGGTGTAAACATTATTGGGCCATGCAGTTTATTGTCATGCAGTGAGGATATTCGTGTCTCAACATGAACAAGATAGATGTTGTGGGTCCATCACTACAGGAAAACTGCCGTTTAGAATAGGTTTTTTCAAGGCGGTTTTAAAAACCGCCGCTAAACTTGTTTCGGGCCGCCATTTCATGTCGGTTTTTAAACCACCGCGAAATTCCATAATTTTATTTATTTTTTATTTATTTATTTTTTGATTTTGTTTAATTTTTTTGAGGATTAGCGGCGGTTTCGGAAAAACCGCCGCGAAATGAAAGGAAAAAATAAAAAACACAAGAAACCCCGAAATCACTAAGACGACCATAACTTTTGATCTGGGCATCCGTTGGAGTGCCACTACCTGTCAAATCGAAGCTCATGATAAGATATAGAGGCACATATAATCAAAACTGTGAGATGGTATAAGCTGCAGACGATATTTGAGTTATAAGAAAGTTGAAAAAAGTTCTCCAAATTCAAACGGTCATAACTTTCACTCCGGGTGTCCATTTGGGCTCTACCACATATCTAATCAAAGCCAGTGAAGAGAGATTTGCAAAAATTCAACATAAGAAAGCTTCTGTCATGCTTTTAGACCCCAAAAATCCCTCTAAAGGCCTCTGAAATCCCGTTTTCGTCACCGGTGTCCCGTCGAACTTGTCTTCAAACGGACTTAACTTTCGATCCGCATGTCAGTTCGGACTCTTCCAACTGCAAGATCGTAGCATGTTCCATGAGCTTCAGTTTGACTAGTCGCGGCGCCCACATGCACTCCTGGATCATATGTTATGATTTTTTTAGTGGGTATCGGGTTTGTAATGTTTTTCGATGCCTCATTTCTAGCACCTGTTCCCCGTCAGCTTTTTTTTAAATGGTCGTAACATCCGATCCGCCTATCCATTCGGACTCTTTCACCTATTAGGTCGAAGATCGTTTTAGGATGTTTGATTTGACAGGTCGCGGATTTAAAACGGACTCTCGGATCATAAGTTATCTCCATTAATGCGAGTCCAATGTTTTTGTCTCATTATGACCGTTTTGACGGGGTTTAACAGTTGCTCCATTTTTTACTATTTATTTGGGTTTCTATGACTTGTTATCTTTATCAATGGTTTTTTGTGGGTTATTATGATGATTATGTTGACTTATTAAAGGGTTTTCCAGAGTTGTCATGAGTTTCATGCGTTCTCATTCTTTCTAATGCCTTATTCTTCATATGCTTCTCCATCCGTTTTCAGGTGTTTTCATGATTTTTCATCCCTTATCACGTCTTTTCATACTTTTTCATGTGTTTCCTTTATTATTTATTATTTATTATTTATAATATACTTTAATTTATTTATTATCTATTATTTGTTACTGGTAATTTATTATTTATTATTTATTATTTATTATTTATATATATTTATTATTTATTATTTATATTTATTTATTATTTATTTTTATTTATTATTTATATTTATTTATTTATTATTTATTATTTATTATTTATTATTTATTATTTATTATTTATTATTTATTATTTATTATTACTAATAATAAAATATTATTATTATTAATAATATTTGTTACCGGTTATTTAATATTTAATATTTAATATTTATATTTATTTATTATTTATATTTTATTTATTTATTACTTATATTTATTTATTATTTATATTTATTTATTATTAATTATTATTTATTAATTACTAATTATTATTATTTATTATTTATTATTTATTATTTATTATTTATTATTATTTTTTCATTGTTATTATTTATTATTATTTATTTATTATTATTTATTTTTTTATTATTTATTTATTATTTATTAATTATTATTTATTATTTATTATTTATTATCTATTATTAATATTTATTATTATTTATTATTATTATTTATTATTTATTATTATTTATTATTTATTATTTATTATTTATTATTTATTATTATATAATATTTATTTTTTATTATTTATTATTTATTATTTATTCTTATTTATTATTTATTATTTATATGTTTTTTATTATTTATTATTTATATTTATTTATTATTTATATTTATTTATTATTTATTATTTATTATTTATTATTTATTATTTATTATTTATTATTATTATTTATTATTTATTATTATTTATTATTTATTATTTATATTTATTTATTATTTGTTATTTATATTTATTTATTATTTATATTTAATTATTATTTATATTTATTTATTATTTATATTTATTTATTAATTACATTTATTTATTATTTCTATTTCTTAATTATTAATTATTAATTATTAATTATTAATTATTAATTATTAACTATTAATTATTAATTATTAATTATTAATTATTTGTTATTAATTATTAATTAATAATTATTTATTATTTATTATTAATTATTAATTATTAGTTACTAATTATTAATTATTAATTATTAATTATTAATTATTAATTATTTATATTTATTTATTATTTATTATTTATTATTTATTATTTATTATTTATTATTTAATATTTATTATTATTTATTTATTATTCTTTATTCTTTATTATTATTTATTAGTTATTATTTATTATTTATTATGATTTATTATTTATTATTTATTATTATTTATTATTTATTATTTATTATTTATTATTTATTATTTATTATTTATTATTTATTATTTATTATTTATTATTTATTATTTATTATTTATTATTTATTATTTATTATTTATTATTATTTATTTATTATTATTTATTTATTATTAGTTATTGTTAATTATTTATTATTTATTGTTAATTATTTATTATTTATTATTTACTATTTATTGTGTATTATTTATTATTAATTATTTATTATTTATTAATTATTATTTATTACTTATTAGTTATTAGTTATTAGTTACTAGTTATTATTTATTATTTATTATTTATTAGTTATTAATTATTAGTTATTAGTTATTAGTTATTAGTTATTATTATTGAATTTATATCTATTATTTATGTATTATTTGTTTTTTTAATTAATATATGTAAGTATATTAAATTCTGTTTATTAACCACATGACGAGTTTGTTAGAGTGGTAAAGTCTTTGGAAAATAAGAAAGAGGTTAGGGGTTTAAATCTCACCAAACGCAGTATTTATTTATATTGCATGGGCATGTGCATGGGCATGTGCGTAAATAAATAAATAAACTAAAATAAATTAAAATTAAAAAAAATTAAAAAACCGCTGCTAAATCATTTAGAGGCAGTTTAAACCGCCGCGAAACATTCTGCGACTATTATAAAAACCATCACGAATAGTTTCCCGACGCATGATTTCGCGGCAGTTTTTCAAAAGTGCCGTCAATCTATTTAGCGGCGGTTTAAAGCGCCGCGAAACGTAAAACCAAACCTCCACTAAATACCTTTTTTTTCATAGTGCATGCAGTTTTAAGCCTTGTATAATGGAAATTGGTATCATAGTTTAACATTGTGTTGTGGGGAGTAAATTCTTGAGAAAGGTCATGAATAACTATGGGTTAATTGGGACATGATATTCTGTCATGCCCTGAATGTGAAGGGGGAAGAATGTGTAAACCATGATCCTAGGGAATCTCATATAAGGATGAATGATACATGACTTGGGAGCCATTGGGAGTATGGAGGTAGGAAAATTCTTTCTTGAGGATCAATTTTCTTGGGTTGAGAGGCCTTTTTGTAGGAAACTTATGCAGAGTCGTCAGGGCATTCTGCACATAGTCAAACAAATGTGTTTTCATGATACTGAAATTCTATTTTCGATTGTCGTGGATGTTTTTGGGGATCTAAAATTTCCTAACATATGGAGTTTGATGGATGAAAAGAAAAAGTCTAGGTACATGGGGAATATCCAAACCATGATTAGTTGTGAATCATGGGATCACCTACATGGACCTGAGTTATATGTGAAGCAAGCATGATCCATTGAAAAACACCTTCTATGAGAATCATGGTTTGGAATCTTCTTCCCAACTTTTCATTTTCATGCAGGAGATGTGGCCATTAATATTTCCTCATTTTCATGGCTGGAACCAGGTTTGTATATATATGATTCACTATGTATCTTTTTATAATAACATTAAAACCACACGTAGTTCTTGGGGTACCTTGCAGTTTAACATCATGTGGTGAGGACTCAGGCCATACAATTTTATGTCTTGTGGTAAGGTCTCAGGCCTATAGTGAATTGATATGTCTGTGACGAACCCTCTAATAAAACTCCTACATGTGATCCAAACTCATTAAGAAACAGGGGATGAAAAAGGATTATTCTTCCACACAAGGGGGTATAGGGGAGGATATGGGAATTGTTTTTTGAATATTTTCCCACAACTAGGCCCATTTTTGAAGCCCCAGGTGCTTCTTATGTACCTTATATGGATGGGAATCAATTCGAATGATTTTCTATAGATTTCCCTGTGAAAGTCAGACCTATATGTTGGGGAAGAGGATTTTGATCTGGTGGTATATGGGCCCGCAGATGTGGAATTCGGGTGTCACTATGTATCCTGTGATGACAGGAATCAAGCCACATGTTGTTCTTAAATAGATATTCTCTATGCTGGTCTGGCCCATACGAAGAGAGGGGGAATATCTTATTTTAGGTAGCATCTGGGCAATGATATAAGATCTACATGCCATTATATATCCTTCCAAGGAAGTAATCAACCCACAAGTAGATCTATAAGTATCTTCCTACATAGGATTGATCCATATGTAGGGGATGAATGATTTTTTATTTTTGTTGTGGCTGAACTAGGATAAAATATCTGGGTGTCACTACCTATCCTAAGAGGTAAGGAATCAAGCCATACATATTTATAGGGATCCCTGTATCAATCGATCCCATGCACAAGGAAGGGGAATTTTTTATTTCAGGTAGTGGCTGGGTCAGGATATAAGATCCAGACGTTACTACTTATCCTTCAAGGTAAGAAATCAGTCCACATATAGTTCTAGAAGAGAGTCCTACTCATGTAGATCAAGTCCATACACAAGGAGGGTGGAATTTTTTTGGTGGCAGTGGTGGATCAGCTAGGAAATAAGATTCGAGCATCACTTTGTATTCTACAGGGGCAAGATCAAGCCACACATAATTCTTGAAGAGACCCCCTACACAGGTCTGATTTCTATGTAGGGAGAAAATGAATATTTTTACATGGTGGGTGGATGGTCCAGGACATATGATCCAAGAATCACTACATATCCTACAGGGGAAGAAATCAAGCCACACTTAATTCTAAAGAAAGGGTTCCCATGTGGATTTGGAACTCTCATGGGAAACTTACATGGATATCGGGGACATCTTACCTTTCTATGGTGCAGATTTGATTCCTCTGTGGAAAATAATTGTTCGGAACAGAATGGACCCCTTATAGTTTAATTCTTTTTAGTTGGTATGATAGATGCCCTGCAGTTTGATGTATTATGCTTTGGAAATTATATCATGCTGTTTTATGTCATGAGATAAAGAAAAAGTTCACCTGACGTGAGTGGAATGGAATCTTGTATCCATGATATTTAATGTCGTGCGATTAGGATACTTCATCGTGCATTTTAATGTCATGAGATCAGGATTAAGGTTCTGAGTAGTTTAACATCATGTATCATAGACGTACATGGCACTATGCAGTTTAACGTCATGCGGATAAGATGAAGATATAAAAATTACACAAATTATTTATTTAAGAACCTCACATTGGTGGAAGCTATGGTGGGCTATACATCCATTGAAATTAAGGAATATGCTCCATTGGAGCATATCTTGTGTATGACATATGGTACTTCCTATTTTGGATCCAATTTTAGAGGTTTATTTCTGAGAATAATCAAATTTCTAAGGACTAACACCATTTCTCCTTCGAGGAAATACTGGAGACAAACCTTTTGGTTGAAGACCCATATAATCTAGTTTTGGTAGACTTACAAATGGTGAAGATTGTGAAATATTTTCTCATTTATTTACTCCAATTCATCGATTTTTTTCTAGGATTTTTCATCTATGGACATCCAATCACAGACAGTGATGCAGAGTGATGGTAGTTAAACTTCAATTAGTATAACCACTTCTATACTGTATATAAATTAGTATGGGGTTGCTTGAGTGGCAGTGTGGGTGGTAGTAAAATAATACCAAAGAGAATGTAGAAGATTATCCAACCATGTTTTCTTGTCATTGTCTACCACCTTCTAGAGTATATTAGATAGGGTCTTGTTGGAGGCCTCTATCTACTCATTTTCTACTGCATAGTAGTGGGATGGACAGCTGGCCATGATGCCATACTCTTTATATAGCTTGTCCAATTCAATAGGAAAAAAATTGGTTACATTTTCTGTCATTATTGTATGAGGGACACTATATCTGGTGGTGATGTAGGATTTCAAAAAGATAACGATGCTTCTTTCCTTGACCACTTTAAGGGGAACAAACTCTTCCCATTTGTAAAATAAGCTTATTACAATGAGAATATACTTGAATTGTCTATCTGTGGTGGGAGGATATGGTCCCATGACATCCATTACCCATATGGAGAATGGGCAGGAGTACTTGGTTGAGTGAAGGTTGAGTGAAGAAACTCTGGGAGATGATGGATGAAATCATCATGAACATAGAAAGAGTGGCACTTCATGGTGAAATAAGCACAATCCTGCATCACAGTGGTCTAATAGTAACCAAGCCTTCAAATTTTCTGAGAGAATATGGATGCTTATTTATGAACTCCACAAGCTCCAACATGCACTTATCTCATAAATGTGGAAGTATCTTTTCCATCAATTCACCTGAGAAGGACTCCATCAAGTCCCTTATTATAGAGGACCCTTTTCTGGTTTGGTCCATTATATAGTTATTAGTTATTAGTTATTAGTTATTAGTTATTAGTTATTATTATTGAATTTATATCTATTATTTATGTATTATTTGTTTTTTTAATTAATATATGTAAGTATATTAAATTCTGTTTATTAACCACATGACGAGTTTGTTAGAGTGGTAAAGTCTTTGGAAAATAAGAAAGAGGTTAGGGGTTTAAATCTCACCAAACGCAGTATTTATTTATATTGCATGGGCATGTGCATGGGCATGTGCGTAAATAAATAAATAAACTAAAATAAATTAAAATTAAAAAAAATTAAAAAACCGCTGCTAAATCATTTAGAGGCAGTTTAAACCGCCGCGAAACATTCTGCGACTATTATAAAAACCATCACGAATAGTTTCCCGACGCATGATTTCGCGGCAGTTTTTCAAAAGTGCCGTCAATCTATTTAGCGGCGGTTTAAAGCGCCGCGAAACGTAAAACCAAACCTCCACTAAATACCTTTTTTTTCATAGTGCATGCAGTTTTAAGCCTTGTATAATGGAAATTGGTATCATAGTTTAACATTGTGTTGTGGGGAGTAAATTCTTGAGAAAGGTCATGAATAACTATGGGTTAATTGGGACATGATATTCTGTCATGCCCTGAATGTGAAGGGGGAAGAATGTGTAAACCATGATCCTAGGGAATCTCATATAAGGATGAATGATACATGACTTGGGAGCCATTGGGAGTATGGAGGTAGGAAAATTCTTTCTTGAGGATCAATTTTCTTGGGTTGAGAGGCCTTTTTGTAGGAAACTTATGCAGAGTCGTCAGGGCATTCTGCACATAGTCAAACAAATGTGTTTTCATGATACTGAAATTCTATTTTCGATTGTCGTGGATGTTTTTGGGGATCTAAAATTTCCTAACATATGGAGTTTGATGGATGAAAAGAAAAAGTCTAGGTACATGGGGAATATCCAAACCATGATTAGTTGTGAATCATGGGATCACCTACATGGACCTGAGTTATATGTGAAGCAAGCATGATCCATTGAAAAACACCTTCTATGAGAATCATGGTTTGGAATCTTCTTCCCAACTTTTCATTTTCATGCAGGAGATGTGGCCATTAATATTTCCTCATTTTCATGGCTGGAACCAGGTTTGTATATATATGATTCACTATGTATCTTTTTATAATAACATTAAAACCACACGTAGTTCTTGGGGTACCTTGCAGTTTAACATCATGTGGTGAGGACTCAGGCCATACAATTTTATGTCTTGTGGTAAGGTCTCAGGCCTATAGTGAATTGATATGTCTGTGACGAACCCTCTAATAAAACTCCTACATGTGATCCAAACTCATTAAGAAACAGGGGATGAAAAAGGATTATTCTTCCACACAAGGGGGTATAGGGGAGGATATGGGAATTGTTTTTTGAATATTTTCCCACAACTAGGCCCATTTTTGAAGCCCCAGGTGCTTCTTATGTACCTTATATGGATGGGAATCAATTCGAATGATTTTCTATAGATTTCCCTGTGAAAGTCAGACCTATATGTTGGGGAAGAGGATTTTGATCTGGTGGTATATGGGCCCGCAGATGTGGAATTCGGGTGTCACTATGTATCCTGTGATGACAGGAATCAAGCCACATGTTGTTCTTAAATAGATATTCTCTATGCTGGTCTGGCCCATACGAAGAGAGGGGGAATATCTTATTTTAGGTAGCATCTGGGCAATGATATAAGATCTACATGCCATTATATATCCTTCCAAGGAAGTAATCAACCCACAAGTAGATCTATAAGTATCTTCCTACATAGGATTGATCCATATGTAGGGGATGAATGATTTTTTATTTTTGTTGTGGCTGAACTAGGATAAAATATCTGGGTGTCACTACCTATCCTAAGAGGTAAGGAATCAAGCCATACATATTTATAGGGATCCCTGTATCAATCGATCCCATGCACAAGGAAGGGGAATTTTTTATTTCAGGTAGTGGCTGGGTCAGGATATAAGATCCAGACGTTACTACTTATCCTTCAAGGTAAGAAATCAGTCCACATATAGTTCTAGAAGAGAGTCCTACTCATGTAGATCAAGTCCATACACAAGGAGGGTGGAATTTTTTTGGTGGCAGTGGTGGATCAGCTAGGAAATAAGATTCGAGCATCACTTTGTATTCTACAGGGGCAAGATCAAGCCACACATAATTCTTGAAGAGACCCCCTACACAGGTCTGATTTCTATGTAGGGAGAAAATGAATATTTTTACATGGTGGGTGGATGGTCCAGGACATATGATCCAAGAATCACTACATATCCTACAGGGGAAGAAATCAAGCCACACTTAATTCTAAAGAAAGGGTTCCCATGTGGATTTGGAACTCTCATGGGAAACTTACATGGATATCGGGGACATCTTACCTTTCTATGGTGCAGATTTGATTCCTCTGTGGAAAATAATTGTTCGGAACAGAATGGACCCCTTATAGTTTAATTCTTTTTAGTTGGTATGATAGATGCCCTGCAGTTTGATGTATTATGCTTTGGAAATTATATCATGCTGTTTTATGTCATGAGATAAAGAAAAAGTTCACCTGACGTGAGTGGAATGGAATCTTGTATCCATGATATTTAATGTCGTGCGATTAGGATACTTCATCGTGCATTTTAATGTCATGAGATCAGGATTAAGGTTCTGAGTAGTTTAACATCATGTATCATAGACGTACATGGCACTATGCAATTTAACGTCATGCGGATAAGATGAAGATATAAAAATTACACAAATTATTTATTTAAGAACCTCACATTGGTGGAAGCTATGGTGGGCTATACATCCATTGAAATTAAGGAATATGCTCCATTGGAGCATATCTTGTGTATGACATATGGTACTTCCTATTTTGGATCCAATTTTAGAGGTTTATTTCTGAGAATAATCAAATTTCTAAGGACTAACACCATTTCTCCTTCGAGGAAATACTGGAGACAAACCTTTTGGTTGAAGACCCATATAATCTAGTTTTGGTAGACTTACAAATGGTGAAGATTGTGAAATATTTTCTCATTTATTTACTCCAATTCATCGATTTTTTTCTAGGATTTTTCATCTATGGACATCCAATCACAGACAGTGATGCAGAGTGATGGTAGTTAAACTTCAATTAGTATAACCACTTCTATACTGTATATAAATTAGTATGGGGTTGCTTGAGTGGCAGTGTGGGTGGTAGTAAAATAATACCAAAGAGAATGTAGAAGATTATCCAACCATGTTTTCTTGTCATTGTCTACCACCTTCTAGAGTATATTAGATAGGGTCTTGTTGGAGGCCTCTATCTACTCATTTTCTACTGCATAGTAGTGGGATGGACAGCTGGCCATGATGCCATACTCTTTATATAGCTTGTCCAATTCAATAGGAAAAAAATTGGTTACATTTTCTGTCATTATTGTATGAGGGACACTATATCTGGTGGTGATGTAGGATTTCAAAAAGATAACGATGCTTCTTTCCTTGACCACTTTAAGGGGAACAAACTCTTCCCATTTGTAAAATAAGCTTATTACAATGAGAATATACTTGAATTGTCTATCTGTGGTGGGAGGATATGGTCCCATGACATCCATTACCCATATGGAGAATGGGCAGGAGTACTTGGTTGAGTGAAGGTTGAGTGAAGAAACTCTGGGAGATGATGGATGAAATCATCATGAACATAGAAAGAGTGGCACTTCATGGTGAAATAAGCACAATCCTGCATCACAGTGGTCTAATAGTAACCAAGCCTTCAAATTTTCTGAGAGAATATGGATGCTTATTTATGAACTCCACAAGCTCCAACATGCACTTATCTCATAAATGTGGAAGTATCTTTTCCATCAATTCACCTGAGAAGGACTCCATCAAGTCCCTTATTATAGAGGACCCTTTTCTGGTTTGGTCCATTATATAGGAGGAATTTGGTTTCCCATCTATAGATCTATTCCCTTCCATCTCTATCTGGTGGGATTTATCCTTTTTGAACGTAATATGAAATGGGAGTCATCCAGCTGGTGGTAGGACAATGTAGCTCAGATATGGGATTGATCACATTGATTTCTTCTATCTTGGCCTAGAAATATGGTAAAACCATTCAAGGGTCAGAATACTTATAATTGTTTCTTTCTGATCCATGTCATCTAGAGCTGTTATTTTATAATGCGTAGTCTTGTGCATTTTGTGACTGGGGAATATAATTTAATGTGAAATATGATGGGAAATCTACCATAATTTCTTGAACATGGTTCATTAAAGGGATTAACTCCTCTTTCTCAATAGCATAGTCACCATTGAATTTCTTGATGATCAGCTCCAAATCTCCTTTTATCTTTAGGTGTTTGAATTTTACTTGATGTTCCAGTTCTAGTCCTACAATAAGGGATGGGTATTTTGCTTAATTTTTTGTGGAACCCTTTGAATGTTGGAAGGAATAGGGTAGGATTATCATTTAGGGGTATATGAATATGATTCCCATCCCCAATTTTTTGAGTATGGGGTATTCCTTCCTTTTTTCTATTGGTCTTTTGGATGCACCATCAATGTGAATCTCCCATGTTTGGGAGTCCTCTAGAATAAAGAACACCTCATCATCAGGTAGTTAAACATCAAATGAAGCCTCTTCTATTAAGGGATACTCTTCCAAGAAATATACTAATTCCAATAATTTTATGGATTTCTATGGTATGAACTATATGTCAGACTATTGTAGGATGATCACCCACCGTGGAAAGCATTTAGTCAACATTGGATGGCTAAGAATATACTTGAGCAGGTTGCTACATGATACCAAATGGACATAGTGGTTCTGTATGTAATTATTCTCTTTTTGTACCACAAAGATTAGGGCCATGGAACCCTTCTCGATATTTGAATTCTAGTCTCAATATCGATCAGGGTTCAACTGAGATAGTAAAGACTATTTTCACTACCAACAACATTCTTCTATGCCAGGAAGGAATATAGTGATTTTTCTAAGGCATTCACATATATAAAGAGCGGTCTTACTATTATTGGAAAAATTCAACTATCATACATAATATATATATCTTTATATTGTCGAATGCTTCTTGAAAATCATCAGTATATTGATATTCTACCCTTTTTTCATCAACATAGTGCAGGGAAACCTTTTTACTATGAGGTTGTCTATGAAGTGTAGAATGTAGGCCGAGTGTCCTTAGAGTCCTCCCAACTGACTGAGGTTTTGAGGAGGTGACATTCGAAGGATATCCTTTGTCTTCTAAGGGTATACTTTGAAACAATTATGGCATATGACGAAGCTGAGGAATTTACAGGAGGTGATGCCGAAGGAACATTTCAGGGGGTTATGTTTCAGACTATACTATCATAGTTTGTTGAAGTCTTTTTGAAGATATGAAAGGTTTCTTGAGAACTATCATGATTTAACCAAAAAATCAACCACATAAATTTCAATTAACTTTCATAGGAAGGGTTTGAAAATGCAATTCACGGTGTGTTGATATGCGGTGCCGACATTTTTCAAACCAAATGGAATTAAATTGTAGAGAAATACTCCCTAGGGGCCTTGAAGGTAGTGGATTCGTCATATTCTTGGTCCATTCTGATCTGGTTATATCTTGAATATCCTTCCATAAAAGAGAGATCCTTGTATCCAGTAATCAAATCAATCAATAATTCTGTGATCATGATTGTGAAATCATCTTTTGGGAAGTGCTGATTGAGATCCCAGAAATCAATGCAGACTTCGAATTTTCCATTTTTCTTATTGACATGAACTATTTTTTCCAACTATATGAGATATTAGACCTCTTGAATGATGTTATATCTAATGAGCTTTTCTACTTCAACCTTTATTTTGGTAGCATGTGTTGGGTGAGTCTGTCTGGTGGCTTACTTGTAAGAACAACGGTTTTTGGTAGGCCCATGTGCTGGGTGGCCACCTCAAGATCGATGCCTGAAATTTTCATATTGTTCTAGGTGAAAAAATATCGATTATTCCTTTGTAAGGAAGTATATATCTCTTTCTCTTTGAAATAAATGTCCACACTAATCAGAGTGGGTTTTGGGTCTTCTTCAGTACCCAGGTTTATTTCCCTGAGTTCATCAATGGTGGTAGGGACACCCTCCTAAAATGAGGATGGGGGAATCACTAAGATCTTATTCTTCTTCATCCTCCACATACTCTTCATCATCATCTTCTTTTTAAGGGGATATAATTCTTATGATGAGCTATTTAGAACTGGTAGATGATTCACAAATATGGTCTTTGGAGGCTAAAACATTTTCTTCTATCCCGACTGCCTATGAAGAATTTTTTGGAGAGGGTGTAGTGAATGGTGTAAAAGTTTCCTCCTCTTATTTTGGTGATGAGACACCCTATTTTTCTTTTTTGGGTGAGGAATAAACCATCTGGAGCCCTAAATATGGGTTAAGGGCATTTTTATTTGAGCACTTTCCATCATCCTGGGGGGCTGTGCACTTTTCAACATTGTTGGTATCAACACCCATGACTGAGATCATGAAGATAGATGAATATGTGTCTATATTTGGACCCATTCACTCCACCTGATTTATGGTAAGTACATATTGTTCACCGAGCTTCCTGAGAGGGTCGGTGGGTACCACCTCTTGTCAATTTGGATCGGTAACCCAACAATCCCATATTTTGAAGGTTGTTTCCCTTTTGGATCATAGAATCTATCACCAATGTAGTGTGACTCACAAGATTCAAATGGGGCCTTATCGGTATGCAATGTCCCATTCTATCCATTATTGATATAGTTGATGTCGTGATGGTATGATGAGTGAATTTCTACATACTGATGTAGCAATGTCTTTCCTAGTAGGACATTAATGGCCATGTTTTTTTTGAACCACTTGAAATTCTAAGTTAGAAACGAGGTTTTGAAGACGTGTTTTAATATTGATTTGGCCTAATATCTTCTAATCACTTTTATTATAACCCAACAAGGTCATGGTGCAGGCTGTTATGTTGTCATCATTGCAACCCAGCTGAAGAAGTGCCTGTGGTGGAAAGAGATTAACTCCAGATCCATTTTCAATTAAGAACTTTTGAATATCGACAAAGTTTATCTTAAGAGAAACATATAGGGGTTTGATGTTACCTTCTATAATGGTGTATTCATCTTGATCTGTAAATGATATGACATCATGGAATTATATAGGACCGGTCTCTGTCTGATAGACTTCATTAGTGACTACTTCAGCTTCAAACTCCTGGGGGATCAGCAGTGCTTTGATGAGTGCTTCCCTAAGGCCTGTTGATAGATTCAGTGCATCAAGGATTTATATCTTGGCTAGAATCATGGTTGACTATTTTGGGATTTTATATTTCTACTCTGAATTCTGGTGCTTCCTAGCTGAAGGATTCTCTTTTATAGGTTCTTTAGAGTCTTGAGAAATAGATATAGACATACCGACATCAGAATCAGGAGCTGATGGTGCTTCTACACTTTGTGAATTCATCCAGACAGGTCTTCCTGTATTCTATAGGTGAGTAGACATCCATTATTTTTCCAATGGATAATCCATGAGGATTGGTCCA
This sequence comes from Viscum album, assembly GCA_963277665.1. Lineage (NCBI taxonomy): Eukaryota > Viridiplantae > Streptophyta > Magnoliopsida > Santalales > Viscaceae > Viscum > Viscum album. The sequence goes on from OY728143.1 coordinate 1,634,265,843, forward strand.
AAGTTTCTTTTTATAGGGGCAGAGAAACTTTCTTGTTCCTTATGGTTCCACTGAAGGGATCTTCTATGTGTTTTTTTCAAAATTTACTATTTGAGTGGAAGTGTGGCCAAGAATTTGGTTTTCACCATGATTGTGCCTACCCGAGTATCCTTGGATTCTACGACCTCTTCCTATAGCTCACTGATTGGATGTATGGAACTCGGGTTCATATCCATACACTTCATCAGATAATGGATCCACTAATTGAATGACATTAATAGAGATGAAGATCAGTTCCTCATAGGATGACGACTCTACCTAGTTCACTTCTTCTACTGGTTCTGTTTGGCAGAGCATTTCCCATTATTCCATTTGGTGAGTGGTTCTCATTTTTCTGTTTAGTGGTACAGTTCCCATACCTTCAAGTCTATTTTCATGAAATCTGAGTGTGTCAGATACAACTTTGTCCTTGGTTGGGGTTTATCTTCCTGCACTCGATCTTCTCAACCCTTAGAGGATCGTGGGGCTGAAGATGTTGGTTGTGCCACATCAATAGCTATTTTGGGAATAATCAATTGCTTCAACTATTTTTGGAGGATAAAATGGGATCTATTGAATATTTTTCATGTCATCCAACTATTGAACTTATTCACATTTTTTTCTGATGAATTTTTCTATTCCCTATCTTTGTAAGGGATGGTGGTGGAAACATATGCCACTTGTGATGGAGGTTTTCCCAGTTTGACTTTTCTAGAATATATCATCCTTTTTAGATGGTCTTTGAAGAGAAAAATACTCATGGATGGTGTGTCCCAATATCTGGTGGTAAGGAAAATAATTTGTCCGGTCATCGAGACCTTCTTCATTATCCCTCTTCAGCTCTAGTAGCCAAAGAAAGTTTCAATTCATGGTTTCTACAAAATAACCATAGACTTGATCATCTAGGAATGAATAAACTTTTTTTCTTCACTCATAGAATTGATTTCTTATGGTACCCCTTCATTCGTCTTGTCAAGTTGGGGGAGGCCGTTGACGTCTTGGGGGCCTGCACGGTTTTTTACTGGCCTTGGGGATAGAGCTGTTGTAGGGGGTTGCTTAAACATAATATAATCTGCTTCATATATTCCCACACATTTACTTGAAGGTGATGGGTCTTCTTGGGACTTGAGATTAGTCTGTTTCAAGTAATCCTCTATTCTTTCAGCAATGGGAGAGAAATCTTGAAACCCAATTGTATACTTCACCAAGATGAATGGACTCCACAACTCATCATAGAGTTTATAGATGCACATAATAAGAATATCATATTGGGGGAGAAGTTAGTTCTGGGAGTAACTTGGACCTTTTTATATGGCGGTGAATTTTGAAACTCTTTCATTCTCAAACTATTTTTAATTCATGAGGTTTCTAACTATTTTTTTCAGAAATGTTGAACTGAACTGAAAGAGGAACTTATGCCAGTTGTCCTCCAGAACCATTATCAAATTAGCTAGAATGTGGTACACCACATGAAGGCTGAACCTAACAAGGTTCTAACGAAGAAATTGAGTTTCAACACTTCTTTCTGCTTTGGGGTTCCCATTATGGGATCATATTAAGACACATATTGCATCAGATTCTATTTTAGGTCACCTAATACATTGAACAATGGGAATATGAAGTTCCAAAAATTTTATGGTGGCAGGACATTACTCACCCATTCAAGGTAGGTCTTCCATTCTGATCGTATAGGAGCACGTCATCCTTCCATGGATTCTAATAAAGTATTCAATGATTTTATGGTATTCATGATCCCTTGATGCATTCCTTATTAAACCTGGGAATGAGTGGGCATAGTATGGGGTGGGATTGGATGCACCGAAACTAATGGAATTTGAGGTAGATACCTATTGGGAGGCATATTTTTTGGATTTTATGAGATCTTCTCTGGATGCTTTCCCAATGGGGTGAAATCTTGATATCCTTCTGGGTTTGGGTTCAGGTATATTAACGGTCCGGTCCCAGTGCTAGATTGGATGAACATCCAGGCCTTGATTTTTTTTCCAGGATGAGTCCTTGTGGTAGTGGTACCTCTGTTGGAAGTGTATGATAATTATTTACCTAAGGAATACATCTTTGTAGGACTTCTCACTTGTAGTAGCTCATGGTTGATTCACCATATCTCTTTTATTTCCTCCTATTTTTGAGAAAATCTCTCCTCAAGCATTAAGGACACATTCTCATTAGTAGGAGGAGGTGGGTGGTATGAAACCTTGTGCTTATTCTTCTCCTTGTTTGGAATTTGTAAACGAGGAAATGTTGTATTAGCTAAGGGAGCACCCAAATTTAGTGAAGATCTTTGGTTTCGGGTATGCACACATTCATTCTTGGTGTGGACTGCTTCTATGAGGGAACCATATTCTCTTGCATCATCCTATTTTTTTTTTATTATCTTTAGTGAGGTCTATGGGGTTGAAATCCAAGACATTCACCAATTCATACTATATTGGGGAAGGCATACCAGGTGTTGAATGGTAGTAGATCTTCTTACATCCTTTTTTCAATCTTCCCCTTCTATTCTTGGGTCCTCTATAATTTTCTTGATGAAGGTTAATTTGAAGAGAATCGTGACTTGACCTGTTTATGAATTGTCTTTTGAAGGGATTTGAATCACATGGTAGGATAGAATGGGTAACCCCTCTATTCATTGTTCTACCTAGGTTGGAAAAGGCTAACATCCGATAGATGGTAAATTGAGGTAAAAATGCCCCCATCCCTACAGGATGGGGTTGATTCCATTAATTTTATATTGTACATAGGCCCAGATTTTCTGGTCTTATAGGGGATTTTTTTTAAAAAATTCCCCCAGCCCTATGGGCTGGGGTTGATTCCACATTGTGGTAGTTGTTACCATTATCACTGCATTCTTAATCTCATGCATTCATATTCAGACATGAATCAGAAATTGTTGGGTCTTCACATGAATTGATTTATTATGAGGATAATATTATTTCTCATTGACTAGATTCTCTTAAGGGATAATCCTATTGAATGTTCTTGGTGCCCTGGTTTAGGATCTTCTTGATGGAATTATCTCATCAATCCTGACACTTTAGAGACTTACACAAGGCCAGTTCTTGTCAAGAGGTCCTCCCTTCCTGGATTGGTGTTTCATTTGATTTCTATATAGGGATAATGAAATTGTAGGATTTTGTCTCTAGTGGGATTTACTGGATGGGGTTTCAGGAAAATTGAAAATCTATATTCTCTCCCCAACCAATAATATGAACACCAAACAGTGCATTCATGATAAGGTCGCACAACCTGTATAGCGCATGGAGATAGGACTATTAAAGGTATTTCTTCTACCTCTCTAATTTCAACCACTGTGTAGACAAAAGATACTCTAGGTCGATCTAACAATGAAACTTCCCCAATATATTAACATAGTCTTCATACCCATCATAGGGAAAAAAATTTCTTTCAACTAGTAGAGAGTTTTCCATATATTGAGGAAACTTTTATGCATGCATTATTTTAACAACTCTCTTGGTATGATGAATTGAGAAGTGTACATAGGCCAATACAACACTGGTATGTCATCCCTAGCTAGTTTTCTTCCCACAAAAAACATATCGCATTGTAGTTCTTCTAGGGACTCCTCTGGTTGATCTTCCCATTATGACCACTTCTTATCAATTTCATTCCATTCAGTAGGGCTAGTAGGAGCTTCATTGATGTGTGAGTAGCAAAGGCATGGTTCAGAGAATGAGCATAGCCTCATACCTTCCTCTAGTTGATAAAGGATTTTACTCATCATATATGTAGTGTCTAACATTCTGACTCCATCTTTCCGAGCAACTAAACATATGAGGGATTCCTCGTATTTGGTTCGGTGAGGGGATGGAATTCTTTCCTGTGTGGATTTTGACTATAAGGAGGACGTTCATAGTCGGTGTTACAATCGATAGGGATACCATTGAAACTTACTATTTGACCACAGGGAGTTTCCCTACTGCATATCCCCAGAGAGGACCTTTAGGGTGGACCACAAAAAGGGGAGGTTCTTCTAGATTATTGATGTCATTGAAGGGAGGACCATCACATCAACTACCATTATGGTGAGGAATACCATCATGGATTGATATCTAGCCATAAGGAGAACATGTACAACATACATTATGGGGAAAACCTTCAGGATGTACTGAAATTATGGTAGGGCCTTCTTGTCGTTTGATGTCACTACGTGGAGGGCCTTCATGGTGAATCCCATCATGGAGAGGACTGCCATCATAGCTTGAAGTCTGACTATAGGGAGAATAATATTTGTAGCATATTCCTAGGAAAGGACCATCTAGGTGGATGATAGAAAAGGGAGGAACTTCTTGCTATTCGATATTCTAGTTCTGGGGAGATACCCTGACACACAACATGAGATAGGCTCTCATGATAGATCATTTATCTAACATAGTGTAATCCCCTGGGGGTTCTCTAGAGAGGAACTTCAGAGCTGCTGGTAGAAAAATTGCGAGGAGGACCTTTGCAACTGCTACATCCACTTCCATAATTTGGTAATGGATCAACATGATCTTAAGACTCTATTGAAATGTTTATTATGGTCTCAAGAACTCCGTCTTCATATCCTCTTCTTATATTTCTTATGGATATTGAACCTCCTTGATCAGTGTGTTTGAAACACAACATTGAAGACTCTAGATAAGGGATGGAGTCCTATTCTTCGTTGGGGACCCAACTACCTATGTAGTCGCTGATGCACAAGTGTGAGCGTGTTTTTGGGATTCCATTAGATTAAATATATATATTTTAATCAACTATAATATATATGAAAATTTAAAACAAAAAAACCTCGTCAAAGCAGCATCTCATGATAACATGTAAAATTTATGATCTTTCATGGCCATCTACCTTTTGAATGTGAAAGGGGATAGAGGTGGGGTAACCCGCCACCATGGTAAAGGATTTATTTTAGGTTCACCATTTTTGTTTCATACTGAGTTCATGGTATGGTGGCGAACACAATGGTCTGATAGATAACAACTAACGGTCTTCTATTATAGAGAACTTCACGTCGGTTTCACCATTCTTGTTTCAACCCGATTCGCATCATACCCCTTTCGTGGACTAAGATAGTTCCATGGGAACTGGGTGGTGTGTCCTTTTTATGTTTCAAAGGAGGTACCATAGTTGAATGTTTTTGGGGGGTGATTGCATGGGGTTAAGTGTTTGTGAAATTAGACCATGTTGGGTACACTATCCTGGGATGTTCATCAACGAGTTTATTTGCAAATCCAGAAACACCCTAACAACCCTTTATCCATGATTCATTGACCTACATTCCAATGACAATCACTCATTGAATGATTTTTTAATGATAGTTAAGGACTCCATTAGTTGATAGGATGAGAGGTCAGGCTCATCACCCAATTTTAGAGGAATTATTTTCTATTTTGGGGCTCTATTATAGATTTACGCTATGTTTATATGGTCATGAATCATTGGTTCATTCCCAAGCGTGTGTCCTATTATTACTCCAATGTCACATGTTTAATCATCGATATACATGGGTTATGAATTACTAAGACAACACTAGATTAATCCATGTGATGAGGCACTCTGGAGTTTATCTACATCCAGGTGGGATAAGATTTGTTTCAATATTGTGATCAAACCAATAATATGGGATTCTTACATATCCTCGTGAGGGGAATCAGAACCCACATAGTTCGGTACCATTTAACTAGGCACATCACCTTTTAAGGTCGTGTGACAAGGACCCATCCATGCAATTTAACATAATTCATCAAGGATATTTTGGTGAAAGGTTCATTGTTAAGGTTTGGTGCAAAACATACACTAAAGAGGCTTGATATGTCCGGGAGAGATATAGTCTCCTGGTAAGATATGACCATACTAGGGATATGACCTAGATAAAATTAGGTTGAAATGGGTGTCAGTCTTTGACCTTAGGAAGGCTTTCTGCACATCCCATTTTTTTGGGAATCAAAGCCCTCATAGTGTACTTGGTGTTGGGAATTACTGCCTCAAGGAATCCCATAAATGGGGAATGATGTGGGGCTTCAATCATTAGAGAATTCAATTTTTGAGCCATAGTTGAGACTTACACCATAAATGAGGCCTTGATGAATTCGAGGGGGTAATTATTGGTGTTAACCGTTGAAAAGGATCCCCTTTGAGATCAAGCATAGAAAATAATCCTACATATCCTATTTGGGACAGGAATCAGAGTTCTCATAGTTCAATAAATTTGGGATTACACCTAGGAGGAGGCCCTTTCTTTTGGGTTATGTGGATTTCATGATTGCCATCAACCTTCAAGACCATGTGGATCATGCTTGGAGTGAGAAATAATAGGAGGCAGTGGATCTAATGATCCGAAATCCCATATCAATTGATGATAGATGGTAAGAGATCCCAAAGGGAGAGAGGGGGGGGATTTGAACATGCGAATACACCCCCTTCATTTTTATACCTGAGATAGTTAGATTAACCTATACTTGTACGCCATAGGTGGAGACTAATACGATCACTGGTGCAACCTCTTGCAAGAAAATCTAGGGTATTACCTCAGTGGGAGAGCCTAGAAATTGGTTCTAGTAAAGGTAAGGAATATTATTTCTTGTCAAAGGAAAAATCAAGTGTGATTTACCTTTGATACCACTAACCATAATCGAAGGGAAAGACTAGGGATTAACCTTGATCACTAGAATGGAATGGTTCACGTTAGTATCCAAAGGTTGGACCCCGGTTTACCATGGTAATGTAAAATTATGGATATTACGGGGGTCCACACCATTGCAAGGATTACCCATGTGACTCGACTTACCAGGGGATTATAAACTCAAAAGGGTGAACTAATGCATCTAATGGTTTTATTATATGGGTTTGGTGGCTTTATAAGATTCTTTGGCCGAATGTAGTCGAAATGGTTTACAAGAAATACTGTAGATGAGGCAACTAAAATGGAAGGAAATGATCAAAGAAGGAGGGTGGAATATCCAAAGGTACCCCATTCCACGTACCATTTGTCCGAGTTGGATGGGGTATCCCTCGTATAGCATTTTTCTATATGAGTGGAGAGTATATCCATTTACAATGGTGGTATGCGACTCTAGGTTCCATCCCCATAGCATTCTGCTATGTAGTGTTGGATTCAATCTATGTAGTAGCATGATACATGGGGCATTGTTTCATCTGCATTACAATGTGATATGCAGAACATGAGACTGAAGAACAGAAATTGATCCTACAGTTCGTGGGAAGTTCATCCACCAATAGGATATGGATTGTGGTTTGGAAATTAGGCTTGTAGTCTAAAAATTAATATTATGTTTCCTTCTATTATTGTATATGGAAAGATAAACCTACAAGAAATCATCATAAATGTTTGTGTTTTTGGTACATTCATCTTCTGTGACTTTGAAGCTCTGAAATAAATTCTCTTTAAGTCTCCCCCATCTCCTTCCTCAGCTGTTTCTTGGCATCCTCTCCTACTTTTCTTTGGATCCCTCGAGATCCTTTTATAGAGTATCAGGGAAGCTGGATCTATGAATCACATGACACCTTTTGAATATTCCCATGTGGAAATAACTCGACCTGTATGTGACTCAGTCAATAGAGTCACGTGGGGTTGCAGTTCACAGTGGAGTAAATCATGACCTCAATTCCAGGAACATCTTTGTCTCATTCACAGGACACCACCAACTTCTCCTCTCTCGCGGACCATTTAGTTCGTGGGGATGGTATATGGGGGTGAGTTTCTCTACCTATATTCTTAAAATGATTGCATTCGTAGGGGCTATATGTGGAGTGGGTTTTTCCACCTCCATTCCTCCAATGACATAGTTCGTGGGAGCCGACATCATCATTTATATTCCGCGAACCACTTGGTTCGCGACTAATTTCTAAGCTCATGGACTGCCATGCGAAGCGGAGATCCGCGAAGGGATTTCATTTCATGATGCCTCTACTTCCATTTTATAAAACTGGTATTCTTCTATGTTATTCTTCAAACCTTCAGTCGAACATATATTTTTTCCCTTTATCAAATTTTCGAGAGTATTTTCGTACCCTTTTCAAATTTTTCTGGACCCAGCAATACTAATCACATTATTTTATTTAGGAAATGAAAATAACTCCTATGTATCATTATTGTTAATTTTAATTCATATTTTCTTAAATCATTTTTATCAAATCCTCATGTTTCAAAACTTCATCAATACTTCATGGTTTAACTTGGGAAATCAAGGTGTATAAATGGATTTTCTAAAACTTCCTAGAGTCTGAACACACATGTTACTATCAACAAGGATATTCTAAGTATAAACATATTTTATATGTCTTAAGAAATTATTTTTTAATTTATTCATAAATTTATAATTTCAATGAATTTTTGAATCATTATGGTAAATTTGAAAATATTCTATTATACCCAAATCAACCCCATGTTGTCCAACCCTTTCTACTGGAGATTTTTTAATCTCATCAACGATGAGTAGTGATGTTTATGATAAATTTGGATTTTCTCAGATAATAAAATAAAATTTTAGAAAAATATTCTTCATGTTCTTTATAAAACACTAGAAACTCCTTGAATGGGGCATATATCTATAAAATATCCCATTATCAACTCTTTTATCAATCTTTCCAAAAATATTTACCTTAATTTTGATATAACATGGGGTTTCACGTAAAATTAATCTTTTTAAGTTAGTAATATTACTAAATAACGTCTCATAAGGTATATTGATTATATATGGATAAATTAAACACTAATTAAATATATAGATAGCTAAAATTATAGATTATTTATACAATAATTTTTGAAGTTCATGCTTTAATGACCTGGTTCTCCTCATATCCATCAATTTTTTTTCTTTTCTAATACTGAATTATCTTTGGGGTGTTAATGGATTTATATAATCATGTATTATTTTATGCTTCTAAATATATACCTTAACATTTTAATTCTTTTATTAAAATATATTATTAGAATGAAATATTTTGAGTGCATATTTGATTTGTTTTTTATTACATCAATGAAAATTCGTTAACAAATCAAGATCTTTTGATTTATTTGAGATAATTTAGATATAAATCATACAAGGAAAATCATTAAAAAATGTAATATAGTGATTATATCCTTTATCTTATTTTTATCTCATTGGACCACATACATCAGATTATATCAATTCGATAGGATTCTTAATTTTTACTTCCATAACCTTATGTATCTTTTTTACTATATTTCCTTTATGATAAAAATAAAATGTGCTATTACTATCATGAATTGGATCTTCTATACTCCTAACCGTTTCATATTTGAAATTTTAATCCGTATTTTTTTGACCCAAATGAGAATGTATTTTATTACAAATCTTATTATCCTCATTCAAACTCATAAAATATTTGTTTTAATCATTAAAATGTTGAAATAAGTTACTACTTATTCTATAAACGTCCATGATAATTGATACATAATTCATTATCCTTATGAAATATACATTATTTTGAGATAACATATTATTCCAATTGTTATAAATTTTAGATACACTCAAGATATTTCTCTTAAACCCATTAAATAAATTGAATATCAATGTATTAAAAATTATTTTCACAAATTTTAGTGCTTCCAACCACTGTTACAATGACTGATCCATCATTTTCAGAAGTGAAAACTAATCCTTTTTACCTATATATATTTTTCATGTTTTTTTATTTCTAATAACATGTGATGAACTACTAATAGTAGAGATTCATGGGTTTTCTCCAATTTATGTATTTTTATCCACATGAACTATCATTTATTTCTCTTGATTACTCCTCTTCTTGATATATTTTGAGTTATTTTTTTTAATTCATAAGATCTAACAGTATTGATAGACACTCTTTAGTATTATTTATGTGTTAATAAAACTTACCACATATTTCCTCGTGATAATATAAAATACTAGGAAATTTTACATTATAATTTAAATAATGTATCAGTTGGCCTCTTATAAATTCATCTTGACTCCCCCTTGATTAAAATACTATCTTAGATTGAGGGAGTGGAATGTTTTACTAATACACATAGTCTTTATACCTATATTCTCTATAGAAACAACATCTTCCTTTAATTTGAAATATCTGAAATTGAATTTTTTTTCCTTGAAATATTACTCTTAATTTTCCTTTCAATTTTAATTAATTACATTGCTTTTACATTCTCACTATTAGAAATATTATATTTGACCTTGTATTTTACCTTATGATTAGCCTTGATATTTTTTTTTCTTTTATACATAATTTTTTGAAAATTTTTTAGTACCATTATTGGAAGTAACAATTAGTATTTCATTTTTATTTAGTGAAGAAATCAACTTTTTGACTTTATTATCATTATTTACACCATTTTTATTTATATATTGAGTCTCCAATATGATTATTCATGAAAAAATAGGATAATAAAAAAATTTCTTAGTAGTATCTTCAACATTCACAACCTTTTCAAATGTTTTTACAATTTCCTTGATACAATTTTAAAAGTAAAACTGATAATTGTTCAATGAATTTTCTACATCAAGCATATTTTTCACAATTTAACTTAATTCCTCATTCTTATAAAATATATTTATAATGGTAATATAAAACATATTGTCTCTTATTTAAAGTATTTAATTAAGGTAATCAAACCTTATTAAAAAATATTTTTCTATCTCGACATTATCTTTAATATTTTATTCATCTATTTTTATTGAATCATTCTCATTATTCAATGAATTATTTTCTCTTATAAGAATTTTATTTTCTTTTAAAAACAACAAGAAATACATTATTTTATAAAAATATTTTAATGTATCCTCATCAATATTTTAATTTTTCCTACTTTCTTCATCTTCTCCCTTAGAGGGACCATTTTATTTTTTTTTGTTTTTCTATAAATTTTTGAATTCCTTTATCATTGGTGTCCTCATTATCTCTTTCAATTTCCACAAAACATGATATAACATTATAATTTTAGATAAAATCCATCATTATTGAATAATTTTTAATTCATTTTCCTTTTAATAATTTTCAATATCTTCAATTTCCTACCACCATGTTTATACTTGATGATTTTTTAGTTTAATAATCCTCCACACCATCTCCATTATTCCATGTAAAAGTAGTTTAAAAGTTACTAGTATTTCCATAATTAAAACAATTAACAGATAGTTTTCATTTGTACTTATATTTTAATTATTTCATGACTTTAGAAAATAAAGAGTTGAATTCACTAAAATTTAATGAAGGATCTTCATATTTAGACTACTTAATAAAAAACTATTTTGAATTAATATTATTTGAACCTTCTTATTCTTTGAATGCAGTCAAATTTTTGTATTTTCCTTTATTCATTATGGATGGATCTCTTCTCATATAATAGGTTATCAATACATTATTAATATTATCAATGGTATACACATTCAAGCCTTCATCATATAGTGCTACTAATTTCGCATCAAACTTGTCCGGTACAATTCTCATCAATTTCTTTATTAAGGGACAATATTGACAAATGTCTCAATAACTCTATTTCAAGATCACAATTTTTTTACCAATACGAAGAACTCATACACTAATTCTTATTCCCCCACCTGAGTATCAAAAAATTGAATAAGTTATCTTTGTAATAATAAATATTTAAATTCCATATATATTTTAAATATTACATGGATGTTTTTATATATCCCATTAATGATTTTGGTTCCCATGGGCTGTGTCAATTTATTATCAATGTGGGATGAGAGTAACATGTTGCATGCTCTCCCATCATCTTCAATACTTATCTTATAATCTAAAGTATAGGTTTCCTTAAATTTTGAAGTGTAAACACTATTATTAGTGATATCAAGAATGAGAAATAATAGATATAAAATTATGGAACCATCCTCTATTTCCATATATGAAATCATTTTCTATCAAACATTGGGACACCCTTGTTGTTGATGGAAATTATACTCTCCATATATCAATTTAGTCAAAAGATGATAGATATAAAGAAAAAAATTAAATCCCCAAGAATACCTAAAATTTTATCACATTATAGAAGCTTCTATTGACTATAGATTAATTAATAGAAAAAATTATGATAATAATCTTTCATTAATGTTAGTTGATAAGATGGGAAGAGAGGTGAAAAATCACCAAGGGAGTGAATTATTTATTACAAAAACACCAAGTCCCAAAGTGATTATTACCATCACCAATTAGTATATAAGATACATGAATAAAATCAATAAATTATTATAGAAAAGAGAGATATAACACACATGATGTAAGATATTTAAATTTTCCATGTACTCTTTTTATTAAGTGGATATTCATTAGCATCTAATGGTTATGACCACACTATCCAAGTTATTATATTATTATAAAATATAATAAAGAGTTTGAAGAGGATTATGTTTCATGAAATACATGTATAAGAAAGATCTAGATGATCATAAATAATTTAATTAATCTTCTATAGATTTCTCAAGTTACTTTAGGTGTTATATCAAGTGTGAAATATTTTTATTCTCCTAGATCTTATACAAATTCCTATATAGATTATCCTATTGGGATTAAACTTAGTTATCTTAATTTTTTTTATAGTTTTCCAAGAGAAATAGTTTGTTTAAATACTTTATAAAAATTACAGTGTGACAATGATGTGTTATGGTATGATCATTAGCCCACTCTAGATATGAAAAATTTGGATTATATCACTTAGTTTAAAATTAAAAATATTTATTAAGATAGAAAAACATATTCTAACCATTAATTCATTATGGTGTGACTAAAATTATTTTGGGGTGACTCTCAGTTATAGTGGAATAGAATTATTTTGGTTCCAACTAATCACAATTTAAAATTTTATTCAATCGAATAAGTCTCTATCTTTCAGTGTGAAATGATTCCAATAATGTATAGTGTTACACAAAAATAAAATGAATTTTTTGTTTTAACATAATATAAATATATTCATGTTATAAACATGATATCTTCTAATGTGATTCTCACATGTGATTAATAAATTTCCTAGCATTAGAACATTACAGCATAATGAGAATTACTACAACCATGGTTTTTTAATATTTATTTTTTCATCATTACTTTTTAAAAAAATTAAAAAAAATCATCTTTAAACACATCCATGAATATGTTGACAAAAAATAACACCAAAAAACTACCTTTATAACTCATTAATGAATCATTTGAATTAATTCATTGCATTATCATAAAGTGGAAGTCATCTAAGCACTATATCATACAATAGAATGATGTTTTAGGAGTTTTACAACCCTCAGTGTAAGAATAACTTCTATATTGATGATATACCAATTGAAATCAACTAACAACTACCCCTTTATTGATTCAATTCAAGTGGAGTCTTCAAACTTTCCAAACATTGAAGTTTAGTCATGAACACTTTTGATCCTCACAAATTAAAAACAAGATATTACACCTTTATTGGTGTAGAAATACACTATAATTATCAATATGGTGAATCTCTATTTGTTATTTATCTAGATGTATTTATCATATCCAATCTCTTATTCTATTTTCCAATAATAATACTCTATATAATCCTCTATAAATATTACTTTATTTAAAATATTCTATATCATCACCAATCCTCCATGTTAGAAGTTATTTATCTAATGACAAAGAAAAACTTCACATTTAACTTTATTAAAGTATCCATTAACATTTCAAAATTCATAAGAAAATTCATCCATTAAGGTCTTCAGAATATAAGACAAAATTTTACTATTTTAAATCTAAAACCATACCATTTTAGATATGAATTTCATAATTGATATTTATGGGGAAATTAACCCACCAAAATCTATTTTTATCCCACCACCATGTGTTCTATTTCAGTCAACCCATTGACTATATAATGTAAGGAAATCCAATCCCCTATATCCTCAAAATAAAAAAAAATTCATCCTTTTTGAAAAAATACCTATAACTAACCAAATCAAAATATTATATTAAAAAATTTGTTTTGATCTTAGTTTATTTTATAATTAAAATTCTTATCCAAAATGATTATTTCAAATAGCCCTTTATTATTTTTCTTCATACCATGATGAAAGCCACAATAGTTTTTACCTCCCTATAAAACACAATGTTTTTTTCCATTTAGTATTCATACCATGAGGATTAATATTCTTTTCACTATTATTATTCTACACATTTCTAAAAAAATACCATATACCATACCCATATTTTTACCCTCAACCTATTTTATATCAAAATTTAGAAGAATCCACAACAAACCATGAGATCCACCATAACGTGTTGAAATATTAATCACCACTTTCACAAACATCAAAATAAACATGAAAATCACTTCAATCACTCCATCTATTTTTACAAAATGTTGTAAAAAACAAGATGCAATATCATGGAACCATGGTGTGGTTTTTATTTTCCATCCAAAATTCAACTAAAGTCTTTCTAAACTTTTTATAATAATCCCATCACTTTATATGATGAATATTAAATGTTAAAATAATTATTTTAAAGTATTTAAATATGTATATTTCAAAAAACATAACCCACAATATTTTTTAATGAATTTTTTCTAATAAAATCCCTTTTATCCAAATTAGATATTGAGTTCAATTTTTTATGGCTGTAAAATAGTAATAATATTATAATTCTAGAATTAATAAATAATTTTGACTTCGATCATAAGTTTCAGTATCAAATACAGTAAATCTCTCTAATTTCTAACACACACACACAGACAAAATATATATATATATATATATATATATATATATATATATATGCACCATTTTATAAATCCTCCCATTTTTTTTGACTTTGTTCACACTATAAATGTTTTTTGATACACACATGGTATCCAATACTGATGAGTTTGAATTGGAGAAATTTATTTATATAATATTCACACTCGTATGCTCATAATACTTGTCTTTGAGAACAATAGTCAACCTTTGATACTAACATAAATGATATCAAAATTATGTTTATAACGCATGTTATTATCGACAAAAAGACATATTTTGGAGGGAATAATGTTTTATATATATTAAATAATTACTTTTATTGAATGTAGTCACTCTAAAATAATGACCCCATACATCATGTATTTTAGTGGTACAAGATCCATATTTAAATAATTTTATTTTTCACTTTGGTATTTATCCAAATATTTAGTTTTTTAGGTAGATAATTATTCCAAATATATCACATATTTATCTTGGATGAGTAGGTGAATTCCTCCTTACCAAATTAATCAGGTGAATTATCCAAACCCCATTCATTTATCCACCTAATCCTATTAGGCTCTCCTAAATAATTATAAACCAAATATTATAAATTAATATGGGATAATAATTATATAATTTCTACCCATACCTATCATTTTTTACATCAGATAATCCAAGGGAACACAAATTTATCATGATGTACCCATTTTTTTGGTCCAGGTCTTACGATGTGTTCACTTTATATGGAAGATAACACATATTATTTAAAGGTATTTTTTAGTCTCACCATTTCTATATCCATCCTATAAATATCATCAATAATTATTACATATTTTAAATTTTTTACATCTTATATAATCCCTATTTGTATGATGCTTGTAATGATTTAGTTTGGAATCCTATTTATTTAACGAAATTAATATGTTTCAAATATATTAATGTATATTAACTTATATAAATCATGATTTAGGTTACATACCCAATAATAAAATCCAATTATATCCACACATGTCTAAATTCATCCCATTAATAAGGTTCATCAAACACATTCATATAATGTATTAGAATCATATGAAACCAAAATCCCCTCAATAGTTATCTTGGTGAAACATGTATCCAACCCTCATTTTTCAAGAATAAATCATAATCTCTCATGAAAATGTTAATTCCTACCAAAAGTACTATTATTAAAAGATCAATACTCAAGAGAGAACCCAATTAAAATAATAATCAAACAACTAATTTATATAAATCATAATCTATATTTATTATTGAATTTATAAATTATAAAAAAAATTAGTATTGGTTAAATAGATACAAATTTTTTGATGAAATACAAAATATGTAATTCGTACTTGCATGGTATGATAATTTTAATAATCAATTTAAAAAATTCAAAATATAACGTACCGAATTCCTAATATAAACAGTTTATAAACATGAATATTAAAATAATTAATTTATAAATAAATGACCAATTCAAATACTGAACAAGAGATATATTTAAAATATATACAATATAATTATTAAAACTATTTTTTGGCTTCAGATGTTGAAGGTTTTTGAGAAAATAATTTTTTGATTTTTTTCTAAGCTACAACCAAGAACCACAACATGGTTTATCCACACAAGGTATTTTAGAAATAGACTTTCTCAAAGTAAATTTCTTGAACTATGATATAGTTTTCATGCACAATCCTTTTTTATTTTATCTTTATATGAGAAACTAATAGTTGTTATTATTTTCCACATCTTGGTTTCTACTTATGAGAAATTGTTTTCCATAAAATATGATCAAATGTAGACAAGAAACATGATATAAAAATATCGTTTTTCAATTGTTTGTTTTATTATAATAAATCAATGTCATTTTTTTTCAAAATATACCATTATTATAAAAAAATATTCATTAACCAAAACGTGGTTATTGTAACCTTGTTCGTGATACTAAAAAACTCCAATATGGTTTCAATTTTTAATCATTATATATTCATCAATGAAACTTTATATAATACCAATGGGGAGTTTTATGGGATATATTTATATCCCAATGTGGTGGATGAAAAACAAAAAACACACCTAAATGATATTATAGGAGAGGAATAAATAAAATGAAAGGAAAAGGAATAAAATAAATAATACATCATTTTGAAATTTGAATCAACTAAAATAGTGATTTTCATTGAGATCCATCGATAGAAAAAATGGGTTCTTACCCACAAAGGGGTCAACTAGCCACCAGAATCACTTAATGCTTTGGTAATACCCATTTATGTAAAAGGTGTGTTAGAAAATCCTCTAAAAAGGTAACATAAAATAATTAAATATAGATTTTTATTTGTTTGAGAATGATATCTAGTATTGTTTACACACAAATTAGGTATATAAACTCAATATAAAGAACTGCATCATTGTTTGAAGAATCATTTTTGAGTTTTGAAATTTCTAATTAATGAAACAATAATCTATTTTTCTATTCCATTATAACATTTACAATGACTCCTAATTTATTTATATGATTATTAAAATCTATTAAAAATCAATAATTAATCTAAACACCATCACATGATGTGTCATAAACCAAAATAGAATGATAATAATTATAAGAGACTTAATCAAATGTTATCCAATATTATTTATCTTATACACCATGAAATTTTATCAATAACCATGAGATGACACAAAACATGAATTTATGACTCTTAATACATTGTTTTATATTTTAGTGTGTATTTTCAACTAGTTTTTTGGTATTGGAGGAAGTCATGATCGATGAATGGATTCTGTTATGTAGTTGAGTACTAATTTCAATAAAATTAGTGTGTATATCAATGAAACTAGGAAAATATATAACCATTGATAAAGGAATATTCTATAAATATTCAATTTATAAGATTAATGATGATTGATTAAGTAATTTTTTTTCTTTTCCTGTAAATAAGTGGTCTCTTCATGGGATATTATATCTTATCAATTTGAATTAATGAGTAGTGATCAATGAATTAATTATATCATTATATTTTCTCTCATATTTCTTTTAGTGTATTGTTTTTTTCCTCTATGGATACAGGGTATATCCTAGAACATTTTAACTTTTTAGATTTCTAAAGGTCATTTTTTTCATTAATGTTCTTGGTTTTCTCTTGTGTACTTTTTTTCTATTTGTTTTTATGATATGGTGCATGGTGGGGGAACTCACTCAGAGACTCCATTATTATTTTCTTTTAGATATTCGTTCTTTGTTCCTTATTTTAATGTTCAAGGGGTTCATCAGTATATCAAGAAACATAATAATAATGTTGTGGATAATGGGATTTCATAAGAAACCCCCTTAACATTATGAATATATACATGGAATAGGTTTATGGATTTAGGTTCCAATTTTTGTTATATTTTTTTTCAAATATCCCTTTCCATAAAATTATCTTTAACACCTAATAAGACTAATTCTGGTTATTCCAAATGTGAATTATTTACCATTTTCTCCCTTTTGTGAGATATTGTGAATAAATGTATTCTTTTAATTTTAATAATGTTTAATTTTATTATATATATTGACATTGATATGTTTTTTCATAGCATTAACCAAATTTATCTTATTATAATCTGACCCAAATAACATGAATATGAACTAAGCTTCTTAAATCTACCATTTTCAAAAACTAAAAACAACTATTGTACAACTTATAAAAGATCCAATACTCATCATTATGAATAATTATTTATATAATATTTTATAGAATTAAAAACTAAATTCACATGATATAATATTTGAAGAACAAAATGTAAAAATGAATAAATTAATTTAACATGAAAAATCATAAAAAAATATAGGGTAATTAAGTGCCCAATGATCTATACAATCACCTAAGTATGGGGGTGAACCAGGGTGACCTATTTTTTGAATTATTTTGTTCATAAACTCTTACCCTTTTAAGTCAACTCTCAATATTAAAATCCCTATGAAATGTTAATATATAAATGTATATTATTATGTTTTACCCAATACATAATACAACATGAAATGCAGAAAGTAATGTTAAAAGTAGAACAAAATATTTTTATAAGGTTCACCCTCAGTGTGGGTTATTAAATCATTGTTTTTTTATTCATGTTGAATACATAGATTCATGACTAGAATCAATTACCAATTATAATTTGGTTGGGAAGGTATTATCCTAAACATTTATATTATATCTTCCCAATTATGAATCATACTAACCCATACTACCCTTAAGTCTCTAAATCAAAATTACAAACATTCCATCTAAAAACTAATAAAATGATCATTTGTGTACTCTAGATGTTATTTGATCACTATTATATGATCTTATTCCTCAATTATAGTCGTTAAAAACCTTAATATAATCAATTAATCTGTATTTGAATCATCATCTTCAAATAACCTTGAAACATGATCTTACAAAGAATCTGGATCAATAGTATTACTTAACTATCATGCCTCCTATGAACTTAAAAATCATGTAGCTCCTTAATATTAAAGTCTCAATAAAAAAAATCATATCAGTATCTAAATCAAATATTATAATTCTAATTTATTTTTTCATTATATTGTCAACTTTATTCTACCATATAACAATATCACGAGATAATATTACATACCTACTGCTTATTCATAGTCATTCTCCATTTTATCTTATGCTTCATCTCATTGAATATTTTATTACAAAAGGTCAGATAATCTTTCTAATTCCATATACAGAGTGTATTTAAGAATATTGTATCGATTTCACTTATATTCTTATCATAGTCTTTATTATATACTCTGGGATGTTCATTAGTAGGAGAAATATCAACTGTCCTCAATTCTCTCTCCCTTTTTACCTCTATATTCTTATTTTTCTATATTCACTAGATCACATGAATATATTTTATATATTTTTAATATATAAAATTTATTTAAAATTGGTACCATGTTACTCTCATTACACGCTCAAAGTAATCATTTGGGAATACCTCCCATTATCTCCAAATATTCTTCTTATTCTTAATATCATGTCCCCACTGATATTCAAAGAATACCCATCATCACTTTTAAAACTGATTACTTATATTTTAATGAATCTAATTAAATTTTATTATCAATAAATACTAGTAAAAATATATCTATTTAATTTACCAAGAGACTCAGTATAATTCTTTTTGAATACTTTTTAAAAATATGTGACAAATCACTCTTTAAATTTTCATGAGAATATACAACAGTACTATTATGACTTAGTTCCTCATATCACGGTCATGGATACTCTTATATATCATGATAGTGATATGTTGAGAATTCATGTCTTAATTTCATGGTGTGAATATAGTATATTATATTTTATTTATCACTCACTATGGTTTGATATCCTCTTCACAACATGGAAGTATCCCATTTCCTAGATTTAATATCTACTTTCTCTTCATTCCCAAATTGCTTCAAAAATTGGTATTCTTATACATAGTGTGGAAAATATATTTCCATCTTTAGTCATAATATCTTTGAATCATTATTATTTTCAATAAAATAGATAAAATATTTAGCATCAAATGAATTTAATTCTCTAATAATATCAAATTTTACAAAATAATGAACTCTTTATTATACTATTTATATAGAAGATACACAATTGTGTTGCGTGTTTGGTTTGGTTTGACGGTTGATTGTGGGGGGTTCATTTCTTACAAAATTATTAACATCAGATTACCATTTTCATTCTTAATGAAAACTACAATTGTTTCCCTAATCCATAATTGGGTATGAACTTTCGTTCTAAAGGTAGTTGGTTAATTGGGGGTTTAGAACTAATGAAACTTAGGGACTCACATTGATCAATAGGATGGGAGGTTGGTCTCATTGCACCATTTTGATGGGAATTATTTCCTACATTGGGAATCTCTTATATATTATATAAATTTTTGTTAATATCTTCCTAAAAAACAATATGTTAGGTGTCAATTTATACAAAAAGAAAGGGGGGTCTCATTATTTAATCCATTTGTATGTATCTGGGGTTCTTCATCCATTTCCTAGTAATGAGTATCTTTTATATATGTTTAAGATGTATAACTGAATACTTTAGAATTTTCTACCATGTAGGGTGGTGGTTTATATTATGAGGGGATTGAGCCATTATGAGCCATCATATGTGTCCAGGTTATTGTTGGAATCAATACCCACATAGTTATTCAAACCAATGTAATTTAGCATCATGAAGAGGAGAAATATGTGTGGGAACATAGGTTCTAAATGTTTGAGATTGAGCCTCAAGGATATGTCTTACATATCCCAGTTATAGATGGAATAAAATTTATTGTAGATATATCATGCCCTAATATGGGCCCCAAGGTAGATGTTCTCATATGTGGGAGGTTTATATAAAGCCACTCATTGGTGCTTACATGATGAGATTTCCTTGGATGGTGGAGATTCACGATGCCAATAATATGACCATCATAACTCCCTATGTCCATTTGTTCTATAATAGATGTGAGAAACAAGGTATATTGAGTAATAAACCTCACTGTACATGAATGTGGGGTTTATGTGCTGGGAGAGCCCCTAAAGAGTTTAATGTGGAGATCTATCCTCAAGGAAGCGTCATACATATCCTAGTTGTGGAGGGAATTAGATTCATCATAGTTCAATTGGTTTCTCATTTTGTTGAGGGATGAGGTAAGATTATCATCTCATGGGAATGATTGGGTCCTGATGGTCGAAATTTTAAAGACGTGGTGGGGATTACACTGAGGTGGTTTCCCATTTGAGTTTAGGCCTAGGCCTTAAAAAAGAATCCTACATACCGTAGTTATGGTAGGAATCAGAGTCCTCATAGTTGAATTAGATGATGTATTACACACTTATGTCTCTCTTTCCATTATAGATACTAATGATGCAAATGATATGATCATTTCAACTCCCTAATAAAATATGAGAAATTCATGGTGTGATAAAAAAGGGATGGAAAATAATCAGTCTCATTGCTTGTCGGTGTGAATATTACATTCTGAAAATACCCTTGGGGTGTTTTAATATGGTTCTTGTACCTTATGAAGGCATCTTATGTATCCTGGTTATTTTAGGAATATGTTTCATCATAGTTCAATGGTTTGGTCTTACAAACTAAGGATTAATAGGGTTATCAAGTCACAGGATGCTCTAGGGGCATGAATTTCTTTTCGTCCTAACACATGTTGATTGTCTACTCAACATGTCTTGATTTCATTCTTGAAATGTTGGAGGATATTTTATGGACATTTCCCAGGACAATAAAATGATCCATTTTTGTTTTATGAGGGATACTATATATCCTATATGTCATGCCTGAGGGTCATCACATGATCGAGGATGACTTGTCCGAAGGACTTCACATGACCTGAATAATTTGTCTTGGAAGCCATATTATGTCTCTGGGGGACATGTCCATAAGGTGTTACATGATCTAGCTGACTTGAACTGGTGTCATCATGAGAGATTTATGATGTTCTTGGGGAACCGTAAGAGTCATTGCGACATTCCTTGTAAGGTGATTCATATCAAGGCTGACATATCTAGAGGGAATCAAGAGACCTAAATAACCTACCCGGAGGGTGTCGAAAGAGACAATTTACATTTTGGGGTGCCTCTATGAGATTTGTAGTATATACACTGGGGTCTCCATATGATTTTAGTGACATTTATGAAGGACACGGTGAGGTTGGAATGGAGAGCTTGGATGGATTCACTAGACTTGGGTTGTATTCCCAGGGGGTGCCATGCGACATTATTTAACATGTCAAGAGGACTTTGCATGATCCAAATAGTGTACCAAAAGAGTTTCTCAAGATCTAGAAGACATGTCCCGGTGATTTTTCATGTCTTTCATGGTTCACACAAAGCACATGAGGATTATCTTACATGCCTTTCATATAAGTCTCCAATTTTCTTAGTATTTGTTCTATCCTTTTATCACAAATGCCTTAAATATTTTTTTTGTTAACTTGTTTTTAGGTATCATGCAATCTAGTATATGTGTAGGGTGATATTTTTCTATTATTCTAGAAGCCCCTAACATGATCTATGTGTGATAATGTGATGTTTTTATTCATGTCACATGATTTCTCTGGAAGTTCTCTAGACCTTTACCTGACTGGAATCTTTTTCAGTCACAGGATCGACCACACTAAGAGATACACTCTATCACCAGTTCATCTGGATGAGATATATCCAACCTACATTTGAGTGTCTAGTTTTTTATTTTTCATGTTGTGGTGGGAGAATTTATAGTCCCGGACACCCTAGTTGTTCACCACTTTGGGTAGCATGTATCACACGATTCTAGACCAGAGTTAGTGGAGGGACTTAGTGTTACACATATTTGAGAGGTCCTTCCTTGGGTCATTTGGTAGGTGTCACATAATGTTCTGAGACCACAGCATCACCCTATCAATGACTCATTTATTGGATTATTTACAAATAACGGGGTCCTATTTACTTTCAAAAACATGCTGAGAGACTTTCATATTGTCATATATACATGTCCTAGGGCCTTCACGAGACCAAGGACCCTATTGAAATGACTTCCCATGATCTCATGTGACTTTTCTGGGACTTTACAGGAGACAAGGATGAATTGTAAAAGTGAGTTCATGGGATCAGGTTGGGTTGTCAAGGGGTCTTTTGAGACTGTGTTACAAATAGTCTTAACACATCAAAAGTGTTTTAAGATGGAAAGATACTCCTACCTACTTCTCCCTTTTACTTCTTGTTTTTATGTTTCAAAGATTAGTGGTTTCATGACATTGTTTGAGTATTGTCAAGAAAAATCACTCTACCTCTTAGTGATGCATCACATGACCTAAAGAGACCTTGTAGAGATGCACAATAATTTCTTGGACAATTCCATATGCCTTTCCTTAAGTATCTAGAGGGGAAGAACATGGTTTCCTAGATACTCTAGAGGTCCTTTAAGTGATGGGGATGACATACCAACATCCTTTTTTTGAGATGAGGTGGAAATGTCACAATGGTCCTACGGTTTCGTACAGATCACCAGGGGCATGTTGCGTGTATTTTACAACTGTGAGAGTCTTCTGACTCCTACCTATTTATTTCCTTAATTTATTTTTCATTGGTTGGTAGATATCTCAAATTTTGTTTGATTTTATCAAGGTCAATCATCATCCAAATAATTGATGTTTTGTGTAATATTTATGACCAAAAATAGATCCCACCTTTTGGATATTTTCCTCATATTTTCTAAGGATTTTCAGATGGTCTGTCAGGTGCCTTCCAGTTGACATGAAACATGTCTTGGGGGAGCTTATATGGATACCACTGTATGACTAGTGATTGTCAAGGGTGCCTTTGTGGGAGAAAAATGACATGTTGAATGGACTTCATGGGACCTTCTAGAGGTGATCAGTTGTGCATTGTGTCTTTGTGTGACCTTATGTTGGTCACACGATCACATATCCCGTGGAGGATCAAATAATATGTGGTAATCATCCACTTTCATCTCTGTTTTAGTTGGATAATAACCATATCAAAGTAATTATTTCTTTTTGAAATTGAAAATTCTCATTTTGTGGGCTTCAATAAATTCCCCCATCAAGAATGACATATGAGGGGATAAGGGATTAGTTCTAAGGGAGGTAATTGTCTGCATGAATCTTTGGAAATATCACGAGTTTGTGTATTGGGTGATGTTTGTTCTACCAGGTGTCCTTTGGTATTCCATGAAATTACCTATATATATGGAAGAGGAGGAGGGTTAATTCACCTGATACTCACTCTTTAGATCTCTCTTTACTTGCTTCAATCATGTGCCAATGTGAAAAGACCATTCTGTAAGACACGATAGTATGACCATTCTACAATCCTTTTTCATGAGAATATTTCTGCTAGATTGTTTTTTTCAAGCACCTTCTCAAACCAACTAAAAATTATATTTTTTTAATTTATTGAAATTTGACCGTGAGGATTCTTTATTTTCATGGGAGTTTCGTGAGATTTGATGGCTTTTTCATACATTTGTGTGACTATTTTGTGGATCACGTGACCTTGTTAAGGTCACAAGATCATGAGTATTAAATTTGTATTGAGGTTTCACGATTCCCTATGGGTTTATAAAACCTGTGACACATTTTAGGGTTAGGCAATTCATGAGCCCTTCAAGAAATTCATGAATGAATTTGTTGATTCATGGAATGCGCTTGATGATATTGGATTATGCCACTCCTTTGACATGATTTTATTTTCAACATTATAAAATATGTCACTTAAACTTTTTCATATGGTTTTCAGATCACATCACTCTTTTTGAAAACCTTCAAGGAAGGAGGAAAAATTAGAGATATTTCATCATGATGCTATTATGGAGAGCATGAGACCTACATTCCATCGTGATGTTGGGTGGATTCAAGTAAGCCTAATAAATATAACGGGAGTAAAAATTGGGTAGTATCCCATTTCTGAATGTCTTCCTCTATTCAGGTTTGGTCTTACTAATGATACTCTAATTCCACCACTACAATCATTGTTCATACCCTCCTTTTAGATTCATAAGACCCATAACACCTTATAAGAGAACATCTATCAGGGAAATACTTTGTCTCACAAGGTGATTATGAGGAAGATAATATACTAAAATTCTTGCCCACATAATTTTATGGGACCAATTGCAAGCATGATGAGAATGTTCAAATGTATTGCTTGATAATGCATATGTTTTCCTCCAATAAGAAGTTTGGGTGGGTTTCCAATGGTAGCAATGGAATGGACTAAGTATGGACCTTCTAGGTACAATAAATTGCTTCAAAAATAACTGAGGAGTTGAAGAAAATTAGTATGTACAAGACTCTCTGGATTTCACAAACATCTATATACAATAGAAAAGGTTTGATTACATAATTGTTCCATCATTGGAGTGTGACATGAACACGTTACACCTTATTCATGTAGATGTGGGCATAATCCTTTGGGATGTGAAGCTGATATGTGGTGAACCTATATAATGTGAGATTTATGATGAGTTTTCCCCCATGGTCTTCTTCGTGTGACGTAAGGAGGAATCTTACTCTAACCCATGAGTAGATAAAGATGGCTGAAAAGGAAATCCCAAAGGATCCACTTCCTAGAGTGGAGGTCCCATTTAATACATGGGTGGATTAATTTATCTATAATATTGTCTATGAGCTAGAAGCTAAGAGGACGAAGTCCTAGAATATGAAGGACACTCATAGTACATCAGGAACTTACTTGCCCTTGGTTGAGGAATGGAAATTTAGAGAATCGGGATGGGAAGTTATCCTCGGTATTGATTAGTCTATTCAACTAGCCAGTTTCCTCATCATCTACATGAGTGGGTAATCCGTATAAAGTAAAAAGGTGGAGTTAGAGTTTCCACTTTCATGATGGTGAACACTATGGCAGGGGGACTATATCGAGATAGCCATCCCTATGATGGAAAAAATCTATAGCCTTCTTAATGATGTTTATAAGGGAAAAGGACCTTATAATATCGTGGGGCTATTCCAAGTATTCTGGGGTTGGATAGAAGCTCACGTAGGAGTTTATTAATATCTAAACATCTAGAATATCAATAATTTCTAATTCGTATCATACCTACAATGAATTAATGGGGTAATACTCCTTACACTGAAAGAACATGATGTTTGGTATTATGTGAGACACAATGATCATTTCTCCTCTAGGTAATATGTTCCAGTGTCGAAAGGTGACATTATCAATATAGGTGAGGCTAGTCTTGACGCATGGGCTTATGTTATTTCACTTTGTGAAGGATTTATTTTCACTTGTATTGATGGGGAACTCATTTTTGAATGGTAAAATCCCTTCCAGTTTAGCCACCAATTCCTAAGTTTCCAATCAAGATGTCCTTGCTATTTCTATGTTCGAATAGTGGAGAATACGATGGTAGATCTCTAATATTGGATGATTTTTACCAAAGAGGAGACTTGTGTTGTGATAAATCTTCCTCTTTGTAGTGTATTAATTTTTTTATCTTATGTTTATGATGAGGTTTGTATTTTATCATAACCATGTGGGAAATTATCCCAACTGGTGAGTGAGGCCTCCCAACTATCAGTTGCTGAGCACAATCCCAGACCTAGAAATCAATTGGCTTCTAGAGATCCAAAGGTCCTAAAATCACCTTTCAAGGAATTTAGACATTTTCCATTGATAGTAGAAGCACCCACTAACATGGATATAACAAATTTAGTTCCTGAGGGTGATATTTTGAAAATATTGGGGTTTTCTATAACATCATGCCAATGGGTGGTTTGGAGGACACAAAACTCAGAGGCTGAGATCTGTGAAATATTGTGCCAAGTAGAAGTACTTTTTGAAGGTTTTGACTATATCACTGCCTCTCTAGAAAAACTTTAGAAAGAATGTCCTAAATGGAACATGAACATTTTTTAAGGCCTTCATGTAGCCATGTAAAGTGAAAAATGATGGATTTTTTATTTTCTATTGGTCCATCAAATGGTTTTATGGGGAATACTCCAAATTGCTACAGACAAATATGGTTATCCCATCCCCGAGGAAGGAATAATTATAGGTTCACTATTAATTTTAAAGGTTTATGGTTCCATTGAACCTTCAATGACATCCTTTATATATTGACACAGTTGGAGGTTTCTAAATATAATCTAGCACTTCTATCACCTGAATATTCTCCCCACAGTAAAGTTGTGGGAGATGAATTTGGAAGTGATTAGGGGAAAATGATGAAGGTTCCCTAGGTCGATGAGCTTAACTGTGGGTAAGGATTACAAGTTATAGAGAAATATTTTTATCTTAAACAACTTTTAGAGATCCTTCCATGGAATTAAAGAAGAATAGGATGAAGAAAAATATATTTTCATGGCCTTCTCTTCCTGAATCCTCAAGTAGTAATTGTGGTATTTCACTCTTCTAATATCTTGTATTATTCTGGAAACACATTCTGATTTATCAGAAATGTGTAGATCCCTATCAATATCACCAATAATAGTATGTATCTTCTTATTAGAATGCGATTGGGAATTTGGTTTCTCTAGTAGACCCTTTCTTGTCAAGCACCATCCATCAAGAAGTGGAGGTGGATGAGGTGCCAGTTAGATCATCCAAATTTCCCATTGTAGACATTTCAATTATCA
This sequence comes from Viscum album, assembly GCA_963277665.1. Taxonomy (NCBI): domain Eukaryota; kingdom Viridiplantae; phylum Streptophyta; class Magnoliopsida; order Santalales; family Viscaceae; genus Viscum; species Viscum album. The sequence continues at coordinate 1,634,293,739 of OY728143.1, forward strand.
AACCCCTTGATTCATATTAGAATAATGCAATTTTATAAGATACTAACATGGGTGGATATTCTATTATAGTGTTATCCTTGATGTAAGCATGTTTTAGAGAAGGTAAATACTTCTTTAAGACTAGGAACTTTGTCTATTTGTGAAATATCTCTTGATATCTTATTTAATTCCTTCCATACTCAAGGATGGTGAGTCAAGTATATCTTTAGGAAAAGAACTATAAGTTCCATAGAACCTCTTGTCACAAGGAAGAGTCAATTCTTCACACGAGGATGTGTTTGGGGTTGCAGATATCGCATTTGACATGACTAATTAGGGTATGTTTCTAACATTGGTATATCCATTGATTACTGAGTGGTACTAAGTTATTTATCCTTTGATTCATAAACCCCTATTCTCCTAACTATAGTGTCTTCACCCTAGAGTCTGGGGGCTATATTCCCTACTCTTTTGGGGGTTATTCTGATTTAATAAAACAATATAGAGGCCGACTCTCATCCTTCATCATAAAAGACTTTGTGTACAAATATCTCTCATGGATATTTGGTCTCAGAATATATTCCTACTCCCATGATAAATATCGAACAAGGTCCTGAGTATGCATCACTTTATTAGTCAATGCATTGAAAAATATGGAGGGAAATCTAGATTTTGGTGACAGAAACTCCATTGGACTAGATGAAGGATTGATTGGGACTTCTTTGATTTATCTTCCCCATTATAGGTTTTGATTGTTTTGACTATTCATCCTTTCATTTCCTGGTGAAGTAATTGGTCTCTCTAAGAGATGAGAATAAGGCCATTGAATCTTGGGTAGTATTAGTTGAGGCCTTCTCTTCAGTGAAGAAGAACTAGGATAGATCTATAAATGAAGCATCCTAATGTGCGGTGGAGGCAGCTGCTCACTAACATGTAGTCAATACTAGGGAGGTTGAAACTGATCATCTTTGGTTTTAGAAGAGTCATATTCAAGAAACAATATCCCAATTTCAATATGCAATTCATCTTTTAGGGAAGAACGTATCAGAGTATCATGGGATCCTTGATGTACAAGAGAAATCCAGGCTTGAATCCATTGATAGGGAGGAGGATTTTAAGTGAGTTTTGGAAGTGGAAACCAAGTCTGTTATAAACTATTCCAATATGTGACCTCCTGGGATTAGAGACTTGAAGAACTCAAGGATTTATCTAACAATATACTATGATGGAATCATAATATTGAAATGATTATTTGTCTCACATGTTCAAAAAAAATAGTCTAATATGTGGAGGTTTTCCACTTTTCATGGTATCAATGAATATGTTTGTTTAGATTTATATGTGTCATCCAGTATTATTCATAATGTGCATGACACTTTTCCAACTCGGTATTATGAGAATCACCAATTCTATCCATCCTTTTCACAACATTAAGTAAACATGAATATATAGATATGGATATTTAAATCACAAAAAAAATATTCCCAAGAAGTTATCATGAATTCCCACCAACACAAGATTCTTTATTGATGTATATATTCCAATTATCTTGAGATCTCTTGATTCACATAAGGATCTTCTGGGTAGGATTTATGTATTAGGGGGAATTTTTGCTTTATTTGTTTGAAGATGGTTGTCTTATCAATCATATCTTGATTTATTTCTAAGTCGATATCATGGGCCTTAAAAGATTTTTTTATTATTATAGATTAATTTTTTGTTGTGCTATATTTTTGGTTATTTTATCTTGGACCTTTCATTTATTTAGTTTAGTATATTTTAGCTCAGACCTTATATTACTTTAGTTTAGGGATTTTAGCTCATAAATTCTATTAATTTAGTTTAAGGACTTTATGTTTTGATCTTTTATCACTGTAGTTTGGGGATTTTAAGCTCACACATTCTATAACTGTAGTTTAGGGTCTTTCAGCTCATACATTCTATTGTAATAGTTTATGGACTTTTAGCTCCAACCTTCTATCGCTATAGTTTATGGTCATTTAGCTTGGACCCTCAATCACTATAGTTAAGGTCCTTTTTAATCAGACCTTACATAGATTCGGTTTATATTCTTTTAGATATGACTTGATAGATGATAGTGGAAAATAGCGTAGACTTTCCATGAATTACCCAAAACCATCTATGGTGTTTGGTTGAACCATAGAGTTTTTGAGGCTCACAATGATCTAAGCTCCTTTATTACAAGGAGGAGATTCCTTTGGTTTGTGGTTCAAATCCCTTATTCATCAGTAGTATTTCCAAAATATATGTGTCTCCACTTTTTTCCAATGGTCCTGAAGATTCATGGGGCAATATTAGTCGAGGGAGAAATACTAGGGATATTAGATCTTCCTGGATAGTTGTAATATGGGTGAGGTAATTCATAACCCTAAAGTTTGAGCCTATGAATATGGAGTGGGGAAGACATGTCTAGTATGTCTCATGACACTCTAAGATGTTAGGTTCCACTATAGTGTTTCCAGGTCTCACAAAGACTGAATCTCCTTATTATAAAGAATGATATGACTTTATTTAGTAGGTCAAGGCCCTTATTAGTTGGTAGCATAGTCAAGTAAAAGATGATATACCCTCCTTTATGAGGTATATAAAACATTTATGAAGAATCAAACTTCTAGATAATGAAGTTGGTCACTGAGAAAGGCTATCCAAAAAGGGTTCTGGAACCATAGGTAAGTTATCTATTGAATTGTTAAGCTCGATCCAAATGCCTTGTGGTTTTTAATCATGAAGTGTGGGAAAATGAAAGTTTAGGAATGAATTGTCACAATCCAGTCCTGAGAAAGGGTACCAAACATAGTGATGTAGCATTGAGGATGTCAAATCCACTAAAATAGTTTGTCAGGGAGACTATAAGTCATAGTCCATAGTGCTCAAGTAAGGAGGATGACATGGGACAGTCGTATCAGGAGTAGTTCAGATCACACTAAGGTGTTAATTTATATTGTGGTGGTTTCATGTTACATAGGGATCAAAAATATCTTTTTTTAGAGTGAAACATTTGGTTGAAACCATATGTTCATATTCAAGAGCCATAAGCATGCATTCATAGTCAAGAAAATTGAACCTTGAAGCTAGGTATCCTTTTCAAGGTCTATGGAAGTATTAAATTGATTCGAGAAACCCAAATCATGAAGTGTTATTTGTGTAAAATATTATATCCAAGAAGGTTTCAAAGACCCTAAAATTTGGGTTACCACCGACTGACCATGTTGTCATAACACGTAAAATTGATTATGATTTTAAGGATTATTTATAGTATAGGGAAGACCCTAGGTAGTTTCTCAAAGAGCGTTGGTAACTTATAGTGTGTGTTTTTAATTAAGATTAAAGAGGGGGTGATTTTGAAATTAGGTTTAAGAAAATAACTTAACATAAAGAGTATAATAGTTGACAAATCAATTGGATTTTGATAAATATGAGACAAAGGGTTCATTGTGATTTCACTACACACATTTTAAGTTCATTGTTTATAGAGAATAATTTAGTTATGGAGTAATTCTTTGGTTGAAATTAATTGAAATTTTGATTAATTAATGGGCTTTTATTTTAATGATTACAGAACCAAAACATGACGTAACAATCATATTATTAAGTTCCAGAACTTATGCATGGAATCGGAGCTTCCAAATCAGATTTAAATCTCAATAAGGTGGGTATGAAAAGGACTCTTGTGATGTCCAATCAGAACGACATGGGTCACACACTCAAAACCTCACATCGATCAGTTAGAAATTAAGAGAATAACATTCACATGTATCAAAAAAGAATTCAAATATGAAATCATGTAATGTAATTAGAATTAAATGTATAAAACCCAAATTAATCCAAAGTATTATCTAATATATGCATTGGAACTCCCTTGAAATGTGTGTAGCTCCCTCACAACGAATGCCCACCATTTCAATCAACATTGGGAGGAGGAATAAGCTCAGATGAAACTCCTTTTTCATTCTTGATCCCCCTATGAGGATAGGGGCCTCCACAAATTCTTGGATTAAGAGATGAATCATCTTGAAATCCAAGTTGGGAGCACTTCACTCATCGATCAAACTTCTAAATGGGGATCCCAATGTTACATTTTATATGAAAATATGAAGGTGGTTTCGAGAATCCTGATTTTGAGAAACCACTTGGTTCATGGTTTTAGATGGCCATAAAGTCTTATCTAAATTTTTAAAAAACTCAAGAGTTATATGCCCACCTTCTGAAAATATCCCATGAATGTTGGGCACTATTTAGAAAATCACATATGGAGATATGGACAGATCACATCACACAACTTTTGACTTCATGCAGATTCGATGTGTTGGACAGATCACTCTGTATGGGATAGAATATGGATGAATTGGGCTTTATTTCATTGACAATAGTTGTATCCCATGTTTTTTTGGAGAGGACCAAAATGTTTCAGCCCATTTGGATTTATGGAATTATCATAATCCCCAAAATAGTGGACAAAGGTCCATGGAATTCCATGCAGTTTACCCCATTTTACTTTTAGATCATCTCTGGGGCCTCCAAATCACCTCCACATTCAATGAAAATAAGAAAACAAGAATAATTTAACCTTTTAACAGTGATAAAAACAAAATAAATTAATTAAAAATGAAGTGAAATTTATTATTATATTTTAAATTTACAATAAAAATTCAGTTTAATACAGTGGTGTAGGGTGAACATTAAATAGTGAATCGTGATGCGATCACACCCTGACACCTAAACATTTGCACTAATAGGAAAATATTATTTTGAGAAATTATTCAGGTAGATTTTTCCAAATTCATAATGATTTAACATTCAATAAAAATTTAATTCCTGTTAGAAATGTGATCAAAGAAAAAATCATACTGAGGAGTTATTCTCAGTGATCAAACAAAAAGATATCTCAAAAATTGTATCCCCATAAAATTCCAGGAGTTGAATGATAAATTTTTTAAGATATAGTTCAAAAGATAACCATTTCACTAATTCTACACATGTGTATGTGAAAACCATTCCATGCTATTCTTTCCACTTTCTATTGAGTAAATATAAGTTATTTCAAAAATTGTGTACTTATATGATCCTCTCCACCGAACCTGCCCTATATTCTTTGTAATAAAATTCCAAGACCCACTCACTCAAGCATTCCCAGAAGTCAAACCATAAGCTAATGAATTAGATATCCCAATATGTTCCACATTTCATCCCTCCCCTAGTTTATTTTTTTTCAAAAGTTTCACTTGGAACAAATCCCATACTCTTCTCCAAACCCATTTTTGATCTCGTCATGACACTAATTGTAATAGTTATAACATTATCAAAGGTCAAGGAAGGGGGGTTTTGAACTGCCCAATATTCAACCCTTTCTTATTATTTTTTGGGGGAGTACAACAGTTGGATAGCAAGTACACATGCATAGGTCAATCAGGTATAGTAATGAAATTGACTAGATAAGGAACGAATGTATGTAAAAATGATTTTGAAAAGTATAGAAAAATCAACCTAACTTATATTTACCTTTTATTAAGTATAAATTTTCACACTTCATGGTTGGTTGAAAAGTTACGTATAGAAATTTAGTGACACAATTATCCATTAAACTATTCACAAACAAGGGCACCATTCTTCTCAAAGGTTTAAAAATAATTCAACCCTTTATATCATTAAAAAACAACCAAATTTCAAAAGAAAGTCACACCAAAGTAATGTATTTTTGCAGAAATGAACATTTCATCAGATTTTTTTTGAAAGACAAAATAACATGAAATACGGAAATTCCACATTCATTTCAATTAACTCCATTATTAAATGGGCATCATTTTCTATGATCAAGTGGGAATAACAAACAATTAAAATTTTGGAACAAAAGTGTGTAGGGGGGAATGAGGGGGAAAGGGGGGAAAGTAACAATACAATTCAGCAAGATAAAAAGATAAAAGGAAGAAAGATAATGACAATTTCTAACTAACCAAGGAATATACACATCCTCACCCTAGAGTGTGTAGTGTGCTCACTATAATAAAATAGAATGTGGGAAGGAAGGATAAAACCTAGTGGGTGTCATTCGTATAATTCTTATTGAACATGGAGTTCCTCAATCAGGGACTCTAGAAGGGATTTCTGGAAGTGCTTCAACCATTGACCATTGACAGTGAAGGTTTTCTTGGTTTTCTCATTTTGAACCTAGACAACACCAAATTGAGAGACGTTAGTTACTATGTATGGTCCAAAACAATGGGAATTAAGCTTACCTGGATACTACTTCAACCTTTCATTGTAGAGGAGGACCTTCTTCCCAATGTGGAACTGACAATGAAGGATGAGATGGTCATGGGAAGCCTTGGTTCACTCATTAAAAATCCTAGAGTACTCATATGCATCTCTTCTAATTTCATCCATCTCCTAAATCTGAAAAATTCTTTGATCACCTACACTAGAATGATTATATTTGCATTGTTTGATGGCCCAATAGGCCTGGTACTCAATCTCAATAGAGAAGTGACAACTCTTTCCAAACACTATCTAATATGGTAACATGCCAATGGGGTTTTTGAAAGCAGTATGATAAGCCCATAACGAATCATCGAGTCTGAGACTCCAATTTTTTATATTAGGTTGAATAATTTTTCCAAGAATCTGTTTTACCACCCTATTTGACACCTCAGCTTGACCATTGGTCTGTGGGTGATATGCAGTAGACACTCAATGCCCGAACCCAAACCAACAAAAAAGTGATTGGATTGTTCGGTTGTAAAAATGATAACCAAGGTCACTGATGATGATCCTAGGTAATCCAAACCTAAAAAATATTTGGGTTTTCCAAATTTCTACAACTTTCTTAGAATCATTAGTCCTTGTAGCTCGTTTCTCTACCAATTTTAAAACGTTATCAACTTCCAGATGAATGTAAAAGTTTCCAAAGGAATTAGGAAATGGCCCCATAAACTCAATACCCCAAAAATAAAAAATGTCATTAAAGAGAAATGGTTGTTGTGTAATTTGATTTCTTTTAGATACATTACTCATTATTTGGCAATGAGAATAAGATTTAAAAAAATCACGAGGGTCTAAAAATAGTGTTGGCCAAAAGATACTAGAATCATGGACTTTACGAGAAGTCCATTGGGGACCAAAGTGTCCCCCACAAGCAAGAGTGTGGCAACATCTAAGGAAAGACTAAAACTTTCTATCGAGAACACAACGCCTAAGGACTTGATCACTACATGTGTGCCAAAGGTATGGGTTATCCCAGATGTACTAACATGACTCATGTTTTCGACAGTCTCCCTGGTTTTTGTTGAAATAAGTAGTAATTCAAGATGGTACCAAATAATTTACAATTTTAGCATAATAAGGAATAACATATTTCACTCAGTATAGTTTCTCATCTGAAAAATTTCATTTATGGGAATACATGTGGATGAGTCAATGTCTGAGGATGGGTGGATCCTACTAATATGGTCATCAACCAAATTATATGATCCTTTTTTATTTGTAATTTCTAAATTGAATTCTAAAAGGAGGAGTATCCAACGAATGATATGTGGTTTGACTTCTAGTTTCTTAATGAGATACCATAGGGACACATAGTCTAAGAACACAATGAATTTGGACCCCAAAGGGTATGACGTAAATTATTCCAAGGAAAACACAATGGAAAGAAATTCATTTTCAGTTGTGGTGTAATTTTCTTGGAAGGTACATGAGGCATATGCAATGACATGTGGAGCTTAATCAACCCTTTTTTGACAAGACTGGTCCAACCGCATAGTTAGAGGCATCACACATGTTATAAAATGGTAAATCCCACTAAGGTGGTTGGATTACTAGGGGTGACATGAGACTCCACATTACCTTATTAAAATCTTACTCGCATTCATTACAAAAAACTAAGTCCTTTTATTTTGGGAGTGACTGGTAGAGGGGGAGTGCAATCTTACTAAAGTCACGAATGAATCAATGGTAAAATCCAATATGGCCAAGGAAAGACCACAAATACCATAAATTTTTGGGGAATGATAGGGAATAAATGACATCTACTTTTGATTTATCTACTTGGATACCATAGAAAGAAATTACATCTCCCAAAATAATACCTTGTTTCACCAAAAAATGGAATTTCTCATAATTTTAAATGAGATTCTTATCAATACAATGATGTAAGACTGAAGAAATATCACTCAAACATTCATCAAAAGAGGGGGCATACATAGTGAAATCATCCATGAAAACTTCTGTGAAATTATCCAGGTAATTCGAAAAAATACTAACCATGCATTGTTGGAAAGTACCTGGAGCATTGCAGAGAGCAAATGACATTCTCATATATGAAAATGTTCCGAAGGGGAAAGTAAAGGTTATATTTTCCTAATATTTAAAGGAAATATGGATTTGAAAATATCCAGAATACCTATCATGAAAATAGTGGTGGGAGTTCCCTACTAGCCTCTCAAGCATTTGGTCAATGAATTGCAATAGTTAATGGTCCTTCCTAGTGTGTTTATTTATTCTGTGATAGTATATGCAGACACAATAACTAATCTATACCTGAGTTGGAACAAATTCATTATTTTCATTTTTGATTATATATGGATATTGTTTAGGAACTACTTGAACAAGACTGACCCATTGGATGTAATAGATGGGATAAATGATTCTAGATGCCAAAAAATTTGCTACCTCATTTTCACAACATCTAAGAGGTTTGTGTTCAGTTGATGTTGTGACTGAATTACTTGTTTAGCCTCATCATTTAAAAACATATGATGTGTGAAAATTTATGGGATAATACTAGAAATTTCAAGAAGTTTTCATCCCAAATCTTGATTATACTCCCTCAAAAGTTCAAGCAGTCTCAATTCATGCTCAGGAAAGAGTAAAATATTAATGATGATATGAAACTTGTTTTCTTTGTCAATATATGAATAGTTTAAATATTGAGGTAGTTTTTTTAGTTCCAGTTATGGGGGATTTTGGATTTATGGGAGTGATTGTGAAATGGAGAGGTCACTAATATCATTTAACTGCTCAATGGTATCATCCTCAGATGAGGAATGAGTTTTTTCAAGCTTAACAGTATCATCGAGGGTCATGGGGTCCTCGGTGTTCAAGAAAACATCAATTAACAAACATGCATGACATTTTTCTAGAATGGTTCAAAATTAAATGCATGATTCATTACATAAAATTTCAATCAATGATGAGAACAAATAATTGGTATATGGGGAATGTAATGAATTTTTTTATGGGATGGGTGTATATCAATTGAATTAAAAGATAGAGAGGAATGTTCTTCTGAGGGGTGCTTCATAGCATCAAGTATGTTTAAGTGGACAATGTCACCACCAAAATCCATATATAATGTTCCATTATAGCCATTAATTATGGTTTTGGATTTTTTCAAGAAAGTTCTCCCAAATATAATTGAGTCATGTCCATTCATCCTATTATATTCTATTTTAAGCACGTAAAAATTAGCAGGAAAAATTAAATGTTGAACCCTCACAAGAAAATCCTCTAACACATCAAAAGGGTGTGTTATAATCTAATTTTCTAGTTGAAAAACTTTTCGAATTGGCTTCAATTATCCAACATACAATGAAGATTAAATGGAGTAAGGTATCAAATTTATAGAAGAACCTAAGTCAATTATAGCATTTGAAAATGAATACTCTCCTATGATGCATGGAATCAAGAAGGTTCCAAGATCATTTCATTTGATAGGATGTTATGGTTCTATCAATTATAAGACATTCTTCCCTAATATTACCTTCTCATCACCATGTAGTCTCCTATGACGTGTACACATCTCCTTTAAAAACTTTTCATATCTTGGAATTTTTTTCACAAAATCAATCAAGGGGACGTTTACCTCCACTTTTTTTTTTTGAAATTTTCCAAAATTTATTTATCAAGTTTTGTTTCATTTTGTTTTCTAGTTTGTGTGGAACTTTGGGGAAATGGAATAGGAATGGGTTGGATAGGAGACTCATCGACATGCATGCTCTTTCCTTTAGAGGGGCTTCTCTCAAGACATGTTTTTCCAACATTTGTAACATTTTTAATGGTTGGGATTGAGGTTTCCTTAAGAGTGTATGACTCTAATAGAGGATTAATTTGACTTTATAGTTGTTTTACACTCCTAATGGTGATGGAAGAAACATTTCCTTTATCTCTAGGGTTGACTAATGGTTGAGATGGTAGTTTACCCGAGCTATAGATTTGGATTTTCCCCACTGAGTTGGAAAGTTATCCTATTTAGGTTTTTAGGTTTTGTATAAAATATTGGGTGGTTTTTTGGAATTGGATATTGTTGATAGCCATTTGTTTCATCATATCTTCTAGGCTAGGATTTGGTTTTGGAGGGTGTTTTTGGAAAGGCCTTTGGGGTGGTTGAGGATTTCTGGGTGGTGGTGGTGGATGAAGACTCTTACCTTGGTGGTTCCATTGTTGATGAGAATGGTTTGAATACCCCCTTGACTATAGGCTTGGTTATCTTTCCACTCATGGTTTAATGTATAATAAGGTTATTTCCTAATGGGTTGGTTATAGGGCATCCTGGGAAGACTTCCTCACAAATCTGAAAAGTTTTACTTAATTGGGGGTATTGGTTAGAATAATGGGTGTGAGAAGAGAAGATTCCACAATTGATGAGAGTAGGGGATTGAGATTTCCCTTTGGAAAGAGAATTTTTTCGAAGAAGGGTACTTACCTCTTCGAACTTTTTGTCCACTTTATTCTTGAATTCAGTACTTTGTACCGCATGGACACCTTGGATGGGTTCACTAGACCTTGAGCCGAATTGTTGATTATTTTGTTCCATGTTCTCAATTAGTGTTCTTGTAGAAATTGGGGTATTATCTACCAGTTCACCATCTGTAGCAGCATCAATCATGTTATGATCAATTGGAATTAATCCTTCATAAAAAAATTATATTAAAAGTTGATCACTTATTCGGTGGTGTGGGAATCTTGAACACAAAATTTTAAATCATTTCCAATATTCATGAAGTTTGTCCCCTTGATATTGTCTTATACCACATATTTCATTCCTTATTGTTGCAATTTGTGATGTTGGGAAATATTTTTCAAGAAAAAGGCATTTCATGTCCACCCAACCTCTTATTGGTGAATTAACATAATAAATCTAGTCTTTTGCAGAGTCTTCTAATAAAAAAGGAAATCCCTTAATATTTACTTCTTCTTCATCCACATTTGAAGGTTTTAATGTAGAACACACAAAATGAAATTATTTTAAATAATTATTTGGATCGTCTCTAATAATTCCATGGAATCTTGGTAATAATGGAATTATATCAGATTTTAGTACAAAATTAGTTGCCTCGCCTTGTATATGAATATAGGTGGGTTGGATATCGACATCGTGAGAGGATAGTTATTTTAGTTTTAGATTGTTTTAATCCATTTTAAACACATTAATTTCAGGTTATAATTTGGTTCCATATGAAGTGGGGTCTATAAAAGTATCAAGTTGTGGTGTGTCCTCCTACTAAGGGTATTCTTGTGCATCTTGGGGTCACTGACGTAAGATCCTCTCCAGTTCAGGTTCAGAAGGTGGTAAATCTCCCAGTGTAGAACGCATCATGAAGAAAACCTACCCAAGAAATAAATCATAAAAAAAATATCGGTAAAGGTATAAAATAAAATAAATAAACATTCACAAAATTTACAAAAATCTTATAAAAAGCATGCACTATAAACCAAAGGGCTTCACAGAAATAGTTCCAAAATTTGACAGTGTTTTTGTGACATGTCAAAATGATTATGATTTTAAGGTTTATTTATAGTATAGGGTAGACTCTAGTTTACCTCTCAAGAAGCTTTGGTAGCTTATAGTGTGTATTTTTAATAAAGATTACTAAAAGAGGGGGTGAATTTGAAAACAGTTTTCATAAAATAACTTAACAGAAAGAGTTTAGTACACTACTAGAAACTTAAAATTTAGCCACACTTATATATCAATGGTGTAAAAAAACCATGGCCAAATCCTATTATATGAACACAGGTTTTAAAAAAATGGATTTAGCCACGAAAATTTAACCTCCCTCACGGCTTTCCTCACTCGCTCACTGACTCACCCTCGAAACCCTTATCCTTTTCCTCGCAGAATCTTCCTTGTGAACTCTTCCTCGCAACTTTCGTCCGACCTTCGTCCTCACCCGATGACGCCACCAAACCTCCCACTATTCCCTATAATGATGTGTCCACCCAACCTCAGGATGATTCTCCTCTGATGATGTGGCCACCCAACCTCTATACAATCCTCCAATAACGACACAACCACTCAACCTCAGGACGATCCTCCTCCAACAACGTGACCACCCAACCTCCTCGTGATCCTCTTCTTCCGACATGACTCTGAATCTGCCCCCACCTTTGGGCCACCCTATTCCTCGACTCACCAATATGTAATGTTTTTTCAGTATTCACACATTCAAGGCGCCCCTCTAATTCTAACCAGTGGGTGGTCCATGAATCACAGCTTGTGAGTGGCCTACGGTAGGGTGTGTTAGGGTTTGTTTTCTATTTCCTCAAATAATTATTCAATTTATGTTGTTTTGGATTCAATTATCTCTAATTTTCTACAATACACATTAGCATACATATAAACTAGGATGGTTCTAATTTCTCACACGCCCTATGATTTTTTTCCACAGAGAAGGGTTTATTTGATTTCAAATCCATAGGCTCTTTAATTTTCATTGGTTAGGATTCATTTGTTTTGATTTATTTTATTCTTAATTTTTACATTTGACATTAGTAGAGTTTATTTGTTTTCAATTATTGCATTAGGTATGATTTTTTTTATATTTTTTTCGTATTTTCATTGGGTTTTATTGTCTTATAGAGTTTAAATATGAAAATTCTAGAAATCAAAAGTTATGATGATATGATTTTAAGATGGATGAATGGTCTATTATAAAATCTATTAGAATGGTTAATTGGATTAATATTTCTTTCCATATCCATATGATAATATTGAATACTCCTTGAAACCTTGGTTGTTCACTGGTTGTTAGAATTATCTTCTATTCATAGTGTCACATCTTTTGTTGTTATATATTTAAGGGAAAAAGTCTATAAAAACTATTAAGAAAATAAAAAATTGAGAGACCAATGGGGGTTTAGATGGTGATTTATTAAATTTTCTCAACACTAATTATCTCATATGAGAGGTTTGTTTTTTTAATTATAGACTCAACTAAATGTGAGTTAAATTTTTTTACCTTATTATCACTTTTTTGTAGTGGTCCATGTATGAAAAGTTTGAGATTTCTAAGAGACCTTATCTATCAAATCCTTGGACCTAGTTAAATATTTTCCCATGAGAGCTCCACCTTTTTAAGAATCCAATAGGTTTCTATTATTGTTCATAAGGCCTTGATATAATAAGTTTAAGAAATTATGATCATATATGTTGTTTTGATGTGGATGACTAGTAGTAAACTTCTATAAAATGTCTCAATACCCATAAAGAGATTCTCCATTAGCTTTAATTTGGTTAGAAATCTAATTTCTTACTATTTTCTCCTTGAATCAAAGAATATGTTTTAAAGAATGGCTCTCTAGGGATCATACTATCTTGTGACCTCTCCAAGCTATATTTTGTTCCTATATTCCTTTTCTGAGATCTCTATAATGAATGGTAATTCATTTCATTTTATTTAATCTTATGAAATTTCTCTCATTTTTAAGGAAATTCACATGGTGCCAAATTCCTTCAAGTTCTTGTTGGGGTCTTCACCTACCAAACAAAGAAAAATAGGAATCATTTGGACTAGAACTTTATTTAACCTAAAGTCTATATGATTATTTGAAAACACCAATCATGTATTCTAATAGTTTATATTTTGTGTACAAAAATATCCAATTGGTTGATTTAATTGAGTTAGGTTTTCTTCCATATTATCCATATTTTGTAAAAATCTAGAATTATATGAGGATTAAATTTCTTTATAAAATAATAACAAACTATATCTAAATTATAAATGATTTTTAAATTTATAACTCAAGCTAGGAGAGTTCTCTGAACCTATGGATCAAAACCAAAGAGGTGATTTTATTTATATTTGATCAGGTGATGGAAAAGTTTTAAACAAGAAAAACTTAATAGAAAATAATGAAGGGTGGGGGGGGCAGGAGGGTGCAAGGAGGAAGAGGGGGTGGGGGGTTGCAGTAAGGGTGTTGGGAGAAGGGGGTGCATTGGTGGTGGGGGTTGCAGTGGGGGAAGGGGGGTGTAGTGGGGGGAAGGGGGTGTAGGGGGATGTGGGGGTGAAATCATTGTATTATAAATTACACACACACACACATATATATATATATATATATATGAAGGAACAAAATTTTCTATTTTTTTTATTATCTTTATTAAAAAATTAGATTTTTTATTATGAAATAAATTTTACTTTTTTGGTTTTGGATTATAAGGATTGTGTAATCTAGAGGGATAATGTTTGGTTTTGGGATTTTTTTGGATTTATTAATGATTTAGTTTAGGTAACTTCATTTAACTTTTATTTGCATTGGTTTAATTTAAGTTGGGTTGTCTGGATTCTAATAGGGTATGTTTAATTCCATTTAATTTTGATTAGTCCAAATCTATTTGGTTTGGTTTAGGTCTATAACTTTAGGTTCTTATTTTAGGGTATCAATTTGTTTGGATTACATTGATTTAGTTAGATCCTTGTAGATTTTATTGTGTTTTATTTAAACTAGGTTCATTTTCTCATTTCTAGTAGTATTAGTTATATGTTCTATTTGATTTGGATCATGTAACTTCTATTTGTTTTAGTTTATGTAAATATATTTTGGTTCTTCTTAGTTTAGTTAATCGATTTGGTTTGATTAGTCTTTTTAAGTTAGGGTATTTGGATTAATATGGTTTGTATTCTTGGTTGATGTTATCATTTGTGAATGTAATTTTGGGTATTATAATATTGTGGAATTTGATGATGGTTTTTATATTGTTGGTTTAAGATATTATTGATTCAATTATGAAAATGAAATTTTTGGTGAAATTGGGTGAGGATCAGTGGTGTTTAGTATCATTGGTTTGGAATTTACGATGAGGTTATGCAAATTGGAAACAGTGAGTTGATTGATAAAAATGGTGCTAGAATAATGGTGATAGTGACTGATGACAAAGAGTATTAGGTGTCACATGATTTAAGATCTCACATAGATATTGAGACACGTCTTATCTCCTCCAAAATTCTATTTTCCATGGCTTAACTAATTGAAAAGATTAATTCTAGAATTTGAATTTTGGTGCCTGCTTGTAATTTATTTGTGCATATTTTGGTAATCTATTGTGTTCGTTCACACTAAACACAAAAAGGATTTTTTTAAAAATAAAAAAATAGAGATATCATTGAATGAAATTAAATATTTTTTTTATAGTTTAGGTTAGTTTGGTTAGGTACACATTAGTTATTTTATATCAGTTCTATTTATATGAGTGGGGTGGGTACAATAGTGGGGTAGTGGGGGTGAAAGAGGGGGCAGGGTATAGGGTGGGTTTTGTGGGGTGGGGGTGCAGTGGGGTGGGGATAGTAGGGGTGGGGGGTAGTGGGGGTGAAGGAGGGGTGCAAGGGGGAGGGTGGATGTAGGGGTGGGTAAAGGAGGGGTGAAAGTTCAGAATTTGGTGTTATGTCTCCAAATGCTTCCTCAATAATACTCACCCTGAATGAACCAAACAAAATTTTGTAGGGTAGATTTAGAGAGATCTACAGCCACAACACTAGTAACAAGAGCTGCAACATCTGAGCCTAGAACTGTCTTTCCCACTCATTACCTTGATCTAGCCAAACCTCATTCCCATGTACAATATGAAGTAACTGAAATGAAACCCACATTCCATTGTCCTTAAATGAAAAAACAAACTCCTATTTAAAAGGCCTGTTCAATAATCAATTTCTCTTTTCACCTTGTTTGGATGCTTTCTTAGATACATTCTATCCAAATACTCTTCCCTTCATATATTCTTGATGCATGTTTGGTACTTTAGTACCAACCCAGGCATATAATGAATCTGTGACTGCAGAGTTCCAAATAGGTTCATGTGTTTTTTGTTATTTCTATGCTTCTTGAAACAAAATCCTTTCCAATTCCATCCCAAATAGCCTAAAATAAAGAAACAACTTTTCATTACAGTTGATATTTTTATACAGGAAACAATAACAAAATTTCATGATTGCAGTCAACTCCTACAAGCATGGAAACAACTCCCAGTGTCATTTTTAGACCTGATTATTTCTACTCCAATTCTCTTATTTTTTTATAGACATTTTCCTCTTGTATATCCTCTTAATGTTTATCTTTTCTATTTAATCTATCCAATTTATATTTTAACATATATGAGTCAAAAAATATTATCCCATCTATTGAATCCCTCCCATATAAATGAAAATAAACACACACACAATTTGAGGGAGTGTAGAATTTTAATTAGTAGTAACCCTCCCCCCCCCCCAAAACCTCTCATGTAAATATAGAAGAAGCATGGGGGAGGGTTGGTGCAGAAGGGGGAGGGGGAGGCGATGTGTAGTGCAGGGGGAGGGGGATGTGATAGTGCAGTAGGGGGGAGGGGAGGGGCTGGTGTAGTAGGGGGAGGGGGAGGGGCTATATAGGGGGAGGGGGAGGGGCTGGTGTAGCATGGGGGAGGTGGATGAGCTGTGAAGGGAAGGGGGAGGGAGAGGGTAGTGGGGGTGTTGGTTGGGGGGGCTGGTCCAGTAGGGGTGTAGGTGGGGAGGGGGTGAAGTGGTGGGGTTGAAGGGTGGGTGGGTGGTGAATGGGGCTGGGGGCAGGAGACAATGTGGGTGTAGGGGGTATGGGGTGCAAGGGGCAGTGGGCATGAAGGGGGTGGGGGTGGGGGGCTGGGGGGAGTTGTTTTCTCATGTGTGTTTTATCAGTCTTTGTGTGGAGTTTCTTCTTGTTTGTGGTGGTGATGAGCTTTATGTTTTGTTTGGTTATTTATTTAATTTATTATGTTTTTTAGTTGGAAAATTATTTGGAATAATGTTTTATAGTTAAAAGATGGTGGTGCTGTTAGAATTTTTCTTCTGGTGGTGTTGTCTCTTGGAAGTATGTTGATCTCATTCCATCCCACCCAACTCTATCATGGTGGGATGGATAGTGATGGGTTTTTTATTGGTGATGTATTCACTATATATTTTCCCTTCATTCATATTTGGGTGGCCTGGTTCTTCACTGGGGAGGAATTACCTATCTCACTTAAGTGGGATGGATTTCTTGTATTGTTTCCGAAAACGCATATTCTAATTGTCTAGACCCTACTAGAATCTGGATTTGGGTTTCCTGGTTCATCTTTAACATATTGAAGCTATTTAGAATCTGAATTTTTATTTTTTCATGAATCATCTTATATGTGGTTAGAAACAAATATGCATAATGAATCATATTTATGTAGATAAGAGTATCCAATTTCTTGGTTCCCCTGTTATTGATCTTCTTCATTTGAATTTTATAAAAATGAAATTATTAGACTCTATTTTAACTTGAATTTAGTTTTTTGTCAATGGTTTATTTTAGACTTTGGAGGGGGTGTGTAGGGGTTGTTTTGGGTTTGTTCTAGGGTTGTGTGAGGGTGTGTGAGGGTGTGTAGGGGGTGGCAGGGGTGCAGGGGGTGTGGAGGGTGTGTGTGTGTAGGGGTGGAGGGAGTGTGTGCAGGGGGTGTGCAGGGTGATGGGGGTGGAGGGAGTTTGTGTAGGGGGAAGGAAGTTTGTATTGGAGGGGGGGAGGGGTGTGCTGGGGTTGTGTTGTGGTGTGCAGGGGGTGTGTTCATGGTGTGTGAAGGGGGTGTGCAGGGTACAAGGGCATGGGTTGTGTGGTAGAGTGTACAGGGGGTGTGCAGGGTGGAGGGGTGGAGGGAGTGTGTTTTAGGGGGGGAAAGTGTGCATTGGAGGGGGGTGTTATGGGGTTGTCCTGTGGTGTGCAGGGGGTGTACAGGGTACAGGGGTATGGGCTGTGGGGGAGAGTGTGCAGGGGGTAGAGAGAGTGTGTGCAGGGGGTGGGAAGTGTGTAGTGGAGGGGGAGGGGTTTTCAGGGGTTGTGTTGGGTGTACAAGGGGAGAATCTAGGTTCACCATGCCATGTTTTTCAAAAATGTGTTTCTAAAAAAGAGTTTTTATTCCTTATGTAATATAGTGTTTTTAACAAGAAAGTGTCTTTTGTAATGTCAATGTTTTGTCATGTGTTTTTCTTTGATGAATGGGGGTTTTTGAAATTTTACTCTTTAGTAATGATCATGTTATTTAGTATTGGGAAGCACATATCAATCTGAATATTAATTTGTCATTGTTGGTTATGGATTCATGTATCATTTACCATGAATAGTTGACATAGTGATCTTATATATATATATATATATAATAACTCGTCATATCTCATTTATTTTCTAACTATTTCATTACAGGTGGTTTCTTATAATGAGGCTGGTTCTATCCACCACCATCGAAGATAGTGAGTTCAACATCAGATTTGGGTAAGTTGTATTCCATTTTTATTCTTTGGTCCAATTTTAAATCGCGATTTTGTGATTTTTGGGATCCTTATATTTTTATAGAGTGTTTTGTATCTCTTTGAGAAGTATAACCTCACATGCCCAAACTCCCATGCCCTTACTTTGAACAACCAGTCTCTCACACCATGCTATATATCCCTTGACATATACCAAGATGAAATATTACATGGCCTACTACAATTCCCATAATTGAACGTATAAATTTCATTCACATATCTACAAATGACCAAACCCATAACTGGGTGTTTTTAGTTATTAAGATTGGTTACTAGTAATTAATGCATGCCCATGATGGTTTTTTCCTATCAAAAGACCCCCTGTATTGGTGTGCGGGGGGGGGGGTGCAAGGGGGTGTTCAAGGGGGCTTCCTAGGGGGTGAAAGGCAATGCAGAAACATATATAGGGGTTAGGGAATCCTTATGTATATGAAAAGGTGCATATGCCCAGAGGATGGATGGAGCATCTTAGATTTGTCGCTGATTAAAAGTTTCAAGCACCGAGTGTGGTTTTACTCTTTTGAGGTAGAGTACCTATCCTATCCTCTTTAATTCAAGAATTTAAATTGAATTTACCCGCCTTATTAATTCTACTTGTTTATACTAAATTGAAATTCTTTATCAAATTTTAGTTAAAATAATTGCATCGTTTGATAAAAAAGTCATGGTTTTGTAATAAAACCCGTCCAATGGAGGTGCAGTGTCTGCAAAAACTCACAGTGGTAGTTTATGATTATATAGTTTTCTTAACATTATTGAATTGATGATTTCCTTGCTCAAATAATATTTGATCGCCTATAGATAATCAACTACCTCAATGAAACACTACTTGGGAAAGAATTATTTATTTTACTTAAGACTTGACCTCACTTAATACTGAAAACTCAGATAAAAAAAATCTTCTAAAACATATATAGTAATATTGTCCCAGCTTTAGTCTCAAATCATTGCACCCAAATCGTGCAAAATATTTTTCATGTTTGTTTCTATTTCAACTTCATACATGTATAAAAATACATTTCACGATATTATCAATGTAAAATGAAAAATAATACAAAATTATAAACTTTACAATTTCATGTATTCATAATTGCCTCTGTATATATGTTTGTATAAAAAACACATTAAAATCAAGTTAATGCATGTGTTGTTATGGTTAAACATAAATTCTTTCATGAGATTATGTGAACATGCATGAATTTAGGTATATGTTTTTTACATGGAATCTCAACCACACACTATCCACTTTTAACACTCACTATTCTCACACACTATCTACCTTCTTGTGTATTCACCTTATCACATAATAAACACTTTCAAAAACTTTTTACAAACTCAAATGAGTGAGAATATTATTGTTTTATTGTAATGAAATATTTCTTGTGCATACACACACTTCCTATATTCTATACATAGATTTAAATCATATGAAGATATACTTCATCCCACCTTCACACCCAGATAAATGTTTACTTCCCTTAAGACTTGTGCTCATTATTCCTTCATGCACAATATACACTCTTTACTATTACGACCTTCGTTCAACTATGACCAGACACGATTTATCTATAATCTTTGCAAAATCCATGAGATGCAACATGTTCTATCCTGAGTGCTTCAAGGAAACTAGTTTCTTCAGGAAGATAACGAGTGTGCATTGAACATATTATTTTCATCACAGGAACTATCTTCTACGTCACACATAATAATGTCTTCAAAAATATTCTTTTTGTGAACTAGAGTGTTTCTTGATGGATCTATTTAATTGGAAACCAGATCCTATAAAACTCAATAACATATCATGGGTGTGAGACTCAGTATTTATAGTCAACAAACCATCGACTCAGAATGTGAACACTTCTTATCTTTCATGACTCTGAGAATCATCATCAGGGATAAGGCATATTTTATTCGTGCTGCATTTATTTGGTTCATTCTTCATTTATACTTGAAAATGGATTCTTAGGTGATTTTGATCCTCTTTAAATTTACAGAACACTCAAATAATGATCAAAAGGATTGGTTTGATCCTTAGGTGACAAGAAATCATGAATATCCCAATGAACTAGAGGATCTCTCAACAAAAAGTAGAAGATAATGTAATGAGGTCGATTGGATGGCTGAGAAGATCAAATCTGATTTCACTTCTTCTTTCTGTATTTTTTAAAGAGGATGAACAGTGAACATGAGATTCTCGTATCAAAATGGAACGATTTTTCCTACCACTTATAATATAAGACACATTGATATAATTCTAGAAATCAGTTACTAGATATAAAATACTCCTACTAGAACCACCCAGGCTAGTGTCCACCTCCACCATCATGTCACCCCACACGGTGACTTGACTTCACTCACGTACCTCTCATAGGTGCTCCTAATTCACACTATGCTACCTGATGGATAGGTCGAGAGGTATAACCTACCCACTATAGTAGTGGTGTGGGTCCCTCAGGGATGGCCGATATGGTTGGATATTTTTTATAAAAGATCCTTTAAAAATGATAATCCAAATTCCATATTTCCAACCAACTCAATCAAAATAATAACATGTTCATGAAAAGAAATCATTTTCCATGGTATATTCTTAAAATGATGTAAAAATTGATCCAATTCAATTCAACCAATGACACATGTATTTTTGAACTTAAGATCGGCAAATGAAATATTGTTTATCTATCGCACATTAGTTTAGTTGGAGACTGGTTTTTTTCTCCTATACTTGGTGCATTTATTATATTATTGTTGGTTATATGACTACACTATTCTTATTTATTGATTTATATTCTTTTTGAATTTTCTAAGATGTTTTGTTTTACCATATTTTTAGGGGATGGACAATACTATGTTCTACCATGTGTTGCAAGCACTTGTGAGCTGGTTTAAGACATCATTGATAGTTTGTCTTATAGGGAGACTCATGTAAGTGCAGTTACATGTTTTTCTTATATTTGGACTTGTTTAATTTTTACTATGTATGTAGCTTTATTGTATAATTTAATTTGGAAAATGAGTACCATGTTGATCTTCGGTTGATAAATGGAGTAACTCATTTTAATTTTGTAACAATGTCTTTAAACCCATGAAATATATTTAGTGTCTTGGAAATTTCACCAATGGTTAGTAGATCATCTGACCCGATACAAGCCAATGGGTTGTGATGTTAGTAAGGAGGGGGACTAGTAGATGCGGGGTGGAGGGAGACTTGTAGGGTCTGAGGGAGGGGAAACTGACAGGGTGAGGGGGGGACTAGCAGGGGGGACTGGTAGAGGTAGGGGCGGAGGGGAAACTAGAAGGGGGTGAAAGGGGGGATTGGCGGGGGAAAGGGGGACTAGTAGGTTTAGGGGAGGGGAACCTAGAAGGGTGTGGCGGGGGGGAGGAATGACTGGCAGGGGAGGGGGGAACTGTCATGGGGAACTGGTTGGGGGAGGGAAAACTGGCATGGGGAAACTGGAATGGGGAGGGGGGAGGGGGGAGGGGACTGGCAGGGGAGGGGGAACAAGGGACATGGTGGGTGGGGGTGTGGGATGGGGTGGGGGACTGGAAGGGGGAGGACAAGGTGGGGCGGGGGGACTGGTAGGGGGAACCAGTCGGTGGGGGGAGGGTGTGTTGGGTTCTTTTTCAAGGGTCAGGGTTAGGGTGCAAGTGGGTGTGCTTGGGGGAGGGGGCAGGGGTGGTGCAAGCGCAGAGGGAGGGGTGTAAGGGAGTGGGGGCAAGTGGTATGGGGTGTCCAGGAGGGGGAGGGGTGAAAGGTGTGGGGGGTCTGTTCAAGGGGGATGTCCAGGGGGGTGGGCTACTACAGGGGGGGCATGGGGGTGTAGGGGGTGTGTTCAAGGGGGTGAAAAGGGGCTGTCTAGGGGGTGCAAGGGGTTGTCAAGTGGGCATGGGGGTGTAGGGGGTGTTCAAGGGGGTGAAAGGGGGATATCAAGGGGGTGTAAGGGGATGTCCAGGGGATGTAAGGGAGCTGTCCATGGGGCATGGGGGTGTAGGGGGTGTTTAAGGTGGTGCACGGGGGCTATCTAGGGGGTGAAAGGGGGCTATCCATGGGGGCATGGTGGTTCAGGGGGGGGGGGGGATGTTCAAGGGGGTGCAAGTGTGCGTCAAGGGGGTGAAAGGGGGTTGTCCAGGGGGGTGAAAGGGGTTGTCCGGGGGTGCGGGGGGGGGGGGGGGGTGGGGGTTGTCTAGGGGGTGTGAGGGAGTAGGGGTGTTCAAGGGGGTGCAAGGGGGTGTCAAGGAGGTGAAAGGGGGATGAACAGGGGGAGAAAGGGGGTTGTCTAGGGGTAAATGGGGGCTGTCCAGGGGGTGCATGGGGGATGTCCACTGGTTGGGGGGACTGGCAGGGGGAGGTGCGACTGGAAGTGGGGTTAGGGAACTAGTGGGGGGAACTGAATTTATTTTATACCATTTAAATGATATGTCCATAGTTTTAACCGTTGTAGTAGGGGCCTAGTGCCACTATTAATCCATGGTACTACGATCCCTAAGTCCACGGTTCAGATCGTGGAAGTAGGCCCCCTAATTCCATGGTTAATAAAGTGGCAGTAGGCCCCCTAATTCCATAGTTAAAACTGTGGTAGTAGGCCCCCTAATGCCATGGTTTAACTGTGGAACTTGGATCCTACTGCCATGGCTAAAACTGTGGAATTAGGCACCTATTTATATGGTTAGAACCGTGGCAGTAGGCCCCTTACTACCACAGTTAAACCATGGGAATAGTCCCCTACTACCATAGTTTAAACTGTGGCACTAGGCCTCTATTTCCATAGTTAAAACCATGGTAGTAGGTAAGACCTACTACCACATTAATAGCAGCCCCGATTTTCTAAAATCGTGGCCATATGCTATTGCCATGGTTTTTGGGCCTACGGCCATTGTTCCAAACTGTGGATGTAGGTGAATTTTTTAGTTGTGATAGTTGAATAACCAAGTGGATTTTAAAAAATATTTGACAAAGGGATCATTTTTATTTCACTTCACATATTTTAAGTTCATTGTTCATAGAGATTAATTTATATTTGGAGTAATTATTTGGTTGAAATTAATTGGAATCCTGATTAATTCCTAAGCTTTTATTTCACTACTAAAAGAACCAAACCTTAATGTAATAATCATATTATAAAGGTATAGAACTTTTTCATGGAATAAGAGCTTCAAAATCATATTGAAATCTCAATAAGGTGGGTATGAAAAGGATTCTTGTTTTGTCAAATGAGAACAACACAATTCACACACTCAAAACCTCACACTGATCAGTTAGAAATTAAGAGCATTTCAATCACATGTATCAAAACAAGCATTCAAATATGAAATCAAGTAAGTTACATGGAATGAAATGTTTAAAAATAAAAATTACTCCAAACCAGTAGCTAATATATGGGTTAGAAGTCCATTGACATGTGCGTAGCTCCCTCATAATGAACGCCCACTGTTTAGCTCAATATCAGGAGGAGGATGAAGCTCATGGGGAACTCCTTCTTCATTCAAAATTCCTCTATGAGTATAGGGGCCTCTAGAACTTATATGATGAGGATAGGACTCCTATGGAACTCTAAATTCGTAGCACTTCACTCCTTGGAATAACTTCCAAATGGGGAGCCCAAGGTTCCATTTTATTGGAAAATTGGAAGGAGGTTTTGAGCCTTCTATTTTCAAGAAACCAATTGGTTCCTGGTTTTAGATGGCCATATAATCTTATTTAACTTTTAAAAAAACTAAAAATTTATATCCCCACCTCCTTAAAATATCAAACAAAAGTTTGGAAACATTTATAAAATCAAAGCCGAAAATAAGGACAGATCACACCACACCACTTTTGACATCATAGAGATTCAATGTGCTGGATAGATCTATCCGGATGGGCCATAAAATGGGCCAATTGGGATTATTTTGCTTGATAAGAGTTGTATCTTATTATTTTTTGGAGTGGACCACAATGTTTCATCCCATTTTGATGTACATAATTATCTTAATTTTCAAAACACTAGATATATGTCCATGGAATGCCATGCAATTTGGCCCATTTTTCTTATAGATCATCTTCAGGGCCTCCAAATCACATCCACCTTCAATGAAACTATCAAAACAAGGATAATTTCTCCTTTTAGATGTTATAAAAACAAAAAAAATTTATCAAAAATGAAGTGAAATTTGTTATTATATTTTAAATTTACAACACAAATTCATTTTAATAAAATGATGTAAGGGGGAAAATGAAACAGTGAATCACGGTGTGATCACTGAGCGAACATATTCTCACAATGAGAAGATGTGAAAAATTATTACTCTATCTTTATTCTGAACTAGGGGGTACAATTACCATAGCTTATATTTTACTAGGTCTATAAAGTAGGCACTATTATTTTTATTCTCTATTTATTTTCACCCAAATTTTGGTCTAAAATATAGAGATAAAGAGTTTAGAAAGTGAAGAATAGAATTTTTTTCATGATGTAATTTATGGGTTTTCAAACTGATAAGTTTTTTGTATTGTTCACTAGTAGTTTAAGGTCTAATGATTTGGTTCATTATCGGCTATATTTTATGTCCATACAAATTTGACCAAATTGATGGCAGTTTAAGGTCATGGCGCATGTGGACCTAATATGGGGGATGTTACATAAGAGACTAATTAATATTCCTAGGGCTAATAGTACTCCATAATCCTTCTGAGAAAGAGATGAAAATATTGTAAATCATGGATCAAGGTTCTTAGGTCATGAGTAATTATATGGGACAATCGTACCAGGAGTGGTTCAGATCACATTGAGGTGAGAAGGTTCTTCCATGGTGATGTCAAGGTTCACAATGATTGGAAAGACCATTTGTAGAGGGATGCATCTGGTTGATGACCATAGGCACATATGCATGATCCATAGGCATACATGTATAGTCAATAAAATGGTACCTTGATGTTGGTTATCTTTTCCAAGGGCTGTGGAAGGTTTTAGTGATCCTAGGAATTAGAATCCTGAAGTATGATTTATGTATTGAGGTGCCTAAAAGATAGAAGAAGCACTAACCACTCTGGATGATAGGGGTAAGTCACTTGTGGTCCTTTGACAAGGGATAATTAATGGGTGGTGGTTTGCACATTTTATTATCATGTAGTAAATACTTAATTGATTCTATGTGGTTTAATGTAATTCGGTAAGTTTATTTTCCATGCAATTTATTTTCATGTGGTATGTACATGTTCCATGTATTTTCTTTTCATGTGATAAAGAGGTATTTCCATTCAGTTTATTTTCATGTGGAAAGGACACACTTTCTTTCATGTAGTTTAATTTCATGTGGTAAGGACATGTCCCATGTAGTTTATTTTCTTGAGGTAAGGATGTATTTCCATGAAATTTATTATCATCCAGTAGGGATTTTTTTGTTTTATGGTTTTGATGTCATGCAACCAGGACATTTTCCATACAGTTTAATGTCATGTCGTAAAGGTGTGGTAACCAATGTGAAAATTTTATGAGGAATATTATATATGCAAGCAATCCAAGAAAAGATCTGACTCATACATAAGAAATGTGATCTTGTATGATCTATTTCCTATAATGTTACGGTGAATTTATTTTTGTGGTTGTTGTTTCTATTCATGCGATTAATGATCTGGCTGTCACTACATATCATGTAATGATAGGAATCAAGCCACACATAGTTCTTCAATAGGAAAATCCCTATGTAGGTCTGACCCATATGTAGAGGTGGTAATTGATTCCATTGATTACTATATTTGGTTCCTTCATTGGAGATCCAGGAATCAGTACACATCCTGTAATGATAGGAATCAATCCATACATAGTTCTAGAGGAACCATTCATTTTTTCCATTATGCGGAAAGAACATTGTCTTCCTAATTTGAAACGAGGTATTGTGGCTAAACCCAAGGGTAAAAATATAGGAATTAATATATATCCAATGGTAATAGGAATCAATCCATACATAGTTCTTGAATAGGAAGCTCCCTATGAGGTATGAACTGTACATAGAGGTGCACAATGTTTTCATTTATTGTTGTAGATGGGACCCAGATTGGAGATCTAGTCATCACTATGTATCATGTGATGTCCTGAATCAATCCACACATAGTTCTAGAGAAACCATTTAGTTTTTCATCATGAGGCAAGGATATTTTATTCCTAAAATGAAAAGGGGTGTCATGGAAAAACCCAAGGACGAAAATCTAGGAATCACAATGTATCCAATGGTAATAGGAATCAATCCATTCATAGTTCATTATGAAAGAACTTCTTGAGAAAGTTTGTACTATAGTCATAAAGGGAGAAATTTTTATATTCATTATGAATGGACCTAGGGTTGAAGACTATGGAATCAATACATATCCTATTATGTTAGGAATCGAGTCACACATAGTTCCTGAATTAAGGTTTGGTAAAAGACCATCACTAACAATAATGATCCTCTTGGGAGAGGTCCACAATAATGTGAAGTTTTATGTGTTGTAAAGGGATATCAGTCATGTGGTTTAACATCATGTGGTGAGGACTCATGGTTTGCATTTTTTAACTACTATATTTCGGACCATTATAAGCTTGTTTTAATCCATAATGCCTTTTATTTGTCTGGGGAATTCCTTACAAAAACTCCTAATCTCACATGAGCTATGATTTTTGTGAGAAAATCTGAATGGAAAGGGTTCCTCTCACCATCTAGAGGCAATTAGGGGTAAGATATATGAATTTTTCATTATGTGGTTACTATACTAAGATATAGGATCAAGGAATCCCTATGTATTTAATTAAAAATGAGAATCATGCTATAATTAGTTATAGAAAACCTGTGCGGATTAATTTCATGTAGAAAGGAAATTAGTTGTGTAGTATAATTTCATGTGGTAAGGACATTGAGTTACCCAATGTGAAGGAATATGAATCTTTTGGGGAACTGTGTATTTTAATGTCACATGGTAAGGATATATACCACACAGTATGATGTCATGTGGTTAGCACAAGGATCACTTGATTTGGATGGAAATAATATTGTGGATGAACCTAAAACATAAGGATTCCAACATCATTAAATTTCTTGTGATGGATAGAATCAATCCATACATAGTTTTAGGTAACACAAGCAATTTAATTTCATGAAAAACGACATGGATCGCCCAGTGTGAAATGAGGGGTGCTATTAGGGGACCATGGATTTTAATGTCATGTGGTAAGGATGGGGATCACACGATGTGAAGGAAAGGGCCATTATGGATTCATGTGGTGGCTGGGTAAAAGATATAAGATCAAGGATTCCCTAAGAATCTCATTGAAAATTAGAATCAATCCATATATAGATTTAGGAAACCTGTGCAGTTTAATGAAATTCAGATAGTACATGACCCGTGTAGTTTAACATCATGTGATTTGGATGACCTAGTGTAGTTTATTGTCATACTATTAGGACTTTCCTGTATAGTTTAGTTTCATGTAACCAGGATGAATCCATATAGTTTAACATCATGTGGTCAGGATGTGTTTTTTCAATTTAACATCAGGTGAATAGGATGACTCTATATAGTTTAACATCATGTGTTCAAGATGTTTTCATACAATTTATTGTAATGTGGTAAAAAATATATAGGCTTTATGATATCTATACAAAGTATTTATTGATAAATCTTTCATTAGTGGGTGGTGTGACATGTTCCCTATCCATTGTGGCCAATGAGTAAGCTCTATTGTGGTATAACTTATGTATGATGTAAGGCCCTTCCCATTTGTGTTCCAACTTTGGAGGCTTCTTCCCAAGTATCATTGGGGTCCCGAGTTCCAAAACTAGTATTCTTTAGATGAATGAGTGGAGGAAAACATTTTTATTGAAGGATTGGGCGATTAGGTTATGATGGAATTCAAGGTTTTTGAATGTATGAAAACTTTTCTCATAAATCTCCCCCAATTAATACAACCGATTCTGTAATTTCTCATCATATAAGAGTTTTCTGTAAGTTTCTATTCAAAGTGAAGGCAGATAGAATTATATGGGTAATACTAAATCAGCCTTGTACACCAATGAGTAGGTAATTTCTTGTATAGTAGTACACATGGTGGAATGTTAATACTATAAAGTATGGAAGGTCTTGTCTAGCTATGGATTCTTATCTATGTAATGCCACCTTTTTATTACATTACCTTTCATTATATTTTACAAACATATGATATTTTAAAGTTTTGTGCCTTGTAAAATGGTATATAATACCTGAAAAAATAAAAAAATTTCAAATATACTTGTAAGGATTCATCATAGTTTCATCCTATGTACAATTACCACATCTCATAACCTAGGGACATACATCAAAGGAAAGATTTAGTAGAAGTCCCGGAAAGGGAAAACAAGGGAAACCGTTTGCATGTGAACTTGAGAGACATCAATAAGAACTTGAGGAAATACATAAAGGAATTATAAATGAAAAACAATGAATATAGTAATAATAATAAATTGAATCATAACATTAAAATGTGTCTATAAAATTTAATTTAGACAGTCATAAGCATATTACAAGGTCCATCCCCAAGGTTTCATAAAAATTACAAAGGTTATTTACCAAGGTATCATAAATATTATCATCTCGAGAGATTAATTTCTCTACCAAATGAATTGGAGAGATATCAGGGTGCACCATTAATATGTATTTATTTTAATTTTATCCACATATATCTTAATAGTTTTTTTAGAAATAACCCATTGATAATAAAATAAAGGGGGTTCATATCAAAATCAGGGCGTTTGAAAAAGTGCTTAAAAACATGATCAAAATTTCATTTATAACACAAAGAAACTGAATGAGGTTTTTATGTATGTAAATTACTGAATAAAATAATTCATATTTATGTCTTGATGAGTAACACTATAAATTAAATAGGTTTTGGTATTCACATAAATTAAAAAAAATAATTTCTTGAAAAAAGAGAGGGATTTTGAGACGAAAGATCTACAACATAATTGGTATAAAACATTGTATTATAAAACATTAAAGAAAGATGATACAAGGATAAAAAATTCATAAAATAATAATAATAAATTATAAGGAAAAAATAAAATATAAGTAAGAACATGGTATGGAAATTTTAAAGACACTCCACATTAAAGAGAACTTGAAAGGAAAAAAGAATCTCATAATTCTCTTACAAAATTTTTCCAGCCCAACAACCTCACTTAAAAATTCATAATATGTGATGATGAGAGAAAAAGGGGTCTCTCCTCATTTTTAAATAATATGGAAACTAAGGGTATTATTTAATGACATATACCAACATCATAAAATAGATATTAAAAATGCATAACATAAAAGGATTGCTTGAAAAGAGAAGGGGTAGATTCCCTTACCTTGAAGTGTAACTTATAAAACTGTAAGATTGGGTCCATAGGGGATTTAGGATACCTTGAGAGAAATTATTGGGATGTAATACTATTAGATATTAATGGGGTATGATTTTAAATGAAATTAATCAACGGAATGTTTGGGTATTTATAGTAAAAGAGAGGGAGTTTTTTATTAATTTCGGAGGACACCTCATTAGTGGTATTTGAAAAACCATGGGCTTTCCTGTGGTATTTTTCCACGGCACTAGCCACTTGGGAAACCTCATATAATATTTTATTCCTCAATATTTTACCAGAATTGTTATATCATGATTAAATAATTAATGATGTTATTAAACATACCAAAAACTTATAAATGTATTTTTACTATTCATCAAAAAATGGAATATTTAAAAAAATTATCATAAGTTCACAATAACCTAATATAAATGTTATTAATTCAAAAATGAAATTTATTTTATCTCAATAAATATCTTAATATGAAAAAATTTAAATAACTATAAAAATAATTAATTATTAAAAATAATAGCAGATAGAAAATGCACAATGACATGCATAGTAAAAAATTTTACACTTGAAAAAACAACAATATTAATTTATCATTAGTAATTAAATAAGAGTCTTTTTATAACACTATTTCATTATAATACACATTATTAATAAATAATTATTTTAATACGACAATTTATATCTTTATGAAAAGTACAATTTTTACTTTAAAAATAAATTTATCGAATTCCATCTCAATTTTTAAGAAAAAGTATTCTTGAAATAAAAATGATGGAATAATAATTTTATTTAAACCAAGTAATTACATATTAGGTGAATAAGGCCTAGCACACGAGCCTCAGCCTAGTTGCTGAGGCATCCTAAAGGGCACCCACGAGACCCAGGTTCAAAACCAGGTAAAGGCATATTTCCAAGGGGGTACTGTAGTAGTACTGTAGTAGGTACTGTAGTAGTACTATAGAAAATTTGTACACTGTGTGGGTACTGTAGTAGAACTATACATTGTACGGGTACTATAGCAGAATTGTACACTATGCGGCTACTGTAGCAGATACTATTCAGTACTATAGCAGTTGGAAGTATTAACCTTGGGCCATCGGTTTGGGTTTGGAGTCCTTAAGGCCTTTGGTCCACCCAGGCCTCCAGGTCAGTATGGATTTCGCGCCACCTTTAAGGCCTTCAGGCCACATGCAGTTTCCCCAGAGAGACTCTACAAAAAAGGAGCATCCCCAGAAGAGGATTAAGATTAGGTGCACTCACCAGAGAAAGGAAAATGGATTTGGAAGAATGAGAGGCTAAGAACTTGCCATCAGGACCAACCTGTGCTTTCCTGGGAATCTTATCTAGGCAGTCATGCAAAAAGTGGAGAGCCACTATCATGATGCAGATGCTGAGAAGGGGAAGTTCCTTGTAGTTATAGTCTTGTTTGATTTCCCTAAGACCTTATAGTCATATAATGTATCATAAAGCCTATGGGACATGTAATCTCTGAGCCTATAGGCCTTGTAAGGGTTCCCTATCATCCCTTGAAAGGGGGGTTATCAAAAAATCAATAAAAAAGAATGCATTTAGGCCATTCAGGAAGTGACTAAGGCCTAGACACATAATACCTTATAACACCCACATATGACCTAAGGGTAAGGTGTGTGATGGGGATAGATTCTTGGGGTGGAATAGATAACATCGCCCAAGTGGTAATCTCCACTAACTTGAACATATATAGTAGGTGATTCCATTCAAGAGTAACGTATTGATGCTCTTCTTGGGATTGGTCAAGAGAAAATACTAGTGATGATACCTCATTCCGAAGCTCGAATAAATGGAATATATATGGTAAGAGTCTTCTAGTTGAGTACATTGAATCTCCTTTCTGCATTAATAATACATTATAAATTCTATTTATAAAAAATAATTCTAATGTTAAAAATTATTATTATTTCCAATAGTCATATTAAACAATGATCATATAGTAGTTGAAACCCAATGGTCACATTAAAATATACTTACTTCACACATTTTTAGGAAACAAAATATTATTCGAAAGTTCGGGTCGTTACATTTTTCCCCTCTTAAGAAATTTTTTCCATAAAATTTAAACTCGTACCATGAAAAAAGAAAAGGTGTGGGTATTTCTACCTCATAGTTTCTTCTAGTTCCCACATGGATTAATCATATGTTTAGTTTCTCCATTACACTTTAAAAATATGGGTAGTCTTGTTGTGTATAACCTTGCCTCTACAATCCATGATCTTGATCGACCACTCCTCATAAGAGAGGTCATATTATAGTTGCACTACCATAGGAATTAGTACATGTGAAGGGCCAGGTATGTACTTATTCAAATGAGATACAAGGAAAAATCATGAACTTGATCTAGATTTTTAGGAAGTGTAAGTCGATTGGCCACTTCTCTTATGCAATCAAGGATTTCATAGGGGAAAATGTACTTGGGGCTAAGCTTCCCTTTCAATCCAAACTGCATGAATCACTTCCATGGGGAAATTAGAAGGAAGAACATGTCAATAACATCAAACTCCAAGTCCCTTCAATAGTTATCAGCATAGCTCTTTTGATGAATTTGAGCATCCTCAATGTATTTTTGGATGGAATGAGCCTTTTCTACCATCTCCGGCATAAGATCATTCCTAATAATCTTTCTCTCACCAGCTTCATCCTAGGAAGTAAGAGTTCTATATCACATCCTATATAGAGTTTCATAGGGTGCTATTTGAAAGATCGATTGGAAGCTATTTTTGTAACAGAACTCAACTAATGAGAGATGTTGATAC
The DNA here is from genome assembly GCA_963277665.1 of Viscum album. Classification (NCBI taxonomy): domain Eukaryota; kingdom Viridiplantae; phylum Streptophyta; class Magnoliopsida; order Santalales; family Viscaceae; genus Viscum; species Viscum album. Next base: position 1,634,326,407 of record OY728143.1, read on the forward strand.
CATTCACATTTAAATTCCATTGAGCATGTTATCATCATTTCTTTGAGTGTTTGAATATTCCTTTCATATTGGACATCAGTTTGGGGGTGATAGATCATAATGAAATTCAATTTGGTACCCATTACATGTTAAATAATTCTACAAAATTTTTATGTGAACCTTAAATCATGACCAGATACAATAGAGAGTGGTACCACATATAGCCTTACCCCTTCCCTCATGTAAATCCTAGAAAACTGATCAAGGGAGAAATCTTTCCAAATAGAGATAAAATGGGTAGTCTTGGTGAGATGGTCCACTATAACCCATATCACATTGTTTCATTTGGAAGTTCTCAGAATACCAGAGATAAAGTACATAGTGATATTTTCCCACTTCCATGTTGGTATGGATAGTGGTTGTAATACCCATTTAGGAAGTTGTTTCTCTGCCTTCACTTACTGACACACCAGGCCCCCTGTAGTATAGTCACTAATCTCCCTTTTCATGTCATCCCATCAATAATTATCACGAAGTCCCCAATACATATTTATGCTTCTAGGATGAATAGAGAATGTAGATCTATGAGCCTCATCCATATGATCCTTCTTTATTTCTGGAATAGATGGAACACATAGTCTTGTATGAAATTTTAGTACGCCTTGTTGATCAATATTGAACTCAGAAAACTTCTTACCCTTCACTACCTCAAACTTCCTCTATAACAAAGGATATTATTTTTTTGAGATTTCTTGATATTCTCTAGCAATGTAGATTGATAAATCTTTTAGGATGGGGTTGATGATGTAACTTTCCTTATAATTATCATGTCCAATTTTACTTGTTCTTTGATCAGGGGATTTCCTTGAATCCTCATCATCTCTAGAACAACATGGTCTTTCCTACTTAATGCATTAGTGACTTTTTTTCTCTTACATGGTGATAATGAATTAAAAAATAATTGTATTTAAGAAGTTCTAACCATATACCATGCCTCATATTAAATTCATTTTGTGTTAAAATATACTTTAAACTTTGATGGTCTGTGTATATATCACACTTCTACCCATAAAGATAGTTCCTCCATATCTTCAGAGTAAAGAAAACTGTAGACAACTCCAGATTATGCATAGGATAATTCTAGTCATGAGGTTTTATCTATCGAGATGCATAAGCAATCATCTTATTATTTTTCATGATGACACGCCCAAACCCTTTTAGAGATGCATCACTAAAAATAATGAATCCTTCTTTAATTGAAGGCAGAGTTAACACGAGTGTAGTAACTGATCTCTTCTTCAACTCTTAGAAACTTTCCTCACTCTCCTCTTTATATATGAACTTGACCCTTTTCCATGTTAACTTGGTTACTGGATTAGAAATTTGTGAAAAGTTTTTCAAAAACATCCTATAATATCCTTCAAATCCAATGAAACTTCATATCTCAATTACTATTGTAGGATGAAGCCATTCCTCCGCAACCTTTATCTTTTAAGGGTCAAATGATATTCCTTCATGGGTTACAATGTTACCCAATAAAGAAACTTGTTGTAACCAAAATTAACACTTTCTAAACTTTCCAAAAAGACTCTCCTTCCATATATTTTTGAAAATAACTTTAATATGATCCTAAAGATCCACACAACTTTTTGAATATATTAGAATATCATCAATAAAAACTACTAGAAAGTTATCAAGGTAGTCCTTAAATACTCTATTCATAAAATCCATAAAAATAACAGCAGCATTAGTCAAGACAAAAGAAAATAAAAACAAACTCATAATGACCATATCTTGATAGGAAGGCAGTCTTTAGAATATCTTATTTCATCACCCTCAGTTGATGACAATCCAATCAAAGATCAATTTTAGTGAAGAATTGTGAATGACAAAGATAGTCAAATAATTCATAAATTATTAGAAGAGGGTATTTTTTCATCATTGTGAACCTGTTTAGTTCTCTATAATCAATGCATAACCGCATTGATCCATCCTTCATCTTCAAGAAGAGAATAGGCGCTCCCTAAGGAGACACAATTGTCTGGATAAAACCCTTCTACAAATGATCTTTAATTTATTTATTTAATTCCTATAACTCCAAATTTTCCATTCTATTTGGGGTCTTTGATATCAGAAGATATCTAGGTACAAGTTCAATGGAGAAATATACCTATATTTCAAAGGGTGGTCTAGGTAACTCCTTAGGAAATATGTCAATGTATTTTTGAACAATTGGGACATTATCTATCCTTATAATATCACATACTTTTTCTTCTTCTTCACCAATCAAAACAATAAAGAATGCAATAGGAGATGCTTCTAGAAAAAGATTAGGCTGAGATATCTATCCTTAGAATATGACTATCAGTTTTCCACTCAAGAATATTGATATTTCCTTGCTTCTATATTTGATATTAGCATTATACTTTGAGATCCAGTCCATCCCTAGTATAATGTTGAATTCCAACATTTGAATGACTACTAGATTTGTGATAAGATTGAGGTCTCTAAAGTAAATACTAGAGTTTATATAGAGACCCATACTTGACGTATATATACATTACATTACTTTTGCAGAATAATTAATACATTACAAAATCAGACACCCAAGGATCGTAATAGTTTAGTGTCATTGGAAACTCAGAACATAATCATCCAATCATGGTGAAATAATGCTTACGTGTTCCATAAATTAAACATAATTTATTCATCATAACCCAAAGAATAAAATCGGTTTCATAAACTTAATCCCATCATACCATAATCTATATAAAAAATGGATATCATTTCATGATAAGAAAATAAAACCATGTAAATAATAGAGACATTATACGTGAAACATAAACATACTAAATAATGTCATCTTAGATGGAAAATAGGTTCGATAAAACACTTGAAAAGAATTCATGGGGAAAACATCCTTTCTTCTTAAAAATCATTTTCTTTTCACAAAATACCATTAAATTTTAAAAGAAAATGGATTTTTTTGAAAATAATCATTAAATATTTTAGAGGAAGCTTCATGAAAATAAAAAGATATGAATCCGTAAAAATAAATTCATGCTGTATAAGTTAAAAAAACATTCTCCTCGTACTTTTGTCGGAGAAGTCAAAAAGCACCTCGTATGGTAAACAAAAGAAAGATTCCTTCCATAACTTGTGGTAAAAGCCATAAAAGGGTAAAAATGACTTTAAAAATACATGGAAGAATAGTAAACATTTTTTTGAAAATATTTTGAGAAAACATGGACATGGATGATAAACATAACCCCGGTAAATACTTACGTATAAGCAATCTCGGATAAAAATGAGATTTGCAAAATTATCCCTTACCATAGGTCCAATTTCTTCCATACGTGTCTAAAACTCCTGTATAGTGGGTTTAAACATATTAAAAACTTTTAACATAACAATTATAATATTTATGATATCATATATTATTCACTTATGACTTTATATTACCTATTCTTTTATAAATTCCATGTTAAAGCGGCATCTTGGGTAAAATCATTTCATTTATCGTACATGTTTGGACATATTTTTCTTGATATTATTAATTATATCATGATTTAATTAATTCCAAAATGTAAAAAATGATTTATATATAATATATTTTCAATATATATGATAGATCAATAAATTGAAATTAAATACACCATTCATGGGGATGGTAGGTCGTATGTACGCATGAACGCTGTTTTTGTTTCCCTATTGAATTGAATGGAATTAAGTAAATGAAACACATATGTACATAAATACAGTATCATTATTATGTCATATATTTAATGATTATTTGTTATATATACTTTATAATCACTCTTGAATGGTTAACATGGAGAATGAATCTCATCGAGTTCACGGAGAGGGTAGTCTGTACCCATGCACGAGTGATAATATCATTTATTGGATATTAAAATTTTATATAATTGGATGTTATATCATATATAATGAATCATAATAATGTTATATTTATTATTTCTATAATTTATAATCATTTTTATACCCATCCAAATGATGAAATGTTTGAATAACAATCTACACCACGACGTGGAGACGGTAATCCGTACGTACGCACGTGTGGTGAATTTTTCATTCATAGAATATATAAAATAACTAATATTTTTGTAAAATATTAATAATAACATCATAGTATATAGAATATATTGAAGTTATCATTTTAGAATCAAAACAACAAAGAAGGAGGAAGTGGAAGTAGAAGGGAACTTGAAATAGGTGGTGAGATATTTACCGCTTCTTCGGGTTCTTCCTTTTGATTTGATCAAAAGGGCTCCTTAAGATCGCTTTATGACTAATGAAATGACTCTAGGATTAAGGGAGGACCTTTGAGAGGGTATTTTTTTAGGGGTTGCCTGAGCCAAATGGCTTTGGAGGTGTGAATTAGAGATAAGGGGGAGTTCCCTTTTATAAGAGGGGTGAGGGGCACCTTAGGAAAAAACATAAAATATTATTTTATAATAAATTCATATTTGGATTATAATGGCTCCAAAGTGACTTATTTAGAGGCGAGGGTGGGGTGGGTCTAAATACTATCAACCAATAGTTTTTAGAAATGTTTAGTTTACCATTTTATCCTTATCATTTAGATTTAACTCTAAGTCAAATTATTTATCTTTTACAGTGTCTTCTTGTATTCTTACAATATATGGTTAATAAACTTACTATAAACTGCCAATAGAATCCCAATTGGATCATTAATGTAATACCTATTATTATATAAGTCCTTTGGACGAACCTTAGATTTTTAGGACCATTATATCAATTAATAATATAATATTTCTTTTAAAAACTCTTTTATGTCAATTTTGACACTATTTATTATTTTGTTTTTTCTAAATCCATAACAGCATTATTACTTCGAACAAAATTCATATAACCAACCATAATATGTTATATTAACCTATAAAATTAGTTTAATTCATAAAAAGTCTAAAATTACATTTATTTGGGTATTTAAAGATCAAATATGTTAATATTTCATTAATAAGGTAATTACTGTATCATCATTGTGTCATAAATAATTTAAATTATTTAATGTATAAAAATATTAAATAAAATAACATTATGTAGGAAAGTTGTTTAGATTTATAATTAATATTTATAGTCTAATTTAGCTTATGTATAGTCCTATATTAAAAATGTTTTAGTTATTAAACTTTTATTTTAACTATTTTAACTTTCTTTAAATAAAATAATAATAAATCAACTAATCTGAACCAAGTGGACTTAAAGGGTAATATGTTATTCCTAAGGTTTATTTTGGTCGAATCACACTTTTCCAATATAATTAAGACATGTGTTAGGGTAATAATAATATCATTTTTACCCTTAATTACACTATTTACTTTTAATCGTGGTTAATAAAAGTAAAAAGTTATTGTTCACCAAAAATTATTTTTATCTTATTGAACAAAATTTTACATAGTGATATCAACCATGTATCTCATATTTTTGAAATTACACTCCCAGAAGTGGTAAAATTATGTTTTATGTAAATTTTCAAATTCTCCTACGAGGTGGGTAAAAGACGGTAAAAAGTTCAATAAATTTTTTATATATCTAAAATTATTATAAAATGAATTCAATGAATTATATTGAACATATATATGTATTGTGTATCTATTTTGACCTAAAATAAATCTAAATAAAATAAATAATTATTTAAATAAAAATACGGTTTTAAACTATAACTCAGTGTTTTTCACTATTCATAAAAAATTGAATGTTTTCAGAAAAATAACAAAATTTCACCCTAGGCTAATTTCGATATTCCGAATCCAAAAATGAAGTCCATTTTGAAAGATAAAATTTTTAAAATTTAAAAAAAGTGGGTATTACTATTCATAATGGCTAGTTTATATAATATTTTAATTATATATCATTGTTTAGTGAAACTCGGTATTGCGTACAACACATGCTATTGAGGAAGGTTTCTCTTGCATGTAACACAATCCAATAATAGTGTTTCGTATACTAAAATCTAATACGGTGTATCATATAGAGAAAGATAATCTTGATGTAGCGTACAACACATGACATCAATGAAATTAAAAATAATATTTCTCATAAAATCTCAAGGTGTTACATTCTACCCCCTTTAAAATGAATTTAGCCCTTGAAATTCATCGAGGTTATAAATCGTTTACTACTTGTATGTTTCTTTCATAGAAACCCACATCGTAAAATGGAATACCAAAAACTTAATTTTGAAAACTAAAATATGAAACTTAACGGTTACCCAAATTAACTCATCACTAGGTTTCCACATAGGAGAACATAGATGAAAATGTGGATATAGAAGAGAAATATAACCGTCATGTTTTGATGGAGTGTGGTTGAGGACATTGATATGAATAATCCCAAAATCACAAAGCCATAAATTTGTGATTATCTAAGGTACCATCGACCCATCAAATATTATGGTATTATGACAACATTTTTGGTTTTCAAGATCATTTCCCTAATGTTGAATTTTTTTTGCATAAGGAGAAATACTTACTTGATTTCCATGTAATATCATTATTAGACATTCCATGAACAATTTCCACTTAATCCCTTATTAATGAAATGAAGTTGAATTTTACATTCTTGAAGTGTTAGTAGATCATGCGATAGGTTATTCCATCTGCCTCAAAAATATAGAAAAAGTTATTAAATATACATAAGTCCATCTATGGTGAGATTAATAGTATATGATTCCAAAAATGGACTTATACTTCAACTATCATACCGCTTAATTAAATAAATCTAATTTCTACTAACCAGGGACTTCCTGTATGCCAGTGGTAGGTGATAAAGGCTTGTCTCACTTCGGTTGTGGGTTTGAATCCCACAACCTTGTCCAATGCAACGAGTTTTTGCCCATCCTGTAGGTTGTCCTTTTTATAAAACTACACTATTATGACATTCCAGAAATAATATCAAAAAAAAGTTCTATCATTAAACAATATTATCTTATGTTCAACATAATCCATTTCAAATATTTAGGCTTATCCAAAATACTTCTATCCAAGCTCATAGTATAAAGAAAACAATTACTAGAAATGTCATCAACCAAGCATTTGAATACCATAGGTTTTCATACAATATATCATGTTGGTCTCATTCCAAACATGTGAATACCTTAATTGTGTATTCTCTTGAAAAAATATTACTCATTGAACCTTAGTTAAAACATGAATTCTGTCAAATGTTAACTGTTTCCACATACCAAAATACTAAAATTTCTATATACTCAAACCATGATATCACTTTGTCCTTATATCAATCAAGAGATCATTAATACTATAAAACATATTATTTTCTCCTTATCCATTCATTATGTGGGTATCATCTACTTTCCAAAAATATTTCAATCAATTTTCATGGTTACCGGTACCATATAATTATGGAAAACCACAATAAACCAATACATAGATATTCCAATATTCCACAACACTATAAATGAGATTCCACAACATTATTTCGGAATCTCATTACATAAACGCTTAATCATTCCACCACATCGTTTTCATAATCAACATCATCAATAGTGATCGCTTGTGACATACCTTTGTCCTTTTCTTTAAGAGGTTTTTGAGGTTCTATCATCTTTAAACCTTGGATTAGGGCATTGGTTAGCATAATGCCTCATTTCCTTGCACTTGAAGCATTGAAGTGTCGGTGGTGCATTATCTATAGTATTTTCTCCATTCTCATCATTATCTACCTTTTTCACATTACTTTGAAACTCACCTACTCGATGACCTTATTTTCCACACTTAAAACATTTTTAGTACCTTTTATACAATCTCCAAAATGATTTTTTCCACACTTTGAGCATAATGAAACATTCACTTTATTTTTACCATTGTTTTAATATTTTTCCTTGAACTCCATATTTCATTTCTTTTCAAAACCATGAGTTGGATATGTAACATCAAATTCTAGTTCTACCTTGATAACACAACACACAATTTCTTCATAGGTACTGAATTATCTTATAGCTAATGCCCTTCTAAGACCTAGTTTTAAGCCACTGAAGAATCGATCATCTTTACTTTCTGGTTGGATGATAAATCCATATACATACCTTGAAAGCGTTGTAAAATTCGCTTCGTATATACCAACAGATTCATCATCCTTTTGCTTAAGCTCAAGGAACTCCTTTTACATATTTTTCGAAGAATATAAGGGATGTACTTATTGAAAAACCAAGTTCTTGAACTTATCCCATTCCATGGATTCAATTTCATCTTGGGGCCTTGTATTATTAATTAGAGTCCACCACTAGTCTACTTCACCTTCTAACTGAAAAAAATATAAAATGACTTTTTCATGCTCTATACAACGAAGTATGGAAAATATCTTTTAAATTTTACTGATCCATGGTTCAGCAACAATTGGATCAAAAGACCCACTGAAAGAAGGTGGACGTTGCCTCATGAAGGACTCAATAGATTATTGTTCCTTTATCTACTCATTTAGAAGTACAAAATGATTCATAGCTTGTGTAAGTATGGAAATAAGATTTTTCACTCCATATCCCATCACATTTGGTTGTTTGGGAGGACAATCATTTCATTTTCCATTACATTGATCAACACGGTTCCTTCAGGTTCCATCCATCGTCTAAAACCCAAAAAGAACAGTGTGAGAGGAAAAAAGCATGCTAGGAAAACAACATAATAAAGGGGGTGTACCTTCAATATATAACATATTAAGTTTAATTATAAGATTGTTACTATAATTATAGGTCCATAACCTATACGTATATATATCCTTAGAGACATCCCATGACATACCGTAGAAATATCTCTAGGGATTCACTAAAGTTTTCACATCCTAGTTTCCAAAGGTTAACTAAACCTTCTCTCTGATACCAACTGTAGAGACCCATACATGACAAACATAGACATTACATTACTTTTACAGAATACTTAATACATTACAAAATCAGACACCCAAGGATTGTAATAGTTTATTGTCTTTGGAAACTCAGAACATAATCTTCTAATCACGGTGAAAGATCTTCAACATCTCCCATAAAGATCTTTCCTTTTTTTTCTTACCTAAAACCTTTCTTTATATCCTAGGTAAAATACATAAAAAGGGTGATATCAAATGCTTATTAAGGGTAAGCATGTAGAAAATTAAACAAACCATATACATTTGAACATAAAAACATGAACATATAGTTTAAACAATAAAGGTATTGAGTTGTGAAATAAATCTTGGCAGTACATAAGGCATAGATCATAAAGGAACATTAATCATGATAAAATAGAATGGGAATAAAACATGTAATTATGGAAAACATTAATCACATATTATGATTTCCATAATATCCAAGTAATTATTTCCAATACCATCATAGTGGACAAAGTCCCTTACTGAATCGAGTTCACTCCTCATTCCAGTCCTGTATCACTGAACCAAATTAACTTGCCATTCCAGCCATGTCTGTCTCATGAGATATAAATCTTTACTCAATGAATTGGAGGGAGATATTGGTCCCACCCATTTCATAATGAAATCATTCTTACATGTGCCACAAAATAAACATAATTCATTCATCATAACCCAAATAATAAAATGGGTTTCATAAACATCATCCCATCATAACATAATCCATATAAGAAAATGGATATGATTTCATCATAAGAAAATAAAACCTTGTAAATAATAGAGACATTATACTTGAAACATAAATATACTAAATAAAGTCATCTTAGATGGAAAATAGTTTCAATAAAATACTTAAAAATAATTCTTGAGGAAAACATCCTTTCTTCTTCAAAATCATTTTCTTTTCACAAAATACCATTCAATTTTAAAAGAAAAGGGTTTATATTGAAAATAATCATGAAATATTTATGGGGAATATTCCTGAAAATAAGGTGTTATGAATCCGTAAAAATTTATTCATGTTGTATAAGTTAAAAAAACGTTCTCCTCATACTTTTTTCTAGAAAAGTTAAAAAATACCTCGTATGGTAAAAAAAGAAATATTCCTTCCATACCTTGTGGAACAAGTCATAAAAGGGTAAAAATGACTTTAAACCTACACGGAAGAATAATAAAAATTTTATGAAATTTTTTTAGAAAACATGGAAATGGATGATAAACATAACCCGAGTAAATATTTACGTATAAGCAATCTCGGATAAAAATGAGATTTGCAAAATTATCCCTTAACTTGGGTCCAATTTCGTTCATACATGTCCGAAACTCTTTTATAGTGGGTTTAAACATATTATTAAATTGTAACAGATTAATAATAATATTTATGATATCATATATTATTCACTTATGACATTATATTACCAGTTCTTTTATCAATTCCATGTTAAATCAGTGTTTTGGGTAAAATCATTTCATTTATCATACATGTTTGGAATATTTGTTCTTGATATTATTACTTATATCCTTAATTAATTAATTACACAATGTAAAAATGATTTATATATAATATATATTTAGAATATAAATATATTTGATAGATCAATAAATCGAAATGAAATACACAGTTCATGGAGACGGTAGGTCGTACGTACGCATGAACGCTGTTTTCGTTTCCTTATAGAATTGAATGGAATTAAGTAAATGAAACGTATATGTACATAAATCCAGTATCATTATTATTCCATATATTTCATGATTATTTATTATATATACTTTATAATTGCTCTTGAATGGATAACATGGAGAATGAATCTCATCACGTTCGTGGAGACAGTAGTGTGTACGTACGCACAAGTGACAATATCATTATTTTGATATTAAAATCGTATATAATTGGATGGTATATCATATATAAATTATTATAATAATGTTATATTTATTATTTATATAATTTATAACCATTATTATACCCATCCAAATGATGAAATGTTTGAATAATAAACTACACCACGACGTGGAGACGGTATGCTGTACGTATGCACGTGTGGTTACTTTTCCATTCATAGGATGAATTAAATAATTAATATAGTTGTAAAATTTTTATAATAACATAAAATTAGATAGAATATACTGAATTTATTATTTTATAATGGAAACAACAAAGAAGGAGGATGTGGAAGAAGAAAGGAACTTGAAATAGGTGGTGAGATATTTACCTCTTCTTCGAGTTATTCCTTTTGATTTGATCAAAAGGGCTCCTTAAGATGGCTTTCTGACTAATTGAAGGCCTCTATGATGAATGGAGGACAGTTGAGAGGGTATTTGGGTAGGGTTTGGTGGAGCCAAATGGATTTGGAGGTGTAAATTAGAGAGAAGGGGGAGTGCCCTTTTATAAGAGGGGTGGGGGGAACCTTAGGAAAAACTTAAAATATTATTTTACAATAAATTCATATTCAGTTTATAATGGCTCAAAAGTGACTTATTTAGAGTCTAGGGTGGGTATGGGTCGAAATAATCTCAACCAATAGGTTTTATACAAGTTTATTTTACCATTTTAATCTTATTATTTACATTTAACTCTAAGTTAAATAATTTAACTTTTACCGTGTATTCTTGTATTCTTACACTATATGGTTAATAAATATAATATAAACTTCAAATAGAACCCATATTGGATCTTTAATGTCATATATATTATTATATAAGTCTTTTTACCTAAATTTATATTTTTAGGACCATTATATAAATTAATAATATGATACTTGTTTTAAAAACTCTTTTATGTCAATTTTGACACTATTTGATATTTTGTTTTTTATAAAACCATAACATCATTATTACTTCGAAAAAAAATCATCTAAACAACTATAATATGTTATATTAACCTATAAAATTAGGTGAATTCATAAAAAGTCTCAAATTACAATTATTTTGATATTTATAATATCAATTATGTTAATATTTCATTAATAAGGTTATTATTACATCATCATTGTATCATAAATAAATTAAATTATTTAATGTATAAAATTCATAAATAAAATTCAATTATCTAGGAAATACTTTCTTATTTATAATGAATATTTATAATTGAATTTATCTTATCTATAAACCTATATTAAAAATGTTTTAGTTATTAAGCTTTAATTTTAACTATTTTAACTCTTCTTTAAATAAAATAACAATAAATGTCCTAATCTAATCCAAGTGGACCTAAAGGGTCATATTTTATTCCTATGTTTTTTTGGTCGAATTACACTTATCCGATTGAATAAGGACATGTGTTAGGATAATAATAATATCATTTTTACCCTTAATTACCCTATTTACTTTTAACTGTGGTAAATAAAAGTAAAAAGATACTATTCACCAAAAATTATTTTTATCTTTTTGAACCAAATTTTACTTACTGATGTCAACCAAGTCTCTTAGATTTTTGACATTTCACTCACAGAAGCGGTAAAATTATGTTTTATGTAAATTTTCAAATTCTCCTAAGAGGTGGGTAAGAGATGGTAAAAAGTTCAATACAATTTTTATATATCTAAAATTATTAAAAAATGAATCCAATGAATTAAATTGATATTATATAGGTATTATGTATCTATTTTGATGTAAAATAAATTTAAATAATATAAATAATTATTTAAATAAAAATTTGGTTTTAAACTATAACTCAGTGTTTTGTCACTATTCATCAAAAATGGAAAGTTTTTAGAAAAATACCAAAATTTCACCCTGGGATAATTTTGATATTCCAAATCCCAAAAAAGTCCACTTTGAAAGATGAAATTTATAAAATTTCAAAAATTGGGTATTACTATTCATAAGGGGTAGTTTAGATAATATTTTAATAACATATCATTGTTTAGTGAAACTGGGTATTGCGTACAACGAAAGCTATCGAGGTAGGTTTCTCTTGTGTGTAATGCAAGCTAAGAATAGTGTTGGGTATACTACAAGCTAATACGTTGTTTCATATAGCGCAAGATAATCTTGGTGTAGTGTACAACATAAGACATCAAAGAAATTAAAAATAATATTTCTCATAAAATCTTAGGGTGTTATAGTTTCAAAATAATATTAACTCTTGGATAATCCCTCCAAGATTCTTGAATGATAGTTCTACTTCTAGAAATTTAAGGATTGATTCTATATTCTTTGCAACCATGGAGGAAATAAATAAATACGTAGAACCAGAATCAAACAATGTACTTGATATAATTCTGATAACAACAGGAGTACCTGCCACTACATCACTTAGAGATTAAAATTCTACTGTTGTGATAGAAAAACCAGGATCGTTATCCCATTTCCTATACTTAGGTTGATGGTGATTCTCCTACACTACTCTCAGATTTGAAAAATGATTGGAAAAGTGCCCAAAATTTCCACACATGAAGCACTGGACTTCATTTAGGGTCTACACCATCTTACCTTTTATTTTTAGTATTATGAATTTTAGGTTTCACCTCACTATGATAGTTTCAAGCAATATGGTTTTCTCTTCCACACTTGTAACACTTCCTGCTCCCAAGAAGGTAGTTCCCTAAAAGCTTCTTCCCACATTTTTTTCATGCAGAAAGTTTCACCTTCTTTCTTACTCTTCCTTGGTAAAAGATCATCCTCAAGTTTGGATTTAGATATCTCTTCTTCTAATTTGATTTGTGAGACTACTGCATCTCACCGAACTCTAAATCAACCTTCATATCACTCTATACAATTTCTTTATAGCTATCATAGTTTCGATTGGACAAATTCTTCCATATATGTGATCTTAGTCCACTAAATAATTTATCAACCTTCCCATTAGGATCCATGACAAATATAGAGGAATAAAAGGAAGTATTGTGATGTTCATCTCATATATTCCAACAGATTCATTCAAATTCTTCTTCAGTTTAAGGAATATAATCTCTATTTTCATTCTCATCAAACGAGTTAAATACTTATTTAAGAATATTCCTCTGAACTCTTACCAATCCATAGCTTCAATATCTCTTAATAGACTCATTTTTTTATTATGTCCCATCACTAATAAGATTATCCCTCTAAGCCGTAAACAACTAGGGTTAATTTCTCTTGTTAATAACCACAATGTATAGAAAATATCTTTTCAACAGATCTTATCCACTGTTCCCCAATCAATGGGTTGGTATATCTATTGAGAATTGGTGGTTGTGAATGCATAATGGGCTCAATATAATGTTGTTACCTTCTTGGTGAAACTGGTATCTCATATTGATTCAATTTATTACCCATAACTTGAGTCAGTTGATTCATAATTCTGAGAAATGTTTCCATTCCAGCTTCCATTGGGAGGCCATCAGCACCTGGTCTGTTACGCTCACCAATTTCATGATTCCTCATATTTCCGTCCATTTTCTAAAAGAAGAAAAATTAGTGCAATTTTTTTTATATAGGAGTATTATAAATCTAAATGGGTTTAATGTATTAAAATATCACTATTGAACAATTTATTCATTATAAACAATTACATTCTCTATAAATACTTTATAATGGTTCATAAAAAGCTTGTGATTAACCCAATATATACCCTTAGAGTTTCAAACTAGGAGTGAATCAATGCCCATTTTCATGCACCATTTCCCATTTGAGTCTATTTAAAAGTGGTGTTTTCAGGTTTTACCCCTAGATACATCTATTGTAGATCCACATCCACTTGTTCATATCCAGACATGGATTTCTTTGTTTGGAAACCACTTACTAATATTCAACCAAAATACAATGATGTTTTCCAATATTTAAAATTTTCCTTAGGGTTATTCCAAAAGTGTTCAAATTATAATTTCTATAAATAACTAAAATATCCTTTGATACCAAATATTGAATCACAACTTTTTATTACATAACCTTTCATTACAATTTACAAACATATGATCTTTTAATGTTTAGTGTCTTGGAAATTTTACATAATACATGAAAGCATAAAAAATTATTCTAATACACTCATAAGGCTTAATCATAGTTTCAACCTATGTACAGTTATTACATCTCATATCTTGGGGAAATACATTAAAGGAAAGGGTGAGAAGAAGGCCTAGTAATGGAAAACAAGGGAAACATTTTACATGTGAACTTGAGAGACATTAATAAGAACTTGATGAAATACATAAAGGCATGAAAAATACAAAAATTGGAATATCATAATTATAATAAATTGAAGAATAACTTTCAAATTTGTTTAAAACATTTAATTTATAATTTTTTAATCATATCTCCAAGGTCCATCCTCAAGGTGTCATAAAAATTACCAAGGTTATTCACCAAGGGATCAGAAAACTTGTCATCTCTAGAGATTAATTTCCTTACCCAATACATTGGAGTTTTATCATGTATCCTTATTAATATGTATTTATTTTTATGTTATCCAAATATATCACAATAAAACTTTTCATAAAAACCCCATATAGACTAAAAGAAATGGGTTTTATATCGAAATCATGGCGTTTTAAAAAGTGCTTAAAAACATGATCAATATGTCATTTATAACCCAAGAAAAGGGGATGAGGGTTTTAGGTATGTCATTTTCAGAATAAAATAAATAAATTTTATATATTTATGAATACCGTTAGAAATGAATGTTGTTTGGGTATTCGCATAACGAAAATAAAATAATTTCTTGAGAAAAAGAGAGATATTTTGAGATGACAATTCTTCAGTATAAAGGGTATGAAACATGGTTTTATAAAAAATTAAAAAGAGAGGTGAAAAGGTAAAGACTCATAAAAGATTAATAATATAGTATAGGAATAGAATAAAATATAAATAAGAACATTTTATGGAAATTTAAAAGATATATCACGTTAATGATAATTATAAAGGAAAACAGAAGTTGAGAATTCCCTTACGAAATTTTTCCAGCCTAACGGCATTAGTTAAAAATTCATAAAAAGTGTTGATGAGAGAAAAATGGGTATCTAATAATTTTTACATAATATGTAATGTAATGGGATTACTTAATGACATATCCCAAGATAATAAAATAGAAATTCAAAAGGCATAACAAAAAAGGAGTGCTTGAAAAGAGAAGGGTTGTAGATTCCCTTACCTTGAAGAGTAACTTCTAAAACTATAAGATCAGGACCTGGGGGCTTGTCTAAACCTTGGTAAGACTACTTGGGAGGTAATAATACCATATATTAGAGGGTAATGAATTTTTAATGAAGGTAAACAATGTAATTAGTGGGTATTTATAGTAAAAGAGATGCAATTGTTTTATTAATTTCTGAGGAAACCTCATTAGTGGTATTTGAAAAACCATAGGATTGCCCATGGTATTTTCCCATGGGACAACTCATATCATATTTTCTTCCTCAAGATAATACCAGAACAATTACATCATGATTACATCCTTAATTACGTCATTAAACATACTAAAAACTCATAACTGTATTTTTATTATTCATTGAAAAACAAAACATTTTATGAAAATATGATAAGTTCACTATAACCAAATATAAATGTTTGGGATTAAAAAATGAAATTTATATTATCTTAATAATTCTATACATAGGATAAATTTAAATTTTAGCTATAAAAATACTTAATTATTAAACATAATAACTAATCGAAAATGCATAGTGACATGAATAGTAAAACAAAATTGACACTTGACGAAAAATAAAACTATTTTATCATTTGTAATTAAAAAGGAGTTTTTTAAAAAACTATTTCATTATAATAAAAATTATTAATAATTACATAGTATAATATGAAAATTTATATCTTTCTGAAAAGTACAATTTTTACGCGAAAATCAATTTATCAAATTCCGCCTCAATTTTTAAGTGAGACTATTCATAAAACAGAAATGATGAAATAAAAAATTATTTAAAAAAAGGTATTACACATTAAGTGACTAAGGCCTTGACACCTAAACCCTTATAACACCCATATACGACCTTAGTGTAAGGTTTGAAATGGTGATAGATTCTTGGGGTGGCTCGGATAACATCGCCCGAGTGGTAATTTTCCACTAACTAGAACTTCTCCCATAGGTGATTTCATTCATGTATAACATGTTGAAGATCAGATTAAGATTGTTCAAGATCGAATCCAAGTGACACTAATTCCTTCCCAAACTCTGATATATGGGCGTCATATGGAAAGATTGTAGTGAATGAGGTCATCGACTCCTCTTTCTCCATTAATTGTATATTATAAGATACATTTATGAACAATAATTACAACCAAAAAAATTATCATTGTTTACAATGGTCATATTAACCAAAAGTAATATAACCATCAAAACCCTATCGAAAGATTAAAATATACTTAATTCACACATTTTTAGGAAATAAAATATTATTCAAAAGTTTGGGTAGCTACATTATCCTTGTTCACCATCTTTTAGAGTATATTTGATAGAGTTTTATTGAAGGCCTCTCCCATTAAATTTTATGATACATGATAGAGATATGAGTGATTTGACTCAATGTTGTACTCCTAATATAGTTTCTTCAAATCTATAAAATAGAATATAGTGCCATTGTTCATCAATATTGTATGAGGGACTCTGAACTGGGTGATGACATGGGACTTTATTAAGTTGATGATGATCTTCATCCTAAAATCTTTGAGGGGTGTCACCTCATATCATTTAGAAAATAAGTTGGTATTGGTATTGATGTACCTAAACTACTTAATTATGGTTTGGTGATATGGACCCACAACATCCATTCCCAAACAACAAATGGACAAGAATATTTAGCTGTATGTAGCAATTTCCAGGGTTAATGGATGAGTATGAAGGGATATGACACACAAGACAATTCATGGATTATTCCACACAATCCAGTATCATGGTTTTCTAGTTTCAATGTTGCCTCTCAATTTGGTGGGAGAGCCTAGTTATAGACTGATGAGTGTCGTAGGATCATGTGTGGACTTCTTCCCTGATGGAGAGAATATCACTTTATATTATACATATGAGGAGGATTCCATCAAATCCAGGATTTTTGAGGGACTTCTGCTCATTTGGACCTCTATGTAAGGTAACGTTCATTGCATGGTGCCGAATGTGTTCCCTTCTGACTCGATCCCTCAGGAGAGCCTTGTTTTGGAGATAACCAATTATGGGCTCCATCCAACCAGGGGTGGACGTAGGTTAATCATACTCTAGGGTGGTGTTGAACTAATTAATTTCTTTCATATAACAGATGATGATTGACGAGGGCATTATTCAACGTGTGATATAAAATATTGATTAATCTTGATCTGAGTCAGCTAGGACTATGTCTACATTAACCAAGGCATTGATAGAAGCATTCTATAATCATGGAACATGATGCAATGTTGCTTCAGAAGAGAACCCTTCCATCAGTCCCCCGACGTAGCTAATGATAGGGTAAAGTAATTCCCTTTTGAGGATGTATTCATCATCGATATACTTTATCACTAAATCCAAATCACCTGTATTATTCAAGTAGGCTATTTGTAGCTGTAGGTTCAATTCCGACCTAGAATTTAGGGCTTGGAATTCTTCCTCTTTATTTGTAGAGCTGGTTAGAACCAAGGCTGTTAGTTGATAATATGGGAGTTCGGTTTGTGTTTATTGTCAATCTACACATGGATGATAAGGGAATCTTTAAATAATGGGGTGATATGTTTGAGAATGAAGGCAGTATTGAAGGTTGAAAAACTTCCCATTGTTGGAAAAAATTGTGGGCATCAAAAATCAAGAAAAATGAAAATAGTTCACAGAGACGGTACAACATGAAGGAATGTGGTACACATAATGCTGTTGAAAGTGGTTCACAATGAAGATACGTGGTTAAGAGATATAGTACATAGACTGACAGACATACGGTATGTAGAAGGTTAATGGTATGTGATAATGGTTCACAGTTTAGAGGATTTCAGTACATGGTGGAGGCAAACAGTTCTCAGATGGAATTCAGTTTACTGTGAAGATTGTCCCACATTGAAAATTTGGATAAATCAGATTACCAAAAATTTATGGAGTTATGAGCCTATTTACGGAAAAGAAATACCCATTGTTAATGGAAGAGATTGGAGATTAGAATTTAGGGAAGAAATATGGTGAGGTCTGAAGTGGTGCGCGTAGGAGAAGATGGTTCTCAGAGAGTATCATACGTGGAAGGAAGATAGTACATGGAAGAGTGTGCGGTTCGCATGGGAAGGTCTCACAATATGCGGCAGATAAAGGCAGTGCACAAAATAGGATGGTACGTAGAGGAGAGGTGCAGTATATGGAGTAGGGAATTACATGGATAAGGATAGTTCATGGAAGATTTTCATGGTATACAGAAACAACTAGATGGTACATAGAAATTATAGTGATACCCAAAAAAAATTGGACGATATTACGTAAATAACAACGGTACGTGGAAACAGAAGCAGTACGAAGAACACCTATGGAAGCCTGAAAATTGGCCAAATCAGTTTTTGAAATTAAATTCCATAACATAGCAGTGTACAGGAAAATAAATTTCATCTGTGAGTGATTATGTGACTTCAATAGAGCATCCATTTACATTTTAAGATTCAATAATTAATACCAAACCATTGAAGTAAACTTCAAGTCATTAAAATGAGTGAAGATTCTTCCAACACAGTGAGCAAGGGGGAGTCAGTGGAAGTGATCCGAGGGATACATTGTGTTATCCCTTAATCATTGTAAAGGAATTGAGGATGGTTCATAATGATTGTGATAAATTATTATAATCCAAAACTTGTGAATATTAGTGGTTTTTGGTATGACCATCACACTATCAGCAGGTGCTCCTTGGACTTAGCCCTTAGAAGTGAACCAAGTAAAATTGGGGTGTCATTTATTTTCATGGTATTGTTTATTTTCTAAACTTCCTATTCAAAATGGTTTAATAGGTTACTACCAACATGGGAACAAGATCTGTCAGTTTAAAAGAAAAATTTGACACCCTGATTCACCCCTTCCCTCTCAGGGTGTTTCAGGGTTCTTCAAGTGGCATCAGAGCATAAAGGATGTTGGTGTTGGATATATCTAATAGGGAAAATCTAGTCAATGTTAGTGGATTTCCCATATTTGATGGAAGTAGTTTTCAAATATGAAAAAATAGGATGATATCTCACAAAATATGTCTTGGTATGAAAGTATTATTTGCTACTACACAGTGAATACAATTCACTGATCCTACATGACTTTTGATGAAAAATACAAACTGGAAATTTCTTGATGCTGATGAAAAAGAACAGAATGCTCTCACTACATCCCTTTCTGATCTGATTTATCTAAAGATAATGACTTTCACATCAACCAAGTAATAGTGGGATAAACTAGAGAATATTTATGAAGGAGATAGAAAAGTGAAGGAGGTAAAAATTCAAGTACTACACAATAGGTTTGAGGATCTAAAGATTCACCCTGATGAGAATGCATACACCTTTTTCAATAGAATTATAGAATTTATAGTAGCAATATAAGGTCCAGGTGAAGAAATAAATGACATCTACATAGTTAAGAAAATCATGAGAAGAATTCCACCCCTTTATAATGAAAAGATGTTACCCTTAATGAAAGAGATCTGTCCAAACTCTTAGTGGATGATCTTCTAAGAAATCAATGATATTATGAAATAAGAATTAAACTAGAAGAAGCTATGACTCATGTGAGAAATGAAATTTCATTCAAATACATGGAAAAAATAAAAGTTTTAGGAGATATCGATGATGAAGATGATGAGGAAAACCAAAATATTTCGGTCATTTCCAAGAATCTCAAGAATGGAATAGGGAAATTTGAAGTAAAGATACCTCTAGCTTGTTTTCCTTGTGGAAGTGTTGGGCACATTGCCTCTTAGTTCTCAAGAAAATTTATTGATGAAGAGAGAGAAGTTGAAAACATGGAAAAGACTTAGAAAATATTCTTCAAGAAGTGATACTTCAAATTTTAAAAGAAAGTACTAAAGAAGAGTTTTTTTTAGGAGGAAGATACTCATATTGAATTCTGTGAGGAAGAAGAACAAGAATTTAAGACTGGAACCCATGCCTCCTTGATGGCTACCATTGAAAAGTCTGAGTCATTGGTAGATAGATCTAGATATAATATGTTGAATACCAATTCCTATCTAAAATTGCAACATAAGGATGTTTTTGGTAATATTGAGATCAAATGTAAGAGATAAAATAAGTAGAAAGAAATAGTGGTGGAATCCTCAAAATATATTGATTAGTTGGAAGAATAAATTGAATGATTAGAAGAACATGTGAAAGTACAATCATCAATCCTTAAAAGCACTGATGATGTTATGAAACTAAAAATAAGAATTGAAGAACAGGAAAATGTCATTAATGATGTTACCTCAAAACTGGAGGAGAAGTCTATGGCCCTTGAGGGACTCAAAGAAGAAGTTGTTACTCTGAGAAGTAGAATCTAAAGTGAATAAATATTAAAAGAAGAAAATAAGATAATAAAATTTAGAAGGTTCTCAGATGCTGATCTGCTAGAGAGAGAGAGAAATGTGGTTCTGATGGAGTTGAAAAGATCTTGAGTGATCAAACACCCACATGCATAAAAAATAGTGTAATTGGTTGTGATGCTGAAACATTAAATTCTATAAATAAAGAGATATAGAATAAAGGAAAAATGAAAGTTGATCATGTTGAAATTCTACCAAAAGTGCTTAAAATGAAACCCTTAAGTCAAACTGAAAGGATAATTGAAGATTACCATCATGTTTTCAGAAATGGCAGGTAGTCAAACTATTTTCTTGAGGAAGAAGGTATGAGGAGAAATAGAAGTGAGAAGACATTTATATTCATGAAGTATCAGTTTTGTGGCTATTTGGGCTATACCAAGTCATACTGTGAATAGGCAAGGAGATATATGAATGGGGAAGAGTTAAGAGTTCCACAAAGGAGAACATATTCATATCACACTTCTCATAGAAGAAATAATTTATATGGATATTGTTTTCACTATTCTAACTTTGGCCATAATGTTGTGTATATCAGCTAGAGGTAAGATAGGAGAAATTCTTTCAATGTTCCGAGATGAGTCAATACACGTCAAAAAAATAGTGTTTCTATTTAAAATAGATTTGCTCCTTTGGAAGAATAATTTGAAAATGAAGAACCCATGTAAACAGAAGAGAGAATTGAAATGCCATCAGGGTCCTAAACTCAATTAAATATCTCATGGAATGAAATGAGAAAAATCGAAAATTCTAATTTTGTAGAAGTAGCCCTAAAATATAAAAAGAACAAAAACACATGGATTCTTGATAGCAGATGTTCATCCCACATGATGGGTAATGCATAACTATTGAAGAATGCCAAGAAAAAGGTTGATGGAAGAATGAAGTTCGGTAACGATGGTTCTTTGAAGATAAAAGGTAGTGGAAGTAATGAGCTTTCCAATGAAGATCTGAAGGAAACAAAAGTTCTGTATGCGGGAAGTCTACATCATAATCTTTTTAGTGTGAGTCAACTTTGTGAATCATGTATTATTGTGACATTTAATCAGAATGGAAGTACTATAAGAGGAAAGTCTGAGAATTATCTCATGAAAGGTTATATAATAGAAGGAAACTTATATCAGGTTGATAATAAAGAGAACATTTTCAACCTAATAGTTGGAGAAGAAAACAACTTATGGCATCAGAGATTGGGTAACAGCAATCAAAAAGACATGGAAAATATATCTAAGATGAAGATAGTCATGGATATCCCTAATCTAAATCGTGAATGAGAAAATACCTATGATTCTTTCATGTGAGGGAAATTGGTCTACTATTCTTACCATCCAAAGAAGAAAATATTATCAAATATCCTTGACCTCATCTATACAGTTGTATGTGGCTCGATAAATGTTTCTAAAACACATATAGAGAGGTACATTGTTCTTTTCATAAATGATTATAGTAGAATGGCATGTTTGATCATTATACATAGGAAGTGAAAAGTGAGTGATTGCATGAAAACTTATTAACGAATCACTAATAATGATACTGGATATGGAAGATCAAAGACCTATGGTCTAACAATGGAAGGTTATACACATCCATTGAATTTGAAAATTACCTAGAGAAGCATGGGATACAAAATGAGGTGGTAGCTGTGAGAACTCCATAGAAAAATGGAGTTGTTGAGTGCAGAAGTTGACAGGTAAACAACATGGCCAAAACTATGTTGATTGAGAGTTCTATTCCTCGACATTACTATATAGAGGAAGGTCAAGCTTCAGTGTATATTCAGAATTGAATAGGGCTATATATGGGTGAATCAAAGACACCATATGAATTGTGGCATGGAAGGAATCCCTCTTTGAAATATTTTTAAGGTTTTAGAAGCAAATGTTTTATTTGAAACAAAGAAGTAAATCAAGGGAAGAAAGAAGACAATACATAAGAAATAATATTTAATGGATAATCAATGAACAAAAATCCTACAAATGTTTCAATAAGATCTTGGAAATAATTGTGGAAAAATGTGATGTAAAGACCATTGGAGATAAAAACTCGAATGCTTCAAGGAACTCTTATGTTGATGTGATAGAAGATGAGGAAGAATGTGAACATGGAACAAATGCTAATATAGAGGTATAGGAAGGTGTGAAAAACTCTTAGGAGTCACATCTGGATGTTTAATTAGAAGAATAATCAGAAGAGGAAGCCATAACTAGAGAGAATTTTGTTGAACGCCAATGGAGAAATCAAAGTGAAGAGATTAAACAGTCCAACATTTTTGGGGATCATAATGCACCTACACAAACAAGGAGAATGTGGAATAATGTACAATCTATATTTCTATCAGTTTTAGAACCATCCTCATTTGAAGAGGCTACAAAAGATGATTCATGGGTAAAAGTAATGAATAAAGATTTATATCATATTGATAAAAATCAGACTTGGGATATTGTCAAAAGACCCTAAGGTCACAATGTGATCGGTACGAAGTGGATTTTTAAAAAACAATTTGATGATATTGGATATGTGATCAGAAATAAGGCATGCTTGGTCTGTAAGGGATATTCATAAATCGAAGGTGTTGATGTTGATGAGACATTTTCTCCAGTAGTGAGACTAGATCCAATCAGACTATTTCTTTCCATAGTAATCCAAAGTGGTTATAAAGTGTATCAAATGCAAATCAAGATAGAATTAATTAAGGAAGTATTGGAAGAAGTATACATTGAAAAACCCATGGGGTTCATTCTTGGGAATGATGAAATAAACGTTTTCAAATTAAATAAATCTCTATATAGCCTAAAACAAGTACCCCATGTGTGTTACTCTAGGTTAGACTCTTATCTAAGAAATATTGAGTTTAAAAGAGGAGGAGTGGATCACAATCTCTATGTTAAGAATTAGAAAAACGATCATTTCATGGTATTGGTATACGTGGATGATATTATTTTTGGTGGAAGCAGGCATGAATCAATGGATGAATTTTTCAATCACATAAAATATGAATTTGAAATGACAATGATTGGTGAAGTCACATACTTTTTTAGGTTGCAGGTGATTTAGAAGAAGGATTACATTTTGATTTAGTAGGAAAAGTAAGCAAGAGCGCTGGTGAATAAATTCAATATGAATTATTAAAAACAAATGTTTACTCTGATTGTGGTTGGAAAAAAGACTGGGAAGCATGAGGATAGGACTTTTGTGGATCCCATTATGTACAAAAGAATCATTGGAATCATATTGTACCTGATGACAACATGACCAGTTATTGTCGTATCAACATGCCTTGAGGCCCACTTTCAGAGTAATCCAAAGGAAGGACACATGGAGATAGTGAAAATAATCATGAGATACATTCAAGGTACACATAATTAAGGGATATACTTTGTTATAAGAAGAGATAGTGAACTATCAACATTTTTTAATACTGACTGGGCTAGAGATGTAGTTGATAGAAAGTGTAACGACCCAAAGTTTCATTAATGGAAATACCTCTTGATCTAATTAAATGTCTCTATACGTTTATATAAAATGTCAAATTCTTTGTTTTTATGTTAAGAATTTTGACCTTTGCTAATATATCCATTGAACAGTGATAACATGATTAGTATTAAATATAGGGCCTTAAAAAATCCAAATTTACACAGACAAAAGAAGCGATTGCCTCATCCAGTAGAATTGCCCCATACGAAGCCCATTTGTTGGAGCTCGGAAAAGAGGTGGCATCATTGGGCTTCGCTCTTGACCAAGCCCAAGATGAGCTTCATCATGTCAAGCTCTAATGGGATCGTCTACGGGAGAAGTGGATGTTGATAGAAATTACCACTCAAGCAATGTTATCCAAGCCACCCAAGAGTCTGTCACCATCACACATCTTACCCTTTGGTCTTATGCGGGTGTTTTAAGGGGTTATGTAACAAATCAATAGTACTATGTTCATGTACATTATTATTTTTTGTATATAATAATGAATATACTTTCTTGTCATTATTGAGACATTGTAAATAGTTTTTAAAGTACAAATAATGTTTTTAGTTATTATTTAATTAAGAATTCAATTTTATTAAATTAAGGTATTTTTTGAATTAAATAATATTTTAATAAAATATTATTATTATTAAATTAATTTTTATTAAATATAAATGATCCTATAATTTTATGAATGCAATTATAATTTTTATTAAGGTTTGAAAGCCATTTCTGTCAAAACCTGTGAATTTTCGATAAACGTCAGTTTTTATTTTAAAAGTGAAAATTAACATATTTAGAAAATTATTTAGATAAAATAAATGTTATTTATGGAATCAGGATGTCAAAATTATCCAACGGTGAATTTTTCATAATTTTCTGAGACAGTTAATTATTTGGGTAAAAATTAAATACCGTTTAAATATATAATGTGTTTTATGACCTCATAATGACTCAATAGTGTTTTAATAAAATAATATAATCTTTATGTTTGGCCAATATATGTTTTACCATTAAAATAATGTGATTTTGGGTTTGTTTGACTTTCATTTCAAAGCATTAATGGACCCCTCAAGACTTATTAAACATCTTTTCTTTTTTAAATTAATTTCCATGGGAGTGTGACTCACCTCCACATAAACAAACTCATTATTTTAAGAAGCTAGAACCGTAGACATATAAAATATTATTTTCCTCTTACATTTTCCAAAAAACATGGGCAAAAACCATGGGATGATTTGTGTTTTGGATTAATTTAATATAAGGGGTCCCAAACCTAAATAATAAAGAACTCCCTCGCCTTTCATATATAAACCCACCCAAGATCCCACTTCCTCCTCACTCAAAGCCTTTGGAGTTTGTCAAAACTCTACCCTACTCTCTCTAAAATCCTCCCAAGGTGCACCAATATCCCAAGAAGCCTCCCACAAGCCTCTCTCTAGCCTTTGTAAGCACACTTCCATGTAAGGGTTTTTATTCCTTTGTCATTTTTGTCCAATTTTCATTAAGTTATTTTTCCCTTTTAATTTAAATTATGAATGTTGGGTTATGGTTTTTCACCTCCCTAATACTTCCATATTTATTTTTGAATTATGGGAGACCCTTTCTCTCTCATTAAATGCCTCCCATGTACACTCGTTACTATGCCGAAATTCCGAAAGGAACTTCTCTCTCCTCTTTTACATTCAAGCAATACTTTTGTATCATGAATCAATATTACATTACAATTGTTGGGGCATGTATCTATATGACTTCCTTACTATACATTACATGTAATTATGATGAGTAATCCCTTTCAATCTCATCAACCATTTTTTATGAATTCTTATGTCACACCGTCACACTGCCGAAATCGCACCGATTTTCTAAGCCAATGTCATTGTGTAGTGAATACCATGCCCATTTCTCCATAAAGGGTATTCAACTTTATGCACATTTACTTATTGAATATAAATCTTCATGTATGAATTATATATTCCTTTATCATGTAATAAATTATTATGTTTATGAATCCATGTTTTATGATCCAAGTGGCACACTTATGCATGAGTGAAATGTTTAAGAAGGGTGCGCCCTTATAGCACTCCAATGCATTGGGTAAGGTATAGTATAATGATACATCATGTTCAATGAGTGTTGACTCATTCTAATTCAAGTGCAAAAAGGTTTTACTCGTGATTCATGATCAATGAGGATTTTCTCATGCTCTATGTGCAATGGGCCTTGGCTCATGCTCATTCCATATTATGCGTTGTTGCCACATTTGCATGTTATGATTATCATGCTTTATCATGCCTTTATATTCATGTTTATATTGTGATCTATTGATATTCCTAATGTATATCATGTATTGTACTCCTCATTTTATTCCATGTTTATTCCCTTACTGGGCTTTATAGCTCACCCTTTTCTTATGAATGTCCTTAGATTATCCCATGCAATGCTAAGTACGAGGGAATGTAGTGGTCATGTAAAGAAATTTTCAATAAAGATGTTGTATTTCATGTTTTAAGTTTTTATGTAATGATCCTAATCCTCGAAGACACTAATCCTCTCGATCTTCTTTGTTGTATCAAGTGAAGTTTTATGTAATAAATCATGTTTATGTTTGTAATAAAAGTAGGGTAGTCATAGTTGGTATCAGAGGATAGGTTTAGTTATTTTTGGGATTAGGATTAGAAAACCCTAGTAAAGCCTTAGATACAAGACAATGTACAATAAAAACATCCCTATGTTTTGGTGAGTATTGATTAAGTGGGTTATCAAGCAAATACATCCCTATCTGGATACGAACAGGTATAGGCGGCTCTGGCACATATCTATCCTAGGGGTAAAACCCGAAAACACAACTTTGAGCTAGACTCGAATGGGAACTGGTGCATGACAATAGGCCTTGCTGCACTCTTGGTTATGACACTCCTGGGGGATATTGATTGAAAAATTCACAAGCTTAGTATGAACCCTTATTAAGGGGAATTAAAAAAAATGCCCCTAAGAATGTATGTAAGAAGATAGATCATGAAAATCCTAGATTGAAGCCTATAGACTCATGAGTTAAGGAAATAAAAGTTTATCTACAAGTCACCAACATTTGTATTTGGTTTACCCTTTATGTGTTACCCCTAACTTTCCTTTTATTCCAGCCAATGGATGGTAATAGGAGGACTCGGGCTAACAACTGTTGTGAATATCAGTGTGATGACTGTACTAATGAGATGCCCAATCCAATGGGATCGGAAATCGTGAGATTTGTCACACTTCAATCTCAGCTAACTCATGTTTTGAATAGAAACATGGGTCAAGAGGAACGTTCAACCCACCTAATAAAGAAAAAGTCACTATCAAGAGCTTCATGAGACAAAGGCCTCCTCCTTTTAGTGGATCATCTGATCCCACGATCGCTGAACAATGGATCAACTCCATTGAAAAGATATTCTCCATCCATCAATGTTCTGAACAAGTTAAGGTTCTCCTGGCAGCTTATCATATGGAGGGTGAAGCTGATCAATGGTGGATGTTGATAAAAAATACGAAGCTTGAGGAGGAGATCGAGGCGTTAGAAGGGAAGGATTTCCTGAAGATGTTTTTCGATAAATATTTTCCGCGCACACTTTGTCTTAAGATGGAAAGGGACGTACATTCCCTTAAGAAAAAGGATTAAGAATCTATTGGAGCGTACAAGGAAAACTTCACAAGGCTTACACGATATGCTTCTGGCTTTGTCATTACCCTAGAATGAAACGTTGACCACTTCTTTGGTGGGTTGAATCCTAGCCTACAGAAAGCATTAGCAATCCATGACTTCGACAGCTATGAAGAAATTGTTCGATGTGCCCTCAAGGTCAAAATGGAGATCGGAGAATAACAAGGGTATCATGGGGACAAGAAGCATAAGGTATACTTCAATGCTGGCGGTCCGATGGATAAATCCAACGGTGCTAAGAATATCCAGCACTCCAATTGCCAAAAGTGCGGAAAGAAGCACCCTAGAAATTTCCTCAATGGGACGAGGAAATTCTTTAGGTGTGGAAGAGAAGGGAACATACCTATTAACTATTGGAAAGAAAGTGTCGTGGCTGCAACAGAGGAGAATAATGCTCTGTTCGAACCTCAACGTGTTGTTCAATGCTACAAATGCAAAGAACTGGGTCATTTTGCAAATCAATGCCCCAATCCAAGGGTTTTC
Source organism: Viscum album (assembly GCA_963277665.1). Classification (NCBI taxonomy): domain Eukaryota; kingdom Viridiplantae; phylum Streptophyta; class Magnoliopsida; order Santalales; family Viscaceae; genus Viscum; species Viscum album. The sequence goes on from OY728143.1 coordinate 1,634,355,372, forward strand.
GGAGGCAACCAACAACCTCCAAGGCAGTAAGGAAGATATTTTTCCATCACTTCTACTGAAGTGAACCCCGACAATGAAGTGGTGATAGGTACAATAGTTATTCATTCAAGAATAGAAAACATACTTTTTTGATTTAGGTTCTACGCATTCTTTTATATCTCTAATGTTTAGTAGAACAATCCCAGCACCGCCACAAATCATGGAAGTGAAGATGTCGATGAGTACGGAAAATGGGGAAATCATTGCATCCCATGAATATATGTCCTCCCCTATTATAATCTGCGGATAGATTTTCCCGACGAACCTCGTCATACTCCCTCTAGTGGAATTTGATGCAATTCTAGGCATGTATTGGATTTCCTTATATAGAGCCAACACAAATTTCTGGGAGAGGGAAATCACTCTCCATATAGAGAATCGAACCCCAATTCTTTACAAGTGTAAGGAGGAAGATAGATCTCCTTTATCTCTATCATCTCAAGAATGGATATAACTGCCTTATTTGCACGAATATCTGGATCAGATGATTGAGTCCAAGGAAGAGAACATCCTTGAAGAAATGCCTATTGTGAGGGAATTCACTGAAGTGTTTCCTGAGGAACTGCCTAGTCTTCCTCCTAGAAGAGATGTTGAATTCTCAATTGAACTTATACCCAGGGCTTTACCAATATCAAAGAATCTATATAGAATGGCTGTTGCAGAGCTTGAGGAGATGAAAAAACAACTACAGGAGAATCTGTATAAAGGGTTTATATGCCCAAGTGCTTCACCATGGGGTGCATCAGTCATCTTCATCAAGAAGAAGGATGGGTCCATGCGGCTTTGCATCAATTATCATGAACTTAAAAAAAATCATGATAAATAACAAGTATCATCTCCCACGAATTTATGACTTGTTCGATCAGCTGCGTGGAGCACAATACATCTCCGAGGTGGACATGCGGTTGGGATATTATCAAGTAAGGTTGAAGAAGGAAGATATCCCCAAGATTGCTTTTCGCACAAGATACAAACACTATGAATTCATAGTAATGCCTTTCAGACTCACTAATGCTCCAGAAATCTTCATGGACTTAATGAATAGAGTTTTTAGAGATTACCTAGACAAATTTGTGGTAGTCTTTATAGATGATATTCTAATATACTCCAAATCCAAGGAGGATCATGAGGAGCATTTAAGAAATGTACTAGAGACTTTGCGCAAGGAGAAGCTCTATGAAAAGTACATCAAGTGTGAGTTTTGGTTGAAGGAGGACTCATTCTTGGGCCATATCATGACAAGAAATGGGATATTTGTGGATCCCTCCAAAAAAGATGCAATTGAGGGATGGCTGAGGCCAACATCAGTAACGAATATCCATAGCTTCTTGGGGTTATCTGGATATTATCGACGATTTGTGAGGAATTTCTCACGATCGTCCAACCCTCTTACCATGATAACGTGGAAGGGAGTAATGTTTTTTTTTTGGAGTGATGAATGCGAAGAAATCTTCAAGGAGTTGAAAAGGAGGGTTATCACTACGCCTGTGCTCACTTTACCCACAAGTGGGCAACTTTTTGTGGTATTTAGTGATGCTTCAAATAAGGGCTTAGGTTGTGTGCTGATTCAGAATGATAATGTGATATCCTATGCCTCAAGGCAGTTGAAAATCAATGAGAGAAACTATCCAATGCATGATCTGGAGTTGGAAATGGTGATCTTTGCCTTGAAAATCTGGCGGAATTATCTCTATGGGGATAAATGCTAGATATATACTGACCACAAGAGTCTTAAATATATATTCACGCAGAAAGAGCTTAATATGCACCGAAGAAGATGGATAGATCTCATCAAGTATTATGATTTTTCAATACATTACCACCCTGGGAAAGCGAACAAGGTGGAATATGCCCTAAGTAGAAAGGACCTAGTGATTCTATCAATGATGAGAATTGAGAAGGATCCAATCTTCTTAGATTTGATGAAGATTAACATGGGAATCATATAGAAGGGAACATCATAAATCCTTTCAGAAAAGATTGCTCAACCGTCTATTTTGGAATTGTTAAAAGATGCTCAAAATGATGATGTGGGAACTCAAGAAAAAGTGGAAGCTACCAAAAAAGGTAAATCCTCAGAGTTTAATGTTAATGAAGAAGGAATTGTGCGGTTTGAGAAAAGACTATGTGTTCCATAACTTCTGGATCTGAAGAAGGAACTTTTGGATGATGCATATACATTAAATTTCTCTATTCACCAAGGGAGAAAAAAGATGTATCGAGATCTTTGAGAAAACTTTTTTAGGGATAATATGAAGAAAGAGATCACTGAATATACATCGAAGTGCCTGGTGTGTCAGCAAGTGAAGGTAGAGAGACAGAAGTCTAAGGGGATGATGCAACCATTGCCCATACCACAATGGAAATGGGAGAACATTACCATGGACTTTGTCACCGGACTTCCAAGGACATCCAAAGACAACAATGCAATCTGGGTTGTTGTGGATTATCTTACAAAGACTGCACACTTCATTTCTATTTGGGAGGATTTCTCTTTGGATCAACTGGCACATATATATATCAGGGAAGTGGTAAGGTTGCATGGAGTACCACTATCTATTGTGTCTGACCGAGATCCAAGATTCACCTCTAAGTTTCGGAAGAGTCTGCAACATGCTCTGAATACTGAACTGAACTTCAGTATGACCTATCATCCTCAAACTGATGGCCAATCTGAGTAGACTATCCAAACACTTGAGGACATGTTGAGAGCATGCTCAATGTACTTTAAAGGAGGATGGTATCAACAACTTCCTCTGGTTGAGTTCTCTTATAATAACAGCTTCCACTTGAGCATCTAAATGGAACCATATGAAGCCCTGTATTGGAAAAGGTGCAGAACACCAGCATGTTGGGATGAGGTCAGTGAACGTAACCTGCTTGGACGAGAAATGGTTAAGGAAATGGGGGAGAAGGTGAAAACCATTCAGCAACATATCAAGGTAGCCGAGAGTCGGCAGAAGAGTTATGCAGATAATCGTCGACGAGACCTTGAGTTTAAATTTGGAGACATGGTTTTTCTACGCATATCTCTGTGGAAGAAGGTCATGAGGTTTGGAAAGAAAGGTAAGTTAAGTCTAAATTACATCATCCACTTCGAGATTCTTGATCATGTCGGGGCTGTGTCACATCGACTAGCCCTTCCACCTACTATGTCTAATGTACATGATGTCTTTCATGTATCCCTCTTAAAAAAGTACATACCAGACCCTTCACATGTACTCTTTTCTGAGGTGGTACTGTTGGAAGATGATCATTCTTATGAGAAGCAACCACTGAAGACCTTTGATCAAGGAGAAAAAGTTCTACAAAATAAGACAATTCCACTCTTCAAGGTGTTGTGGAAAAACCAAAAGTTTGTAGAAGCGACTTGGGAATCAGAGGAAGTGATGAAGCTGAGTTACCCACATCTGTTTTAGTGTGGGAAAAGGAAAATTTCGAGGGAGAAATTTCTTAATGGGGAATATTGTAACGACCCAAAGTTTCATTAATGGAAATCACTCTTGATCTAATTAAATGTCTCTATATGTTTATACAAAATTTCAACTTCTTTGGTTTTATGTTAAAATTTTTGACCATTTCTAATATATCCATTGAACATTGATCACATCTTTAGTATAAATATAGGGCCTTAACAAATCCAAATTTACTCAGACAAAAGAAGCGATGGCCTCATCCAGTAGAATTTCCCCATACGAAGCCCATTTGTAGGAGCTCATAAAAGAGGTGGCATCCTTGGGATTCTCTCTTGACCAAGCCCAAGCTGAGCTTCATCATGTCAAGCTCAAATAGGATTGTCTACGGGAGAAGTGGAAGTTGATAGAAATTACCACTCGAGCGATGTCATCCGAGCCACCCCAAAGAGACTGTCACCATCGCACATCTTACCCATAGGTCTTATGCGACTATTTTAAGGGGTTATGTAACAAATAAATAATACTATGTTCATGTACATTATTTTTTTGTATATAATAATGAATATACTTTCTTTTCATTATTGATACATTGTAAATAGTTTTTAAAGTACAAATAATGTTTTTAGTTATTATTTAATTATGATTTCTATTTTATTAAATTAAGGGATTTTCTTGAATTATATAATATTTTAATAAAATATTATTATTATTATTAAATTAATTTTTATTAAATATAAATGATCTTTTAATTTTATGAATGCAATTATAATTTTTATTAAGGTTTGAAAGCCATTTCTGTCAAAACCTGTGAATTTTCGATAAATGTCAGTTTTTATTTTAAAAGTGAAAATTAACATATTTATAAAATTATTTAGATAAAATAAATGTTATTCATGGAATCAGGATTTCAAAATTATCCAATGGTGAATTTTTCATAATTTTCTGAGACAGTCAAATATTTGGGTAAAAATTAAATACCGTTTAAATACATAACGTGTTTTATGACATCATAATGACTCAATAGTGATGTAATAAAATACAATAACTTTATTTTAGGCCAATATATGTTTTACCATAAAAATAATGTGATTTTGGGTTTGTTTTACTTACATCTCAAAGCATTAATGGAACCCTCAAGACTTATTAAACATCTTGTCTTTTTAAATTAATTTCCATGGGCGTGTGACTCACCTCCACATAAGCAAAATAATTATTTTAAGAAGTTAGGACCTTGGAAATATAAAATATTATTTTCCTCTTCCCTTTTCCAAAAACCATGGGTAAAAACCATGGGATGGTTTGTGGTTTGGATTAATTTAATATAAGGGGTCCCAAACCTAAATAATAAAGAATTCCCTCACCTTTCCTATATAAACCCACCCATGCTCCCACTTCGTCCTCACTCAAAGCCTTTAGAGTTAATCCAACCTCTACCATACTCTCTCTATAATCCTCCAATGTTGTTTGAAGCTCCCAAGAAGCCTTTCATAAGCCTCTCTCTAGCCTTTGGAAGCACACTTCCAAGTAAGGGTTTCTCTTCCTTTCTAATTTTTGTCCAATTTTCTTTAAGTTGTTTTTCCCTTTTAATTTCGATTATGAATGTTGGGGTATGGTTCCAAACCTCCCTCGTACTACCCTCTTTATTTTTTAATGATGGGAGAAGCTTTCTCTCGCATTAAATGCCTCCCATGTACACCCGTTACTATGCCAAAATTTAGAAATGAACTTCTCTATCCTCTTTTACATTCAAGCAATACTTTTGTATCATGAATCTAAATTCCATTAAAATTTTAGGGACATGTATCTATATGAACTAATTACTTTCCATTACATTTAAATATTATGGGTAACCCCATTCTCTCTCATCAACCATTTTTTATGAATTCTTATGTCACGCCGTTACACTGCCGAAATCGCACCGATTTTCTAAGCCAATGTCATTGTGTAGTGAATACCTTGACCATTTCTCCATAAAGGGTATTCACCTTTATGCACATTTACTTATTGATTATAAAGAGTCATGTATGAATTCCACATTCATTTATTGTGGAATAAATGATTATGGTTTATGAATCCATGTTTTATGATCCAAGTGGCACACTTATGCATGAAATGAAATTTTTAAGAAGGGTGCACCCTTATAGCGCTCCAATGCATTGGGTAAAGTATAGTATCATGATACTTCATGTGCAATGACTGTTGACTCATGCTAATTAAATTGCAACGAGGGTTTACTCACCCTTCATGTGAAATGAGGATTTACTCATGCTCCATATGCAATGGGCCTTGGCTCATTCTATTTCCATGTTGAGTGTTGTTGCCACATTTCCATGTTATGATTATCATGCTTTATCAGGCCTTTATGTTCATGTTTCTCTTGTGCTCTATTGATATGACTAATGTCTAACATGTATTTTACTCCTCATGTTATTCCATGTGTATTCCCTTACTAGGCTTTATAGCTCACCCTTTTCTTATGCATGTCCTCAGGTTATCCCATGAAATGCTAAGTACGAGGGAATGTAGTGGTCATGTAAAGGAAGTTTTCAATAAAGATGTTGTATTTCATGTTTTATGTTTTTATTTAATGATCCTATGTCCCAAAGAAACTAAACCTATCGATCTTATTTGTTTTATCAAGTGAAGTTTAATGTAATAAATCTTGTTTAAGTTTGTAATAAAAGCAGGGTTGTCATATAAAGTCTACCAGTGGTAGAGATTTCTATATCCGAAAGAAATGTGTGGGCTGGCTAAGAAAGAAACATGAATGTTCCTCACTTAGTACTACAGAAGATGAATATATATCTACTACGATGGCATGCACTTAGTTACTTTGGATGAATTAGCAACTGATTGACATAGGTGATGAGGTGAAACAAACAATGGTGATTTACTCTAATAACAAGAGTCCAATTGATCTTATGAAGAATCATGTTCACCATTATCATACGAAACATATTGAGATCAAATATCACTTCATCAAGGAAAAATTTGAATAAGGCATGATCAAAATGGTCCGTGTGGGAATTGATGAGAAAGTGGCTAACATTATGACCAAGCCACTGCGAGCGGCTGTGATTGAGAAATATCGGTTGAACTAGGGTGTTCAGTCACCTCCCAATGCACAAGGAGGTTACGTGATTCTCCTCTCCCTAGCAGTTTAACAACTTTTACACTGTTTGAGGAAATGATGCTGGTTTATGAGAGAGATATGATCTAGGGGGAGCATTTTTTTCTCTACAAGTCAAGATTAGGTTTATTGGGATTATTTATAATGGGGGAGAATGGATAAATTCAATGGAAAGTTTCTATATATAGTAAATATGTATAATATACAAATCCAAAAATGAAACTATGGTGGAGAAAAGAAAAGGATGAGAACTCAATTCATGTCCACTCTCTTGTTTTCTACACCGAGAACTACTCATGTAGACTTAGAGTGATGGTTGAGTTGTTTCTTGATGGTTTATGTATTGATCCTGTCTGGCACATTAGTGAATTTATCTAGAGATTTCTATTAAACCCAAAAGCAGAGATTTTTGAAAACAAGGCTATTAGTTGTTAATATTGGAGTTTGGTTTTCCTTTTTTGTCAATCTAAACATGGATGACAAATAAGTTTGCAAAGAATTGGGGCATACGTTTGAGGATGAAAGAAGTATTGAAGGTGGTGTGGTTAACCATTGTTTGCCAAATTTTTGGGCCTAAAAAATCAGGAGAACTGAAAACAGTTCAAAGTGATGGTACACCGTAATGGAATGTGGTATGTTGAATTCTACTGAAAATGGTTATCAGTGATAGTACACGATGAATATATGAAGTACACGACCAACAGACATACGGTACACAAAAGGTTAACAATACACGATAAAGGTTCATAGTTCAAGGGATTTCAGTATACGGTGGAGGCTAATAGTACGTAGATGGATTCAGTTTATAGTGGAGATTTTCCCACATTTAAAATTTGGGTAAATTAGAATATTGAAATTTGTAGAGTTATATTCCTATTTAAGGAGTAGTAATCCCCTTTGTTAACAAAAGACATTAGAGATTTGAATTTAGGGAAAAAATAGGTGAAGTTCAAATTGGTTCATGGAGGAGAAGACGGTACACAGAGAGTATCATCCATGGAAGAAAAATAGTATGTAGAAGAGAGTGTGGTTTGCATAGAAAGCTCTCACAGTACACGATAGAGTAAGGAAGTACATGGAGCAGGACGATACATGGAGGAGTGGAGCAGTACATGGAGTATGGAAGTACGCAGATAAGGATAGTTTGTGGAGGAGCTGTATGGTACATGGAAACAGTTGGATGGTATGCGGAAACAACAACGATACATAGAAACTGTTGTAAAGTACACAAAAACATAATCAATATGTGAAAACAATAGCAGTACACAGAACACCCACCAAAGCCTGAAAATTGGCCAAATCAGTTTTCCAAATTAATTTCCATAACATATCAGTGTATAAGAAAATAAATAACATCTTTCAGTGATTATGGGACTTCAATAGATAATTAATTTATAGTTGAGTATGCATGAATTAATGCCAAACCATTTAAGAGACCTTCAAGTCATTAAACTGAGTGATGATTCTTCCAACACAGTGAGCATGAGGGAGTCAGTGGATGTGATCTGAGGGACGCAGTGTGCTATCCCTTAAACCTTGTAAAGGCAATGTGCCTGGCACAAAGTGACTATTCTAAACTCTTTTAATCCCCAAATTGTAAATATTAGAGGTTTTTGGTACAACTGACACACTTTTATTATATGATCCTTGTACATATCCCTTAGTGGTGAACCAAGTAAAATTGTTGTGTCATTGATTTTCATGTGATTGATTATTTTCCAAACTTCATCTTCAGATAGGTCTAAAAGGTTCCTTCCAATGTGGGAACAATTTCCATTAGTTTAAAAGAAAAATTTAACACCCAGATTCACCCCTCCCTTATCAGTGTGTTCTAGGGTCCTTCATAACCTTCAGATAGTAATATAGTAGGGAAACATTCTTTGTCTGGAGATGAAAAGATAATCCTTAATCCATCCCGATTGAATTTCTATTTTCCATACTTTTAACAACAAGAATTTGGGAGTTACCATCAAAATACATCTCCTATGTCCGAGGAGTGTCATTGGGAATAGAAAACTTATTCATCAAGAATCATGGTGTCCACCCATGTATTTTCTATGGAAGGATGTGCTGTAAGGAAATCCGCAAGGGATCTCCCTTTCACAAAATTATATAATATTAACTAAATGTTGTATTGATGTAGAATGACTAACCATTGGTCCAATCACCCAATCTAAATAGTATGACTAAGGATATAATTGAGAATATAGATACGATATACCAGATGGAATTCATGGTGCTGCTAGTAATTCCTCAGGGTTTTCACTATGAAGAATAGTACAACACAGTTCTTCTTGACATTAGAGTATCGGGTCTTGGTACCTAGCATTGGTCAACAAAGGTAGTAGATACTTTTCTCACTCCCTGCATCATTTCTATATGTGAGGAGTGTTCCCAATGACTATTCTATAGAGGCCATATATAAGATGAGTGGCCTCCATTCCACTAGAGGCATCAGAACTAGTTGGTGAAATAGGTGCTACTTGAAACATTCGAAGGCTTCTTGGAAATCATCATCCCATTGATAGGTGGTCCCCTTATTCATTATTCTGATGAAGGGGGAGAGATTTGTTGATCAAGTTAGCTATGAAACACAAAATATAGAAAGGTTATGTTAGAGCCACCTCAGTTATTTGACATTTTTTGGGGTGACATTCCTAGAATAACACTAGTCTTCTCTGGGTCTACCTTGATGTCATGGTGGCATACCATAAAGATAAGAAACATCATTTATGTTACCCCAAAGGCACATTTTAGCAGATTCATATTTAGATAGTGTCGTAGTATCTTGTCAAAGACTATTTGGAGATTTGTGAAGTGATCAATTTTCTATTGGTATTTGAACACCTGGTTGTCAACATAACATTAAGCTATTCTTCCCAATAATTGATTAAATATATGAAGCATGGAGTGTTGATATGTGGTGCCAATATTATTAAATACAAAAGGAATGACCTAGAAATAAAATATTCACTAAGGAACTCTGAAGGAAGTTTCTTATTCATCTTCAAGGTCCATATTTATCTGATTGTACCCTGAATACCCATCCATGATGGAAAATTCTTGGAAGCTAGTAGTTGTATCGATCACGAGTTATATGATTAGAAATGGGAAATCATATTTTGAGAAATGTTGATTAAGGCACTAAAATCAATAAAGACCCTTATCTAACCATTATTTTTCTTGATAGATATGATGTTGAAAAATCCATCTTTGGTATTTCACTTCTCAGAAAAATTTGAATTTGATCAACTTGTCAACTTCTGCCTCAACATTGGTGGCCTGAGAGGGGTGCATCCTCCAAGGTTTTTTCTTGAAGAAATGGTCCTCATCAGTTAAACTAAGATGGTTCATAGACACATCTATATTTAGTACAAAAATTTATATATAGTTCTAAGAGAAAATATATATATGATGCTTCATAAATGAAAAGTACATCTCTTTCACTTTGAGGGGAATTGAGACACAAATCAGTATACAATGTGTGTCTTATTTGGTTCCCAGATTTATTTTTCTGAGAACATCAATGGTGGTGTAGATACCATCCTCAAATGTGGGAGGGGCATTCATGGGGTTGTCCTCATCTTCTTCCACCTCTGATTATATAGAAAAATTTCTCAAAAAAGATGGTAATATGGTTCCATCTATGTCTCTATTAGGGTGAGAGAGGCCTATTGTATTATTTCGTTGGATGGCACCTCACTCGCTGGGCTCCCATCCTCTACTCTCGGCCTCTCCCTATTCCTTCTCAGCTCCTGCTCTCCTGCTCTTAGCATCATGATTTCCTCTAGGGTTTCAAGTTCTCCCTGACGTCATTGGGACTTCCCTCATCCTTCTATTCCAGGTTTTCTTCCTCCTTACTCTTTCCATTATTCTTGGCCATTGTCCCCTTCTGGGTCTTCTTTTTCATCGCTTCTCATGAGGTCACACTCTCTCCTCTACCACCTCTTCTCTGCCGGTATGGCCCAACACACTCGACTCCATATTGGTCGGATGTGTTGGTTTTTTAGACGGGTTTGGGACTGTGGCGGTGGAAGTAGGGGAAGCACATAACTCTTAATCTGGTAGCTTCTTCCCTTGGATTCTCTCACCTCTGTTAATCTCTTCTCTCTTTTTGATGTTTAGTTTTGGGTTTCAATATCAGCTTCCCCTTTATTCCTATTTCTCTTAGGGTTTTAGGCCCACATTCCCTAATTTCATTCCAGGATATTCTTCGTTATTTTAGGGTTTCAGCCCCGATTATCCCTTTCTTGCTTCACGGTGGTTCTCATAGGGGTTCAAACTTTTTCTCACTCCATGTTGGTTCATGCTTCGTGGATTTTCTCTTGGTTTTTCTTCCATAGGCTTTCTCTGGACCCCTTCTTTTCCACAACTCTCTACTATGGCTTCTTAGTTATTTGATATCTCCCAGGTCAGTAGGGTGTAATGATTCCGAAAGAGGTTTTGGGATGTGTATGGGGAGAAACAAGATGTTCCGGGTAGTGTAACATGTAGCAGTTCTTTCCAATTCTGATGGCTCTTCTAGTGATTGTGCAGCGGTGACGAGGGGTCCTCAACAACACCGACGATGGTTTCTGGTGGCGGTTTACGGTGACGATGACGATGTCAGTGTGGGTTGCTATAGATAGAGATGAGGTTCTCGATGGTAGGTTCTCGATGGCGATGTGATGGACGATGTCTTCGATGTTTTGTTCGAGGTGGCTGGGTGTTCGAGGTGTGAGGACGGTGTTTTGATTTTCAAAAGTTGAAATGGTTTTTGGTGGCAATCAGGTATGGAAAAGTGATCTAGTTGTGATCTTGGATGACGACACGTGGCAGTGCTTGGAGGGTTTGTCTGTAGTGATGTTTGTTTTTTGAATTCTGCATTTTGTATGCTGTATGTTGATGTCTAAGAGGGGAATGCGCTGGGATATGTTTGTATGGTTCTCACTTTACCAAAAAGTGTCTTCTTAAAATAAAATAAAAATGATTTGGTCAAGGTGAGAGAGGCCTTGAGAAGAGACATTGTCATCCCCTACTACTTGATTTATTGTAGATAGATTTTAGATCTGACTGTCTTATACACTATCAATAGGGACAAAAGGGAATTTTATCAATAGGATGATTTCCATCACCTTAACTACATTTATGGGGAGAACATAGTAATTTTCGTTCATACTCTAAGAACTTTTAGGGCATTCCCCAAGCCATTGGGAGTAGAAACCTATATATCATCATCCACTATTGGTTCTTTACCTCCAATTTTATAAAAATCTGCCACAACATATGTGGATACATAAGTTTCATATGGGACATTGCCACCATGCAATATGTCAATATTTCCACTGATGGGGTATTTGAGACATTGATGAATTGTTTAAGGTACCGCTATGTGGCTCTAGAGCCAGGGTATTTTAAGAAGGACATTGTATGTAGTGTCTTGCTGGATCACCATAAACTCTGCATCATATGTGAGATCTCCAAATTGATCATTGAGTTTGATCTTCGTGAGTGGTCTTTTCTCATGCTTATCATACCCTTTAATGGTCATCATTATTGGTCAAAAATCTCATTATCTTTATCCTAGATGTCATAGGGTTCTAACTAGGATGAGGTTTAATCCTATAACCATTATCATTTATATCCCTTTGGGTGTTGACATTATTAAGTCTGGTTGAAACATATAGGGGTATGATGTGCTCTTAGATGACTTATTTCTGATCCTATTTAGTGAACAAGATGGAGAAATGAAATTTTTCTAACATGGTCCCTACTTGATAAAACTCTATTCAATGAATTATATCTCAAATTCCTATGGGATTTGGAAGGATTAAATAAGTGTCTCCCTGAGTTTTTTTAAATACTGACTTCATTTAGGATTGAGAGTTTGGTTGGGAAAATTTCCAACTATTTCAGAACATCATAATTTTGTGCCATAGGTCAGCACTTCTAGATGTGGGGTTTCTTTATTAAATATGTAGCTTTGGAGACAAGGTATTTTAAGTGGGTGGGACTGGTTCTTATTTAGAAGTCAAGGGTGAATCTACTTCAAGTGGTGTAGTTTGCTATGGAATTCCATGTTTCCTAGGTTGATTGGATAATTGATCCCCGCTAGGTAGTAATACAAGAAAACTAGGCGAGGGAGACTATTAGAGGGTTCTAAAACACCTCCCTACCTCTCTAGGTTCTACTGGATCACTTTAGAATGATTTTCTACTACATATATGTTCTCTATGAGGATATGAATGAAATAATAAATCTGAAAACATATGTGTTGTCCCCTTTATTCTCATCTCCGATGCAGGAAGCCTCTCGTACACTGATTATGTGTGGGAAACCTATATTCTAAGGCATATTCATCAACAAGAAGGGGTATGATAAGTGTACCATGACTAAATAACCAAATATGATTTCTTCATCCAATGGGGATCCCATTTGGTGAGGTAGTTATTGTACTTAAGATTTTTTAGGGAAGAAATCTACAAGAGTTAGAGCTTGAGTTATAGTAGAATATGACTCCTAATATTTCATTTATTCCTTATTTTGATTGTCACACCTACATTTGGGAGGTATATCTAAGGTCTCCTACTTAGGTGGTGGAGATATTGTGGGCCTGCGTAGCTGTGATCTTAGGGTGGTGTGAGCTCGAACAATAATTTTTCAAGTCATCTAGTTGTATAAATTCCACTCACGCCTCGCCTAAAATTTCTACCAAACACATTTTTCTTCTAACTGGGAAATGGGTATGAAAGTCACCTTCTGTGAGAAGTTATATTACACCACCTATCTAGCATTGACCATGCCTTGAATGAAATATTTGATGATGAAGCAGTTTTGGATATTATGGAAAAACCTTCTATAGAAAAGGCAGTAGTTGGGATAGTTGGTAAGGATGACCTTATCGGGCTTCCTAAGTCATGGTATCATGAGTAGGATATTGTATATGGATGCCAAGAAAATACCAAGGACATAATCATTTTTGAATGATTATTCTTTACTCATCTATTCCTGAAATCCTGGGTGAACCTGATTTCTCTATGCTAATGGATGAGGGAAGTTCTTTGGTTTTCATCAATTGAAAAGAGGTTTTGGGTAGTTTGGGACCTACCTTGGTGCTTGGATGTTCACTATTATTGGCTTGAGAGTGATAGTTTCTGCTTATAAACAATAATCATTTTTTCCATTTTCAAAAGCCAGTTTATGGGTTCCCGGTACCCCACTACATGATTCCAATACAACCACTTTCACCATTACACAACAACATCATAAACCAATGGAAATGTCCAAGAAACCATGAACCAGGTCACAAGAACATCAGAAATGATGTCCAAACCTCATAAAGGGTTACCTTGAACGTCCCTTGATGCAACCATCAACACCGACCCAAATACTCCCGTTGGAAAACTCCAGCAGAATTCACCCAGCCATCAAGAGAAAGGAAATGGACCTCAAAGAATAATCCATCTACAAAGGACATCAAAGAAACGAAAATAAAGATGACCAAATCCGGATGTCGTTAGCACCCTGATCCACAGACAACTTCAAAGTTCCACCTTGCCCTTAAACAAAAATTCCTCCTTCACCATCATCGCATAATCATCCCTCACATCCCAACCCGCCAACATTCCAAACTAATACATAAAATTCATCAAAACCTCGCATAGAAAATGCAAGAAGTGTAGCAGAACACCGGTGCAGAAATCGCCATACCAGAAATCATTCAGAAAAGAGAAATTTTCTAAAACAAACAGCCAGAAAATAACAACACCAAATCTCTGGGAGAAATCCTAACCTCAATCCCAGATGAGTTCCCATCATCTCCATCTGAAAGATCCACAAATACCACTCTCAACCACCAAACACCCAGATCCTTGGACGAAGAGTCGTTCTCAAACCGCTGATGCTGAAACTCGAATGTCACACGTTGCCGCTTATCCGAGTCGGAGACATGCCCAAGCAACAAGGCAACAAGATCTACCACAATAGATAACAACCAAATCGAGCCACTGAACAAGGGAGAATATGGGGATTCAATCCATAGTGGAGGGAGGCGGCATAGGAGGAACCCTAGTAGCATTGTTCACCTAACGGGCTCATCACCCAAATCCCTTTCAGCTTATACTTTTCCTATAGGTTTCCCATATGTTGTGGGAATGATTCGATTTTTGTCTTGGGTTCTCGAAATGGATTTATCAATACATTTCACCATTTTTGCGAACTCATAGAATGCACCTGGATACTTTATTGGGATCATATGTGTCTGCAACCCATCTTGAAGAATTTTAGCATAGATTTCTAGTAGTGGTTCCTATGAGAGAGGAATTTCAAGTGAATAGTTTACACTTTTCCACCAGGCTAAAAAGTCATATACCATCTCATTTTCCCATTGTTCTCAAATTTTCAAGTTTATAATAATTATTTTCCTTAGCATGGAGTTTAATTGATAATGTAATTACTGATGAAGGTTTTACCTTACTATAATAGATCCTTCTGGTAGGATGATATAGAACATAAAAGCTATCCTTTCCATAGTCTGTACAAAAAACCTTAAATTTGTTGCCTCATATTGATTTCAAGGGCCCATAATTGACCCAAATTGGGATACGAAGTGTGTGAGATTCTGTTCATGGTAACCCATGCCATCAAAAGTGTAGAAGGAATGATTTCCAAAATTTGGTGGAGGAAAAGTGTTTGGATTCCTCTCTAGATGTAGTGGTTCATTTCACCCTTCTATGGATTCCATTCAAGTAGCCATGGGATCGATGAAGTTAACTAGCTCTGGGGTACTATTTTATAACTTTCCACTCACTACAGGGAATGGGTGTGAGTGGATAAGGTGGACCCACTTTCTTCAACCACTGATTCTCGATTCATCCCAAGACTGAATGAGTACCCTAGAGAGGGATATTCTTTTTCTATAATAGAGGGAAGTCATGATCATTTTCTACTTCCTCATTTATATAGATTGGATTCATTGATCTGGGACTAGTCTGATTCTTAGATACTCCTCTATCTGGGAGATAGTCTACAAGATGGATAATATTCATCTCTTCTTAAATATTATACCCAGTGGGAATATTTCCTCTAAGTATCTCCTTGTTAAGTCATCTAAGAGTTTGTATCTCACCCTCGTATTATGACAACTTTTCCTCCATGTAAGAAGACTTATATTTTCTTGATAGTGATCAGGATATAGTCACACGTTTCCCTTTTTCTATGGTAGCATTCCACTAGAATGGTGGAACTCAGTATTCATTAGGGCCAAATTTTGGATCCTTCTTTGGTTTTTTGTGTGTAAAACCTCAACTGGTACATCCTAGTCACCCTCATCTTATGGTATATTTTTGTTTTGTAGCCCACTAAATATGTGACCTTATCCACATTTTCTATCATGTTGATAGTGATGACATTCACAGAGGAATATCGAACAATGGTGATTGTACCATTACTTTTGATGTAATAGGTTGATTCTGTACTTCCTTAATTAGGGTCATTATTCAAACCCTTGGTTATATTGGACCATTTTGTCTTGTGACCTTGGATGGGTCTTATATCCTTTTCTATACACTCCTCCCAACTTGGTCTATGAATAATGAGCTTGAAGGAGTTTTCAGTCATGATTTTTGAGCAGGACCCAACCAACATAGGTTTGTCTTTTAGTTGGAGAAACAAGTAGGATGCCAACCGTTGATTGTTTTATCCCAACCTTGATAAGTATGATTCTCTATATGGTGAAGATGATGATGAAAATTTCCCCAACCCTATGGGGTAAGGGTTATTTGGGGCTGCAATTGGAATTTATTGGTCATTTTGTTGAGGATCCAATGATTTCTATTGAGGATTAGATGACTCCCAGGATAGACATGAGGATATAAATTCCCCCATCCTAATAGGGTGGGGTTGATCTGGAATCACTAATTATTTACCTAGGATCCCCTTAGGGGATGATTATCCTGGTGATGGTGATTGAGATATAAATTCACCATATAGTGGGTTGGGGTTTGTTTTCACCTATTGCCAATGTGTCCTGAATCCTATTAGGATTTGACAATATGAGATGTGGAGGCTGTGATGGATATAAACCTAGCCTGATGACCTGGGTTTTCTCCTAGATTTTTGATATGGAAGCTACTACTATGGATCATTTGATGCAGCAAAAATGTGCTCACATAGAAGCTAGGTGAAATTGAATCCTATGATAGGATTCATTATTTATGGGAAGTTATCCATTTGATCGTGGCATCATCCTCTATGTACGAAATTTATTATTATTACATTGAGGGGACCAGTTTAAAGCCCTTTTGGATATATTATCACTCCATTCATGTGCAATGAGAATCATTGAAGTGGGGGAATTCTATTATAGTGACCAACTAGCCTGAGCATTACCTAGTCCCCATATTTACCTAGAGGCTATTGGACTACATGACACTATATCTAAGGGGATCTACTATTCCCTGGGCTTGGAAATGTGTAATGAACCATAATATCACCATCCTTGAATATTAATACATGATGTAGATTTGAGGATTTTCTTCTGAAGTGTTGTGATTCAATGGTGACTAGAATGATATAGATTTTCATTGTTCATTTCTGATTTTGGATCCCGATCTATGGAGATTACATACATATCGAGCTGACAATATATTATCTTGATGGTCTGAAGGTGACCCTCATACCATATATAAGTTAGGTTTCTATCCTTGAATTGTGGTTGAGTAGCCCACATATTTTGGCATAAATAAGTCATGCACTCATTCTCTATCTCATATAAGATCTCATAGTTAGAAATATAGAGGGGCCAAAACATGATGGGATTTTTTTTCTTGATAAATCACTCCATACATCAATGAATACCTCATCTTAATCATAATTACATGCCTCCATCTGATTAAAACATATAATATTCTTCTAAGGGTTATTTTCTGACTAGAGTAGAGTGATACTGGAAGTTTATGGGGAACTATATGCAGTTGGCCCCAATGTTTTGAGAAACTCTTTATAAAAAAGTATCAGGTCTTTGAGTACCTCCCTATATTAATATGTATAATCTTTGAACACCTCTCTATATTAAGGTGTTTAGGCCAGGGGTTATTTCCTTTTCTGTGGGAGATATCATCGTGGGAATGTAGACCATGGGGGATATTCGGAGTAGAGTCCCTACAATCCATCTCCCCACTACCACAAGGAGTAATACCATGATAACGATCATCTTTTGCATTGGTGTAAGAGTTGAAAGACCCTTGTGGTGTTGGTAATGTGTCTCAAATTAACTCATGGATACTAAAATTGAGAAAATTATGAATATGGGTCACATCCAACATCGTGGCCAAAATATATCAACATGCCTTTCAGATTTGTGCAGTGATATGAGCTTGTTGTATGACAGTTGTCACAACTTTTTTATAACCATATGCTATTGCAGGATTATGAGCCCACTTCTTAGATGTTGGGGGAATATGCTGATGGGCTATCTCATTATTGAAAGGAATAGGGGCCAGTCCCGAGGCATGTGACTTTCTCACTGGGTGAGCCTCAATAATGATGGAAGTATGAGCTCAGTCCTATACCTTTGGAATATTCTGTTGGTATTTCTTAGTAGGGATATGAGCCTACCTCAAGGCATGTTCCTATCTCACTTGGTGAACCCCATTAGGAGTAGGAATATGATCCTAGTTGGAATATGAATTCCCCATTGGAATATACTAAAGGACCTCTAGAATGGGTGAAGGGATATGAGCCTCCACTTGTATTGTCTAAGAATAATGCTAGTGCAGTTGTTCATTGGTGGAATTAGTAATATTTGTATGGATTCTGTGATATGATAGAATATTCCAGATAGATTCACTGATAATAAAATGAGCTTGTTCCAAGTCTTGTGCCATTTACTACTGGTTAGCTTAAAATATAAAATGGATATAATCCTGATCCTAGGCCTTTGGAGTATGTTGATGGACTTATTTGATAATAATGGGAGCCTAACCTGAGTAATGTTCCCCTCTAACTTAGTGAGACCCGACCAAAATGGGGATATGAGCCTAATCCTAAGGTTTTGGAATATTCCACTGAACTTCTTCGACATGAATGTGCCCCTATCTCGAGGCATGTGCTTCTCTCACATGGAGTTCCCCAGTCAGAATGAGAATATGAGACTAGTTTGATGCATTATCCTTTACTAGAACATGCCAACAATCCTCCTGGATAGGATAAAGAATGTCTGGTTGAACCAAAACAACCAATTGTTCTTGATGATCAGCGTGTTGAGTTGTCCTAAATGTTGGGATAAGAATATGGGCTTGTCACTTTATCTTTAACAGTTTCAAAATATTCTAGTGGTGTTTGTCAGGTGTTTCTAAAATATGTTATCATTTTTGAAAAGTGTTTTCAAGGATATAAGACTATACATTTCTATCTCCACTTTGTATAGGAATATATATTCAATTGAAGTGGGGATATGGGCCCAGTTGTATCCTCCTTGTGCGACTGAAATATGCTGATGGACTTCATGCACATGGGTAGAAATATGTGCCTCCCCCATGTCTGGTCTGGGAATATACCAATAGACTTGTTCCGAGTGAGCATGAAGATGAGCGTACTTAATGGTTGTTGTTAGAATATGCTATCATATATCTTTAGAGGGGTGGGGATATGATACCACCCCTGAATATCTAGTACCTTCTTCACCTGATGTCTCTTCCTTGTCCCCCATTCATGGGTGTTAAAGGTGGAAGTGTGTCAGTTGGTACCCTCAGCAGGAAACTGGTGGGTACCAGTGGGACATTACTTGCAATTACAATTGACATGTTCCATATTTAACGATAGCTAAATTGGAATAGAGTTGTATTTGGATCCCTAGTCCACCTTCATTTGATATTGAATGTGGTGATTGTCACACTCTGTTAATATGCTATTGAATTCATTGTCTTTGGTAATAAGGGCCATGGGATTAATTATAGCTTTCCCTAGAATGTGTTGGCTCGTTTGATTCAGTGATTGGAGACCCTCATTAGTAGTTTCTAGGGTCAATATTGTACCATGCGGATAGTACTCCTAGACCATCACTATCTGACATTGAATCTTTTGAGCAGGTGATATCACTTTGTGACTCGCAGGGGTTTCAGCCACATATAACTTGCTAAAAATGGTCACTTGGTGATGAAATTATATGATATCGGGATACTGATGATGAGAGTAGTAATTGAAATCATGAAGAAAATAGGTAATAAGGTCACCGATTAGTGAAATATCGTAGGTGTGATGTGTTGGATCAGACATGACTGGTTAACACAATTTTACTTTTATTCCTGATATTGGAATTCTTCTTGTGTGGACTTCTTAGTGTGAGGACATGCTTATTTTATTGGAATCATAGTTATAGAGGATCACCTATGAGATTCATGATGGGATTATTAGCATTGTTTATTTAGGAGATGAAAAAAGTGTCCGGACTCATAACTAACCCAATCATTTTTTTATTTTATAGATTCATGTCAAGTTCAACAATTTTGTTTTTATATACTATCAAAAAATGGATTGACATAATATAACCCAATAGTTTGTCTATTAGATATATTCACATCCAGTTCACCATTTTTTTCGAAGGAAGAGATGTGGAAAAACTGCACATTAGGTTTGGACAAATTGTTGACTGTTGAGGGTTCATTTATTGCATAATAATTAACATTGGGTTACCATTTTTATTATTAAGGGAAACAACCAATGGTTCCATCATCTATAACTAGGTACAAACATTCTTTCCTAAGGCAGGTGGTCAATTGGGGTTTCATACCCAATAACAATTAGGGACTCTCCTAATTTGAGAGGATGGGAGGTTTTTCTCATCACACCCTTTTGAGGGAAATTATTTCAAACTCTTGGAATCTCTTATATATTTAATATATGTTTAAGAGAATATTCCTAATCCTGATATGATACTGGTTACCCTAACAAAAAAAACTGTAGGCCAGGTCTCCATTTATACACAAAAGAATGGGGAATCTCATTATTTAATTCATTTATATGTATTTGGGGCTCTTTATCTATTTTATAGTAATAACTAGCTGCTTTATATGATGAATAAGTATAATTGAACACTTAAAAATTTTCTACCATGAAGTGAGGTGGTTGATATTCTAAGGAGGTGATGGATCCACTATGAGGCTTCCTACATATATTGATTATTTCAAAAATCAGAACCTGTATACTTTGTCAAACAAGTTAAGTTTAACATCATGTAGAGAGGATATATGTCTGGGATCTTAGGTTCTGAATGTTTGAGATTGATCCTCGAGGAGACATCATACATATCCTGGTTATGGTATGAGTCAAAGTTATCATAGTTCGATCATTCCCCTAGGACTGGCCCCAAGGTAGATGTCCTCATATGTTGGATGTTCATATCATGCCACTCATTGGGGCTTACATGTTGACATTTCCCTAGATGATGGATATTCATGATACCAATAAAATGACCATCAAAACTCCATAATCCCATATAATCTATGCTCAATGTGATAAATAAGGAATATCGAGTAATCAACCTCACTGGATATAGATGTGGGAATTATGTGTCAGGATTGCCCATAAATAAATTATTGTGGAACTCAAGCCTCGTAGAGGAGTCCTACATATCATATCTATGGAGGGAAACAAATTAATTGTAGTTAAGTTGGTTTCTCTATTCACTGAGGGATGAGGTAATATGTTCATCCCATGGGAATTATTAAGTCTCTATGGTTGAAATTTCAGGGACATGGAGGGTCTTACACCATGGTGGATGCTCATTTAAGTTTTTTCTTCAGCCTTAGAAATACATCTTATATATCCAAGTTATAGATGTAATCAGATTCTTCATATTTCAATCATATTAGGGCTTAAAAACATACATTTACATCACCCTTATAGATAATTATGATGAAAATGATATGATCACTGAAAATTCATAACCCCACATGTGCTATGCTTGGTGTGAGAAACAACAAATGAAAAATAATTAGTCACATTACTTGTGGGTGCGGGACATATGTGAAGGAATTTACCTTGGGGTGTTTTAATATAGTGACCGAGCCTAAGGAAGGAATGCTATATATCTTGGTTATTACAAAAATAAGATTCAACATAGTTCAACAGATGGGGATTACACATTGAGAATGAATAAGGTTATCATGTTCAAGGACTCCTTTAGGACCTGGCATGCTTTTATTACTAACATGCATTGATTATCTACTCAACATGTCTTGATTTACTACTTGACATGTCAGATGATGTGTTTTGGACATGTCCTGGGATAATCAAATGATCTAATTGGCTTGTCTGAGGTATGCCACATATCTTGGATGGCATACCCGAGGGTCATCACATGATCGAGGCTGAATTGTCTGGAGAAAATCATAAGACCTGAATGTTTTATCTTGAAATACATCACATGAACCCAACTGAAATGTATAGAGGGAATCATGTGGTTTATAAAATATTTCATTGTTTCATCATGAGAGTTGGATGAAACACTAGTGGCACCAAAAGACTATGTGCGACATGGCTTAGAGGGTGATGCATATCTTGGATGACATGTATGGTGGACATTGCGAGACCTAGATGGCCTTTATAAAGTGTGTCATGAGAGCTAGTTGACATGCCTTGGGGTTGTTGTGAGACTTATATAACATGCAATGGTGTCACTATATGTGTTTAGTGGAACATCTAAAGGGCACTGTGAGTTATGGATGGGGTTCCTAGAGGGCTTTAAGAGACATGGGTGGTATGTCCATGGGGTGCCATGAAACATTATTCAACATATCCAGAGGACGTAGAATTATCTAAATAATATAATAAATGAGTTTCCAAAGATATTCATGACATGTCCATGTTCTATCGCCTATCATGGATGGTTCATACGAAAATCATGAGGATCATCGTACATGTCTTTCACATAAGTCTCCCATTTTTTTAGTCTTTGTTCCAGATTTTATTGTCAACGCATTAGATTTGTTTCATGCTTGATTGTTTTTAATTATCAAATGATCTTTATTATGTGTGGGATACTCTTCATGTGTCCTTACCAAAGTTATCTTCATGATATATTTATGATCATGTGAAGTGTTTATGCATGTTTCATGATTAGTTCAGTGGTTCTCTAGACCTTTACCCATTGGGTAGCTTTTCTGGTCATAGGATCAACCATTCTAATAAATCCACACTAGCACTGGTATGTCTAGATGTGAAAACGAAAACTTGTGTCTAAGAGTCTATTTGTTCATTTTTAATGCTAGGTTGTGGGATTTATAGGACTCACTACCCTAGTTGTTCACCTCTTTGTGCGATGCATATCGTATAAATCTAGGATGGAGTCAGTGGAGGGCCTCAGTGTCATGTTTCTTTGTGATGTCCTGACATGGGTCATTCAAGAGGTGTTGCCTAATTTTTAGTGACTTTGGTGTCACCCAATCATCACCTTCTTTATTGGATTATTTCCAATTAATGGGGTCCTATTATCTTTCATGAACATTCCAAGGGACTTTCATATTTCTATATCATTATGTCCTAGGACCTACGCAAGATGAGGGTGCCTATGGAAAGGCCTTTGTGTGATCTCAGGTGACTTTTTGAGACTTTCCATGAGACAAAGATGTCATGTCAAGGGGTATCCATGGGATTATTATGGCTTATCAAGGGGTATTTAGAGACTATTCTACAGATATCCTTAGTGGGTCATAAGAGTTTTACGACTGTGAGAGAATCCCTCCTCCTACTCCTCTATTTTATTTTCATTGATTATGTTTCAATGGTTTGGGGTTTCACAAGGTTGTTTGAGTGTTGTCGAGAAAAGGAACTCAACTTCTTATTGATGCATAGCGTGACCTAAATATTCCCTATAGAGATGCGCGATCATTTTATGTACAATACCATGTTTCTATCCTTAAGTATCCAAAGGGTAGGTTTGTGTATCCCTAGATATTATTGAGGACCTTTATGTGATGAGGATAACATGTTGGTAGCCTTTCGCGAGATGATTTGGACATGTCACTGGGGTCCTGTGGTGTTTTTTAGATTTCCAGGGATGTGTCACATGTCTTTTTATGATTGAAAGAGGCTTTCAACTCCTACCTATTTATTTCCATTGTTTATTTTAAAAAGGTAATAATATCTAGCGTGTTTTATTAGATATTGTCAAGGAAAATCATCCTCCCCATAAATGATGTGCCACGTGATCTTTATGACCATAAATGGCTTCATCCATTTGGATATTCTCCTCACTTCTCTATGTACTTTTTGGATAGTTTGTTAGGGGCCCTCCAGTTGACAAGCTACATGTCTTGGGGGATCTTTTATGGATTCCCTCGTATGACCAGTGATTATCTGGGGAACCTTTGTGAGAGTATAAGGAATTTTTTAAGGGAATTTGTGAGACCTTTTTCAGGATATCTGTTGAGTATTATGTATTTTCATGACCTTATTATGGTCACCCAATCATGTATCTCTTATAGGATCACATGATCCATAGGTCTTAACCAACTTCTTCTTCCTTTGCTTTTGTGGGGAGGATAATACCCATATTCAAGTATTTATTCCATTTTGAATTTTCCAATGCTCATTTGGTAAGTTTAAACAAATACAAATATGTCATATTTTATTAATGGAACGTACTCATCAGGTAACCCTTACGTACTTTGGTAAAGCTCTATGTAATTTGGAAATATCTCACAGAATGAATATTATGCTAAAAATACACCTTATATTTAATTTTATGTTTTGGTAGATTTAATTTTGTATACCTCAGTGTCATTCTATTCGTTTTACAAATTTTATGTCTCCATATAATTAGGTTACTCTTATGCATGATTCAAATGAATCTTCTATATCTTATACTTTTTCAATTTTTAGTTGGATAGGAAAACTAATTTTACATATTCCCATGATTACACTTACACATTCTTTTGAAATTCTAATTATCCAGTTCTCCACAAAGGTTAGTTTTATTTGTAGAGAATATTTTGGATTTTATTTTACATATATTCATGAGGAATCATACATATGAATGACTTATCCAATTATTAATTTCTATCCTCGAATTCTATAACAGATGAAAATCACCTCATAACCTTTTCCAATCATCTTAGGGAATCTCTAATTATTTTAAAATACATTAAATGAATTTCTAAAATAAAAAAATATTTTCAAAGATGTTCAACATATTTTCCAATGTATTTTTATGTGTGTACGAATTATTTTTTGAATTATTCAATTAGTATTCATTACCATAAAAAATTGCATTGTCAACTCAGCTATCTTTGAACTTCCTCTAACAGATATTCCCAATATAATTCAGTATCCAAACTACTAGATAATCCATGGATAGTTTACCCCACATCCTAATAAATTTTCTATTTATTAATATCTCAATCACATATTCCTAAACTCCATATAATACAACTACTTTTATCAACTTAAAAAAATTTAGATAGTAGTTATTCCTACCATAATTGTTTTATGATTCCATACAAGATAGATTAGTAATCATGAAATGTATTTTATTACTACCTCCAAGAATAATGTTTAGCCTTTATAAATCTGTATTAAGTGGTTATATCAACAACCATAACCTATATATTTGGTTCTTGAAAATCCATCGCATTAATCATCAAATGTATATGCTAGTATATACTAAAATAGTTTTCATTATAATTACAAATAGCACAACAACATCCCTTTCCTTATAATAATGTAAGTGTATCAGATTCCGTTTTCATCATACTAATGAATCCTCATGATATAGTGGTTGAAAAAATCTCTATATTAACCTTAATTAACACTACTCTTCCTCCATCACCCAACCACATCAATCATTTAATTTCCTAGACATAGACATATAAAAAAAAATACATAACAACTTCATCAATTAGGGGGTTTCATCCCCCACTTTGGATTTGTTATAAATACCCAATTCAATTACAATGCCCAATTTTATATTAAATTAAATGATATTCTTATCCAATATAAGAAGTTATTTTTTCCCCCGTATTGAAAATAAATACAATGGTTATAGTGAAAGGTAAATTCCTAATTATCTCTTTAACTTCCCTTATATCCCCTTAAAGTTTTCATATACTCTCATTTATTCTCCCACTTTTTAGATAGATATATTATAATTATCTTAAAAGAAAGTTGGAAACACATTACATATATAAATTATCCATTACATAATCAAATCTAAGTCTATGTAACATAGATTGATCTAGAAAATTAGAGTGATCAATATGGACCCCAATGTTATCTATAAACAATCCATTATGTGATACCAACTCAGAATTTATCTTTCTAGAAGTTTTTAATATATTTATATATAAATATTTTCCCTCATATTCAAAAAATTCATTAAATAAATTCTAATATAAGAATGCATTCCCCCTAAAACCTTAACATTCACTCCCCATCAACAATCAGAATTGATGAAATTAAAAGATGAATGGTAATGTGATCATCATATTGTAAGATTTAGTTTTTAAGGTCTCTCTAAGATTCTAGATTTTTCAAGAAATAATAAAACATTGAATTTTTTTCTTTTTATCTCATCCTCAAGGTATTCACACCAATAATATTACTCATGGTTATTTTTCTTTAAAAAAGAACACAAAAAATCTTATGATATTAATTAATGTTATGAAAGGAGGATTAAATTACTACAGGATAGATGAAATACCATGGTTTATTATTTTACTACAGTTAATTAGATTTTCAATTTACATATATCACCTCTAGTTCAATACATATAGAAACAAAATCACATAAATATGAGAATACGGTGGATCTTCATAGCTTTTTAATGAGATCAACATGGTTGATATTTGTTTTTCAAAATTGATGATATTTTATTTTCAGCTAAAATATTCTGAAAACTATTTATGGTAGCTTCTCCTTTCACATTACAGATTTGGAATTCATTATTTAGTATATACTTCTTTTTTTTATTTCTATATTTCTCATTGTGTGGAATTTTATATTTCAATTTGGAAAATAATGAACATGAAAAAAATGTTGTTTTGGATTTATTTTTCATCAACTCCTTATATCCATATAACCTTTTCATGTAATTGTTTGGAGTGTGTCCAGTATGTATGAATCATCCACATTGATTATCATAAACAACAGATTTATCATCTCTTTGAAACCTCTCATTATGTTTTATTTCTTATTCATATGGAATTACATTCCTCCCTTTAGAAATTATATTCTCTTGTGATTTCACTCTCATTGTAGACAATTTCAATTGATATGGACTAGTAGTCCAAAATTATTTTATCACATAGTCTACCATATGGAATTAGTCAAATGGTTTCTTAACTACTTTTGAGTTACTTTTTTTAGGAAACATTACTTCTATAATTCCTTCCACCAAACCAATCCACTTATTTATTTCATCGATTAATTATTTCATTGAATCTATATTTCTTCATTTAGACTTTATATTCATGAATAATTTATAATGGAAAATAATGTTTCATTTTCATCCACAATAGAAGAATATTTTCTCTTATTATGAGAAATACTTTTCTATTTTCTTCCTGGGATCATTTGGATTAAAAATTTTCTTCCATTGTTTATACCCTAAGGAATTATCATCACTATTTTACTATTAATTCATCTATTTTGGTCTTATTATAGTAAAATAGTTGGGTAAAATATTGGTTTCCCCCTGTCATAATACTTAAATACTATAACTGTTTTCCAATTCTCAAGGAAATTATCTGGACTTTTTATATGTTCTCGAAGGAAAAATTCAATTTCTTCTGTGAAGATTAATTTTTCTTAGCATGAATTCCCATGTTTTTTTGATCTAATACCATTTAATTAAGGCCTCCTATAAGATTAAATAATTGAACAATTATGTCAAAATTCAATAGATCAAATCCCAAATCTCAAAAATCAACAATAATGTCCAATAATCTATGTTTTCTTCCTTTTATATAAAGTATAGAAATATTGTGAACCTTGATGTTTTTACGATGAACCAACACCTACACACATTCTTATTAAGGAGATTATTTTCTTGGATATTATTATATACACCATTGATGTAGTGGTGGATTTATTATAATTTTTTCTTCCCTTGTTTATCCAAAATTTGAATTAAAACATGCACTTGATATTGAGACAAAATTAGTACTTCAAATATTTCCATGTACATGGGTCAGTTTTTCTAATGAAATCATAGTTGATATGTATTTAAATGATCTCAAGATCTTTTTATAACCAATAAGAGTATTTTTATGAGAAATAATATTTTCATAAATAATTATTATAAAACTTTTCTTTTTACCAATTTATGGTACTTCTTAGTAGGTGTTTTCTAGATTTATCATCTTAATCTCTAACTCAAGACATTCCAGATTATGAATTCTTCTCTAGTAATCAAGTGATTTTATACTATATTCACATTACATTATTATCAGATTTTTATATTCTTAAAGTATATTATTTTATTCTAGTAAAGTATTTGAAAACTAATTACTTCTTTTATCCTTGATTTACAGTTTATAAATTTTGACACCAATAGATTCATTCAATGTGGGAAACATTTATTTGATGATTTTATTAACCATTGATTTCTCATAACTAGATTTTTAAAATGTTTCTCTATCTAGGGAAAGTTTTTATTTATTTAACATTAATGTTTATTCCTATTCTCTATCAATTTTTATGAGTGTGTTGTATCATTACACCTTCTTAGTCAATTACTCTTCCATTGCATTAGTTTACAACTACATCTATGATTTTTCCTCCTATTTACCCTTTATTAATGAAAGTATATATGTTAAAAACTAAATATAGAAAATTTAAATACAATACTTAAATATAGAATAAAAAACATTAAGGGATTCATCTGATGTAGACAGTACATATTACTTCGATATTGAACATGATTCATCATAAGATTTATTCTCATAATGTTTATATAAATATTAAATTTTATTACTTTCATGTAATGGTGTTTCTTATTTTTCCTTTTGGACTCTTTCTTAGATAATGAGCCTCCATTTTATTCCTATTTTTAAGGTATTGGATGGAACCTCCAAATTATTACTGATAGGAAGAGTAAATATAATTTACATTAGAAGTTCTAATAAATTATCTTCAAAATTGTAATTTATATATCACTAATAGAAACAACCATGAATAAAATAGATTCAACTAAATTAAACATAGTTTTCACTGATACTATCTAAAGTTCCTAGTGAACTTTATAGTCACCTCATAGGGGGTGAATCATGGTGACCTATTTTATCATGTTATTTCATACTTAAAATTTTACCCTTTTAAATTAATCTCTCAATATTTAAACCCATGTCACATATTAGGATATTAATGGATCTTCATATGTTTTATATAGAACACAATACCACATACAATAAGAAATTAAAAGTAAAATTTATTACATAGTATTTTTATAAGGTTCACCCCTAGTGTGGGTGATTACATATTTTTTATGATCATGTCATTTATGATACATCAATTCTATACTAGAATCAATTACAACATACAAGTGGGTTGGTCAGGTATCATCCTAAGAAAATATATTACAATCTCTTTATTATGAATTATATTGAATCCCAATAGTCATTAGTCTCCTAACTAGATTTATGATGATTCATTATAAAGAATAATGAACAAGATCACCAATATTCTCATAATATCACTTAATCACAAAGATTTTATCTTCTTCTGCAGCTAGAGTCATAAAATTACAATCAAAATCAATCTTTAACAAAATCCTTATCATTATTCTTCATCAACTATAAAGATTATGTGATCTTAAAATCCTAATAAATCCATAATATGAAAGTTTTTGTACATCATATAAAAAATTGTGATGCATATTGGTCTCTCACTCAACACTTCTTCTTCATATTTATTCCTTATTTGTCTTTTTTTGATAAAGTTGTATCATAGAACAATATTACAAACATGTTTCATATTCCTCTTTCATCATATGTTACTCTTCTGAATTGAAACATTGAATCTACTATAACAAAAGTGTTTTGAATTATTATTCTTTGATACATAGAGGGTAATTAGGAATTATATATCTTCTTCTCTTCTCTTCTTATCGTAATCTTTTCTTGATACATTGCAATATTCAATAGTAAGATAAATATGAAACATTTCATTTATTTCTCCCATTTGTCTCTCTCTACCTTATTTTTATTGTTTAAATTTACTGGATCATGTGAATATATCTTATTTATTTTGAATATAGAAAATTATTTCAATATCAGCATTGTGATCCTCATATTAATCAGTTAACCAAATCGTATGGGCATTCTCCAATGGTCTAAAAATATTCACCTTATTCTTAAAATCCATTATCCACTAATATTCTAAGAATAACCATAACCTCATTTAAAACTATTTTATTTTATATTCCAGTATTTATGCATATTTTTTCATTAATAAATCACACTAAAATTATTTCCATTTAATTTCCATGTGAATTAGGACAATTAATTCTAAAAATTTCACAAAATATATAATAAATGAATCATTACATATTCATAAGAATATAATTCACTATTATTGTGTCATGATTTCTCATATCATAATTTTCGAAATAATATTTCAGATAATATTAGCACTGTGTTTATATTTCATGGATTAATTGAACTTTATGACGCCTCTATAATGATATTTTCTCTATCACTCACGACAATGTGTCAATCTCATCATTTCATAGAAACATCTCATTTAAAAAATAAATTTTAACTTGTTATTCAATATCACAATATTTAGAGATGTGGTATTATTATTAATGGTCTGTACGTCATTTTTATATATCAAATCGTAATCTATCTAAATAATTGTGATGTTTAATAAAATGGAGAACAAATTTAGCATCAAGTAATTTTAATTATCCTGTAATCTTAAAAATTTCAGACCGATGAAATATTTATGATATGGAGATGTATTATTTTATTACAAAAAAATTCTCTAATGGTCACCCTTTTATAATTTAATGAATCTTGAATCACATTAGAAATTTCATTGAGAATGAATCTTATGAATGAATTCTACCTTTGGTTTACTTTTACATTCAAACAGAATCACTTTTACATACCCAATTGTTGGTTTATGACATTAATGAATTTACAGTCCCCATGGTAGCATGTTACTCAAATGTGTTAGTCAAATAACTCTTACACATAATGTAATTTTACCAATTTTTATCTATCTAGAAAAACTACTTTTACATATTCC
Source organism: Viscum album (assembly GCA_963277665.1). Classification (NCBI taxonomy): domain Eukaryota; kingdom Viridiplantae; phylum Streptophyta; class Magnoliopsida; order Santalales; family Viscaceae; genus Viscum; species Viscum album. Next base: position 1,634,386,182 of record OY728143.1, read on the forward strand.
CATGTTTACTCTTCTGCATATTTTTTCTTTACAAATTCTTCAATTCTCCACCAATGCTACTTTTACTTATAAAGAATATTCTTGAAGTTAATTTTATGTATGGTACTTAGGGATATTAAATATTAATGTCTAGGATTATTTTTTTCTCTAACTCCCAAATAATATAAATTATGAAAATACCTTCATAACCTCTTCGATTAATATCAGGATATCGCCAATTACTTCAAAAACACTTTAAATGACTTTCGGAAATATTAGAATATTTCTAAATATATTAAAACTAATTATTAAAGAAATTTTCAACATATAAGAAATATTATTTAAATTATTAAATGAGTCTTCATTTGATCAAATAATTCCATCTTACACTCATACCTCTTCTAGCGTTTTCTTATTTATATTCCACATATTATTTAGCCTCCAATTTTCAAGATAATACATGGATTTTTCCCTCACATTTATCCATCTTTTTTAATTATTAAGCTTATAATTTTCAAAACATTCCAATAAAATAAAATTTATCATCTTTATAAAACTACTATTGAAAAAACTTCTTCCTACCACCAAAACATTTCATGATTCTATAAAAACCATTTCAATATTCATCACATGAATTTATTTTTTTCCTTCTAAGAAGAATTTATACTTTAAAAAAACTATAACAAACAGCGTTTTCAACTACCATAGAACATATATTTGATTCATTATAGTCCAAAACATCAATTATAATATTTATATGAATTTTTATAATGAAAGATTTTATATTATAATTCAAAGCAGAACAAAAACATCTTATTCCCACTATTAATGGGAGTATCTTAGATTCCCCTTTCCCCATATTAATGAATCCACATGATATAGTGGGAGAAAAAATATTAATCGTTACCTTTATTTATTGTGATATTTCTCCATTGAAAATCTTAAATAAACATTAACTTTAATTTAGATAACCATATGAACAAAAAAAAATACAAAATCAACTTCTTCAACCCATTTAGGATATTTAGATAAAAACCACATGTGAGGATACTAATATTTAACTATGAAGTTTTTGGGTTTAACCTATCTATAATAATGATAATATAACTTATAAAAATTTTATACATAATATGAATGCACGTTGGTTTAATAATACTGAAAAAATACTTTAATATGACATTTTATGCATGTGACTCACTCTATCTTCATAGAACACTCTTGACACAACTTCTATACACACTATCCATTATTTTTTGATTCACCTTATAATTTTCATAAATATAGTATTGATCAAAAAAATATATCTATTAAAAAATTTATATGAATTAATTTAAATTAATTATAATATATAAAATAATAAATTTTATAAAATAAAAAGATAAAATTTTGTAAACTAAAAATTAAATTTTATAATTAATTTATGTTATAAAATGAATTTTTTAACTTTAATAAGTATTAAAAAATGAGGATAATAATTTCAAAACACATTCATTGTTGTCCCCCCTCTAAGATACTAATTTGAAACTAATAAAAATGGTGGAAAAAAATGCATAAATGAATGTAATGGAATAATTATTTCACAGTTGAATGATAATGAAAAATTAATGTAAACATTAATAATGGGACAAATATATGTTCCATGAAATAAATGTTGGAACAATAAATTATTAAAATGAAAACATTCAAAAAAGTTAAAAACATGGGGACTAGTTCATAAAATTGTCTACTAAAATAGAATATTACATGATAGTAAATCCCATAAATGAATGAGATCACAAAAAACAATTCTAATAAATTAGAAACATCAAAAATAACTTTTGGTAAAAGTAGATATGATAATAAAGAATTCTATTAAAAAATAAGAACATATAATAAATCTTATTGTATGAATATTAAGGCCTCCATTTGAATAATTGGGAGTCAAAAAATCATAAATATCAAAGTAAGAATTTTTTTATACCAAATCAGATCAAAATCCAAAATATTTTCTTTATTGGTTGTAGTTTTTTGTTCATTATTTTCCAACCGTGTCAATATTAGAACATGTTGTGAAGGAAAACTAAAGTCGAACCCAAATTTAAAATTTGGAACTTGCATAAAGGGTTTCCAACACACCTAAATCATAATTAAAAAATATATATCCATTTTAAAAAACAATAAAATAGGTTTAGGAAATTTAAAAACAATAACTTTTAGAAAATTGATGAAAAAAAAAGATAATTTTTTTTAAACTTGTGGGCCCACGTTGGGAAGGATCTACAACAATATCCCTCTATAAGTAAACTTGGGGTCATCAAAAACTCAGTAACCAGTCAAAAACATTTAAATTTATAATTTATTAAAAATATTTATCAACATATTTTATATATGATCATCTGTGTGAATATTCTCAATATCTAACTATCTAAAATGAAGTACATCATATATATAATGGTAGCTTAAATAAACATGTTTTAATTTGACATGAGAAGTATAATTCTTCCTCAAAAAAATATTATTGTAATAATTGAAAAATAAAACATACATTTAATAATTAAAATTGAGATTATGAATAAAATTCTTCATCCACAAAAAAATCTTTTATTACCTCTATAGTTGTAATAAATTTAGACTTAGTGGTAGATAAAATAACATATCTCTATAGTCAAGAGTATAAGGATATAATAACCCTATAAATGTGATAATATAGCCTGATGTCTAGTTTCATGAATCCACATATCCTGACATATATGAATATTCACAATCATTATGCATAGGTTTCTCTCTGGTAAAACACACTCTCATATAAAAAGTACCATGAAATTATCAAAAAAAATATACTTCATTTTTCTCCATTGTTCTCTTCCATGATTTAATATAAAATTACTAACCATGCCAACTACATGATCTATATCAGGTCTAGTATGTACCATCAAATACTTCAAATAATTTAACATGGTTGAATAAGTTTTGTGTTATATATCCCCTCTCTCCTCATCATTATATGGTGATTAACTAGCACCAAGCTTAAAATATATGTTAAGAGGAGTACAAAAAAATTTATCTTCTCACATAGAATATTTCTAAAGAACCTTATCAATACACCTTTACTGATATAGTTATATTCTCTTCAATTTTATATCATAGTATATCGCCATGCCAAGAATATATCTCATTGGTCTAAATTCATTCATCACAAAATATAGAAAAAACTTATTTAATATATAAATTATAGAAGAATCATTAAAAAAAATTAGTGTGTCATCAACATAAATCAATAAATTAATAAAATAATAATGAGATAAAATTTGAATATAAATAAAAGGATTATAATAGGACTTCCAAAATCACTAATGAAAAATGATATAAAAAAACTTCATATACCACAACCCCTAATCTTGTTTCAAACAATTCAAGTTATTCTTTAACCAAGATACATAATATTCCCTTTCAATTTTTATAAAAACCTCATGGTTATCCATATAATTCTTCTCTTATATATCACTATGTATACATGATTTCCTCACATCCATATACTAATTATACAAATAAAAAATATCATACATACCAAGACTAAATTTAATGGAACATATTTTAATAATAGGAAAACAATTCATTAAAATAAATATATTTCCTTGATAGAAACCTCTAACAACTAATATTTACTTTTACCATGAAATAGAACTATATTATTTATTATTAACCTAATAAGTCCACCAATTTGAAAATTCTCTCTGTATAATTTCTGACAATATAGTTTGTTTATTTTATACTTTCAAACATAAATAAAATCCTAACACCCAAAACATATAACTGATCATAATTGATATCTTTATAAAACCGAAACTCATCATAATAATCTATCTAAAAAAATTATAGGTAATAAATTAATGTTTTAAGTGTTAATAAATTATGTTTGGACTTAAAAAATATCTAGGAAACATTACTTTGGATAGTAAACATTGAACTCTTTCTAATAAAGTCTTGATCATCTTCTCAGCTACACCATTAATAAAATATGTATTAGGATGAAAAATATTATTTCAGGATCCTTCCTACCAATAATAATCATAAAAAATAATAAAATACTCACCCCTTATAAATTCAAACATATTTCAGCCTTTTACCTCTTCCTATATCAATAGAAACCTAAAATTTCATTAAAACATTAGGCACCTACATTTTTCCATAAAAACACCAAATATTGTGTGAATAGTCATCAATAAATTTAATAAAATAATCTATTTCAATAAAATCCTTTGATTTTATAGGAGCAAAAACATCACAATGTACTAACTCAAACATATGAATTTCTATGTAAATTATTATGTTTGATAAAAAACTCTACTATGTTTCTAGAAAATAATGATCATACATGTCGAATTTGAAAACATTGAAACCTAGAATAAAATTTCCTTTATCTAAACCAACAATTACCTTCGTACAAATGTGTATGAGCCTCTTGTGACATAATTTTGAAGATTCATTTCACTAAACAACACAAGAAGTATTAATATAAAGATAATCATTGGGAAATTTTAAACATGGCTGATTTTTTCCTTGATCCACATCCATGGAAATCCTAAAAATTGTCCACTGACTATATCTAAAATTACTAGAAAAAATTATCTTTAAGAATAATATAATAAATGATATTTTGATAAATCATTGGGTTATTCCATTTAAAAAAACATCTTATTTATAATTATGGACTCGAAAAAAATAGTTATCATACCTAAAATGAGAATTCCATCATTACCTATAATTAGAATAATAAAATTACTTATATTGTAATATGTAAATAATTACTTCTTAGGTGTAATATAGAAATGGACACCACTGTCAATGTCTCAATAAGAATCACTAGAATCAACATTTTTATAATCATAAAAATAATAAGATCACATCTACAGTGATAACAACATGATCATCACCATTACTATTATTATTTTATGGATTTTACTACAATATATTTTTCCTTTTTAGTTGATAAAAAATATTTTAGAATATAATTTCTTAACACTGCGATGACACCAAAATTCCTTATATTTCATTCTTAATTTTCTCCTACCATTTTTTTCCAAAACCACTCTATCCTTGATTCCTCTTCAGGATTCTTCCCTTTTTCACTGTGACCAATAATATATTTCTAAGGATCGAATAATAGTTAGTAAATATAGTGAAAGGTAATAGAAACCTAAAATTTATGATCACTATTCTTTGAAAAAATAAAGCCATGTATATCTAAAATAATAAATACTATGTACCTTTCACAAATGATATATAATAATCCTATATTAAATCATTTTATTTAATTAATATCAATAATGAATATCAATAATGAATATCAAAAAAATAATTCCATCCATGGTGTATATGCACAAGATTACTAAATAACATAAAACATAGGTGAGATCCTCCTTTCAACAACAATAATCTAGTATTTGTCATATGGAAAGATAGTATAAGTAAGAGAGATTCAAAAGAGATTGATAGATCATGGGAAATGATTACACACCATTATCATGGCTACAACCTCCTTTATATATCCCTTGATAATTTTCCCTAAAGATATACGAAATTCACTCATACATTATTAAACATATGAGTAAGTGAAGATGATCATAACCACTTGTAGCCATTGATCACTAACTCTCTCCTATGTTTCATCTTATCAAATGTTTCATCATGGATAAATTTATTGGTTGGTAATTGATGTAATCTAATAACATTAAATTTCTATGATCAATATACATTTCTTTTAAAAATCATACAATACGGTTTACACATACCATTTTCTTTAGATATAGCCTATCATACAGTATGATTTGGATGTGGTTGTGGAATTACGATATCTAAAATTGTATTAAATTAGTTACCAATAAGTTATAAAATAAGGATTTAAATTATATATATTGTTAAGTATTATATAGATGAAATACATTATATGTGGTTATATCTTCAGGGAATTTCTCCACTAATTTTTCACTTATAGTAAAGACTCATTGACTTTGTAAAAATTCTCCTTTAAATTGTATCATATAAAATATTATGAAACAATATCCAAAACACATTTTTGAAATATTCAAAAAAACATTTGTAAAGTTATTATTTTTTCACTATTTATCACATCATATGAAATACCTTATCAATATCAATCAAAAAACTCATTTTGTATAAAATATAAAACATTTTTTGAGTAGCTATCTGAATTTTATAAAACACAATCCTCATTAAGTTAGCCACAAAGTGTGACCCCGTAGGACATTATAGAATTGAGGAAATAAAAATTCGTAAATTAGTAAATGTAATCAAAGAGTGTCCACTAACACAACTTCAATTATACTCAAGCTAAAAATGGACCAGGGGTGAATTCCATCAATCACATGTATCTTTATACCTATGCCCTCTATTTATATCATATATAGGTATGCATTTTTATATTATCCATTTTTCCAATACACCAACTAAACATGGGACATAGAATATGAAAATACCATATATCTTAATGACATATTCTTTCTTATCTACGTATAATCATCCAAGGCTAATGAATACATCACATTACATTCATCTAAATGTATGATAACATCACATGTCCCTCATCTATATAGATAAGTACATAACATGAAAATTATATAGCTAACGTAAAATACTTCCAAAATATATCTTAATTGAGGGCCTAAATTTCATACTCATCATATGAGGGAAAAAATACAATAATTGTTAAGACTCAACCGATGACATGATCAACAACATACCAAACCGACCCTGATTATCATAGACTGAACATGTGCCTAAAAAGGAATCAAAGTATGATGGTTTTAATGGTAGGTATCATTCCATTATTAGGTATGGGGAAATTAAAATATAAAGACTATGAAAGTGCCCAGTTAGGATGATTGTATCACTAAGAGGCGGAGGGGGTGAATTAGTGATGCTTTTACTTTTATGTTTCATTGAAACAACCTTTGCCTCCAGTTAAAGAATCAATTCCTTGATAAAAAAATTCAATCACACATCTAAAGGAACACAAGAGTTTACAAGGTTCACTGTTAAATAATAATATCTACACCCATAGTATGGTTTTTAAGTAATCCAATACCACACAATCCACTATAATAAATCATTGGATTTCAATTAATAGGATATACCCTTACACCCAAGTAGCACTATGTAAACAATTCCAATAGTGTGTATTCTCCCTCTTAGTACAAATAATTTAATAAACTTAATCTTTGAAAAATAATACTACCTATGCTGCTTTTGAATTCCATAAATATATTCAATTGAAAACACTTATTTAATTTCTTACCCAGAAGAAAGGTAAGAACTCCAAGGATTTGTTTTTGAAGACACAGTACAATTTCACTAGTATTATTTTTCCAGCCCGATTCCTCTGAGTACTATTATGCTCGATACAATTATTCCAGGTACGATTCTCCCCAGTACAAAAAATATGGATTTGAAAGAATATAGTAGAGATGAATCATAACCACTTCAATTATGTGTATGGAAAACTCAGTATTACTCTCCCTATACAATTATTCCTCAGTCTAGAAATCTCAATTTAAAAATCATGAATCCAATTATCCTTCCTGATACAGTGATCATATGAATGCATTTAAAAAGATGATTATTTTAGTCATCTAAGTATGATTATCATTGTGTGTGATGATTTTATGAATACAAAATTGCAATATTTTCTCTTCTTATTTTACTCTAATATGTCAAAACATCTTCATAAAAAGTGATTACGAAAGTTTATTTCTCTATATTTTACTCATAGATTCTCTCTCATGAATAGTACATTAGTCATTCAAAAATTATGGTGTACTTTTAGCGTTGTATAGACATCCCTCTAGTGGCTTTAGTGGGAATCCCAAAAAATTTCCCACTTAATCAAATTCTCCATAACCATAATTTACTATAAAATATTGGGTATTTTTTTAATTCATTAACTCTTTTCAAAGTTTATCAATTCTTCTACAATCTTCACATCATATTTCGTAATTTATTTGAATTACCAGTATGATTTCATTTCATGGGTCCAATTTTTGGAATATGATTTCATAAAAATAATTATTTTTACCAATTGTAAGAATGTGTATGATGAAATGGATACCACTCTGATTTATAAATACAATTATTCTTTTGAACACCAAGTTCCACCTTGATAATTAATTCAATAATCTCCGCTTTCAACCCACTTTTACATCTTCACTTATTCTCTTGAACTATTTGGAAATAATTCAACTCTGATATAAAGTCTCTTGAACTAATTGAAATACACATTATCTCCCTAATTTGTTCACTCTTTCTCTTAACCTATTTGAGATACGAGACTTATTCTACTCCTCCTATATTGACCAAGTTGGAAGCCAAAAAAGTAATTCAACCCTTTTGAAATGGTTTAATGCATTATTTATCTCATTCTATCCTTTTATTTTCATTCATCATCCTCATGTAATTCCTTCCATAAATAATTTTTTATAGAGTACAATATTTTTGAGTATGATTGGTCTGGATACGATCATTTTATTCCTGGTACTGAGTAAGATCATCGTAGGTGTGAATGTTTTTTATGAATATGATAGATGGTCAGATTCTATAATCCTTAACAATGATCACTCAGGGTATGATCACTCTAATTATGGTCATTAACACCTTCAGTATTTCCTTCTCAGCTTGAATCTGATTTCTATGAATATGATTGGCCTGGATATGATTATTATGGGTACGATTCCCAGAAATCTTTTCTTCTCAGAAAACAATCAACCTGAATATTTTTCACCCCCTTTCTTTCACCAATCTTGTATCATTAGTGATCCAATTAACTTATGAGTTATGAAATACGAATCAAAAAAATAATCATCACATTTATTTTATCAATTTCATAGAGAATATGATTCTCCATCAAAGCAACCACTTCGTTCCCATCAAATTCAGAGTGAATATGATGACCATTTACTTTTAGAAATATATTTTCTCTTTCATTCTGGACCTGAGGTGATTCTGATCAGAATAATTTCATCAAAACATCTTCTTCTCATTATAATGGATAGGGTGAGTATGATTTCCCCAAAAACATGAGTTTGATTTTTTTGAAAACAAAATTAATTACAATTTTTACCAAATAGAAAGTGAGGTGATTTTATTTTTATCTTAAACTTACTTAATAAAAAACATATTTGAAAAAAAGACAACATTTGAAAACAAACACCTTCCTCTTCAACTGGGTCTGAACAATATCACACTTTGGATTTTTTCAACAAAGTTTCATAAATCACTAAACTTTTTATCCTCACGAAATTTGTTAAATATCAATTATTCTAAGTCAACATGATCTAACTCCATATAGGAAAAGGAATCATTGACAGCAAAAACCATGCTGTCCAAAAGTAGTGATTATGACAACCCTTTTCTTTTTTGTTCCTCAACTCTTCTTTACCCTCATATTTTCTTCATCCTCCCTAGAATAAAAAAAATATTATTTTCCTACAACCACTCCAAGAAAAATTTATAATAATTAACTCAAAAAATAATGTTGAATTCATAGCTTACCCATAACTCCCACTTTTTTACAGGAATAAAATGGATATATTTATGAAACAATTCATTCTCCCCATTGAAATCACTATCCAAAGGTATGATTAGAGAGGGGACATAAAAAAATACGTCAATATTGAAGATAAAGAGGTTATACAAGGGAAATATTGAGTTCATTTTTAAGACTAAAAACTGCGACAATGTGTAATTCCTAGGGCTAGTGTGCCATGGATAAATGATTGAAATGATTAAAATATATTTTAACACACACACACAAAAGTTTCATGAAAAATGGAAAAGCTCCTAAATATGGGATTGAATTAGAAATACAAGGGAACCATTGAGTTCAAATTGTGGCTTTTAGCTTAGTTAAGACATAACCTTTGCTGGCATGAGGTGTTTTTAAAAATTTGTCACGCGTGAAAATGAATAAAATAAATATATTTATTTATATATTTTATTTATTTTTGACATAGTGATTGAGTTATATATAAATAAACAATTATATGTTTTTCTTAGGGTCTTCCACTAAACCATGGAGACCTAGAGACTATTAGAAGAGAGAATTTTTAATGACCGATGACAAATCAGGACTGGATCGAGGATCAAATTTTTGAACAAGTTCATGAATCTCATCAAAGATGGAAACATAGAACCATTATTCATCAATGATTGATCCAAACTCTAGGTAGGATGTAGATTTGTGTTTTCCATCCAGTTATTTAATACAAGAATAATGTATATTAATTCTATGAGCATAATCGATACACCCATCATTGGTAGATTTAATTTTATGGAATTAATATTTTTATTTATGTTTTATTCCTCTTCAAATATTTTTCAAATGACAATGAATCGAGTATGGACAAAAAATGGCTATGGTTCATTCCTCACATTTGAAAACTTTTGGATTTCTTCACAAATTCTTTACATGTTCATCATGGGAATTTATTTTGTCCTGTGGTTAAATGATTACATTGTAATCTGTCATCGCATGACCATTAATTGATATAATGGATCAATACCACTGGTTTAATTTGTGATTGAAGGTATGATCGAGGTGTGATAATGGTGGTGGATGATAAGAGGCAAATCAGAATAGATTTTCAGTTTTTGTTCTTTCTATTCATGAAGTGCGGTGATGGGTTGGATCGAAAGATCATTTTTTGAGAAGATCTGAACCCATATTTTGGTTGGAAAAGATGGTAAGGCTCAACTGACCCCCAATATATAAGTTCAATCAAGGGTTGTGGATTTTATGATACATAGGAAGAAGTGGAAGATATCTAAATGGATCAAGATAATCCCAAGGTAAATAACCTGTATTTTAGGATTACATATCCTGTGGGACCCCCTGGCTATAGTGGTAGGGTTTTTAAAATGAGTTAAATATCACATATTGTGTGACCAGGCCACTCACCTTATGAAACTTCCCTAGAGGATCGGCTTCTACGTTAGATGGTACACATACATGGACAGATGTATTTAGTCATGGGAACACCATGTACCTGGACAGAAACATGGATAGGTGTACACGACATGACCATCTATACATGAGCACAACCATGTTACATGGGAAGGATGTCAGGTGACCTCTACGTGCCACGTGTGTTACTCACAGATCATGTATATTAAGTTTGACATCCTATGTGAGGAAGAACCACATGGGAAGGTCCAGGTTGAGTGATGCACACTTCTTACTCTACTTACATGTAATATACTCTATTAGAGAAAACTTCTAGATCTTAATATATTTAGTTTAGACTAGTGTTGGTTGTGTGGTTTTCCCCTTAGTCCTTAGCCATGAGGGAAAATTGAAAAATTATTCCTTAGTTATGTATTGTTATCCCATCTAGAGGATGCATCCCAAATAGAGTTCGTAGTGTCCCTCTGTGAGACTAGTGTGAGATTCTCTATAATATTTATACCCTAGGTGGGGATTGTAGAATCATAAAGACATCAATGAGTAGGGAATTGATCCTCCATCTAGTAGGACATATCGACAGGATTTTTCGTATCATTGTTTTAAAATATTTTACATAGTGGGATGATCCAGATTGGGTTCGTGGGGTCCCCCATCATTTATGGGCATAACCCCCTATATAAGTATAATGGTCTTCTAAGAATAGTGATCATCCTTAGGTTGGGACCAATTATCTAGTTTTATTCAATGAGAGTCTCTAGTGATGGAATGACTCATGTAGTTTATTATACGAGAACAAGAATTTCTTGGAGTTGAATCATGTAGATGGTAGTTGGTTATGACCGCTTGGTAGCACAAAATCCTTCCTAAGTATATCTGGATGTCTTATGCTATAAGTTTATTTATATATCCTGGTATTGATATTAATATTCCTGATAGAAAATTTTTAGTGTTTCTGTGTTGTCCTACTATGTAATGTTATACTCACCCCTACATGGGATCTACATGTACGTGTCATGTCTTATGCAGATGATGTGATTTTTTACGGTCTCCTAGGAGGACGTGGAGCATTGACTGAGCTATAAAAACGAAAGTGTTTTTTGAGAGATTTAATTTGGTTAAAGTTCTCTCCCTTTGAGAAGGTTTTAATTTTTATAGTTTTGAGTTGGGATTGTATTTGGACCCCTTTCCACTATTAGTACCTTATTGTCATACTCTGGTTTTGGGATTACAATTTTATACATGCACTGTTTTTTTTTGTTTTTTTCCATCATTTTATGGGATTGGAGTTGTTTGTGGGTGTAAAGGTATATTAGGAAAATCCATCCCATTTTTTGGATATGCCTACTCATATCTGGTCACCAACCCCTATCATATTTGAGGTAGGTTTTGGGTAGTCATGAGTCAAACCCCAGTAGGTCTGATCATGAATGAGTGGTATTAGAGGCATAAGTTTTACCTTAGTACCAGAGTCAATGAGATTGTTTTGGGGAAATAGTATTTAGTATTTCGAGTTCAACATTTAGGAGTGGGAATCCAGTTTTGGTGCAACGACCGATGTATCCATACACCAGGACTTTGATGACAATACTTTTAACTCAGTACATATAGAAATTGGTTTCAGGAAAAACACTGGTACATGTATAATATGGGAATGAGTTCTGTTTTCCCTGTCTTTCTTTAGTCTGCTACCCAAATACTGTATCTCCCCGACCATAGTTACCCAATTTCGGTGCATTATTACATAACATTGGCATGATCACAAGATATAAAGTCTCAAAATACCGATTAGTTTAATATCCTTGGATGTACTAGATACATACATAAGTTTTTCATTACATCATGAAATAAAAAATAATATTGTGTTCTCTTTGAACACACACATATCCTTGTCCTATCCCTCTAGGTTAATCTTAATATACTTCTTCACATCTAGGAATAAATAAAAACATAAGAAAGGGGTGATCTTAGATGCTTAGTAAGGATAACAATACAGTGGAAACTATCATAAATAAGCACAAACTTTTAAAGAAATTTATAAGACTAAATCATAATCATTTTAAACATAAAATTCAGCAAAATATGTAAAATATAAATCAAATAATTCCATTTACTTATTCACATGGATATTATAATATTCGAATAATCACATATAATATCAATAGCCAATTTCATAATGATGAAATGCATAATACCGAACATCATAACCACATAGTCAAGGCCTCGTGCCAAGACTACAAATAAGATTTTGTCAAGGCCTTATTCTAAGACACTAGTTTGTTTTATGAGACCTACAGATGCATAGAGGAGCTATAGTAGGCTCCACCCATCACATACTAAGTCCAATGCATTCCTCATATGAAAAGGTTGAAACAGAACACAAACATTTGTATTAAAACTAGAATATGAAATGTGAATACATAAACCATAAACCATGAATGGTATAAAAATAGAACATCTATATTTAAACATATCATAACTCATTAAATTCAATATGGATGATTTTATTATAATGAGTAAACTTCAAATAAGTGTAAAATCTATCAAAGGATGTTGACATAGATGAAATCAAAACTATTTGAGAGAAATATATCTTTCTGTTTTGAAATCATTTAAAAGTCACATATTTATAAATGAAATCATTTATTTTGAAAATAATCTTATAATATTTTAAGGTAAGATTATAAGGTGTTATAATGGCAGAAGATAGTTGCATCCACTGTATAAGATAAAAAAACATTCTTACCATAATTTGTCAAAAGGTCATAAAGTACCTTGTTTGGAAAACTACAGAAAGATTCCATTAATTGTTTTTATAAAAAGTAAAACAAGGGTATAAATTATTTTAAGAAATATTCTATAAAATAGTAAAAATGGTTTGAAATACATTTTTAGGAAACACTGAAGTGGATGGTAAAGAGTTCCCAGAAGATACTCAAGTTTAAACAACCGCAGATAATGAAGAGTTTGTAGAATTAACCCTTAAATTGTACTTTCACTTTGTAAAGGGTAGGTTATCCTCTTGTATAATTTTGAAATTATTGTTATTAAATTACATAATAACCACATACATAAATATGATATTATAAATGATCTTCCAATATTGTTTTGTTAATGATATTTTAGTAGTATCTTCATTTCAGGTGTCAACTGATTCTTTTTCATTTATATGTTTTATTATGTAAGTCATATTTGTTATGGATAGGATTTATTTGATTCATATATACAATGATATTATGTTCTTAAACATTTTTTAATCATAAAATAAAATTTATTTTTGAATGGTTATGATGGGGAATGAATCTCATCGCGTTCATGGAGACAGTAATCCATACGTACACACAAGCGACAATACCATTCTATTGATGGTGTAATAATTTGTAATTGGATGTTATATAATATATAAAGAATAATTTAAATTTTATATTTATTATTTACATAAACTATACTCATTATTATACACATCCATATAATTAAGTGTTGAATAACGAACTACACCACGACGTGGAGACGGTAAGCTGTACGTATGCACGTATGGAGACTTTGTCATTCATAGAATAAAGAGAATAATAATTATGGTTTTACCATATTTATAATAACATCATAGTCTGTATAAGTCACTAAAGTTAATATTTTGGTATTAAATCATCAAATAAAGAGGACATGGAAGAATGAAATAACATTGAAAGAGGTGATGAAATTATTACCTCTTCTTTGGGTGCTTCTTTTTGATTTGATCAAAAGGGATTCTTAAGTTGTCATTATGATAAAATAAAGGCTTATAGGTTGAAATGAGGGTAGTTGGGAGGATATTTGGGCAGTGGTTGGCTGAGCCAAATGACTTTGGAGGTGTGATTTTGATAGAAGAGGGAGTACCCTTTTATAAGAGAGGTGAGGGTCACTTTGGGAAAAGCTTGAAATATTATTTTATTATAAAAATATATTCAGTTTATAATGGCTCCAAATTGATTTATTTAGAGGATAAGGTGGGGATCAATCAATTTACTCTCAACCAATAGGTTTTAGTCATGTTTAGATCACCATTTTAACCTTACCTTTTAGATTCAACTCTTAGTTAAAAAGTTTAACTTTTACAATGTATTCTTGTATTATTAAAATAAATGGTTAATGAACATACTATAAAAAGACATGAGAACCCCAAGTGGTTAATTATTGATATATATAACCTTATCTAAGTCCTTATCCCAAACTGTAGATTTTTATGAATATTATATCAATTAATAATATAGTATTTGTTTCAAAAACACATTTATGTCAATTTTGACACTATTTGGTATTTTGTTTTTGTTAAAGTCATAAAAAATTTATTAATTCAAATAAAATTTATTTAATCATTACGAACATGTAATAGTATCCTAGAAAATTCGTGGAATTTATCATAATTTTCAATTAAAATTTATTTGGATATTTATAATATGAATTATTTTAATCTTTCATTAATATAGTAATTACTGCATCGTCATTGTGTCGTTAATAAATTTAATAATTTAATGTATAAAATTTATAAATAAAAAAACATTATGTAGGAATTTCTTTATATATCTAAATAATATTTATAGTCTTATTTATATTATGTATAACCCTATATTAAAATTGGTTTAGTTATTAAAATTTGAATTTAACACTTTTAACTCTTCTTTAAATAAAATCATTTTAAATTTCATAATCTTAAAAAAGTGGACCAAAATGGTCATATGTTATTACTAAGGTTGATTTTGGTCAAAATAATCTTATCCAATAGAATCATGACATGTGTTAGAGTTATTATAATATCATTTTTACCTTTAATTTCTCTATTTACTTATAACAATGGTAAGTAAAAGTAAAAATTTACTAATCACCAAAAATTATTTTCATCTTATTGAACCAAATTTCACTTAATGATTTCAAAAATGTCTCTTGGATGTCTGAAATTCAATTCACAAAAGCATAAAAATTACCTTTTATGAAAATTTTCTAACATGCTTAGATGCTGGGTAAAAGATATTAAGAAATTCAATAAAATTTTATACATATAATTTTATTATAAAATAACTCCAATGAATTACATTAAACATATATAAGTATTATGTATCTATGTTGACATAAAATAAATTTAAATAAAATAAATAATTATTTAAATAAAAAGTAGGCTTTAAATAACAACGCAGTGTTTTTTTATATTCATCAAAAATTTAATGTTTTCAAAAAAATACCAAAAATTTACTCGAAGCTAATTTTGATATTCCAAATCGAAAAATGAAGTCCATTTTGAAAAATAAAATTTATAAAATTTCAAAAAGTGGGTATTACTATTTATAACCGCTAGTTTGATTGGTCATGGTGTGCAAGAACTCGAAGTTGCGTATATCGAAAGATATTGTATTATTCAAAGGGAAACGTACCATTGAAGCTTGGGTTGTTACATTCTTCCCTCCTTCAAATTATTTCATCCTCGAAATTTCTAGAATAATACTGCATAAAATGATTCAGGTGGTTCTTCCTTATAAGATCCTCTGGTTCCAATGTTGCCTCTTATATCTTATGGTTTCTCCATAGAACTTTTACTAGGTGAGTCATCTGGTGTCTCAACACTTGTTCTCTGGTATCAATAATCTTGAAAGGATTTTCCCAATAAGACAGATCGGGTTCCAATTATATTTCATCATAGGTGAGTACATGTGTTGGGTCAGGCATGTATTTTATTAATAGTGATATGTGGAACACATCATGAACATTGGAGAGACTTGGTGGCATTTCCAAACAGTAAGCTATAACTCCAATTCGTTCTAGTATTTCCAAAGGTCTGATGTACCCGAGACTCAATTTACCCTTCTTACCAAATCGTACAACACCTTTCCATAGAGGCACCTTCTAGAAAACATAATCTTCTATTTGAAATTACAAATCATTACTTCGGTTATTGGCACATATCTTTTTCTAACTTTGATCTTATTTGATGTGGGTATGGATAATCGTCACTTTTTCCATTGTTTCCTCAACAAGTTTCAGGCCTACAAGTTTTCTCTCACCAACATCATCCCCAAAAGTTGGTGTGTGAAATCATTTTCCATATAACACTTCATATGACGCCATCTGAATACTTGAATGGAAGCTACTGTCATAGGAAAAATCTACCAGAGGTAAATATTGATCCCATATACCTTGAAAGTCATGTGAGCAAGATCTCAACATGTCCTCTAAGGTTTGAATAGTTTGTTCTGATTGTCCATCTGTTTGAGGGTGGTAGGAGGTACTCAAATAATTTTAAGTATCTCGGTATTTTTGACTAATTTTCTAGAATATTTATATAAAATGAGGATCATGATAATAAGAAATCAATATGAGTACACCGTAAAGTCTTACAACTTCACTAATATATAGTCTTTCTAAAAATTCAAGGGGTAAAACTTCTCTTATAAAAACAAAGTGCTGACTTGGTAAGATGATAAACAATAACCCATATTGCATCATTACTTTTAAGAGTATTTTGTAGCCCCATGACAAATTCCATCATAATATCAACAAAATTACACTCAGGTATGGGGAAAGGTTTCATGACTCCTCCAGGATTTTTTCTTCTAACCATAACCTGTTGACAAACCATGTATCTTAACACAAAATCAGCAATCTCCCTTTTCATTTTGTCCCACCAAAAATGTTCCTTAAAATATTTATACATCTTAGTGATACCAGGTTGTATAGAGAAATTGGATCTATGAGAATCATCCAAAAATTCCCTTTTTAGATTAGGTATATCGGGTACACAAAGTCTCTTCCCAAATTTCAAAATTCCATCATCATATATGAAGTCGATAAATCTACAATCATTCATAGCTTTAATTTTCTTTTTAAACTCCTCATAATAAGTCTAAGAACTTTTTATACTTTCATGTAAAGATATAGTGTCAACCATTTGAAAAAGTATGAATGTTTCACCTTCCATGATTCTTCCCATATCCATATTTACTAAATCCATGAACATAGGATCCCTTTTAACTCTCATCTTGTTCAGAACTCCATGATCGGTTTTTCTCAATCCATTTGACACATTATTTTCCTTCCCGAAGTGGTAGTGTATTGTGAAATCATAATCCTTGAGTAGTTCAAGACATTGTATTTGAATCTTGTTGAGTTCTTTCTATGAAAAAATATACATCAAACTCTTTTGATCGATATATATATCACATTTTTTGCTATATAGATAGTGCCTCCATATCTTCAAAGAAAATATTACAAATTATAACTCAAGATCATGAGTAGGATAGTTTTGTTCATTAATTTTTATCCATTGTGATACATATGAAATATCTCTATCATACTGCATAAGGAAACAACAAAGTCCTTTCTTTGAAGCATCACTATAAATAACAAACCCATCATTCCTTGATGGTATAGTAAATATAGGAGCATTGACTAATTTTTTTTCAATTAATCAAAACATTCTTCACACTCTTTTGTCCAAACAAATTTAACCTCTTTATGTGTAAGCTTGATTAATGGGTTAGCCAATTGGGCAAAATTCTGGATGAAACCCTGATAATAACCTGCTAAACCAATAAAACTGTGTACCACAGTAATATTAGTTGGTGCTAGCCATTATTGGGTTGCCATTGTCTTAGAAGGATCAATATAGATTCCATTCTTAGAGATAATATGGTCAAGAAACGAAATCTCCAGAAGCCAAAATCCACACTTACTAAACTTCCCATATAATTCATTTATTCTAAGAGACAGTGATCAAGTGATTTTCATGATCTTCATTGATTTTGGAGTATACCAAAATATCATCAATAAATACCACTACAAAGTCGTAAATATATTCCTTGAAAACTCTATTCATTAGATCAATAAAGATAAAGGGTGAATTAGTTAGTCTAAAAGACATTACGATAAACTCCTAATTCTCATAGCTGCTACGAAATGCTGTCTTTGGAATTTCTTCCTTCATCATGCAAAACTAATGATATCTAGATTGAAGATCAATCTTTGAAAAATATTGAGCTCCATGAAGTTGATCAAATAAATCATCAATGTGAGTTAGGGGATTGTTGTTATTTATTGTTATATCACTGATCTCCCTATAGTCAGTTCACAAACTCATAGATACATCTTTCTTCTTAACAAAAATAATAAGGGCTCCCCATAGAGAAACACTAGAGATAATAAATCCCTAATTACTCAATTCCTCTAGTTGTTTCTTTAGTTCCACTAATTTCACAGTGGTCATTATATAAGGGAAATTTGATATGGGCCTTGAACTAGTAATTAAATCAATGGAAAATTCAATTTCTCATTCAGGAGGATGTCTAAGTAAATCATCTGGAAAAACATCAACATATTCTTGAACAATACGTACATCCCTTATTTGAACATTCCATTATACACACATAGTTATTTCACTATATTTATCCCCAATAATTTAATTTTGT
Source organism: Viscum album (assembly GCA_963277665.1). Taxonomy (NCBI): domain Eukaryota; kingdom Viridiplantae; phylum Streptophyta; class Magnoliopsida; order Santalales; family Viscaceae; genus Viscum; species Viscum album. The sequence continues at coordinate 1,634,405,544 of OY728143.1, forward strand.
AGAGCTACTGGGGGTAGATCTAGATAAGAATCAGATAGTGACATTTCTATTCTAATGATATGGTACTCTTTATCTTCATCGAAAATTGTAACCTACTTCTTCTTATAATAAATTTCCACTTTATGATCCAAAATCCAATTCATACCAAGAATTATATCAAATTAAATCATGGGTATGATGATGATATCAGCAGATAAAATGCGTTTATATATCCTAATGGTAATAGATTCACAAAACTTTGCTGCAATCATACTTCCCATAGGAATTTTGACTGACAACACCCTTCTTAAATCAAATTGGAAATATCTAATTTTCTTAGCAATATGGGAAGATATGAAACAATGTGATGACATAGAATCAAATAGAGCATTGTCTAAATTTGAAGAAACCATTAAATTACATGCCCTTACAACATTCGGAGCTTCAACCTTAGCAGTAGTGATCACATATGCTTGGAATTTCTCCATTGGACTTTTCTGAGGTATGTTTCTTTGATTCTTAGGATATTCATTTGAATAATGCTCCATTCCTCTACAATTTTAGAATTCAACATGGACAACCACGTTCTTTTCCATGTAATCACGAGCATGGTGGCCTTTTTCACCACACTTGTAATAGACTCCCATTCCCTTTAGGAAAGTACTAGGGTGTTTCTTCCCCCATTTTCTACAGGATAGAAATTGAAATTTTCCCTTATTCCTCTTATTTCCATTTCCAAAGTGTTCAACAGATCTATTCTTCTCCTTTTTTCATTAAAGTCATAAGACTTAGAGAATTAATTTTCTATCTTGATATCACATGAGATAATATATTTATATGATGAGAAGGATTGTTAGACTAATGCTTAATGTAGAAATGGTTTTAACCCACCAAGGAATCAATCAATCTTACTCCTTGGGTTACATATAAAATCTGATACATGCCTTGCTAACCTTGTAAAGTTAGCCTCATACTTTGTGACATTCTCATCCTCCTTTTTCCTCAGACTCAGAAATTGTCTTTTCATATCCGCTCGATGGTCACGAGGAAAGTATTTTTCTATGAAAAGATCTTTAAAATACCTCTATTCCATATTTGATACTTCTACACATTTCTTTCTATTTTGAATTAATTACCACCATTGATCTTCATCTCCCATGAGGCGATAAACTCCCATGAAATCTTTTTCTCTTTCGCTACTCCCAAAAGCATGAAATATTTTCTATAAGGAACTTATCCATTGCTCAGCTATAAATGTATTTGTATTCCCATTGAATGTTGGTGTTTGTTTCCTCATTAATAGGTCTAACATTGGTCCTTCACATTATGGATCAGGGTGCTCCATACAGGTAAGGTTATTATTCATAACCTGAGTGAGTTGTCCTAGTAAGATTATAAGCTGTTCAGCACCAGTTGCATCACCAGCTCCACTATAATTATCTTGAGTAGGAGGGAAATCACTACATTGATTACATGCATTGATATGGTTTCCATTCCTTCCACTTGGTGTCATTTCTAAATAATGTAATACACTAGATTAGTTTATGAAATAAAATACATAATTCCAATCTAGTAAAATACCTAACATAAATTGAACAGTTTATGTATATAATAAATAATCATTAAAAAATGTTTTCTATGATGAGGTATATACTCATAAATCCTTCATAACGGTTTATAAAGAAAATATTATCCTAATCAAACACTCTAAGAGTGTTGTAACCAAGGGTGAAGCAAGGCCCATTGTCGTGTACTAGGATACCTCAGGTCAAGCTTGAAACTCCTTGTTGGAGTTTTCAATCCTAGGTACATCTGTGCTAGAGCGTCCTCTACCTGCTCGTTTCCAGACAGTGATGTATTGCTTAGAAAATACACAAAATATCTACATTACCAATATTCTAGGAATTTATTCTATACTAATCCTCAAAGTATATCATAGGGTAATGTTATCTAATTAGAGTTTTTCTAAATCTAGATTCCAAGGTTTGTACTAAACTTCCTCTAATACCAACTCTAATGCCCTGAACCTAGTTATCCAAAGTTGGTGCATTATTACATAACATTGTTATGATCACAAGAGATTAAGTCTCAAAAGACTAATTAGTTTAGATGCCTTGTATATACTAGATACATACATACGTTTTAAATTAAATCATTAAATAAAAAAACAAAATTGTGTCCCCTTTTAACACACTTATATCCTTTTCCTATCACTACTGGTTAATCATAATATACTTCTTCACATCCTGGAAAAAATAAAACATAAGAAAGGGGTGAGATCTGATGCCTAGTAAGGATAGAAATATAGTAGAAACTATCATAAATAAGAATAAACATTTAAAGAAATGTATAAGACTAAAACATAAGCCTTTTAAACGTAAATATAAGAATAATATGGAAAAGGTAAATCCAATAATTCCATTTACTTATTCACATGGATATTCTACTAGTAGAATAATCACATTTAATATCAATAGAAAATTTAATAATGATGTAACACAAAATGTCAGACATCATAACCACATAGTAAAGTCCTCATGGTAAGACTATAAATAATATTTTGTCAAGGCCTTGTTCCGAGACACTAGGTTTTCTCATGATACCGGCCGATGCATCGAGGAACTATAGGCGGGTCCAACTATCCCTTACTAAGTCCAATGCATTCCTCATCTAAAAAGGTTGAAACATAGCATAAACATTCGTATTAAAACTAACATATGAAATGTAAATAATTTAACCATTAACCATGAATGGTATAAAAATATAACATCTACGGTGAAACATATTATAACTCATTCAATACAATATGGAAGATTGTATTATAATGAATCAACTTCAGACAAGTGTAAAATCCATCAAATGATGTTGACATAGATAAAATCAAAACTATTTGAGAGAAATATATATTTATATTTTGAAATAATTTAAAATTCACATAATTATAAAAGAAATCATTTATTTTGAAAATACTCTTATAAGATTTTAAGGGAATATTTGAAGGTGTTATAAAAGCTAAAGATAGCTGCACCTGCTGTATAAGTTAAAAAACAAATTCTTAAGTTAATTTGATGAAAAGATTATAAAGTACCTTGTTTGGAAAATGACGATAATATTACCTTAATTTTTTTTATAAAAATTAAAACAAGGGTATAAATGACTTTAAACCATATTATATGAAATATTAATAATGGTTTGAAATACATTTGTAAGAAACATGGATGTAGATGATAAAGAGGTCCTAGTAGATACTCACGAATAGACAACCTCAGATAATGAAGAGATTGTAGAGTTAACCCTTACCATGTACTTTTACATATTCAAGGGTAAGTTAACCTCCTATATAATGGTGAAATCTTTTTTATTAAATTATACAAGAACCTCATCCATAAATATGATATAATATATTATCTTCTAATATTGCTTTGTTAATGATATTTCAGTAGTATCATTGTTTTAGGTGTTAACTGATTCATTTTACTTTATATATTTTTTTATGTATGTCATGTTTGTTATGGATAGGATTTATTTGATTCATATATAGAATTATATTAAGTTATTAAACATTTTTTAATCATAAAATGAAATTTATTCTTTAATTGTTACAATGGGGAATGAATCTCATCGTGTTTCTGGAGACGGTAATCTGTACGTACGCAAGAGCGATAATACCATTTTATTGATGGTGGAATAATATGTAATTGGATGGTATATCATATATAAAAAATAATTAACATGGTATATTTTTTATTTACATAAATTATACTAATTATTATACCCATCAAAATAATTAATTGTTTAATAACAAACTACAGCACAACGTGGAGACGGTAAGCCGTACGTACACACGTATGGTGACTTTTTTATTCAGAGGATGAATAGAATAATGAATATGGTTGTACCATATTTATAATAATAGTAAAGTATCTAGATGGCACTGGAGTTATTATTTTTTTATGGAAATAACATATAAAGAGGAATTGGAAGAAGAAAAGAAATTTGAAAGAGGTGATGAAATTATTACCTCTTCTTGAGGTGCTTCCTATTGATTTGATCAAAAGGGTTTCATAGGTTGGATTTATGATCAATGTAATGACTCTAGGATGAAGTGAGGGGTTTTGGGAGGTTATTTTGGAAGTGGTTGGCCGAGCTAAATGGATTTGGAGGTGTGATTTTTTGAGAAGGTGGGGTACCCTTTTATAAAGGAGGTGAGGGTCCATTAGGATAAGCTTGAAATATTATTTTATTATAAAATTATATTCAGTTTATAATGGATCCAAATGGATTTTTTTAGAGGATAATGTGGTTATGGGTCGCAATACTCTCAACCAATTGGTTTTAGACAACTTTAGGTCACTATTTTAACCTTATATTTTAGATTTAACTCTTAGTTAAATAGTTTATCTTTTACAATGTATTCTTATAATATTATAATAAATGGTTAATAAACATACTATAAAAAGTCAAGGGAACCCCAATTGGTTCATTATTGATATATCTAACCTTATATAAGTCCTTTGAGTAATCCTTAGAATTTTAGGAATATTATATCAATTAATAATATAGTATTTGTTTTAAAAACTGATTATGTCATTTTTGACATTATTTGGTATTTTATTTTGTTAAAGACATAAATAATTTATTAATTAAATTTTTTTTAATCAATCCTAACATGTCATATTAACCTATAAAATTCGTGGAATTCATCAGAAGTCTCAATTTACATATATTTGGATATTTATAATATAAATTATTTTAATCTTTCATTTATAAGGTAATTACTACATCATCATTGGGTCATAAATGAATTTAATTATTTAATGTCTAAAAGTTATAAATAAAATACAATTATATAGGAAACGTTTTTAGATTTTTAATGAATATTTATAGTTAAATATATCTTATGTATAACCCTATATTAAAAATGTTTTAGTTATTAAACTTTGAATTTTACACTCTTAACTCTTCTTTAAATAAAATAATAATAAATGTCCTAATCTAATAAAAGTGGACCAAAAGTATCATATTTTAAACCTAAGGTTTATTTTTGTCGAAATACACTTATCAAATAGAATTATAACATGTGATAGCGTAATTATAATAGCATTTTTACCTTTAATTACTATATTTACTTTTAACTGTGGTAAATAAAAGTCAAAAGTTACTATTCTCCAAAAATTATTTTCATCTTATTGAAATTTTTTTACTTAATTATTTAAACCATGTCTCTTATATTTTTGAAATTCAATTCACAAAAGTGGTAAAATTACATTTTATGCATATTTTCCAACATTCCTAGAAGGTGGGTAAAAGACCTTAAAAATTTCAATAAAATTATATACATATAATTTTATTATAAAATAAATCCAATGAATTATATTAAACTTATATAGGTATTATGTATCTATTCTTACCTAAAATAAATTTAAATAAAATGAATAATTATTAAAATAACAAGTAGGTTTTAAACAATAATGCAATGTTTTTCACTATTCATCAAAAATTGAAAGCTTTCAGAAAAATACCAAAAATTCATCCTAAGAAAATTTTGATATTCCAAATCCAAAACTGAAGTACATTTTGAAAAATAAAACTTACAAAATTTTAAAAATTTGTTATTACTATTCATAATGACTAGTATGATTGATTGTGGAGTGCTAGAACTCGAAGTTGCGTACAACGCATGTTATTGTATTATTCAAAGGGAAACATACCATAGATGATTGGGGTGTTAAAAATACACTCTTTTGATAGTGTTTAATCATGTTTTATTTTAGGATTCCTCCATGAATATATCTATCTATGATTCCAATATGTGGTCAGGGGGAAGACCAATTGAGTGATGAGTAATCAATGAAGGGGGCCTATACAAGAGATAGAACCTCCTGGTGTTTTACTAGATATACCACCACCTGTTGAGTAGCAAATAGCACTGGAAGTGCAAGAAGGGAATAAATGTAGGTTGAGTGTACCAGAAAAGATTCATAGGAAGAAACATTCTAGGTTTTTTGGTGGTCTAGATCCCTAGGTGGCTGAGGACTGTATAGAGGAAGTATGTTGTATTTTCCACCTTGTGAGGATGAATGTAGATCAGATGGAGGTCCTCACGGAGAGTTGTTTTTAAGGATCAGTTGGGAGATGTAAGAGTTTAATGAATTCATCACATGATGAGATAGATTTGTCATGGTTATAAATTGATCATCTCTTCCGGGAGGAGTTACACCGAGACACATTGTGATCTGTACAGATACAATTGCTTTTATATATACAGTAAGGTAGTTTGACCGTGGAGGAGTTCTCAATGAGTTTTACTTGTCTATTTTGATAATGCATGGATATGGTTTAAGATATTTTTTTTTCAGAGAATGAACCTTTTATCTTGGATTAATCTAGGACATCTTGGATTCAATGGGTTCCCTTTTCATTCCTACCTATACTAGTGTGCTTGAGCTGTCCTTCGTGGAAAAGAGACTTCAGGTAAAGTAGGCACAAATAATGGGTGGTAATGGTGGGAACTTAGAAGATAATACCTTGGATGAAGGTATCAAAAAGGTATTTTTAGGGATCCAATCATGTTATATGCTCTAGGAGATGATCTCAAGACATAATGTCAGCGATACAAGGCACCCTATATGGCTCAAATCAGCTGAGGGATAGGTGGTGTTTCTCCTATTATGTTCAGGGACATCTAGCTCAATATTATCTGACATTCCATCTATATGATCAAGATATTATCAACGGACCCCTGATATAGAGATATAGGTAGAACCATGGTGGAAGACCTAGTTGAGGGGATGACAGAGCAGTCGAAGGTGGACCGAGGTTTGACCTATTACCACCACCACTCCCAGGAGGTCCATGCCTGGCTCTTGGAGAAGGTGGTCAAGGATGAGTCTAGATGTAGGCGATGGAGACACATTACCCTAAGGCTCTAGGGATGATACAATGTATGATATCTATATTTTTGACTTTATATGCAGTACTGATAGACACTTGTGTGATTCCTTCCCTCTTTGACACTAATCTGTTTTAAGACTTAGATATTATGGTTGAGCCTTTGGTTCGACCCTTGCAGTTAGAGACTCTGATATGTGGTGACTTAGAGATTGAGAACTTGTTCTGATAGTATGATATGACACTTGGAGATGATATTTTTATATGGGATATCTTTGTAAATGTGATGAGGCCTTATGATGTCATCTTAATTATGGACTGGTTATCCACAGTTTATGCATTGATTGATTGTTTTAGGAATAAGATATTGTGTGTCTGCATAGATGGGGAAAGTTTTCCTTTATGGGGGAAAAATCCTTTGCAGAGCAGGAAGGGTAAGAAATAAGAGATTATACCCAATTACTCACTAGCTATCTGTATTGACTCTTAGAGTAGTGGATGCTTTGGGCTATCAGTTTCCTACGGTGGTGGAAGAGTATGCGGAGGTGTTTCATGAGGATATACTAGGTTTAACTCCCCACTAAGAGCCATACTTGTATATTTACTTGCATCTTATGATGACCCCAATATCTACAGTAGAATATTAGATATACCCCACAGAGATTTATGAGAAAATGGTGTATTTGGAGGACTTGTAGGAGAAGAGATTTTTTAGACCCAGTGTTTCTCCCTCGATAGCTCCAGCGTTGTTTTCCAACATGGAAGATGAGAGCTTGAGGTTATGTGTGGAATATAGGTTCTTGAACTAGGTGAACATGAATAATAATTATATTCCACTAAAGATCGATTAATGCTTTGATCAGTTGAGAGGTCCACAGTGGTTTTAACCTAATGACCTCTGACCAGGCTATCACCAGTTGTGAGTTTGAGAAAAGGATATACCAAAGACAACATTCATATATATCTTCATTCACTATGAGTACTTGTTTATTCCATTCAGCCTGATTAATTCCCCAATAGTGTTCATGGACTCATGAATTATATATTTCATCCTTCATACACTAGTTTCTGGTGGTCCTCATCAATGAAATCCTAGTGTACTTAGCATCAAAGGAGGATCATGAAAGACACTTGAGAATGGTTTTGGACACACTCTAAGAGAACCAGATTTATGAGATTCTCCCAAATTATTAGTTTTTTATTCGATAGTACCACTTTTTAGGACATGTCATCTCAGAGTTAGAAGTAGTAGTGGACCTCATGAAGGTTGAGGCAGTTCTTTCGAAGTATCCACCGAAGAGTGTTAGTGAGGTACATAGTTTTTATGTGTTGAAAGGGTAATATTAGATGTTTTTACATGATTTATCTAGATTGGTAGTACCCTTTCAACCTTTTACCTTAAAGGTCTAGCCTTTTGTATGGAAGAAAAGTTTCTAATAGAGTTTCCATGAGTTGAGACTTAGGTTGATCGATGCTCCCATCAAAAGGTTTCTATAAGAGGGTGTTGAGTACGTAGTATTTTATGATACATCAAGGACTGAACATGTTTGTGTTATGATATTGAGGAAGGAAGTGATTTCCTATATTTCATTTCAGTTGATACCACATGAGTAGAACTACGTGACCTGCAATATAGAGTTATCAAGGATAGTCTTCACATTGAAGATGTAGTGATACTACCTAATGGGAGAGCGGTTTATCATCTAATCTAGAAACAAGAGTCTCAAGTATATCTTTTCAAAGAAATATATTAACATGAGATAGATGAAATGAGTAGAGTTATTCCTAGACTATGAATTTGAGATTATATATACTCTTAGTAATGGAAACATGGTAGAATATTCTCTTAGTAGGATTTATTTTTATTGATTGTTGGTCGAGGTGTTAGAGCAGTTAGCCCCATTGAAATTTTTTGTAGTATAAAAGTATGGTTCTTCTAAATTAGTCTATGGTTATTACCCGACCCCTTTTATATCATTTTAGAGATACCTAGCACGGATATACTGATTGTGAGACCTTATATACTCTGATATCCATTAGATGTGCACCTGATAGATATTATAAAGGCAGAGATCACACTATCATTTTAAGTTGAAAGACGATGGTAACTTTATCATTTTGGATTTAAGTAATGCAAGAGTTTCATATTTTCACTTTGGAGGTACATATAGGAGTGGAAAAGTTGTACCAGGAACTTTGACATTAGTTTTGGGGGCCAGACATGAAGCATTGTGTTTCAGAGTTTGTCTCTCGATGGCTCACTTTGCAGCATGTAAAGGATAAGCACTGGGTCCCAATGAGTATAGCTCAAACCCTTGAGGTTATAGAGTAGAAGTGGGATGGTATATCCATGTAATTCATGATGGGGCTTTCATGTACATCTAGGGAACATGATTCCATATGTGTGATTGTCGACCAAATCTCAAATTCGGCCCATTTCCTAGCCATTTGAGTGTTGAGTTCAATAGATAGCTCAGGATGCCTCTATGTGTTGAAGATAGTCTAAATCCATAGAGTTCCTTCAATGACCCATTCATAATTCAACACTTACTTCACATCATGGTTACATAAGAGACTGTAAGAGGCCTTCAAGAATCAATTATTTTTTAGAACAGTGATTCATCACCAAACAGAAGACTTAAAAGGGAATACCATTTAGGTCTTGGAGAACATAATGTGGGATTTCATTTTAGAATTTGGCCATTATTGGGATGATAATATACCCCTGGTGGAGTTTGAGTACAAAAAATATACCATTCTACCATTGGTATGACACCATTCAAATATTTTTAATGATGAACCTACAGGTCACCACTTTATTGGACTAATCGAGGTGAGTCAGTACTTATGAGCCCAGAGTTAGTGAGAGATAATATAGAGAAGTTTCTGACCATATAAGATTGGATGAAGACTATACAAAGCTGTCAGAAGTCTTATGAAGATATTTGATAGAGACCTATAAAGCTTTATTATAGAGGCCATGTGTTCATTAGGGTCTCACCTCAATGTAGATTTAATAGATTTGGCTACGAAGGCCAATTATCTTTGAGATTCATTGGAACCTTCCATATATTTCATAGAATTGGTGAGGGGGTGTAACCCTTATCTCTACCGCTACAGTTGGACTAGGTACATGACATCTTCCACTTAACAAAAATGAGGAGATATGTACATGAATCATATCATTTTATCAAATGGGGAGAGATAGACATCAAATATAGAGATTCTTTTGTTGAGTACTCGGTGGAGATCGAGGATTGAAAATATAGAATCCTTCATGGGGCATCAATTCCCCTAGTGTGCATCCAGTGGAAATGTAGGAATCTTCCAGGGATCACTGGGGAGAAAGAGACATATATTTGATCTTAGTACCCTCATATTTTTGAGAATATTTTTCTCTTTTCAGGATGGAAATGACCAAGGTGGGGAGAACATAATTACTCATATTTTTCTTGTATCATTTTATGATACTATATGGAATATTTTTGACAGTAGGTTTTAAGACGGTGTGTGATTCTAAGGTCTAGTGTTCCCATAATAAATGTTAGAAATATATTAAATATATTATATAAAACACAGGTGTAGTTTTACTAAAAAAATTGTAATAACTCTTAAATGAAGTCCCATATAATAAATCCATGGGAATCATTGATTTTAGAATGCATATTTTACCCCAAGTGTGACATAACCTTTATTGACCAGGGGAATATGAGAAAACAGTATCATGGGAACAAATAAATAAAATTAATTAATTAATTAATAAACTAATTATACTTTTTTTGATTTAGTGATCTAGTTGTTTATAAATCCATGGTTATAGATTTTGTCTTTAGGTTAGCTGCTAAAACCGGGAGGCCTAGAGATCATTGGAGGCAAGAATTCTTAGTGAATGATGATAGATTGGGATCAGATCGAGGATCATTATGCGTATGAAGTTTGTGGATATTATCATCGATGGAAACAAAAAACATTCATTTTTCAATGATTTATCCAAACTCCTGGTTGGATGATAATTTTTTCCCACCCCATTCATTAATACCAAATGAATGCGGATCAATTCCATGAACAGATTTGATATTCACATTATTGATAGATTTAATTTGATGTAACTAATTTTTTTGTTGTTTTTTATTAATCTTATATTGAATTTTTCTATGAAAAAAAGTTGATGCCAAACAAACAAAGGTTGAGGTTCATTCCTCGCATTTTATAGATTTTGTATTTATTCCCCAATTCTTTGCATGTTCATCATAGAAATTTCTTTTTTCCTATGGTTTGATGAATACCCATTATTAAATTTTTGTGTGATTATTATTTAGATAAACATATCAATATTGTGGGTTCGGTTAATGTTTTATGGAGTGATCAAGGTGTAGTGATGGTGGGGGAAAATATGAGGTGGATTAGAATGAATTTACAATTTTCTTTCTTCCCAGTTTTTATGTGTAATGATTTGTTGGATTGACATGACATTTTTCTAGAAGATTTGAACTCAGATTCAGGCCGGAACTGATGGAATGGATTGGATAACCCATGATCTATAGGTTCCAATAGGGGTGGAGGATCCAATGAAATTCATTTTGATTTAGAATAGATCCCAAGTGATATATAAAATCCTAGGGTAAACAACATGTATTTTGGGATTACATGCTATGTGGGAACCCATTATTGAGGAACATGAGTTTCTATGGGAAGTTAAATATTACACACTATGTGACTCGATCACACACCATGTGAACCTTACCTAGAAGCTCGGTGTGTACCTTGGAGGGTATACAGCCATGGATAGGAATACATGGTCATAGAAACACCATGTACTCAGACACAACCAGCTATACACTGGCATAACCAAGTGACATGGGAAAGTTTTCAGGTGACCTCTACATGCCATGCATGTCACTCACACACCATATTTGTTTAGACTTACATTATATTGGGGTAATAACCACATGGATAGGTCCAGGTTGAGTGATTCCTATTGTGTGCTCTACTTACATGTTGTGTACTACCTTAGAGACAACCTGGAGTTATTCATCTCTTGAGTTCAGACTAGTGTTGGTTGAATGGTATTCCCCTTATTCTTAACCATATAGGGTATAGTGAGTAATTGTGTCCTTAGAATAGAATTCTGAACCCCTTAATAGAATGAATCCAATATAGAGTTTGTGGCATCCTTATGTGAGACTCCAGTGAGATACTATAACTTCATTATACACTAAGTGGGGTTTTTGGAATCGGTATGAACTCCTTGAGTAAGGAATTGATCCTTCATCTAGCAGGACATATAAGTGGGGTTTGAGGTATCATTGGTATACAATCGCTTATGATGTGGGTTGACCTATATTGAGTTTGTGGTGTCCCCCAATGGTTTTGTGTATGACCCCTATCTAATTATTAGGGTCTTCAGAGACTAGTGGGTTTTCTTAGGTTGGGACCAATGATCTAGACATATAATATGATAATATTCAGTGATGGGATTGATCATGGGGTGTATTATATCAGAATGAACACTACTTTGAGAATAATCCTATAGATGGTAGTTGGTTGTGACTTCCTGGTGGCATGGTATCCCTCCTAATTTTATATGGGTGTTTGTTTAAATACATTTATTTTTATATCCTTGTATTAAGCTAATTATTCTGGATGCTTAGTGTTTAGTGTTTTATGGGTGTCCAACTTGGTATTGTTATATTCACCCCTGCATGAGATCTGCATGGACATGTCATGTCTTTTTCTGATGGTTTCATTTTTGATGGTGTCCTAGGAGGATGCATAGCAGGTGGGGAATATATTATACTAGATTTACTGAAGTGCTTTCTAAGATCTTTCATTTGATCATGGTCTTTACCCTTGGAACAAGTTGAAAATTTTTATAGTTTTTTGTTTGGCTTGTCTTTGGACCATTTTCCGATTTCATTACTTTATTAACCATACTCCATTGGGGGGATTATTGATGTATGCATGCATTGGTTTTTTTTGTTTTATATTTAAACATTTTATGGTCTTGGAGATGTGTGTGTGTGTAGATAAATTGGTATAAAGCCTCCCATTTGTAGGATATACCTTCTCAATATTGGTTTCTAGCCCATGACCTATTGGAGGTGGATTTGTGGTAGTCATGGGTCAGACCCTAGACTTTTGGGTCATGACACTCTTTTAGATGACACTACAAAGATAACAATTACATGGTTGAACAAAATCACTACCTCAGAGAGAGTAAATCTTTCCATGTGATTCACATGTCCCATTAAAGCATACACGGTCTTTTTGTTTCACTTCTCCATCATTGATCACATGTTTCTAACTAATAAATATTTTTTAATTAGGCACATTGCAATATTTCCTAAATAAATGTGATTATAAATGCCTCTCTACCTCAAACCACATCATTCTTTTCACATGATTCAACTCATGTAGTTCATGTATCCATTTGAACTTACACTATCACATGATTTAGTAGGGTTTATATACTATCATGAATCCTTCACTCATATGTATTTTTTCCAAATATTGATCACATCATGCTTTTGGATTTATAAAACCATAATACTATCAAGGATTTTCATGAAAATCCTCCTCAAATAATATTTTAAGCATAATTTTTTTGAAAACACTAGAAAATGAGGCCTATTTCAATTTATCTTATGGACATACAAAATAATTTAGTTAATATTACTTCTACCCAAATTATTCATGATTTCACCTCATTTATCAGCTCATGGATTTCACCTCTCATCACTATATAATCATGGATTTCGTCTCATTCAACCAATTCTTCAATTAATTCCTTAATCATTAAATACTCTATCCATATTTCATAATGTATTGGTTGAAAATAAATCTTACTCAAAACATAGTTTTGGGTCTAATATTCTCCCCATTATATTTTTTTTCAACACTATCATAAATCTATCCACCATCGCATACTTTCCAGATACCAATTCTATGAATTTATGAATCTTCTCTTTCTTCCATCTTTGAAATCAAAATGAAAAGGGATATATTAAATCAAATTAATCCTTCAGGTTCTCATATACTTTGTGAATATTTTTTTTGATCTTTCATTTCAACTCCTCTATCTCATACTGTTCCACCTAGGATCTATATAAAATCTGCACCCCTATGATATTATGAATTTTATGAGGACCTTAAATCCAAAATTTTGATTAAGTCTCCCCCTATCATCATGAATTCCATAGAAAAACCTTTAACTAGTCAAATACTCATTACTCTCTTATAATAGAAAAACTAAATAAAGAGAAACTATTCTCTCCATTTTTTACCCTCATATCCTCCACCAATTTGGAATAAAAAGTTCACATACAGATACACCGTGGTTATGTCAACCATTTGATAATATAATTCCAAAACATTGATATCCATAAACCATATTCATGAAAATAATTACATATCTACTTAAACCATTAATATTCATTCACTTTATCAACTACTATCTTGTTATCATATGTTCAGTGAGTGAAATTACCATAAATAATGTGAGTCATCAACAAATTTGATAATCCTACTGAGTCAGAAATTAGAGTTTGAAATAATATATTAAGTCTAAAATATAAAATATATCCATTCCACTCACATAATTTCAACAATTTCAACTAGATAGAAATATTATTACATTATCAACCCATACTTTTATTTTAATGAAATTAACACCAAAAAAGTTTCAGATAAGAAAAAATACATTAAGTGCATGAGACATACCATATAGTGAAACAACTGATAGAAATTATATTTTTTTAAACCCATCCATGAATATAAACATATGATACCACTCAACATGAATGATATTCATATCTTCATTTGAAATTTCCTTTCCTTCAGAAAATACCAAATAATATATTATTCTCATCACAAACTTCCCCTGGGTGTCTTTGGCTCTTGGTACAAATTATTTATACTAATTTTTAAACTAATATCAACTATAGAATTGATCTTCTAAATAAATTTTCTAGAGAAATTATAATTATGTGGAAATAATATATTGGTTTAATTATTTATCATACATATTATTGGTATCCACATTGATTATTTCTTGCCACTAATTATTAAATAATAAAAAAATTATTGACGATAAAGTTTTTTCCAATAATAACTATGACACCCTTTTAGATTTTATTCATTATCTTCATCGTATTATCTTTTATTTCATAGTATATGATCTCCATATTCATATTTGATGAAAAAATTTGTTTCTTAAAATAACATGATGAGTCTAACAATAATTTTTAATTATTAAAAACCAGACTCCTTCTATTTGATTGGATTATCTTTTAGATAAATCACATGTGCTGTTTTATCACAATCATCCCAGAGAACATATCTCCTCAATTAATTCTAAAAAAATAGAAATCAATAGTGAGGAACTTTTAAATTCACAAGGAGAGGGTTACCGCTAGAATCCTCAAGTCAAGGATTGTGATTGGTCTTGTTGAACCAAACTAATTATTCTCTATTTATTCTAAGCCTTTATAGTTGTGTTTATTAATATTCCACTTGAACATATTACAGTATAGGTATGATATTTAGATATCTCCATCTTCTCTAGCTTGATTTCAATCTATCTAGTGATATTAAACCCGCTTTTACATGTTTCCCAAAGAGACGTTTTTTTTCTTTCATTTTCCATCATGTGTCCTTTGAGATAAGATGCCTCATCCACCAACATTTATTTCTTACCTTTGTGATATGACTTGTAAAACCAAATGTTTATGTCTCATGTTTTATCTCTTCAATTATCATTAGATTCCCTTAAATATTTTTTTATAATGAGTGTTTATTATAATTTTGATCAATATTCTTCATAGATATAGAACCTTTATTATTGAAAAGAATGGGATTTTCACTTTAGTTATCATGGAATTTTCACTCTTCTTTAATTTATCCTTTTATTAATAATTTCTAGTAGATCTAGAAATATGTACGAGAATTACTTATCCACTTGACCATTCATTATTTTGTGCATGTATTCCTTATTCTCAGTAATATTTTTAGCATGAGAAGTCAAAGGTGTTTCCCCTTTGTTTTTCAATATTTCCACTTGTCTAAGTAACAATGTCATGAAAATTTTATCCATATACCCATATCTATTAAATATTTCACATTGTACTATTATATTCATAGGGTTGTCCATTTTAAAAAACTCTCTGAAATTTGAGTTTTTCATATTGGGTGTTTTGTACCCGTCAAGTCATGATAAACCTTTCCAAGACTGATACATTATTTAATCCAAGAATAATCAATTTTCACTGATGTTAAGGGATAATTTACAATATTACATGATGTGGCCTTTCTTTCAAAAATTGAATAATATTTTTTCATTTTTTGTGACATAATTTTCAATATTCTTATTGGATGTACATTGTTCAACTAATTTTATCTAATTATTCACTATAGAAACTTATATCCATTATTATTTTCAATTTTTTACTATTGTTTCCATCTTCTCTTTTTAGTACCCTATTATTATTTCTCTATTGTTACATTACATCATTCCTCCTAACTACGACCACTTATCTTACAATGATCACATAATATTTAATGCAATTCATATTTTTTATGATTGAAATATTCCCTCTTTTATATGAGTTCAGTTTCAGAAAAAAAAAGATTTATCTTCTATTCGTATCAGCCCCACCTAAATGTAGGAATTTTATAACAATCATAAATTGGAATATTTTTCATATTTTATGTGGAAATATGTAAAACAATTCAGTTTCACAAACAGTGGATAATAAATCTATTTTGTGTAGATTCAATTTGGCTAGATTTAATTCTTTACCGATCTTGGAAAATACTTAACTTCGTTTTGAAAAGCATTTTTTAATGAGGGGGTATATCTCTGATAGTTTTTCACCCAGTTTTATATAAATTTTTATTTGGTTCCAATACTGTCATATAAAGCTTCATTAGTTAAAAATAATTTTTCATGGTTGTTCGTTTTCTCTTTCAATGTGTTTGTAGTTAATAAATCCATAGAATAACTCAATATATTTTTATCACTAGCACATGTATTTTCAATTTTTTTTGGGAAAAAACTATTTTTTCATTAATAATTCTCAAATTTTGTAGATTATAGTTTTCTCAGTTTGACCTCTAGTTCAAAGAAATTCATATTGAGAGTATTTTTGTCAACCTCAACTAAGATCAAATTTTCACTCCATTTATTCTTCAATTTATTGATATAATATCTATTTTCCTAATTTACAACTACTTTAAATTTATCAAGATCTTTTATCATTTTTTATTTAAACTCATATTGAGCATTCATCACAATAATTTAAGATTTCAAGAATTCTTCTTCTACTTTAATTTTCACCTCTAAAGTCATGGTTGGGTATGTATCTACATCATTATCTCTCCCAGTTATTTATTGATAAAGGAGAAATATTCTTTCATGTCCTTATCAATTAGATACTATGAGATATTTATTATCGTATCATTGTATTCTCATAGTGGTTTATTTTTAGTTTCAAAATTTATATGATAATCTTCCTCATTGTGATTCATTAAAACATTGGCTATATATTAATTATCTATAATTTCATCATAATCATGTGGCTCATTTTCAAAAATATTTCCTACAAAACTTTTATTCCCAAACTCATTATCTAAAAATGGATCGCCAAATTTTATCCTTTTTATAATTTCATTCTCAAGAGAGTCAATTATTTTATTTTATTCTTTAATAGAAGACTTGAAAATTTCAATCACCTTGTCATGATCTCTAGTTTTCTATTTATCTCCACTTCTCCATTCATGTTTTATTACCTATCTAACTAATCTATTGACAATTTCTAAATTTATCCAGTATTTGGTACAAGATAATTCACATATTCAAAATATAGTTTCAACAAACCATCAATTCTTACATTTTTAAATCTTTAAATGTCTAATTATTCAAGAGCTCCTTAAATCTTTACATGATGGTCAAAAACACCCTCTGGTTATTTAATTTCTGTAATCTTATCTTCTTATATAGAACTTAAATATTAAATTTTAGATATGAGTAACTGATAAGAAACTAAAAATACTATTTCAATATTTTTACAAGATTTTTGAACACCATGTTAGAACCATTATGATCTGATACCACTTGTGTTACGTCTAGAAAAACTTATATTGGAGGGGGTGAATCAGGGTGTAGCCCAAATTAATCTATTTATTTTTCTTATATGATTTTCTTTCATGATATTGTACTCATTTTAATTGGAATATTGTTCAACATATATTACATTGCAATAAAATAACAAAAATCATACATATATATGAAAGAAAGTAAAGCACACATATAACACATAAATTTTACTCAGATCAACACATAGGGATACATCCAAGGATCACACACTAACTATGTTCCAATTTTCCAATGTCCACTAAAAATCCAGAGTTATATGGATTACAATGTATTGAAAATGGTCACTTGTAACACCCCGACCCCAGAAGCCCAGAGTCAGTGCATTATTACGTATCATTAGTATGATCAAAAAAGATCAAATCTCAAAAGACCAAATAGTTTAGTAGCCTTGGAAGTACGAGATACATTCATAATGTTTACATTACATCAAAAAATAGAAAACTAAAACAACATTGTTTCCATAGAAAACACTGAGATATCATAGACTATCCTTGCAGGTCATTCATAATATACTTTTTTGCATCCTGGGAAAACTAAAACATAGAAATGGGTGAGCTCAAATGTTCAGCAATGATAACAATATAGCAGAAACTTACATAAATAAGTATAAAAATTTAAGGCAATGTATAAAACAAAAACAAAGGCCTTTTCAACATAAAATTCATCATAATATGGAAAATATAAATCAAAATAATGTCATTTACTTACTCACATGGATATTCTACGAGTCAAACAATCACATGAAATATCAATAACCACTTCCATAATGATGGAATGCATAATGCCAGACATTCATAACCACATAGTCAAGGCCTTATGCCAAGACGACAAAAAATATTTTTTCAAGGCCTTATACCAAGAAACTATTTTGTCTCATGAGACCTATTAATTCATCGAGGAGCTATAGCGGGCTCCACCCTTCAATTAATAAGTCCAATACATTCTTCATATGGAAATGTTTAAACATAACATAGACATTCGTATTAAAACTAGCATATGAAATGTTAATACTTTATCCATAAACCATGACTGGTATGAAATAACACATTCATAGTCAAAAATATCACAAAACCTTCAATACAATATGGACGTTTTGTATTATAATAAATCAACTTCAAACAATCTTAAAATCCATCAAAGGATGTTGACATAAATAAAATCAAAACCTTTTTATAGAAATATCTCTTTCTATCTTGAAATCCTTTATAATTCACGTAATTTTAAAAGAAAACATTTATATTTGAAAATATTCTTATAATATTGTAAGAGAAGCTTTGATGATGGTATAACAGCGGAAAATAGCCGCACCCGCTGTATAAGTTAAAAAAACATTTTTACCTTAATTTTGTCGAAAAGGTTATAAAGTACCTTGTTTGGAAAACGAAGAAAAGATTCCTTTATAAAAATCTTATAAAATACAAATAAGGGTATAAATTACTTTAACCCATAGTCTATAAAATAGTAATAATGTTTTGAAATACACTTTTAAGAAATAAGGATGTAGATGATAAAGAGGTCCCAGTAGATAATTACATATCCACAACCTTAGATAATGAAGAGATTGTGAAATTAAACCTTACTTTGTAATTTTCCTTGGTCAAGGGTAGGTTAACCTCTGGTATAATGGTGAAATAATTGTTATTAAATTATACACGAATCATATACATTAATATGAAATCATATATGATCTTTTAACATTGCTTTGTTAATAATAACTTAGTATTATCGTCGTTTTGGGTGTTTGCCAATTTGTTTTCCTTTATATGATTTGTTATGTAAGTTATGTTTGTTATGGATAGGATATATATTATTCAGATTTAAAATGATATTAAGTATTTAAAAATTATTTTTAATCATCTAATGAAAATTAGTCTTCAATTGATACGATGAGGAATGAATCTCATCGCGTTCGTGGAGACGGTAATCCGTACGTACGCACGGGCGACAATATCATTCTTTTGGTATTAAAATAATATGTAATTTTATGATATATCATATATACAGAATCATTATCATGTTATATTTATTATTACATAAATTACACATCATTATTATACCCATCCAAATAATAATGTATTGAATAACAATTACACCAGACGTGGAGACAGTAAGCCATACATGCACACGTATGGTGACATGTCATTGAAAGGATGGATAGAATAATGAATATGGTTGTATGATATTTATAATAACATCAAATTATATAGAAGATAATGGATTTATTATTTTAGAATGGAAATAACAAAGAAATAGGAAGTGGAATAAGAAAGGAACTTGAAAGAGATGATGAAATATTTACCTCTTCTTCAGGTTCTTCCTTTTGAGTTGATCAAAATGGATCCTTAGGTTGGATTTATGAATAAATTAAGGCCTATAAGATGAAGGGAGGACAGTTGAGAGGGTATTTGGGTAGGGTTTGGCCAATCCAAATGGCTTTTAAGTTGTGAATTGGAGAGAAGGGGGAGTGCCCTTTTATAAGAGGAGGGAAGGGAACCTTAGGAAAAGCTAAAAATATTATTTTATAATAAAATTATTTTCGATTTTTAATTTCTCAAAAATAAATTATTTAAAGGATAAGGCGGGGATGGTTCTAAAATCACTCAAGAAATAGGTTTTATATAGGTTTTGATCACTATATTAAACTTTTCTTTTATATATAACTCTTAGTTAAATAGTTTGATATCTACCATGTCTCTTTGTATTTTTATATTATATGGTTAATAAACATACTATATACTTCCAAGAGAACCCCAATTAGATCATTAATGATACACCTATAATTATATAATACTTTTGTCTAGACCTTATATTTTTAGGAATATAATATCAATTAATAATATAATCTTTGTTTTAAAAACTCCTTTATGTCAATTTTGACACTATTTTGTATTTTTTTAGCTAAATTTATAACATCATTATTGCTTCAAAAAAATTAATATAACCAAACCAAAAATGTCATATTAACATATAAAATTAGTGGAATGCATAAAAATCATCAAATTGCATTTATTTGGATATTTATAAAATCAATTATTTTAATATTTCATTAATTTGGTAATTACTGCATCATTATTGTGTCACAAATAAATTAAATTATTTAAGGTCTAGAAAATATAAATAAAATACCATTATGTTGATAATCTTTTTATCTTTCTAATTAATATTTATAGTCGAATTTATCTTATGTGTAACCCTATATTAAAAATGGATTAGTTAATAATCATTTAATTTGACACTTTTAACTATTATTTGAATTAAATAATAATAAATGTCCTAATCTAATACAAGTGGACCTAAAGGATCATATTTTATTCCTAAGTTTGTTTTTGGTCAAATTAAACTTATCCAATAGAATTAGTACATGTGATAGGGTAATAATGATATCATTTTTAACCTTAAATATCCTATTTACTTTTTAACATGGTAAATAAAAGTAAAAAGTTTCTATTCACCAAAAATTATTTTTATCTTATTGAACAAAATTTTTCTTACTGATATCAACTGTATCTCTCATATTTTCTAAATTAAACTCATAGAAGTGGTAAAATTATTTTTTATGTAAATTTGCAGATGCTTCTAGGAGGTGGGTAAAAGACGGTAAAAAGTTCAATAAACTTTTTATATATCTAAAATTATTATAAACTGAATATAATGAAATACATTGAACATAAATAGGTATTATATATCTATTTTTACCTAAAATCAATTTAAATAAAATAAATAATTATTTAAATAAAAATTCTGTTTTAAACATGAACTCAGTGTTTTTCACTATTCATCAAAAATTGAAAGCTTTCAGAAAAATACCAAAAATTCACCCTAAGATAATTTCAATATTCCGAATCCAAAAATGATGTCCATTTTGAAAGAAAATATTTATAAAATTTCAAAAATTGTGTATTACTATTCATAGCAGCTTGTTTTATTGGTTGTGGTTTGTTAGAACTCAAAGTTGCATACGACACACACTATTGTATTATTCAAAGAGAAGTGTAATGTGGAAGTTTGGGGTGATACATTCTCCAATCTTTCAAATAATTTCATCCTTTAAATTTATAGAATTTTACTACATAAAAATATTCAGGTGGTTCTTCATCATAGGTTCTTTGGGTTCCCACATTGTCTCTTCCATCTTATGGTTTTTCCATAGAACTTTTACCAGATGAGTCATCCAGTTTCTCAACACTTGTTCTCTTGTATCAAGAACCCTCACATCATCTTCACAATAAGACAAATCGGGTTCTTGTTCAAATTTTTCATAGGTGATTACATGTGTTGGGTCAGGCATGTATTTTCACAACTGTGATACGTGGAACACATCAAGAACATTGGAGAGACTTAGCGGAATTTCCAAATGGTATGATACAACCCTAATTAGTTCTAGAATTTCAAAAGGTCTGATGTACCTGGGACTCAATTTTCCCTTCTTACCGAAATGTATTGTAACACCCCGAGCTTCCACGATTCGCTTCTCTTTCAATAATGCAATAGCTTGCATTGTACGCAAGTTTGAGATTCTAACAAACTACGACCAATCAAAATAGCCAATATGAATAGTAATAACCACTTTTTGAAATTACATTTATTTTATATTTCAAAATGGACTTCATTTTTGGATTCATAATATCGAAATTAGCCTATGTTGATTTTTTGGTATTTTTCTGAGAACTTCCAATTTTTTATGAATAGTGAAAAATACTTAAAAACAAATTTTTTAATAAAAATAATTTATAGTGATAAACTATACTACTTAGTGGTTTTAAAATATAATTATAATATATTTTTACCATTTTATCCAATTGTGTTCATTAGAAATAATTTCACTTTAAAATTGGATATAAACAATTATCAATCTTTTGATATATATTGTTTCTTAAAAACACGCTATTTGTTTTGGCAGCGGGAATTAATTATAAAATTAATTAATATAGCTAATAGTTTTGGAATTTTGTAAAATAAACATCATTTTTGAATTCGGAATATCAATTAGAGCTTAGGGTGAAATTTTGGGATTGTTCTGAAAAACTTCAATTTTTGATTAATAGTGAAACCACTAAGTGGTAGTTAAAAAACCGATTTTTCATTTAAATGAAACATTACCACTTCTGTGATTTGATTTTCAAAAATCCGACATACATGGTTGTCATTAGGAAGTAAAATGTGGTTCAATGATATTAAAATAATTTTTGGTGAATAGTAAATTTTAAGTTTAATTAATCGTGATTAAAGGTAATTAGTGAAATTTAGGGTAAAAATGATATTATAAAAATATGAAAATACTATTACACTTGTAAAAAAACCTATTGGATAAGTATATTTCGAACCCTTATCACCTTATCCTTGAAATATTTAATTGTGGGACCTTTAAAATCCAAAACTCATTATATAATAAAGTAACATTTCATGACTTTCCAAGAGTGCCCCTCCTCTCCTCTTATAAAAGGCCCCCACCACTACAACCTTATTCACACCTTCAAGCCATTTGTATCAACCAACCTCTGCCCAAATACTCTCTCAACTTCCCTCTCTTACTCCTAGAAGCCTCACTTTTGGCAGAATTCTTCCCAAGGAAGCCTTTGGCTCAAATCAAAAAAGAGTCACCCGATTTTAAGGTAATGTCTTCTCTTGTGTTCCTTTATTTTATTTTTCTTCTCCAACCCCCTAAAATATTTTTATTCATTAATTTTGAAACCACACCAGTATCCTCAATATACTATTATGTTGTTATAATAATGATTCCAGCTACAATTACACACACCTACATCTAACGGTTAAAGAACATACTGTTTCTATGGATGGTGAATTTCTGCCTCAAGAAACGATGATTGTTCAACAATCATATAAAAACTATAATGGTGGCCATTTTGATGAAAATATTTTCCTATATGATATATATATTATGTTTATGTTTTCCTTATGCTTCTTTATTTCTCATTTATGTCATACTTTATGATTTCCATTATGGGTAAATGCGATAATTTCATTTTAGGAAGTGCAGACTACCGCCCCCTCAAAGTGATTTGAATCGTTAATTCCATATGTGGGATGTATAAAGGATGGATTAAATGATATTATATATGATATTATACAATAATTATAATAAAACTTTATACTATTATGATTTCATTCCATTAAATATGAAATAGAAATGAAAGTAGCGTTCATGCGTACGTACGGCTTACCGTCTCCATGAACGGTGCATTTCATTTCTTACTTCAAAATGTTATGTAATAATATAAATGAATGTATATACTGGATATATATGATATATATGATATCTACATCATGAATATAATTCTGGATATAATGGATATTTCACTACATGAACAACTTGTAATTATAAGAAGTTTATTTTTGACTCAAGTAACAAAGATCGAAAAAATGGCCGTTATTAACTTAAATAATTAAATAATGTTCATAACATGGTAATAAGTGATATAAAAGGAATAATGAACATGAAAAAGCTTCTTATGTAAATATAAATTAACTCTAGTCTATTATTCAGGAGGTTAAGGAACGATCGAGTCAAGTCGGGCATGAGGTAAGGGAATTTCTTAACCCAATTTCTATTCTTTGGGTTAATCTCCTGCTTTCAAATTATGTCATGATATTATTATGTCATATCTTGTATTTTTTACTTTCTTTATGTGTATTTATAGTGAATACACATAATAGATCCATTTTATTTTAAAAATGATCATTGTAAGGACTTCATCTCAATCTCCTTCCATTGAGGCATATTTGGTTTTATACACAACTTTCATTTATACGGTGTATAAACCCCTTTGACTTTTACTTTTATTCAAAAGGAATATTTTTATACGAAGAGTTTTTACTAAAAAACAAAAGGAATGTTTTTTCTTACATATGCGGTGACAACGAATTCTCCACCGCCGTGACTATTATTTGAGTTTCGGCTTCCTCTATAATCCATAACTTTTTTTTAAAAGAAAAATAAATACCATGTTTTACTTTTATTTTATTTTGGTATTGAAAATGGTTTTGATAAAGTTTTTATTATATCAATGTGTTTTATTGATATCTTGTGATTGAATTGTGGAAATATTTTGTTTCCATTATGCATGTTTAATGTGATACAATTATGTTATGGTTTATGATATGTTTAAACCTGTTCATATGAGGAATGCATTGGACTTAATAAGTGACGGGTGGAGCCCGCTATAGCTCCTCGATATATCGGTAGGTCTCATGAGACAAACTAGTGTATTTGAATGAGGCCTTGACAAAATCTTATTTGTGGTCTTGGCACGGGGCCTTGGTTATGTGGTTATGATAGTCTGGCATTATGCATTTCATCATTATGAAAGTGGTTATTGATATTGCATATGATTATTCGACCAGTAGAATATCTATGTGAATAAGTAAATGGCATTATCTCATTTTACTTTTTCCATATTATGTTGAAATTCAAGTTTAAAAGGATTTTGTTTTAGTTATACATTGCCTTAAATGATAATGATTATTTATGAAAGCTTCCGCAATATTGTTATCCTTACTGAGCATCTGAGCTCACCCCTTTCAATGTTTTAATATTTTCCAGGATGTGGAAAATTATTTTATGAATGACCTGTAGGGATAGTCAGAAGTGGATATGAGTGTGGACTATGGAGACTTTTTTATTGTATTTTTTCACTTTATGATGTAATGTAACATTTATGAATGTATCTAGTGTTTCCAAGGCTACTAAACTAATCGGTCTTTTGAGACTTGATCTTTTGTGATCATGCCAATGTTACGAAGTAATGCATCGACTCCGAGTAACTGGGGTTGGGGCGTTACAGTCGGTATCAGAGGCAGTTTAGTACTAACCTTGGAAGCTAGATTTAGATAAACTCTGATTAGATCACATAGCCCAAAGATAGACATTGAGTATTAGTATAGAATAACATCCTAGAATTTTGGTATTATAGAGATTTTGTGAGTTTTACGAGAAATGTATCCCTTTCTGGATAAAAGCAGGTAGAGGCGGCTCTGGCACAGATGTACTTAGGGGTAAAACCCGAAAACAGCACTTTGAGCTAGAATCTAATGGGAACTGGTGCACGACAACGAGCCTTACTGCACTCTTGGTTACGACACTCCCGGAGGATATTCTTAGGATAATTCTCATTTTATTTACAAATAATTATGAAATGTTTATGAGTGTATACTTCCTCAAAGAAAACTTTTTTATGATTATGGATTATATCCATAAATCATTCAATTTACGTTAATTATTTTACAAATTTGGAATTATTCATTGCAATTCATAAACTGACCAAGTTTATGCTGTTGTATAGAAATGGCACCCAGTAGAATGAATGTGAACTCCAGCAATACGTATGATCCAAAGAGTATGAAGGATTATATCTTTCATGGTATTAAGCCAAAATTTAGAATGGAAATAGTCTCTCATGTATTCTCAACATATGAAGAAATAGTATCATGTGTTAATAAGATAAGTAAATAATTCTCTGATTCCTATGGGTTTTAAGGGAAGCAAGATAAGAAAAGGATGGAAGAGAGAAAGATGGATAAAGGGAAGAGGGAAAAGAAGAATTTTACAATATGTGATTACTGTGGGAAGAAACACCTTGGAACTTTCCTGAAGGGAATGGGAGTTTGTTATAAGTGTGGAGAAAAAGGACACAAAGTGCGTGACTGCAAGGGTAAGAAAAAGGTTTCTACTGTAAAATGCTTTATCTTCAAGGAGTGGGGACACTACGCAAACCAATGTCCAAATCATCATAGTATGCCCCAAATGATGCTATTGGATAATAATCAAGTTATGATACTACCACAAATGAGGAGGAATTATTAGAGTTCTTATGTAGTTATTAATTAATTATGTCATTTTAGTGTTGTATCAATGATGTATGGGTTATAATAATTATAGAGTATGTAAGGATTGTACTGTAGTACTATTTCATCAAGGACTTGAGATCGTGTGGAACCACAAAAAGTGACTCCACAGTAGGTTAAATTTTTGGAAAATATATGGTTGAGAGAAAGATAAACCATAATATGGTTCTGATGCCGTGATAGTGATTTTGGAATAATACATGATTGATTTGGATAAATTATATTGGATATTCTTAACTTCCCTGAAACTGATTAATGATTTGTATACATTTTTGGATAGAAGGAGTATATCTAGTATTCTATAAGTAATAAGGGAACATGAATGTAATCAATAAGGATTTATGGTAATTCAGGATGTTGCAGTGTTTTAAATGAATACATGATGAAGGTGTTCATATGTTGTTACGCGGAAAAAAGGATCTTCATAATGATTACCTTCCTTATAAAATTTGGAATGTGAGTTGGACAGAAGTATTTTGAATAACTATAAAGGTTGGAATGGATTAAGTTGATCCTTGTCTAGTATTTTTTAAGGTAAAACATTTCTAAATATTATTTTTGGAATATTATAATCCTATAGTTTTACGAAAAGGACAACCTGTAGGTCAGGGGATAACTCGTCGCGTTGGACAAAGCTGTAGGAATTGAACCCACAACCATAGTGTGACATTCCTTTATTACCTACCACTAGCATACAAGACGTCCCTGGTTATTAAAAAATAGTTTTCATAATCTAAATGTTCTGTGTTAATATTTTCAACCTTGTACGATTTGGATAAATATAATATTTTTGAGTTCTATTACCTTTTGGAGTGAAAGATGGGTTTGTGGTAAAAATTTATTAAAGCATGGAAGTGTACATGACAAGTAAGTATATTTCCTAACATTCTTAGTAAATCTCCTAAATAAATTCCCCAACTTTATGAAAGGTAACTTAAAACAAAATAGTTTCCAGTTAACTTTTCCAACTGGGGATTCAATGACCATTTAACCAATCACAAGTTTGTGATTTTCTTGTGGTTAACTTTCTCCCAATCTTGTTTTCTATAAGTCTCCATCAGAACATGATGGTTTTATTCTCCTCCATATCCATATTTTCATATAATCCTAGTATGGGATATCTTGGGTGACCTTTGTACTTTTCATTCTTTCTTTTAATGTTATATTTTTATTAACCCTATTTCCGATGTCGGTTTTCCACAAAGGTAATTTCTATTTTCAACCTTTTATTTTCAAAGAACATTTTCAAATTGCGAGGATGCAATTTATTTAAGGAGCGGAGAATGTAACACCCCGAGATTCCACGATACGCTTCTCTTTCAATAATGCAATAGGTTGAATTGTACGCAAGTTCGAGATTCTAACACACTACGACCAATCAAAATAGCCATTATGAATAGTAATACCCACTTTTTGAAATTACATATATTTTATATTTCAAAATGGACTTCATTTGTGGATTCAGAATATCGAAATTAGCCTATGTGGAATTTTTGGTATTTTTCTGAGAACTTCCAATTTTTTATGAATAGTGAAAAATACTTAAAAATAAATTTTTTAATCAAAATAATTTATAGTGATAAATTATACTATTTAGTGGTTTTAAAGTATAATTAGAATATATTTTTACCATTTTATCCAATGGTTTTCATTAGAAATAATTTCACTTTAAAATTAGACATAAACAATTGTCAATCTTTTGATAAATATTGTTTCATAAAAACACGCTATTTATTTTGACAGTGGGAATTAATTATAAAATTAATTAATGAAACTAATAGGTTTGTAATTTTTTAAAATAAACATCATTTTTTAATTCGTAATATCAATTATAGCTTAGGGTGAAATTTTGGGACTGTTCTGAAAAATATCAATTTTTGATGAATAGTGAAACCACTAAGTGGTAGTTAAAAAACTGATTTTTCGTTTAAATGAAAATTAACACTTCTGTGATTTGATTTTCAAAAATCCAACATACATGTTTTTCATTAGGAATTAAAATGAGGTTCAATGGGATTAAAATAATTTTTGGTGAATAGTAATTTTTAAGTTTAATTAATCGTGATTAAAGGTAATTAGTGAAATTTAAGGTAAAAATGATATTATAAAAATATGAAAATACTCTTGAACTTCTCACAAACCTATTGGATGAGTATATTTCGAACCCTTATCACCTTATCCTCGAAATATATATGTGTGGGACCTTTAAAATCCGAAACTCATTATTTAATAAAGTAACATTTCATGACTTTCCAAGAGTGCCCCTCCTCTCCTCTTATAAAAGGCCCCCACCACTACCACCTTATTCACACCTTCAAGCCATTTGGCTCGGCACAATTCTGCCCAAATACTCTGTCAAATTACCTCTCTTACTCCAAGAATCTTCACTTTGGGCAGAATTCTTCCCAAGGAAGCATTTGGCTCAAATCAAAAAAGAGTTACCCGATTTTAAGGTAATGTCTTCTCTTGTGTTCTTTTATTTTATTTTTCTTCTCCAACCCCCTAAAATCTTTTTATTCATTTCTTTTGTAACAACAACAGTATCCTCAATATACTAGGATGTTTTTATAAGAAGGATTCGAGCTACACTTACACACACCTACATATATTGGTTAAGGAACATACTGTTTCTGTGGATGGCGAATTTCTGCCTCACAAAACGATGATTGTTCAACACTCATATAACACCTCTAATGGTGGCCATTTTGATGACACTATTTTCATATATGATATATATATATATATATTATGTTTCTGTTTTCCTTATGCTTCTGTATTTCTCATTTATGTCATACTTTATGATTTCCATTATGGGTAAACGTGATAATTTCATTTTAGGAAGTGCGGACTACCACCCCCTCAAAGTGATTTGAATCGTTAATGCCATATGTGGGATGTATAAAGTATGGAGTAAATTATATTATATATGATACTATACTGGAATTATACTACACCTTTATACTATTATGATTTCATTCCATTAAATATGAAATAGAAATGAAAGTAGCGTTCATGCGTATGTACGGCTTACCGTATCCATGAACGGTGCATTTCAGTTCTTACCTATAAATGTTATGTAATATTATAAATGAATGTATATACTGGATATATATGATATATATGATATCTACATCATGAATATAATTCTTGATATAATGGATATTTCACCACATGAACAACTTGTATTTATAAGAAGTTTATTTTTGACTCAAGTACCAAAGATCGACAAAATGGCCGTTATTAACTTAAATAATTACATAATGTTCATAACATGGTAATAAGTGATATAAATGGAATAATGAACATGAAAAAGGTTCTTAAGTAAATAGAAATTAACTCTAGTTTATTATTCAGGAGGTCAATGAATGATCGAGTCAAGTCGGACACAAGGTAAGGGAATTTCTTAACCCAGTTTCCATTCTTTGGGTTAATCTCCTACTTTCAAATTATGCCATGATATTATTATGTCATATCTTGTATTTGTACTTTATTTATGTGTACTTATAGTGAATACACATAATAGATCTATTTTATTTTAAAAATGATCTCTGTAAGGACATCTTCTCAATCTCCTTCCATTGAGGCATATTTGGTTTTATACACAACTTTCATTTATACGGTGTATAAACCCCTTTGACTTTTACTTTTATTAAAAAGGAATCTTTTTATACAATGTTTTTTTACTAAACAACAAATGGAATGTTTTTTATTACTTATGTGGCAACAACGACTTCTCCACCGCCGTGACTATTATTTGAGTTTCGGCTTCCTCTATAAACCATAACTTTTTTTTAAATAAAAATAAATTCCTTTATGTATGTTTAATGTGATATAATTATGTTATCGTTTATGATATGTTTAAACCTGTTCATAAGAGGAATGCATTGGACTTAATAAGTGACGGGTGGAGCCCGCTATAGCTCTTCGATGCATCGGTAGGTCTAATAAGACAAACTAGTGTCTTGGCACGAGGCCTTGACGAAATCTTATTTGTGGTCTTGGCACGAGACCTTGGCTACATGGTTATGATAGTCTGGCATTATGATTTCCATCATTATGAAAGTGGTTATTGATATTTCATGTGATTATTCGACCAGTAGAATATCCATGGGAATAAGTAAATGGCATTATCACATTTTACTTTTAGCATATTATGTTGAAATTCAAGTTTAAAAGGCTTTTGTTTTAGTTATACATTACCTTAAATGTTAATGTTTATTTATGAAAGCATCCACAATATTGTTATCCTTACTGAGCATCCGAGCTCACCCCTTTCAATGTTTTAATATTTTTTAGGATGTGAAGAAGTATTTTATGAATGACCTACAGGGATAGTCAGAAGAGGATATGAGTGTGGACTATGGAGACTTTGTTATTGTAGTTTTTCACATTATGATGTAATGTAACATTTATGAATGTATCTTGTGTTTCCAAGGATACTAAACTAATCGGTCTTTCGAGACATGATCTTTTGTGATCATGCCAATGTTACGCAATAATGCACCGACTCTGGGTAACTGGGGTCGGGGCGTTACATGTATAACACCCTTCCATAGAGATACCTTCAAGAAATCATGATCTCCTACCCAAATTCCAAATCCTTCCTTCAGTTATCGGCATAGCTCTTCTGCCTACTTTGAGCTGCTTTGATGTGGGGTTGGACTAACTTCACATTTTTCATCGTTTCCTCTACATGTTCTGGGCCTACGAGTTTTCTTTCACCAACATCATCCCAATAGGTTGGTGTGCGATATCTATTTTCGTATAACGCTTTATATGGTGCCATTTGAATACATGAATGAAAGCTATTGTTATATGAAAATTGCACAAGAGGTAAATATTGATCCCACATAACATGAAAGTCAAGTGAGAAAGACCTCAACATGTCATCTAAGGTTTAAATAGTCTGTTCTTATTTTCCATCAGTTTGAGGGTGGTAGGCAGTGCTCAAACGAAGTTCAATATCCGGGGATTTCTAAAGACTTTTCCAGAATCTTGATGTAAAACATGGATCACGATCAGAAACAATCGATAGTGGTACTCCATGAAGTCTCACAACTTCATTAATATATAGTCATGCTAGACGTTCATTTGGTAAATCTTCCCTTATAGAAAGAAAATGTGCTGAATTGGTAAGACGATCAACAATGACCCATATTGCATCATTCCTTCTAGGAGTTTGGTATCCCCGTGACAAAGTCCATCGTGATATCATCCCATTTCCACTCAGGTATGGGAAGAGGTTGCATGACTCCTCTAGGTTGTTTCCATCCAGCTTTCACTTATTGAAAAACCATACATCGTAACACAAAATCATCAATCTCCCACTTCATGTTGTCCCACCAAAAATGTTACATTAAATCTCTATACATTTTGGTGCTCCTAGGGTGTATAGAGAAATTGGAGCTTTGGGAATCATCCAACAATTCTCTTTTTAGATTAGGTATATCGGGAACACAAAGTCTCATCTGAAATAATAGAATTCCATCCTCATATACAAAGTCACTAAATCTCCCATCATTCACAGCTTTAATCTTCTTTTGAAACTCTTCCTCACCGGTTTGAGAACTCTTTATCCTTTCTAGTAAATATGGTTTGACAACCATTTGAAAAAGTATTGATGTTTCACCTTCCATGGGGATTCCCATATCCATCTTTACTAGATCCATGTATATAGGATCCTTGTTAACTATCATCTTGTTCAAAACTCAATGATCCTTTCTACTCAAAGCTTTTCCACCTTATTTTCCTTCCCCGAGTGGTAGTGTATCATGCAATCATAATCCATGAGTAGTTCAAGCCATCTCCTTTTCCTCATGTTGAGTTCTTTTTGTGAGAAAATAGACTCCAAACTCTTTTGATCAGTATAAATCTCACATTTTCACTATAGAGATAGTGTCTCTAGATCATCAAAGAAATGATTATAGCTGCTAACTCAAGATCATGAGTAGGATAGTTTTCTCATGAATTTTTATTTGTCGTGATGCATAGGCAATAACCCTATCGTTCTGCAGAAGGGCGCAACCAAGTCCTTTCTTTGAAGAATCACTATAAATAACAAACCCATCATTCCCCAATGTAGAGTCAAAATAGAAGCATTGACTAATATTCTCTTAAATTCTTCAAAACATTATTCACACACTTTTTTCCAAAAAAATTTAACCCCTTTTCGTGTGAGCTGTGTTAATGGGTAATCCAACCAGGAAAAATTCTAGATGAAACGTCGATAATAACCTACGAAACCAATCAAACTACGTACCTCAGTTATACTCGTTGGTGCTGGCCATTCTTGGATTTCCATGTTCTTAGAAGGATCAACAAAGATTCCATCCTTAGAGACAATATGATCAAGAAAAGAAATATCTTGAATCCAGAATTCACACTTTCTAAACATTCCATATAATTCATGTCTTCTAAGAGTCTTCAAGATAACACGCAAGTGATTTTCATGATCTTCATAGCTTTTGGAGTATACCAAGACATCATCAAAAAATACCACTACAAAGTCATCAAGATATTCCTTAAAAACACTATTTATTAGATCCATGTAGACAAAGGGTGTATTAATCAATACAAAAGGAATTATTGTAAACTCGTAATGCCCGTACCTAGTTCGAAATGCTATTTTTGGAATGTATTTCTTATTCACACACAATTGATGATATCCAGATCGAAGGTAAATATTTTAAAAGTATTGAACTCCATTAAGTTGGTCGAATAAATCAACAATGTGGGGTTGGGGATACTTTTTCTTTATTTTTAAAGCATTGATCTCCCTGTAGTCAATGGAAAACTTCATAGATCCATCTTTCTTCTTAACAAAAAGGACAGGGGCTCCCCATGGAGAAAAACTCTGGCGAATAAATACCTTATTACTCAATTAATCTAGTTTTTTCATTAGATCCACAAATTCCACAGTGGCCATTCTATAAGGGGTCTTTGATATGGGCCTTTATCCAGGAATTAAATCAATGGAAAACTCAATTTCTCGTTCTAGAGGATGTCTAGGTAAATCTTTTGGAAACACATCAACATATTCTTTCACAACAGTTAAATCTTCTATTTGAACATTATTTTCCTCACCCACAGTTATTTCATTCTCTTCCTCCTCAATAATTAAATTTAGTTGAGCTACTGGGGGTGGATCTAGATAAGAATCAGGTGGTGATGATTCTGTTCTAAAGATAAGGTGTTCTTTATCACCATCATCAAAAATAGTAACCTCATTCTTCTTAAAATAATTTTTTTCATCATGGTCTGAAATCTAATCCATACTAGGGATTATATCAAATTCAATCATGGGTATGACGATAAGATTAGCAGAAAAAGAACATTTATATTCCCTAATGGGGACTGATTCATAAAACATTGTTGCAATGATACTTCCCTTAAGGAGTTTTTACTGACAAATCCCTTGTTAAATCAAATTGAAAATATCTAATTTTCTCAGCAAACTGGGAAGATATGAATCAATGTGATGATCCGGAATCAAATAAAGCATTTTCTAAACTTGAGGAAACCATTACATTACCTTCCACGATATCTTTCGGAGCTTCAAACTCAGCAGTAGTGATAGCATAAGCTTAGCCATGGTCCCTTGGCCCTTTATGATGTAAGTTCCCCAGATGCTTAGGAAATTAATTTTCATAATTACCCCTTTCTCTATAATTATAGCATTCAACATCAACAACCTCTTTCTTCCCCTTGCAATCATGATTTTGGTGGCCTTTTTCACTACACTTGTAACAGAATCCCATTTCCTTTAGGAAAGTACCAGGGTGTTTCTTCCCACATTTACTGTAGGATGGATACTCAACTTTTCCCTTCTCCCCCTTATTTCAATTTCCTGAGTGTTCAATAAATCTCTTCTTCTATTTATTTTCTTTAAAGTCGCAAGACTTAGAGAATTATTTTTCTATCTTGATAGCACATGAGACAATATCTTCATACGATGAGAAGGATTGTGAGACTAATACTCGAAGGAGAAATGGTTTTAACCCATAAAAGAAACAATCCATATTACTTCTTGGGATACATATATAATATTAAATAGGCCTTTCTAACCTTATAAAGTTAGCTTCATACTTTGCGACATTCTCATCCTCCTTTTTCCTTAGACTCAGAAATTGTCTTTTCATATCTGCTCGATGGTCATGAGGAAAGTATTTTTCTATGAAAAACACTTTAAACTCCCTCAATTCCATATTTTATTCTTCATCATCTTCCTTTGTGTTTTGAATCAATGACCACCATTGATCGACATCTCCAGTTAGGCGGTAAACTACCATGACACATTTTCCCTTTCGCTACTCCCCAAGGCATGGAATATTTTATCTAGTGAATTTATCCATTTCTCAGCTACTAGTGGATTTGTACACTCATTGAATTTTGTTGGTTGTTTCCTCATGAAGTGATCTAACATTGATCCTCCATGCTGAGGATCAGGGTGCTCCATATGTGTAATGTTATTATTCATAACTTGATTGTGTTTTCCCAATATAGTGATATGCTGATCAGCACTAGTTGTATCCCCAGCTCCACTATAATTACCTTGAGTAGGAGGGAAATCCCAACATGGAGTGCATGCATTGATACGGTTTCCATTCCATCCACTAGGCCCCATTTCTAAACAATTTCATAAACTAGATTATTTTATGAATCAAAATACATAATTCCAAACATTTAAAAAACTTAACAAAAACTGAACAGTTTATGGATATAATCCATAATAATAAAAAATGTTTTCTTTGAAGAAATTTATACTCATAAACCCTTAATAATGGTTTTCAAAGAAAATTAGAATTAGCATACTCATATCCCCTAGGGGTGTCGTAAGCAAGAGTGCAACAAGGTCCATTGTCATGCACAAGTTTTCATTCGAGTCTAGCTCAAAGCAGTGTTTTCGGGTTTTACCCTTAGGTACATTTGTGCCAGAGTCACCTCTACCTGCTCGTATCTAGATAGGGATGTATTTCTTGGAAAACTCACAAAATATCAACAATACCAAAATTCTAGGAAGTTATTCTATACTAATCCTCAAAGTCTATCTTAGGGTAATGTGCTCTAATCAGAGTTTACCTAAATCTAGATTCCAAGGTTTGTACTAAACATCGTCTGATACCAACTGTAATACCCCAAATCTAGAAGCCCAAAGTCGGTGCATTATTATGTATCATTGGAATGATCACAAAAGATTAATTCTCAAAAGACCGATTAGTTTAGTAGACTTAAAAGTACTAGATACATTCATAAGGATTACATTACATCATAAAATGGAAAACTACAACAACATTGTTTCCAATGAAAACACTAATATCCCATAGACTATCCCTGCAGGTCAGCCGTAATATACTTCTTCGCATCCTGGAAAAAATAAAACATAGAAAGGGGTGAGCTCAAATGCTCAGTTTGGATAACAATATAGATGAAACTTTCATAAATAAGCATAAATATTTAAGGTAATGTATAAAACTAAAACAAAATCCTTTTCAACATAAACATCATCATAATATGGAAAATATAAATCAAAATAATTCCATTTACATACTCACATGGTTATTCTAATAGTTGAACAATCACATACAATATCAATAGCTACTTTCATAACGATGGAATTCATAATGTCAGACATTCATGACCACATAGTCAAGGCCTTGTGCCAAGACTACAAATAATATTTTTTCAAGGCCTCGTTCCAAGACACTAGTTTGCCTCATGAGATCTACCAATGCATCGAGAAGCTATAGAGGGCTCCACCCATCACTTACTAAGTCCAATGTATTTGTCATATGAAATGGTTTAAACATAACATAAACATTCGTATTTAAACTAGCATATAAAATGTCAACACATTATCCATAAACTATGAATGGTATGAAATAACACATCTACATTCAAACATATCAAAAACCTAAAATATGGAAGTTTTGTATCATAACAAATTCACTTCAAACACACTTAAAATCCATCAAAGGATGTTGACATAGATGAAATCACAAACTTTTTAGAGAAATATCTCTCTCTATTATGAAATCACTTAAAGGTCACATAATTATAAAAAAACATTTATATTTTAAAATATTTTTATAATATTTTATGGGAAGCTTTGATGATGTTATAATGGAAGAAAATAGCGTCACCCATCATATAAGTTAATAAATCATTCTTACCTTAATTTTGTCAAAAAGGTCATAAAGTACCTTATTTGAAAAATGACGGATATATTCCTTTATAAACATATTATAAAAGTCAAACAAGGGTATAAATGACTTTAACCAATATTCTATAAAATAGTAATAATGTTTTGAGATACATTTTTAAGAAACATGGATGTGGATGATAAAGAGGCCCGAGTAGATAATTACATATAAACAACCTCGAATAATGAAGAGATTGTGAAATTAACCCTTAACTTGTACTTTTCCTTGGTCAAGGGTAGGTTAAACTCTTTTATAATGGTTAAATAATTTTTATTAAATTATACAAGAATCATATACATTAATATGATATCATATATGATCTTTTTTACATTGTTTTGTTAATAATATCTTAGTATTATCATCGTTTCATGTGTTAACTGATTTGTTTTCCTTTATATGATTTGTTATTTAAGTAATGTTTGTTATGGATAGGATGTATCTTATTGATATTCATAAAGATATTAAGTCTTTAAAATTTATTTTTAATCATCTTATAAAAATTATTCTTGAATGGGTACGATGGGGAATGAATCTCATCGCGTTTGTGGAGACGATAATCTATACTTATGCACGAGCAACAATATCATTCTTTTGATATTAAAATAATTTATAATTGGATGGTATATCATATATAAAGAATAATTATCATATTATATTTATTATTTACATAAATTACACATCATTATTATATCCATCCAAATAATAATGTATTGAATAACAATTACACCACGACATGGAGACGGTAAGCCGTACGTACGCACGTATGGTGACATGTCGTTCAAAGGATGGATAGATTAATGAATATAGATTTACCATATTTATAATTACATAACATTATATAGAATATACTGGAGTTATTATTTTAGAAAATAAACAACAAATAAATATGAAGTGAAAGAAGAAGTGAACTTGAAAGAGGTGATGAAATATTTACCTCTTCTTCGGGTTCTTCCTTTTGATTTGATCAAAAATTCTTCATATGTTGGATTTTTGACTAAAGTAAGACCTCTAAGATGAAGGGAGGACAGTTGAGAGGGTATTTGGGCAGGGTTTGGATGATCTAAATGGCTTTGAATGTGTGAATTAGAGAGAAGGGGGAGTGCCCTTTTATAAGAGGGGTGAGGGGCACCATATGAAAAGCTAGCAATATTATTTTATAACCAAATTATTTTTGATTTAAAATGGATCCAAAATAAATTATTTAAAGGATAAGGTGGGTATGGGTCTAAAAACACTCATCCAATAGGTTTTAGATAGTTTTGGGTCACTATATTAACCTTATTATTCAGATATAACTCTTAGTTAAATATTTTGACATTTACCATGTCTCTTTGCATTTTTATATTATATGGGTAATAAACTTACTATATATATTTAAAAGAACCCCAAGTTGTTCATTAATGATACACATATCATTATATAAGTATTTTTTTCTAACCTTATATTTTTAGAAATAGAATATCAATTAATAATATAATATTTGTTTTAAAAATTCTTTTATGCCAATTTTGACACTATTTGGTATATTGTTTTTTCTAAATTCATAAAAGAATTATTACATCGAAAAAAATTCATCTGACCAAACCAAACATGTCATATTAACCTATAAAATTAGTTGAATTCATAAAAAGTCTCAAATTCCATTTATTTGGAAATTTATAATATCAATTATTTTAATATTTCATTAATTAGGAAATTACTGCATCATCATTTTGTTATAAATAAATTAAATTCTTTAATGTATAAAAAATATAAGTCAAATATAATTCTGTAGGAAATATTTTTATCTTTCTAATGAATCTTTAGTCTAATTTATCATATGTGTAACCCTATATTAATAATAGTTTAGTTATTAAACATTCAATTTAACAGTTTTTACTCTTCTTTGAATTAAAAAATAATAAATGTCCTAATCTAATTAAATTGGACCTAAAGGATCATATTTTATTCCTAAGGTTGTTTTTGGTCGAATTAAACATATTCAATAGAATTAGGTCATGTGTTAGTGTAATAATAATATCATTTTTACCCTTAAATACCCTATTAACTTTTAACCGTGGTAAATTAAAGTAAAAAAGTTACTATTCATCAAAAATTGTTTTCATCTTATTGTACCACATTTTTCTTACTGATATCAACTGTGTCTCTTGGATTTTTGAAATTCAACTCACAGAAGTGGTAAAATTATGTTTTATGTAAATTTGCAAATTCTCTTAGGAGGTGGTTAAAAGACGGTAAAAAGTTGAATAAAAATTTTATATATCTAAAATTATTATAAACTGACTCCAATGAATTACATTGAACTTATATAGGTATTATGTATCTATTTTGAACTAAAATAAATTTAAATATAATATATATTTATTTAAATAAAAATTTTGTTTTAAACTATAACTTAGTGTTTTTTCACTATTCATCAACAATTGAAAGTTTTCAAAAAATACCAAAAAATGACCCTAAGATAATTTTGATATTCTGAATCCAAAAAAGAAGTCCATTTTGAAAGATAAAATTTATAAAATTTCAAAAAGTGGGTATTACTATTCATAATTTCTAGTTTGATTGTTTGTGGTGTGTTAGAACTCGAAGTTGGGTATAACACATGCTATTGTATTGTTCAAATAGAAACGTACCATGGAAGCTTGGTGTGTTACATCACTCTATTATATGATCACTACATTTATAATTTTTTTTGGGTTTAGTTACTCCTCACCCATGATGCATTGCCTCTTCTTCACTCCCACACACTGTTTTGGTGAAGGATCCTCCACAATTTATAGACTTGTGGTTATTATTTAATAGATTTAAAATAATATTATTTTTCAATGTTTTTTGTGATACCCTATCAAAATCTTGGTTATATTTTGATGCTTATTTGAATGCTCTTTTAACTATATATTTATATTCAATGATTCCTGTTTACATATAACTACCATGTATGACTAATTCCCGATTGAGACCTATTCACTAAAAAAATATGCCACATAACTTCCATAACATAACTCAGATCTTGTAACCCTAGTCACACAATTATAAATGTGAGATCCCATTTGTGTAACCCCTGATGCATAAACCATAGTGTAAAAACATAGTCATGTACCCGATAGTACATAACCTTGGTCATGAAAAACATGGTAAGTAACAATAACTATAATATTTTATCCAGGAAACCTATGTCGTATGACCTACTTATTCTTTTATCCTTAGTTTTAGTTTCTTCTTCCTAACTCCTACCTTGAAACAGTTTCACATATCTCCAATCACGTGACCTACACCGCTTGACCAGAATTTATGGGACCTCTTTTTCTTAATGTGAAACTATTTAAAGGCTCCACAAATGTGATACACATATTAATACATCCTTTCATAAAAAAATCATGATAATATTATCTTACAAAATATTTTTAAGCTTAATCATATATTTTTAATTACATGAATAGTGAAATATTTATACGTAATTCCCACTGAATTTACTCTAGAAAATGGATTTGACCATCCATTTCACCAACCATAAAAACATATTTTTTCAATCCTATAAGTTTGTCGATCATGTAAATACATTAATCTCATGAAATCATGTGCCTCATTTTCTAAAAATCTATTACATGACCCCAAATTCCTAACAATGATTTCATGACCACATTGCATGACCTATGTCACTTGAATTTTTTGAGATCAAAACAATACTATTAAAAAAATGACCTCTTCTAATAGTTTATCTCTCTTAATGTGATTTCTATGAATTCTTATATCATACATAATCATAATATTTCAATTTCCCATCAATGATCATATGTATCTTCTCTATTATAATTTTATGATTACGCACATGACAACCTATCCTAAAGAAATGTTATTCATGAGACCACTCTTCCTCAAACAATGTTATTCCCTTTGGGTGATTCAAATCATGTTTTTTATGTAACCCATGTAAAATAACATTTTCCCATGATCTAATAGGAATTATGTGGCCTCATGGATACTTCTATCATATGCACTTCATATAACCTTGATCCTGTGATCATTTTTTATTTATGTGATCGAGTGATCCTTAAGGATTTACACTGAAAAATATCACATACTTCAATTAATATTTTTCCCTCGCATAAGAATTCATGTCATCTTTATTAATCACATCAGCTTCAAAATGTCACCTTATTTTTTAACTCATGGATTGCACCTCTCATCACTAAATCATCACAAATTTCACCTCTTATAACCATTACTTCATTGAATTCTCTTGAATACTAATACTCTATCCAAATCTTATGATATATTGATTGAATAAAATACAGCACAAAACCTATTTTTTGGTCAAATATATATATATAATAATCAATTATTTACCCATAATGTATAAAATATGATTTTTTATAAATAGAAAAAATAGAAAAAATTGTTCATATATCATATAGGATAAATAGTTCAAAAATGGTTATGAATTTAGGGAATATCTCTATTGTACAAAAGATCAAAAGATGATATTAATTATATTAATATTCCAAATTTTTCATTAAAATATAAAACGTAATAAAATTTATAGTCACAACACCATCAGGAGTAGAATTACTTAGAGTAAAACATAAAGTTTCCATGTAGAAACCCAGGGTTTGAGGTATATTTAGAATTTTATTTTTGATATAATTATATTTATTTTTATCTATTCAAAATTTATTTATAGTTTTTGGATAAAGAAATAAGAATTTAGAGTGGGATATAGGTAGACCTTACTAGAATTTTTTATAAGGTTATAGTAGGAACCGAGTGACAAGGTACCTAGATGGGGAGGCAGTGGTGGTTCCTAGGTTTAGACACCTAGTAGGTTTATGAGGATTATATAACACTTATTAAATTTAGTGGTAGATAATAAAAACCTCATTTAAATTCTCACTATACTATAAAAAACCAAAACCATGCATAAACTAAATTGAATAACATATACCATTTATTGTATATGGTTGAACGTCTTTCAATATTATTTGTTCATGAATATCACTTAGGAATGGCTAAATGAATCTTCTCTAAGAGTTGTATCCATGGATTAAATGAATTAAATAAATTATTAGGTGGGATCCACTGCACAACCATGATATGCTTGAATCTGTTGGATGCTATGGAAAGAGGGTGATAAAGATACAAGGATAACACAATGGAGTGTAGGCATGAATTTCACTCCCATTTAAATGATGTCTAGATCCTTATATAAACCTTTAAGATGCTCACAGAGTCTCTATAAAATTTAATTATTTTATTATAAATCATTCAATTAATTCTATAGTTACAATTATTTATAACCTTTGATCTAATATAATTATACTAAATATTCCATAATATGAAACATTTATTAATGAAAAA
The DNA here is from genome assembly GCA_963277665.1 of Viscum album. Lineage (NCBI taxonomy): Eukaryota > Viridiplantae > Streptophyta > Magnoliopsida > Santalales > Viscaceae > Viscum > Viscum album. The sequence continues at coordinate 1,634,447,982 of OY728143.1, forward strand.
TAACATGGAAGAGATTTTAACTTCAACACGTAACATTTAACATTCTATTTCCCATGTTAATTATGCTATATGATTCACTAATTCCAAAACCATTTTAATATCATTCCACCATACACTATAATATAGTTAAATGTATTTTTGTGATATCTCTATATCAAAATTTACGATATTCCCATTCAAGGTATAAAATATATCTTATCTTTATGTATGTTGTTGCCTACAACATGATCATATAATAAATTATGATATATACAAAAACATCTAATGGTTTGTAATGAAATTAGGGAATATCTCTTTTAATATCACAATGTAAATAAATCCTCATTTACCTCATGTCATTTAAAATTATACTATATCATATATAATAACATGTTATATAATATCAAAAACTCCTTTTGTATTTCATAAGAAACACTTTGGGAAATCATTATCAAATTCACCATGTTTTACATTTTATGAAATACCGTGTGAATATCTATCCATAACTCCTTTTGGATAAAATTTGAAACACCTTTTGTGAAGCTCTTAGAGTTTTATAAAACTCAATCATTATACATTTAACCAAAATGTGTGACACCATTGGCCATGAATTCTTGAAATCACAAATTTAAGCAAATATAATCCTCTAAAAAATCATTAATACTACATAAGTTATAAAGGGATCTAGTTTGATATTCATCAAACACACCCATATATATACTTATGACCACTATAAGTATCATATAAACTAATTAATTATCATGTGATCCCTTTATCTAAAACATCAATTAACCATGGGACACAATGTATTTCAATCTCATATAACAAATTATATTTTGTTAATTCTCTAGGTACAAATTAACTAGGTTGATGAACTCATCACAAATCATTGAACATTATAGATTTGAAAATTACACCCCATAAACAAATAAATAAGTGCATAAAAATTATTATCTAGGTATAGTTGTATACTTCTAAAATCTATCTAAATTGATGGCCCATATGTCATACTCACTATGCAAGAGGTGAAATTATATCTTTATTAATCCTAAACTAATGAAATGGTCAACAACATAACCAACCCCTCCTGATAAACTAATCATTGAGACTCACATAATAAAGGTATCTATGTATGAATGATTTCATTCAATTTATCATCCCAACTGTTGGTATAGAGGAATATCAGCATGAAACGTGCATCCCTAGTATACCAAGGAAATAGAATATGAAAATTAATATAGTATATATATATGGGGTCATCCAACATAAAAAATTACTTTTATTCCTCATGGTCATATTTGGTATCTCTACATGACATCCTACTCACACTAACCTTAACCTTTCATCACAACATATAATAATCCATGACAAAAGTTAGTAATCGATAGCTCAAAGTTGTAAATTGATAGTTTAATTATCATTTAACTTCGTGAAATATATTCTTCCAACATGAAAGAATGATAAAGTGGATAATAACTTTTTTATAACATGATACATTATATATTCTTATAATGATTTAAGAATACTAACAAAACCATACATAAGAATTCATCAAATCACATCCCGTATGATAGACTACTGGATAGTCCATATGTTCACTTATCTTTTAGGATTTTGTTAAACTCATTATATCTCTATGTAATTACCACCACACCTCTATGTGACTATCTAATAAAACCCTCTTAATATACTACTATAGTGCGTAAAATTTATGAATAATTTTTTTTGAACAATGTTGAGACTTAGCAATAATATTCCTAATTTAAACTCTTCAAACACAGTATTCATACTCCATTACATAACTAATGTTAATAAATTATATTTTTTCATATGTCTCTTTCTATGTTAATCATTATCATTATCATTGAAATATTTCCATCAAAATTTTCTTTTGAGATCATTTGGTAACTAATATTACTCTTTAAGTTATTATTTATCAACACATCCTAAAAACATTTAGGATATAAAGTGATATAAACTTAACTATAGTAACTATATATAACTCTTTACATTCATATTTTATATTATTAGCTAAAAAATTTTAAGACACCTACTATTATAAAATTTGAATTTTATCCGGTAAAATCTTTTATTTGTTTTACTTGATCTTTTATAAGATCAAACATACTCCCACAAGACACTTAGAAAATATATTATCCTTATAATATCATGATAAAATATGAAAACTTCTTTATGTTATGAAATAACACTTATTTCATATTAGTGGGAATAATTGAAAAATAAACTACTGTATTATTATCATATATGGTGTATAATGTTCTTAGAGTATTATTATATAAAGAAGATATTATTCTTTAAAATATTCCAAAATTTGGTGGTGTGTACCGATTCCCTCATATTTTAACAAATCTCATAGTCGAATTGCATTATCCAAGATAAAGATCTCTTTAAAATTTTCTTTTTGTCAAAAATGTTATATAACTTAATAAGTCATAGACCATTTTTATCAAATTCAACGACTCACATTATTCACAATAACACTGTGAAAAAACTTCTCCTATCATATATGAAAAATTAAATGAAAAATAAACATACTATATCTGGATCCATGTAGGCTAATTATATTCCTTTTCATCCAAAATATTCATGATTTATCAGACCATGGATACATACCATTAATGAAAATTAAAATAATCATAAATTATTTCCAAGATTATATCTCTTTCACATTTTCTACAGTTTTAAAATATACATTTCATAACATATATCCTTCAATAATCAATTAGTTAATTTTTATCACATGAATACCTAACATGAACTGTCCATAGATTTTTATGATCCCCTTATGGTATTATAGGAAATTTCATCCAATAGAAGAATTATCCTACCTTAATAAAAAATCTTTTAGGTTCCAATGACTGAGGAAGACTATTATTAAAAATAAGTATTCTTATTCTATCTTAAATATTTATCACATTTCTTCTGTCAAAAAAATTTCAAACCCATGACATCAAATGCCTATCTCATATATTTTAAAAAATTAAAATAAATGGGTTTACATTTTATTAAACTAATTCAAGACATAAAAAATAAAAATGATGATTATAGAATAAAATTTATATCTAAAAAAATCCCTAAAGAAAATATACAGTCGCACCAAGTTATAAACTCACTCAATCGTATTAATTAAATGATTTAACACTTCATTCCATTTTATCAACATAAATTTAATTCTTTTGAGACATTAATTGAAATTATTTATTCTTTTAGTGAGCATTTGAATTCAATTTTTGAACAATTTAAAAATTTGTTTACTAAGAAATATATTTTCTCTAACAAATATAATGTCCTTTTACTAAAAAATGGTTATGAAGTTTCTATACAATTCTTTGATGTTTCTTACATTAAGATTATATTTTCTTTAGTATTGATATCAGGGTTAATTTTTATGATGATTATGTTATTTATCTAAAATAGAATATTTTATTGTATGAGTATCATGTTTTATAGTAATTTAATAATTAATTTTGTTAAATATTCTCTCAATAAAATGATGACCCCTTTTAAATTACATCATATGCATTATTGGCCAGAGAACAATATTTCACTACGTAATGACCCTGGATTCAAATGAACCTCATCACTCTATATATTTAGTCAACAACCAATCGAATAATATCATTTATGAATCTTGTATGGATAAGAAGAAAATTCTTCATCAAATTAATTATATGGATAAACTCAACACTATTCCACTCGTATCCTAATAATTAGGGTTTCCCAACTAACTATAAAATTAAAAATCATCTAAGAACAAGAAACCTAAATCATAGGTTCATCCAATTAATTTCATACCATAAATAAGATAATCCATATACACTATAATTTGGCATAAACCTACCCACTCGGATGATCATGTCCTTAACAGGTGTTTTATTCTGAACGAATTTAATACTTAATATTTTAAAGGGGGATTTAATCTCACTAAGTAATATGTTGTATTCCCTTTACATATATGCATACTTCTAATGAATTATTTTGTAATCCATATTTATTCTACCAAATCAATAAATAAAATCATATTTATGTGTATCTCTTTAAAAAACTCATGAATGAGTGAGAGATAAGGTTAAAAAAACTAAATCCAATATCATACCAAGAATGAAACACCTTATATGCATATATGAAAATTTAATGAAATAGTTTAAACACATTTTAACTGAATGGTACATTATAATTATGAATATATAAAAACTATCTATCAATTATAATAGGGAATAAAACTTAATATATGAATAATTCATAAATTTATAAATGAGATAAAAAATTTATTAATAATTCATAAATAAATTTAAAACAATTTATAATTTGATGTTCATAAACATGACTAGTATATTTTTATCTAATATTAACATTGATATTATTATTTACATGTTTTTAATATGAACCATTTCATATTCTAATTTATAAGAAATTTTAAATTAAATATATGATATACAAATTATAAACATTATATATATAAACTATTCATATATTATATAAACACCCATAATATCATATGATTAAAATTTAAACCTTGATCATAACATTTATCAAAACTAATTTTGATATGGTTTTAAAAAAATTCTAAAATTAGGCCTTTGAATTTAAACAATTCAAATAAATTATTATGAATGATTAATAATTTAATATAAAATACCTTTAGATTTGTCATTATTTTATAATGTTTACACACTTTATAAATTACCTTATAATTTCTATATAAACCATTTATATACAAATTATAAGTTATTTCATATTACTTAAAAGGTATTTAACATTAAAATTTAATTTCATAGACATGTATTTATTATATGTTTCATTAATATTTAATAATTAGTTATAAAAAATTATAATTAAATAATTTATAAATATTATAAAAATTTTATAATTAATTCATATCTGAAAATTTATAAAAATAATATTTTCTTATATATCATATTTTACAATATCAACTATATCAAAATTAATGATTTATAAGTTGTGGTGTATTAAACCCTTTTATTACTATCATGTGCATCTGAAGATAAATAATCTGGCTTGAGATATAAACATTCATGCCTATGAATCATAATTTATGATATACATCATATCACTAATATGATATGATGCTCTATTGTCATAGTATAAAAGAATAAAAATTGGTCCTTTCATAGACAATAACACCCCACATCATAGGTTCCAACATGTATAAAATCAAAGGTTTATGCTGGATGACATGATATGATATTTCATATCATATGACACAACCCAATAACAGATTATGAAATATCATTTCATAAAAAACATCCATATAAAAAATACAATATCATGTCTTAATATATCTTATATAATAAGAACAACCAAAGAACATATTTTATATACTTTTTTTATGATATCCAATACAATATCTGATGTCATCATTTTTTAAAAATGATTTCAAGAAGATAGAAGCATGGATTTTCTTTGATTACACTATTGGGTTTCCAAGGATTTAATACCACATATTCAATATAGTGTAAGATAATCAAAACCTTATTTCCCATATCACCATGTTTTGTAATACTGAAACCATGTATAAAATAAAATGAATAAAAAGTACTTTTCACCATAAATGGTTGACCCACCTTCTTCAATCACAGTGTTTTATAAAGATCATTGAGAAACAACAAAAAGAATCTTCTCTCAAAGGTTCATCCATGGATTTATTAAATTACCAAAATATTTGGTGGGATCCTCCATACATTCATGATTTATAGTATCTCTCATAAGAATATGATTGCTAGTAACTGATCTATGGGAATAACTTGGTAGATTTTAAGTTAGGATCACTAAACTATTTCATTGGTGTATTCCTCTATAGGCCTCAAGGATTTACTTAGAGGCTCTAGAGAATTTAACTAAATTCTATAAAATGTTCTAGTAATATTATAGTTACAACTCATTTTAACCTTTTATCCAATATAATTATACCAAAAATTCCATCATATGAAACATTTATTAATGATAGACAATGTAAAATAGATTTGAATGTCAATGTTTGACATTCCAAAAATCTTGTTAATTGTTTGATATAATTAAAAAAATGTCATAACCTATATGATATCACTCTACCAAACACTATAGAATAGCTAAAGGTGGTGGTGTGATATATTTATACTACACCATAGGATATCCTCAAATAAGGAATAAAAAATTCTTTATCTTCAAGAATGTTTTAACCTATGGAATGATCATATTTTACATTATTTGAAATCCAAAAAAATATCATGGTCTATAATAGATTTAGGACATATATTCTTCACCAACAAGTAGCCAGTGACTATATAATAAGTACCCAGTAGGTTTATGGGGAGTTTTTTTTAATATTATCATTATGGTTATTTTATAATAATTCAATTTTTATGAAGTTCCATATTTCCCTTTTTTAGGAGTCTCTATCAATAGAAATTTCACCCTATAATATCTATCACTTTCTATCTACATTCAAGTGGTAATTTATTCTTTATTTAATGATAAAATTGTGATCCATCAGTGATGATGGATTCATCATGGTGAGATATTAAAAATCCATATCTTTTTGTGAAAATATTTATGTTTTTATTAGCAATTCATTGTAATTCTCATTTTATGCATCCATTTTGGATATTTTATGTATTAAATATATTCTAAAAGCAATCAAGACTTATCTATTGGTGTTTATAGTTCGTTCAATGTGAGGTAGGGGTATTTTACTCTCTTTAAAATTGTATTGTATGGTAATATATAAATTGTGTACTCATCTTATAGTTTAATGATTTATTTGAAAATAATATTGAGGGAATTTTGTTCAATTTATTGAGAATGATTTAACATGAATTGATATTTTAATAAATTTTCTTGGAACTAGAAATCTGAAATTATATTTTTTGCATGATAAAATAATAAGGTCAATGGTGACCTAAATATTTAATTTTATATAATCATTAATTATGTTATTAATGATCATAATTTAATGGTTGAAATTGATGTTTTGAAATTGATTTTATGGGTTAGGACATTTATTGATGCTATAAAAATTCATATTATAAATATATGATTTTTGATGAATTTATATTAAATAATTAATTATTGTTACAAGTGTTGGTATTATGGCTTAACTATTCTAATTAATTTATTTTCTCATATATTTAATTGTATAATATTAGGAAACACATCTAAATGAACTAAAATATCTCGGTGTGTGTTTTTAAGTTCATTATGTTGAAAATATTCCAATATAAAGTTATTTTTACTTATTGAAAATTAATGTTTTGATGTTTTAAAGTGACACATAATTGGGAATGACTACTTAATAATTTTTTGAATGAGATGTGGGTTTATATGGCTTACAATGAGGGGTTTTGTGTTAATTTTACTTACTAGAAATTGTGTATTAAATTATATGAGTAACTTTTGAACTAAAGGTATTTTATTTTCATTGTAAAGTGAGTTTTTTATTCATGTTGGATTAATGGGGTTTTAATTATAGAATTGTGTGTTGAAAATAATTTTGTGTTTAGTATATTTTAAAATAACTATATTTTTGAAATGTTCCTCGGATTTGGTTACTTGTAGGTATCCTTGGGTTAGTCTATGATGTGTAAAATTGATTTGTGAGTTATGGGTTTTTCTTGGACATATGTTAGGATTATAGATTTATGAAATTCCATGTATTTAGCATGTAATTATAATGATTCATGTTTTGGGATATCTTTTTCCATGATTAATAGCAGTGATTATGTAGGCTTTAGAAGAATCTTGTATTATACTATTTAGAAGGCTTGGTTGATACAAAATTCTTTAATTGCATGATGAAAATGACATTGGTAAATAATTTATAATTTGTACAAATTTTATATATAATCATGTTAAAATCCATTTGATGTCTAGGGTTATAGTAGTTCCTAAAAAGGATTTATTAACAATCTCTATACATACATAACTTATTTACTTTAAAATTATATACATGATAACACATGTAAAAGAAGGAAGCCTCAATAGATAGGAGTTTATGTTATGAAGAATATTAGAGTAGTTTATATATTAATTTAGATTCATTTGGGTGGGGGTGGGGTGGGGGGTTAAAAGTTTATTTTTTAATCTTTCATGTTATTTTTTGTATTCTTCAGTACTAGAATTTTATTTTGATGTAAAGTCTAGAAGTTTGAATCAAGTGAGAATTTATGGGATATTGAAATAACGTTATTTGATAAGTTATTATTGGTTTTTAGGGATTGTATTTTTGGAATTTTTTTGTATTATTTTTGTGATGTAGCATTAGAGGGTAACTCACTTTGTCAACAAAATCTTTAGACACTCATCGCTTGTCACCAACCTTTGGTGATTGGGGAGCACACTTGAGGACATGTGATGTTTTTCCTTGGTACCATATTCATATTATGGTGATACATTATGAAATTTTACCATATACATTTATTTTATTTGGTCTTATTATTTGGTGGTCAGTATATTGTAGATTAGGAGTTGGGACTTAGCATTCAATATATGTGTGTATTTCTAGATTTATGAACAACAGTATAAGTTTATGTTTCCCGAGAAGTATTTGATTCTTTGTGTGATATTTAAAATTATGGTTTTAGGGTAAAACATTCACTCTAGTTAGTGATTAAAATCAAATTATTCATGAATTATTTTGGATTTTAGAGGCATTTCATGTGAGTTATCATATGATTATTTTTTATTGGTGATTGATTTTTTATTAAATGATTTATTATTGTTAAACTAATTTGTATTTTTCTAAAATATTTTATCAATAATGGATCAATTAGATAAAATATATGAATTGGAATTTATAGTGTAATGTATTTGATCGATTTTGAAAATCACTTTGGGATTATGTGTAGGAAGGGATGTAGGGTGTGTTTATCTGCTGAAAATTTTGTTATTGATTCCTAAGTGGAATGTTTATTTTTGTAGAATTATATCACTAAAGAAGTATATTAATGAACCTCTTGGGAATGAGGTTGAGAAATAGTATTATAATACGGGAAATATAGAAGGGGAAGATAAGAATGTCCCTATAGTGGGTGATATAGAGACTCTAGTGGAGATAAATATCATTGAGATTTTACTAAAGTTGATTCTAAATATGGAAGGGAAATTACCTCAAGATGTAGTAGTATTGTATGAAGTAGTTCAAGAATTATGAACATGATATCTTAATATATTAAGGGGATATTTTCGGTGTCATGAATTTGAGGATTTTTGTAGGGAATGGAATGCATCTTTGAGTTGATTGATGCATTTGGGGAAAATGTTATTTTTCTATCTTTATTCTTAATAAACTAGCTCAAAACTAGTAGGATACCTTTATCTTTGAAAAGTGGATTGAGGTATTATCATGGGATACTCTCCAGGATCTTTTATTTAAGTTGTATTATCCAAATAATATAAGGATGAATATATGTCATGAGTATATGGAGTTGAATTAAAGGAATATGCATGTTCTTGGTTATTCCTCTAATTTTATAGATTGTTTTTTGATATTTATGGAATTTAGAGCCAATAAGAATTCTAAGGCACATCAATTTGAGTATCGAGTAAATTTAGAGATTTAATGAATGGTTTAATTATTTTTTACCTATTTATATAAATGTGTTGAATAAGGATCACCTAGAACATAAGTATATTTAGGAAGTGAATATGGACACAGTGAAAGAGGGTGGATCTTGGAGTGGTAAGAAGAGGACGACAGATGAGTATCATTGGGATTGTAAGTAGTGTAGGGGATAAGGGTGACCTTTCTTTATTCTTATTATTCCAAAGGTGGAGATCCATTGGAATGCTATCAGTTTCAAAAAACATCCCATACCCAATTTTTTTCCTATTGAGTGAAAGGAGTGTAAATATTATGAAAATTAGTATATATTAAGAAGTTATATTGAAAGGAATCTTAAATGGGTAGAGGTTATGATATAGATTCCACATAGAAATCTCATGAATATGATATTATACTTTGGTAGAGTGTAACTTGTATGTTATCTGGGAGGTTCATTAATGAAATAAAAATGTTCTTAGAGATAGGTTCTTGGATGATATAATATATAGTGGAGTCAGATGACCCAAGGTACGGTTGATGTGCAAAGTCTATTTTGTTACTTGATGTCGATAAGGTGCCAATGGATATCTGTGATGAATATTCCATGGTTATAGGTATGATACTGGATACCTATACCATTGATAGTGTGTTATTTTATTCTAGTACTTCTCACTCTTTTATGTATGTTTTTTTGGTATTTTACCTATATTTGACTACTAATTTTTTATATATAATTTTATCTGTAAATATTCTATTAGAAAGGGGGAGGATCCCAACAAAAGATTCCCAACTTGTTTTATTGATATTTTTAGATATAGTCATCTTTGTAATTACTTTATTCTAAAGATAAAAGGTTTTGATGTGATTATTAAGAGGTATTTTTCATTACATTTTTTTGGTAAATATAAATTGTTACTGGTGGTGAGTGGCATTTTATATTTTTGGTTATGAAAATTAGGTATTTCTAGGGGAATATGAATATCATTACCATTTATATGGTTATGATCAAGGATAAAAAAGGTTGATCACATTATGTGGGATACTCCTTTGGTTATTCAAGGAAGATAATTTTTTCCCTCATGCAGTCAGTATGTGTTTCCTAAAGATTTTATGGTGTTATCACCTAATAAGAAGTTAATGTTTGTGATTAAATTGGTACCATGTATTGAGTCAATCTATATATCTTATTATCATCAAGATCTATTAAATATCAAAGAGTTAAATAATTTGTTGGAATATCATGAATATTTCAGATTCATTGGGCATACAATGTTTTATTGGAGTGTTCCGGTGCTTTTTTCCAAGAAGGTGGGTGAAATTTTGTGATTATGTGGTGACTATAATAGAATGAACCATGTTATAGTTAATAATTTTTAACCTTTTCCATATATTAATTATTTATTCAATTAATATAGAGTAAATCAGTAGTTTTTAAATATTTATTATCAATAATTTTATCATTAATTGATGGTGCAGACTAAAGACATTCCAAATAAATACTCCAAGATATGTTATGGATATTTATAATTCTTTATGATATCATTAAGGTTGATTAATACACCAACTATGTTTATAGAATTTATAATTCAATTTTTTCATCCATATTTGGATTCATTTGGACAATGTTTATCGATGATATATTGATATATTCATGATACTATAAGTGGTATAGTGGATATTTAGATATTGTATTAGACACATTAAAAACATAAATATTTTATTCTATGATGTTGAAGTTTCATTTTTCTATTTGAGAGGTAAAAATTCATGGGCATGTTGTCTCATAATATTGCATATGAATGGATCTTACGAAATTAGTCATTATCATGTATTGAGAATTTCAAAATTATGTCTTTAAGATCTATAGTTTCGGGGAAATTTTAGATTATTACCACCAATTAATTCATTACATCAATCATTATGATATTCCTATGATAGTGTTAAATAGTAAAGGAGTTCAATTTTAGTGAGATAATAAATTTAAATGAAGCTAGCAAAGGAGTTTATTCTCATTGTACAAGATCCATATAAGTGTTTTAAGGTTTATTGTGATACCTCATGTGTAAAACCTGAGGTTTTATGAGAAATATTTTGTTTTTATGTATAATGTTATATAAAGGAATCTTTCACTACACAAAATATTGTCTTGGCTTGCGTTACATTCAAGAGAAACCTTCCTCGATAGCCTGTGGTGCACGCAATACAGAGTTTCAATAAACAACGATATGTTATTAAAATATAATATAAACTAACCGTTATGAATAGTAATACCCAATTTTTTATAAATTTTATCTTTCAAAATGGACTTCATTTTTGGATTTGGAATATCGAAATTAGCCTAGGGTGAATTTTTGGTATTTTTCTGAAAACGTTCCATTTTTGATGAATAGTGAAAACACTACGTTACTATTTTAAAACCGAATTTTTATTTAAATAATTATTTAATTTATTTTAATTTATTTTACGAAAAAATTGATACATAATATCTATATAAGTTTAAATTAATTCATTGGAGTAATTTTATAATAATTTTAGATATATAAAAATTTTATCGAACTTTTCACCGTCTTTTACCCACCTCCTAGGAGAATTTGAAAATTTACATAAAAATTAATTTTACCACTTCTGTGAGTGAAATTTCAAAAATCCGAGAGACAAGATTAATATCAAGGAGTAAAATTTGGTTCAATAAGATAAAAATAATTTTTAGTGAATAGTGACTTTTACTTTTATTTACCACAATTAAATGTAAATAGGGTAATTGTAGGTCAAAATGATATTATTATTACCCTAAAACATGTCCTAATTCTATTGGATAAGTTTAATTTGACCAAAAAAACCTTAGGAATAAAATATGACCATTTATGTCCACTTGTATTAGATTAGTACACTAATTATTATTTTATTTAAAGAAGAGTTAAAAGAGTTAAAATCAAAGATTAATAACTAAAACATTTTTAATATAGGGTTCTACATAAGATAAATTCTACTATAAATATTCATTATAAATTTAACACTAATTCCTACATAATGGTATTTTATTTATAATTTTTATACTTTAAATAATTTAATTTATATATGACACAATGATGATGAAGTAATTACCTTATTAATGAAATATTAACATAATTGACGTTATAAATACCCAAATAAATGTAATTTGAGACTTTTTATAAATTAATTTTTTTAGGTTAATATAACATGTTATTATTGATTAAATTAACGTTTTTTGAACTAACCATGTTGTTATGATTTTTACAAAAATCAATTACCAAATAGTGTCAAAATTGACATAAAATAGTTTTTAAAAAAAATATTATATTATTAATTGTTATTTTATTCCTAAGAATCTAAGGTTCAGCCAAATTACTTAGATAAGGTTATATAGTTTAATAATGAACCATTTGGGGTTCGTTTGGATTGTTATAGTATGTTTATTAATTATATAGTGTAAGAAAATAAGAAGAAACGGCAAAAGTTAAATTATTAAACTTAGAGTTAAATCTAAATGATAAGGTTAAAATAGTAACCTAAACTTGTCTAAAACCTATTGGTTGAGATTATTTCGACTCATACCCACCTTATATTCGAAATAAATCAGTTTGGAGCTATTAAAAACCGAATATGAATTTATTATAAAATAATATTTTAAGCTTTTCCTAAGGTACCCCTCTCCTCCCTTATAAAAGGGCACCCCCTCCCTCTCCTCCTCACACCACTTTGAGCATTCAAGCTCAGAAAAACCCTGAAAATTTATCTTCTCCACTTCTATAGTAATATTATAGAGGTCCTGGTATTTTTCAAAGACCAACATTAGTGCCCTAAGATGAGGTTTCAAAGAGGCGTGTCGAAGAAGAGGTAATATTCGTTACTGATTCTTTCAAAATTATTTCTTCTTCTACTTCCTCTTCTTTAGTTGTTTCATTATGAAGTAATAACATCAGTATCACTCAAATACTATTATGTTATTTTAAATATGAAACAACCGTATTTCACCTTCTATCCATCTTATGTAAAATGAAATCACCGCGCGTGTGTATGTACGAAATACTATCTTCATGCCGTGGTGTAATCTATTTTCCACCACCACATTACATGGATGTGTATAATGGTGTAAATAATAACTATATATGATTATGGAAAATTGATATTGATTCTAAAATAGTATACATACACTTCAATACAATTCCATGATCATTGGAACGATATCATCGCTCGTGCGTACGTACGACCTACCGTCTCCACGATGTGATATGACTCGTTCTACATGATCTTCATTGAATAATGATTATATAAATGAATTGAATGAATAAATGTGACATTTATTATAATAATAACATTATGGAAATGATGTATCTATAACCTAAAAATAGGAATATGAATTTATTCGAGAAAACGTGCATATGAACATAAAGCAATAAACACCCGAATAACAAGTAGCGTTGAAATATTACAAATACGAAGATAAGAATATGACCATATATGATATCATAACAATGAATATAATTCTGCAATAAGTTAATGAAATTATTTAAATCATTATACAGGTGGTTTGGATACTTACAAAGCAAATCGGACCTAATGTAAGGTAAAGTCTCACAATCTCATTTTTATCCAAGATTGTGTATACTTTAGATTTACTGGGGAATATTTATCATCCACATCCATGTTTCTTCAATATGTAATATTATTTCTATCCTCCTACAATTGTTTAAATCCAATTTTACCTATCGGTGAATTTTTAGTAAAATATATGAAAGGAATATTTTGTCGTTTTCAGTACAAGATACTTTTGACTTTTCCAGCCAAAGTACGAGAAGAATGTTTTTTTAACTTATATAGAATGAATGGATTTTTATGATTTCATAGAACATTATTTCCATGAATATTATTTTACATGTTTTCAAGTTTACTTTTAATCAACTTCTTTTAGTTTAAAATTGTATGACATGTTAAGAAAGGAAAACTATTTTTGAAGTAGAAAGGATATTTTTCTCAAGACTGGAGTTCAAGTGTTTTATCAAAATTATTTTCCATATAAGATAATATGGGGTTATGTTTATATACCTATTTTTACATTGATTTGATTATGATATGATGGAATTATTTTTATGATGTCCTTTTTATCTTATATGGATTATGTTATGATGGCATGATGTTTAAGAATCCCATTTTTATTACATGGGTTATGTTGTGATATATGATTTTTGATTTTGTGGGACACATAAGAATGGTATCATTATAAGATGGGTGGGACCTATATCTCCCTCCAATTCATGGGGTAATGATTTATATCTCATGAGATAGACATGGATGGATTGGAAAATTAATCTGGTTCAGTGATACATGACTGAAACGAGGAGTGAACTCGGTTCCGAAATGGTCTTTGCCCGCTAGGATAGTCTTGGAAATGATTCTTCACTACTAAGAAATTATTATATATTATTATGTTTGTATTCCACAAAGTTTCATGTTTTACGTTATGATTATGTGGATTGAATTTCACTATTATGATTGATCCCATGTCATGATATTATGATCTCTTTTGCAGGATAAGATTTTCAAAATGTTATATTCTTACGAATATGATATGATTGATATTTACTTTCTTTACCCTTACTGAGCATTTCATATCACCCTATTGTATGTTTTCTTTTCCCTAGGTCAGGAAGAAGGGTATTAAGTAAGATTTTCTTAAGGTGACTCTAAATATGATGAAATAAATGGGAGAAAATGTAGCTACTTTATGAACCAGTTGTTTAGGTTTCCAAGTTTCTAAAGACACTATACCTATATGGTCCTTTCATGGTTTTGTTATATATTGTAATAAGTATGCTTAAATTATGAAGTAATAACAATGTATGTAAAGTATGGGTTGTTATAGTTGGTATCAGAGGAAAGGTATAATCAACCTTTAGAAACTAGGATGTGAAATCCTTAGAAAGAACCCTAAGGATATGTCTAAGCATATAACACAATCTTAGTGTTTTAGAAATGGACATGAATAACCTATGATAAGACCTTAAGTGTGAAATTTTATTCTTGATTATGTGATTTTCTTATTATGATTAGTGTTTCTCACACTCTGCTTATTGGTTTTAGTCAATGGATGGAACCAGAAGGAACCATGTTAATGCTGAATGCGACAGGCAATGCAATGATTGTACCCCTGAGAAACCAAACGTTATGGGAGCTGGAATGCAAAATCTTGTATCCATGCTCACACAATTCTCTCATGATATGAATCACACAGGAATTTCAATCGAGCAAAGGAAGGAGAAACATTTTGTTGAATCCTTCACGAGGCAGCGTCCACCCACATTCAGTGGGTGTACTGATCCATTAGTTTCTAAACAATGGATCAGTACTACTGAAAGGATATTTTCAGTTCATCAATGTTATGAACATGATAAATTCATCTTAGTAGTATATCGTTTGGAAGGTGAATCTGATCAATGGTGGAATCTTATTAAGAATATGAGTCAAAGGGATGAAATTGATTTCCTGGAATGGGATGAGTTCAAGAACTTATTTTTCAATAAGTAAGTCCCTCATATTCTTCGAACAAAGATGGATAATGATTTTCTTGAACTAAAGAAAAATGATGATGAATCAGTTGGTACCTATGAAGAAAATTTTACAAGACTTGCAAGGTACGCTTCTGGGTTTATTATCCAACCTGAGTGTAAGATAGATCGATTTTTTAGTGGCTTAAAACCAATTCATTGAAGGGTCTTAGCCATAAGGGACTTCAATAGATACGAGGAAATTGTTCGATGTGCTCTCAAGGTTAAGATAGAGATTGGAGTAACCCATCAGTCATATGTGTTTGATAAGAAAAGGAAAATGGAATTCAAAGGAAAATCCAAAGATCACACTAAGAAGAATATGAGTTTTCCCTTACTCTCAAAGTGTAGAATGAAACATGGAGGGAGTTATCATAAAGGGATAAGTAAATGATTCAAATGTGGAAAAGAAGGTCATCGGGCATTTGAATGCTGCAATGATGGGAAGAAGATGTCTAATGATGCGAACAAAAAAAGGGATACACAGAATGAACCTCCTACACTTCAATTCTTCAAGTGCAAGGAAATGGGGCATTATTCTAATCAATGCCTCAATCCAAGGGCTGTTGATGATGATAGACATCAATAAAATCTTAAGGATAAAGACAAAGGAAAGTCACAAGCAATTTCTATCAGCGATGTGGAGTACGACAACGAAGTGGTGAAAGGTATACTTACCATCCAATCTAAGGTAGAAAATGTTTTATTTGATTCTGGATCCACCCACTCTTTTATTTATGAATAATTTTCAAAGGGTATCATCGTATTACCTCAACAATTTGATGTTGAGTTAGCTGTGAAAAACCCTAATGGCAAAACAGTCGCATCAAAAGCTTACAATTATTCTCAGATTGAAGTTTGTGGTAAACTGCTTCCTGTAAATCTTGTGATCCTCCCTATAGTGTAATTTTATGTGATTATTGGCATGGAATAGCTTTACTTATATGGAGATCATATCGATTTCTAAAGAAGGGAAGTCACATTTCATATTACTGATCAATATATGATCATTTATCGATGCAAGGATGAATATAAACTTCCAGTGGAAATTTATTCAATCTTATGGGTCTTGATTATAATAAATGAAGGTTAATTATCTCAAATGGTTGGCGAAAAACTCAGGATTAATAATATGACCATTGTACGAGAGTTTGATGATGTATTTATAAAGGAATTTCCAAGTAATCCACCAAAGCGTGAAGTTGAGTTTTCAATTTAACTCATACCAGGTGTTATGCCCATTTCAAAGACACCTTATAGAATGGCCCCAATTGAGTTGCAGGAATTGAAGAAGCAACTCCAAGAGAATATTGATAAGGGATTCATATGCCCTAGTGCATCACGTTGGGGAGAACCAATTCTGTTTGTTAAGAAGAAAGATGGATCAATGAGACTCTGCATTGATTATCGAGAACTTAACAAGATCACTATCAAGAACCAAAATCCTCTCCCACACATTGATGAATTATTTGACCAACTACGCGGAGCTCAATACTTTTCCATGATTGATCTTCATTCAAGGTATCATCAATTAAGGGTCAAGAGGGAGGATATACCAAAGACGGATTTCCGTACAAGGTATGGAAACTATGAATTTATAGTGATGCCATTTAGTCTTACTAATGCCACTGTTATCTTCATGGATCTAATGAATAGAGTCTTTAGAGACTATCTTGATTAGTTTGTGATAGTATTTATTGACGATATTATTTTCCATTCAAAGAACAAGGAAGAACATGAAGATCACTTGAGAATTGTATTATAGACCCAAAGAAAGGAGAAGATTTATCCCAAATTTACCAAGTGTGAATTTTGGCTTCAAAAAGTTTCATTTTTTGGTCATATAATCTCAAAAGAAGGGATATATGTAGATCCAGCAAAAACAGAGGTTATCAAAAGATGGTTGAGACCAAAAACAGTAACTGATATCCAAAGTTTTCTTGGTTTGGCTGGATATTATTGACTTTTTGTGAATGTGTTTTCACGAATATCTAATCCAATCACTAGGTTGACTCGAAAAGGAGTTAAGTTCATTTGGAAGGAGGAGTGTGAAGAGAATTTCAAGGTGTTAAAAAGAAGGTTATCCAGTTCACCTGTGCTCACACTTCCTTGTAGTGGAGAAAATTTTGTGATCAATAGTGATGCATCCAAGAAGGGATTGGGGTGTCTTCTCATAAAAAATGATATGGTGATAGCATATGCCTCACGACAGTTGAAAATCAATGGGAAAAATTACCTAACTCATGATTTGGAGTTAGCTACAGTAATCTTTGCATTAAAGATTTGGAGGCATTATCTTTATGGTGAAACATGTGATATTTATACTGATTATAAAAGTTTAATGTATATTTTCAAACAAAAGGATCTGAATATGCGCCAATGAAGATGGTTGGAGATGATTAAGGATTATGACTACTGAATTCATTATCCCCCAAGGAAAGTAAACAATGTGGAAGATGCATTAAGTCGACAATACCATGCTAACTAATCCATGATGAGGATCACAAAAGATACAATATTTATGGATTTATAAAGGATGGATCTTAGAATTATAATAGAAGGGGAAAAATATTATCTTTCTCAAATGAATGTTCAACCATCTATACATGTGAAGATTATATAGGCACAGAAAGAAGATGTATAGTTACAAAAGAAGGTGAGAAATGTTCCTGAATTTCACATTGATTGTGATGAAATAATAAGGTTCGGGAATCGGGTTTGTGTTCCTCCAATCCTAGAATTAAAGAAGGAAATACTGGATAAAGCTCAGAGTTATTCATTCTTTATTCACCCTGGATGCATGAATATGTATAGGGACCTAAAGTAGTACTTCTGTTGGGATGGAATGAAAAGAGATGTTGCTGAATATGTCTCTCGATGCTTGGTTTGTTAGAAAGTTAAAGCTGAGAGACAGAAGTCTAAGGGGATGTTACAACTGTTACCCATACTAGAATGGAAATGGGAAAACATCACTATGTACATTGTCACTGGACTTCCAAAAACATCCAAAGGCAATAATTCTATCTGGGTTATAGTTGATCGTCTTACAAAGTCGACACACTTCATTTCTATTAGAAATGATTTCCCTCTGGATCAGCTTGCCAGGATATATGTGAAGGAAGAGTTAAGATTGCATGGAGTACCAATTTACATTATATCTAATCAGGATCCGAGGTTTACCTCAATGTTTTGGCAAAGTCTTCAGCAGACTCTGGATACAAAGTTGAGTTTCAGCACTGCTTATCATCCTTAGACAGAGGGTCAGTCTGAGAGGACAATTCAAACTCTATAAGAAATGTTAAGAGATTGCTCTATGTATTTCAAAGGTGGTTGGGATCAACACCTAACTTTGGTGGAATTTTATTTTAATAATAGCTTTCACTCCAGTATTCAGATGGCTCCTTATGAAACTCTCTATGGAAATAAATGCAGGACTCCAACTTGCTAGGATGAAGTTGTGGAAATAAAGCTATTAGGACCTGATTTTGTTGATGAGATGGCAGAAAAGGTCAGATCTATTCAACAACGCGTAAGAGAAGCTCAGAGTTGACAAAAAATATTTTCCAATAACCGAAGAAAAGACCTAGATTTTGAAGTGGGTTATAAAGTGTTCGTATGAATATCTCCTTGGAAGAGAATAATGAGATTTGGAAAGAAGGGAAAGTTGAGCCCTAGGTATATTGGTCCTTTTGAAATACTGGATCATGTTGGGAAGGTAGCTTACCGATTGGTGCTTCCACCAAATCTCTCTCAAGTTGATGATGTGTTCCATGTATCTCTCCTTAGAAAGTAAATACCCTATCCATCACATGTACTCAGTTTAGAAGTTGTACCGCTAGAGCAAGATCTTTCTTACGAAGAACAACCGATAGAGATTCTGGATCGTAGTGAAAAAGTACTACGGAACAAGACCACTCACTTGGTGAAAGTTTTATAGAGGAACCACCAATTAGAAGAAGCTACCTGGGAACTTGAGTATATGATGAGGGCGAGGTATCCTCATATGTTTGTTACAAAGTGACAAATTTTGAGGGCGAAATTCATTTTAAGGGGGGTAGAATGTAACACCCGATATTTTATAAGAAATATTTTGTTTTTATGTATAATTTTATATAAAGTAATATTTCACTACACACAACAGTGTCTTGGCTTGCGTTACACACAAGAGAAACCTTCCTCGATAGCTTGCATTGTACGCAATACCGAGATTCACTAAACAACGATATGTTATTAAAATATTATATAAACTAGCTGTTATGAATAGTAATACCCAATTTTTTAAATTTTATAAATTTTATCTTTCAAAATGGACTTCATTTTTGGATTCAGAATATCGAAATTAGCCTAGGGTGAATTTTTGGTATCTTTCTAAAAACTTTCCATTTTTGATGAATAGTGAAAACCCATGGTTACTATTTAAAAACTGACTTTTTATTTAAATAATTATTTATTTTATTTAAATTTATTTTAGTTCAAATTTGATACATAGTACCTATATATGTTCAAAGTAATTCATTGGAGTAATTTTATAATAATTTTAGATATATAATAATTTTATTGAACATTTCACCGTCTTTTACCCACCTCCTAGGAGAATTTGAAAATTTACATAAAACATAATTTTACCACTTCTGTAAGTGGAATTTCAAAAACATGAGAGAAAAGTTTAATATCAAGGAGTAAAATGTGGTTCAATAAGATAAAAATAATTTTTGGGGAATATTAACTTTTTAATTTTATTTACCACGATTAAAAGTAAATAGTGTAATTAAAAGTAAAAATGATATTATTATTACCCTAACACATGTCCTAAATCTATTGGATAATTTTAATTCGACCGAAAACAACCTTAGGAAAAATATATGACCATTTAGGTCCACTTGGATTAGATTAGGACACTTATTATTATTTTATTTAAAGAAGAGTTAAAATAGTTAAAATCAAATATTAATAACTAACACATTTTTAATAAAGGGTTATACATAAGATAAATTAGACTATAAATATTAATTATAAAGATAAAAGGATTTCCTACATAATGGTATTTTATTTATAATTTTTATACTTTATATAATTTAATTTATTTATGACACAATGATGATGTAGTAATTACCATATTAATGAAATATTAACATAATTGATGTTATTAAGACACAAATAAATGTAATTTGAGACTTTTTATAAATTACAATATTTTTTTGATTAATATAACATGTTATTATTGATTATATTAACTTTTATCTAACTAATAATTATGTTATGAGTTTCACAAAAATCAATTACCAAATAGTGTCAAAATTGACATAAAATAGTTTTTTTAAAAAATATTACATTATTAATTGTTATTTTATTCCTAAAAATCTAAGGATCGGAAAAATGACTTAGATAAGGTTATATATTTTAATAATGAATCACTTAGGGTTCGTTTGACTTGTTATAGTAATTTTATTAACCATATATTGTAAGAAAACAAGAAGACATGGTAAAAGATAAATTATTTAACTTAGAGTAAAATCTCAATGATAAGGTTAAAATAGTATCCTAAACTTGTCTAAAACCTATTTGATGAGAGTATTGAGACCCATACCCACCTTATATTCGAAATAAATGAGTTTGGAGCTATTAAAAACCTAATATGACTTTATTATAAAATAATATTTTAAGTTTTTCTTAAGGTCCCCCTCTCCTCCCTTATAAAAGGGCACCTCCTACCTCTCTTCCTCACACAACTTTGAGCCTTAAATCTCGGACAAACCCAGAAAATTTCTCTTATACACTTTCTCTAGTAATATTCTAGAGGTCCTAGTCTTCTTTAAAGACCAACATTAGTTCCCGAAAAGGATGTTTCAAAGAGGCGTGTCGAAGAAGAGCTAATATTCGTTACAGATTCATTAAAATTTATTTTTTCTTCTACTTCATCTTATTTAGTTGATTAATTATAAAGTAATAACATAAGTATCACTCATATACTGATATTTTATTATATATATGAAAAAAATCCTATTTCACCTTCTATCTATCCTATGGAAAATGAAATCATCATGCATGTGAATGTACGAAATACCGTCTCCATGGCGTGGTGTAATCTATTTTCCACCACAACCTTACTTGGATAGGTATAATGTTGTAAAGAATAAAAATATATTATTATTTTAAAGTGATATTTATTCTGAAATAGTATACAAACACTACAATACAATTCCACGATCATGGGAACGATATCATCGCTTGTGTGTACATACAGCCTACCATCTCCACGATGTGATACGACTCGTTCTACATGATCATCATTGAATAATGATTATATAAATTAATTGAATGAGTAAATATGATATATATTATACTACTACCATTATGTAAATGATGTAGCTATAACCTAAAAAGAGGAATAAGAATTTATTTGAAAAAAAGGAATAAACACCCGAATAACAAGTAGCAATGAAATATTACTAATAAGAAGATAAGAATATGACCATATATGATATCATAAAAATGAATATGATTCTGTAATAAGTAAATGACATTATTTAAATCATTATACAGGAGGTTCGGATACGTACGAAGCAAATCAGACCTAAGGTAATGGAAAAGCTCGCAATCTCATTTTTATCTGAGATTGTTTATACTTCAGAATTTACTGGGGAATATTTATCATCCACATCCATGTTTCCCCAATATGTAATATTATTTCTATCCTCCTACAATTCTTTAAATCCAATTTTACCTATTGGTGAATTTTTATTAAAAGATATGAAAGGAATCTTTTGTCGTTTTCAGTATGAGAAACTTTTTGACTTTTCCATCCAAAGTACGAGAAGAATGTTTTTTAACTTATACGACATGAATGGATTTTTATGATTTCAAAGAACATTATTTCCATGAATATTCCTTTACAAGTTCTCAATTTTATTTTTAATCAAATTATTTTAGTTTAAAATTGTATGACATGTTATGAAAGGAAAAATGTTTTTGAAGTAGAAAGGATATATTCCTCAGGAATGGAGTTCAAGTGTTTTATTTAAATTATTTTCCATCTAAGATAATATGGGGTTCTATTTCTATCCCTATTTTTTCATTGATTTGATTATTATATGATGTAATTATTTTTATTATGTCCTTTTTATCTTATATGGATTATTTTATGATGGCATGATGTTTATGAATCCCATTTTTTTTACATGGGTTATGCTATGATATATGATTTATGATTTTGTGGGACACATAAGAATGGTATCATTATGAGATCGGAGAGACCTATATATATCCATCCAATGCATTGGGTAAAGATTTATATCTCATGAGATAGAAATGGATGGAATGAAAATTTAATCCGGTTTAGTGATACAGGACCTAAACGAGGAGTGAAATCAGTTCAGAAATGGACTATGTCTGCTAGGATAGTCTTGGAAATGAGTCTTAACTACTAAGAAATGATTCTCTATGATTATGTGTGTATTCCACAAAGTTTCATGTTTTAAATTATGATTATGTGGATTACATTTCACTATTATTATTGATCACATGTCATGATTTTATGATCTCTTTTGTAGGATAATATTTTCAAAGGTTGTATTCTTATGAATATGATATGATTGATATTTTCTTTGTTTACCCTTACTGAGAAATTGAGCTCACCCTATTGTATTTTTTCTTTTCCCCATGTCAGGAAAAATGGTATTAAGTAAGATATGATAAAAGGGACTCTAAATATGATGAAATAAATGGGAGAAAATTTAGCTGCTTTATGAACCAGTTGTTTATGTTTTCCAGTTTCTAAGGACACTATACCTATACGGCCCTTTCATGGGTTTGTTATATGTTGTAATAAGTATGATTCAATTATGAAGAAATAAAAATGTATGTAAAGTAAGGTTTGTTATATCATGTGTGGGATTGAGTTATGTTTTGATACAAGAAGGGAAATTAGTGGCATATTGCTCTCAATAAAATAAGACTTATGAGATGAATTAATCTTATCATGATCTTGAGTTGGTCATGTTTATGCATATTATCAAACGTTGATGGAATTATATTTTTGTTGAGAAGTTTATGGTATTCACCGAACATAAGATATTGAAGTATATATCATATCAATGATATTTTATTCCATAATAATGTATAGGGTTCAAATATATTCAAATATTCAATTTTTATAAAATATATACTTCTATAAAAATAAATGTGATTGTTGATTATTTGAGAAGAAGTCTCTGGTGATTGTAGTTTGTGAGTGCAATGAAGTGTGGATGCTTAAGAAAATTTTCATAGTGTAGTATTTTGATGTATTTTATGAAATGGTTTTTATTTTAAAAATTTCTTTGACCATTACCTCATCCTTGATTGGGTGAGTTAAGGAAGGTTAAACTATAGATTCTAAGTATAAGGTTTATCAAGGGAGATCATATGGTGAAGAGTGTACACTAGAGTGGATGATTGGTGTTGATTATCTCTTGTATTTAAGTTGATTTTTTTAATGGTACAATGATATAACATTCATGTGTGTGAAAAAATCTATTAATAACCTAAGGTTACAATATTTTTTTGAAGAGACTAATGGTCGTCCCCATGGAGGGGTGAAAACTATTTTTATCACAATTAGTCAAAGGGGGTATTCTTTTTATGGGTGAAGAACTCTAAATTACTAAAAATAAGAGTGATTTGTCAAGATATTCATTTAATATATGGTATAGGCATTAGATTACAAATTTTTATGTTATCCTAACCTTAAATCTATTAACATTTTTCCTTTTATTTGATCAATGCATGGATATACAATCACTTCTATCTCTCTAGGTGTTGATAGGGAATGTAATCATTAAATCATCAATGATTATTTCTGACTGATCCTCCTACCTATGTGTGTAGAGGATATCCTATAACCACATTACTATTCTAGAAATGAGTTATCCCTAAATTACTTTATAAATTACCAATTGGGAAAATGTATTCCTGATCAATCAAAAGAGATCCACTGTCGTGAACACATGTAACAGTAATCACTAGATAATTCACCAAAAATCGATGCACATTCCATCATATATAGGAATGATAATGTGGAAGAAGAAATGAATTTATCAAATTAATAAATAAATAATGTAAAATAATATAAACTAAAGACAATCACATCTAATTAAGTGATCCAACATTGAAAATAGAGATCATATAACATAAGAATAATTTATTATTGGCATTCTTCCTCAAGAATAAGAAATAGATTATCCTCTTGATTTCTTTGGTCAACATAATGTTTTTATCCCTCTATGTGTAGGTTTATATATAGTAAATAATGAATTAAAAATATAAAACTAAAAATTAAAACTCTGAAAAATTGAATTCCCATCCTCGTTGACTCCTTCTATTTAAATAATGTATCTATTCCTTGTTTGGTTTTAGTGATAATTCCACGTATAAAAATATATATGAGATCTTCCCCATGTGGAATTCTAATATTTACCCTGAAAGTTTTGGTTCCCAAAATATATTCAGTTAGAATGTTCCCTTCCCTAGATTTAATTACACATGGACTGTGAGGTTCATTATTCCTCAGGTTGGTTAAGCATTCACATAATAAGATCAACTCATAGTCTCCTAAACATCCATGAGGCCCATATAGAATCAATATTATGTCTATATTTTTTTATTTATCAGGAGTGTTTTGAATGTATTTATCCATATGTAAAATTCCATTCTTTTGAAAAACTAGATTTTACAAAGGGAAAAACCTCACATAAGAAGTATAAGAACAAAATAAATCTTACTTACTTTCCTTAAAATATTATGTATCAATAACTAGATCCAAATTATCTTATGTATTGATAATTTAATATTAAATATGAGTATAAAATACTTAAGTATCAACAAATATATGTTATTTATCTCATGGGAGATAAATATTATTATTAAGTATCATAGGGAACTTGACACTTCCCCACTAAAAGAAAAGAAAAAATCATCATGCATCGAGGAAAATATCTTATATATGAACGATAAAATTTGAAATATCACATGAATGTTCATATATTTCATAGGGGGATTACCATCAATTTTCAAAAAATACTTCATTTATTGTCAACAACTTATTCATTTTTCTTACACATGCAGGTCTTTACTAGAGTAAACTGTATGTTTCCCTTTAGAAGCTTCCGGAAATGTGACACTTGGATTTTAATGAATTTCATCATCACTACTTCATACACATGATTATAATCCATTAAAACAACATTTAAAGTATTATAAATAGTCTATGATTCATTTTATTAATTAAATTTATAAAATTATTAAAATTTTCGGCTTCATCCATTTTAATAAATAATTAAAAAATCCTATGAAATGATCCTTTAATTAAAAGACTCTCTAAAATAAAATTAATTCAAAAATGAGAGGGATTAAAATGAATGGATTTTAACTAAAATATAATGAATTAATTTTTTTCTCTAAATTAATGAATGTAATGGGATATATATATATATATATATATATATATGGGTATTTTGTCCAATTTGGGCCAAGATAACCAATTTCAATGACACTTTTTTTGGCTAGGTACGAAACAACAAAAAACAATTTTTTTTATGAGATATTTCCTTGGAAAATGGGTGAAAGATTAAAATAAAAAACCAGTAAGTGAGATTCAATAATTACCTATTACAAAATGTAAATTGTGTAATGTTACTATAGATTTCATTATGTTTTTTTACTGAGATTGTATAAGGAGAAAGATGCAATTTCCATCGATGTTGATCTTTTAACATAAATTAAACATTATATTCCAATTAAAGAGTCTTATACAATTGAGGATCTAGGGAAGTTTTATGTGAGACAAATCTTGAGACTTTATAGAATATCCAATATAATTATAACTAATTGTTATGAGATATTTTCATGTTGATTTTGTAAATTCTTTCATAAAGCTTTAGGTTCTCAAATGATTTTGCATAAAACATATCATGAATAGATGGATAGATAATCTAATCATAATATTAAAATCATTAATGGAATGCTTAATGCATGAATTATTTATTCTGTAGGTGTATTGGGAAGATCATGTGGCCCTGGTATAATTTTTTTTATAATAACAACTAAGAATAATCTATTTAGATGCATTTGTTTGTAGATTAATGAGGGAGTCCATGTCAATTACCATTATATTGGATAAAATTTGATGAGTATTATATCTTTTCACCTATAATTGAGAACTAGACTTCTGATCAATTGAAAATGAAAAATATTTGATGAGAAATATATTATAGTAAACATAAGTTTTATGCTTAAATTTTTAAAATTTTAGATTAATACTAAAGATCATGTATTTATTCTTAAGTCAACTTGATTTAGATTTTGCTGAATTATTAAGAAAATGAAGTTATATATGTTGTTTATTATTATGTTTGATAATGTAGAAATGATTAATAATATTTATTATTAATTAGAATTGCATTTAAAACATTGTTTTTTATGATTTCTTTAGTGTATCAAATATGAGGAAACACAATATAGTTCTATCTCTTAGGATTTAGTATGTTGAAATAGATTTATAACCAGATGAATATTTTATAAAAATAATAGTGTGTATTGTTGATCATAGTGGAAGGTTGTTTTTAGGAAACTTTTGTCCATTTTTACATATTTTATAGTAGCATGGAAATGTGAAATAACAGACTTGAGAGATAGAATCATAAATGAGGCCCTAATGGCTAGAGTTATTCAACATAGATTCTCAAAAAATTCTTCTTGATGGGAGTTTGTAACAACCTAGGGTTTTGAGATATATATTTTTTATTTCAAATTTTACTTTATTTATTTTGATATATTACCAGTATATATTTGTGGTTTGGATAAAGTATGGAGAAGGGAGGATTAGACGGATTTTGACCATTCTATAATTTTAGAATAGGTTCCACTAAGTACCCAATAGAGGAGACAATGGTGGTGGTTCTTTTTTTCCATCCGCTAATTGGTACTTGGTAATATTCTAAAAAGTTTTTTGAATGGGGGTATTATAGTAATTTTTTGGTCATGGAATTTAGACTATGTTCCTCATTTCCCATTCTCTGATGGTTATTTGGACAAATATCTCTCCCTCAAAAATATATTTTTCTCGATCTACCTTCAAGTAATGATTTATTCTTCATTTCATACTTAAATCATGATATGTTAATGATAATGGATTCATATCTGTGAGATATTTTAAATCCATATATTTTTTGAAAAAATTTCAATGTTTAATTACTACATCATTATAGTTATTTTTCTATGTTTCTGGATTGATTATTTTATGGATTCTCTTTGTTCTAGAAGGAATTCAGCCTTCTCTCTTGGTTTGAATTTTTCACCTATTGAGAGGTAGGTGAACACTTATTCTCTTTGGGGTTTAATTTCATGATTTTAATAATATGTTTAATTAACTTATATCAATATAATTTATGAAAATACTAAGTTGATAGGATTATGTTCAATCATTGAGAATTATTTAACATGAATTTTTATGTGATGAAAATAATTTTATAAATGTATTTTGGATGAAAATTTTTAATTACATGTGTAGAATGATAAAATAATGAGGTAAATGGTGAAATAAATTTTTTATTTGATATAATCATTGATTTCTGAGTTAATTATGAATATTTGAGGGCTTAAATATGTGATTTAGTATTTTATTTATATGTTAAGTAATTATTATCTACACTATAAATTCATATTACTATTTCATGAATTTTATTTAATTTCTGTGAAATGATTAATTGATGATATGAGTGTTTTTATTATGAATTAATTATTTTAATAAAAGAATATTCATTTGAAAATAAATTTATAAAGTAAGTAAACATATCTAAATGAACTAAAGATCTATTTATGTGTTTTACTGACTTTTATGATGCAAAACAAGAGATATAATGGGATTCTTACTTGTTTTAGATTTTACTTGTGATTATATAAAGTGATACCCAAAGAGAAAATGATTTATTAATAATCATTTGATTGAGATGTGGGTTTATGTGAATTAAAATTATTTATTTTCTTGAATTATACTTGTAGAAAATTATTTATTAAACAATAAGTGTGTTTGGAATTAAATTTATTTGAATGTGTTTTTGTATAGTGACTATGTTTTTCATATTGTAAAATTAGAGATGATTTATGGAAAATATTTCTAAATATAAGGTTTCCTTTAGGATATTTCAATATTACACTTCAATTGTGAAAAATTCCATGATGTCGGTCAATTTGAGGGAGCCATGGGTTAATCTATATCATCATATATTAATATATTAGACATGGGTATGGCTATACCTTGAATTGTGTTTAGGGATTTAGGATATTCCATGTGATAAAATTGTGTTGAATATAATCCATGTGTTTAGTTACTTGGTTCAATTATTGATATCATAGATTATACCTGATTTGGACAAAGAAGGTATAAGACTGTTTATGTTACTCAGTTAGAACCCAATACATTAATTACATGTTAAAAATGATACAGTTAAACAATTTATTTTTTTACACCATTTATATATTATTATTTTAAACTCCATGAGATTTTTGGGGATACGATGGTTTCTAAAAAGGATTCATTTTCATTCCCCATACATATACAACTTGCGTGCATACAGATTATATACATGACATTGTAGGTATAATTAAGAGTCCATTGTATCTTGGAGAATATTTTAGAAGACATTTAATAGTCATTTCCATATTTATTTAGATTCATGTGTTGGGGTTGTAAACACATTTTTTATTACTATTTCTGGTTGAATTGTTTAAGATTTGGTACATGAGTATTATTTTAAAGTCTTGTTTTGATGTATGAATCATATGGGAATTTACATGAAATTAAATTGAATTTATTGATTATTTTATTATTGGTTTCCAGTTATTATATTTAATGTAATATTTATATTATTATTCTTGATGAGTAGAGTATTAACGGGAAACTTTATCTTTATGTAATGTCTTTAGACTTTTAATGCTAGTCGCTAGACATTAGTGATCGTGGGGAAATGATATGACCTAACTCATAAGGGAATCTCTTAGGCTAGTGAATAGACTAGATTTGTCACCATATTCCCACATTTAATAGTCTAGGGTATGGTGACTGGAATAAATAATGAATAACATGCATGGGAGGGATTAGACAAAAGAAAAAAAATGAAACATCCACATGTCTCTATCAAGGAAATTTAATGAAAACCGTCAATATGAAATATTTTACAATAACCAAAAATATAGTAGATCATATATATAAAACCAAAAATCATCATTGGTTGATATAGAAAAAATCCCCAAAACCTGAATAATGGAACATAGAAAAAACAAAGATGTAACTTCAACTAATAAAATAGGAATGGGGCCACCTCATCACCAGGACTTTTGTCTTAAACACCATAATCTTACACCACCACTAAGAATCACTACACGTCTTCTAATAAAAATACACATACTATATGATCACTCAAAAACATTAACTCATCTATAAAGACACATCATGGGGGATAGAAATACCATTTAATGGTGAGTATAAAAATACCTAGTAAAAATAACCAAGAAAAAAAGTATTAAATATAATAGCCTTTGTCTTGAAAATATGAATGGGGAATTTAAGCAATGGAAGAGTCAGGCTATTTGAATTTTGGGTTCTAGGTTAAGGGTTTTTTAATTTTAGGATTAAGTTATTATAATTGGACTATAAAGATGTTAATTTTTGTCTTATTAAATAAGGTTTTAGGTTTCAATGTTGTTTCAAAGAGTTTACAAAGGTTAGTAGTGGTGGAATTATAGTCTTAATATTGTAGGTGGAACCAAGCGCCCTTTGAGAATGGGTGTGGCCTTGGGAACATGGGGATTACACTAGGTACCCGGTTGGTTGATAATAAAATTATTATTAATTTCTATCCAAAAAAATGAATAATTACCTTTTTATTATTAATAATTTAATGTACCTATTAAAGGAGTTTAAAACCTCACTTCTTTTTAACCACTCTAATGATCTCATAGGCTCTATCTTCCTCTATTATTTGATCCCGATATTCATATATGGTTTATGCTTAATCCTAGGGAGTTATTCCATGTTTAATAACAAGGTATTATACTATTTCACTTCTCAACACTTCTCATCCTATATCATATGTTTCACTCTTTCTATAGTGGATTATATAAATTGTGATTTCACAAAATTCATTGTGGAATATATCCCGATGTTTGGATTCCTTCCTATTTAGGTTAGAGAGGATTGAAAAGGGTGATTAATCAATATTTTATTATTGTTTTAAAATGATTAAATTATGATATTATATGTTAGGGGTTTTCTTTATCTGGGACATTGATTAATGGATTTTTTATTTATGATTTAATTGAAAATTTATTTTGGATAGTGTTTTATATTTATTTTGATACACTTCTTAGGTTTCAACATCATTTTGATCAGGATTTATATATAGAAATTTTTATTTCATTGGAAATTGATTGTGAAAGAAATTGAATATTTTCTTGGTGATTTTTAGGGGCTTCTCCATTATTTTTAGAGTGAAAGAAACATATCATCAAGGCTCATTGGTAGGTGGTTCAGACCTATATGGAATTATTTTATCCTTAATTTGGATATATCTACCATAATATTCTCAAATAAATAAATAATATCCTTATTATTTAATAAATCATAAATCAAGGATTTCATTATATATTTTTATGAGGATCTACATTAATTTTTTCATATTGAAACTTTTCAAATTAGGATTTATTTCCAATTCATTAATTTTAAGAATGAAAGATGAATTTTTTTGAAATTGTGATGGATTAAGTATTTCCAACATTCGATTCAAGTGCTGTTTTATAATTTTTTATGTTCATATCAACTCTAAATTGTTTATACTGATTATAAAAACTTAAAATCTAAAATTTCAACCCTTCACATTCATTTGTCGAATCATAAAATTTGATTTATAAATCATGTTTCATGGTTTGTTAAAATTGATAGTGAATAATTTTGGGGTTTTTCTCATTCTATATTGAAACTAGTATGGTAAATATTTTGTATATGAATTGTAAATGTGTTTTAAGGAATTATAATTCCTCTTATACCTCTAACTTGATTTAAAAGTGTTACTCATCCATCATTTGGTGTGAAAAATTAATGTCTTTATGATTCTAATTCATATATTTATGTTGTTTAGTATCCTCATATGACATGAGATTTATCCTATTGAACCCTTGGGGACATAAAATGTTTATGAGAAAAAATATCATTATATTAGAGTAAAATGAGGAGCATAAGTAGTGTGAGTATAACCAAATAAAAGAATTATTTCCAATATCTTAAACATATATCATCGATGAATTCATATATTACCACCTAAATCTGTAAGAGTTATAATTCAATGGTCCATACTTAACACCAGTTAAGTGTTTCTTTAGTGGATATATAATAGAAATATTGATTTCATATGGAAAGGAATTATGTGATACTGAAACATAATTGGTTTTTTGGTTGGATTCAAACCTAAACCTGATATCTTATTTTGGAAACCTTCACTCCTTTACTTTTTTATAAAATCATAGATTAGATATTTATTTCATAATGAAATTCTTCACCATAACATTATTTTATAAAACCTCTTCCTTTATAAAATATATTTTGTAAATTTTTTTCCAAAATCTATTGAGTTTCAAAGTAAACAATTTTTCGAACATTGAATCCAAAATGTATATTTACATTGAAGTATGTTCCATTTATAAATACCTACTTTAAAAATAATTATACTTTTAAATATGTATCCTAAATTTAAAATCTTGTGTTGCATTTAACTCTTAATCTAGGATTCTTCAAGTATGTATTGTCAATATCTCTTAATAGATTAGGTTCATCGCTTAGGAAACAACCAATTCATACTAGTCACTGCCAATTTTATATTTAAATCCTAGTTTGTCTAGGTTATATTGAACCTTGGATTACCGCACAATAATATATTAGAAATGGTATATCTTTACTAAGATATAATATAAAGATAACAATGTTTTATTACTAAAATATTGTTTGGATCAATTCTATTGACTTTTTTGGTATTTGTAATGAGACACCCATGGAAAACATATGATTATGGTATAAGTGGAATATAATTCAATTTATTGTATTAAAACCACCATGATATATGTTAGAATTTTTAAATTCTGTTATATTGATCGCATTAGATATCACAATGTAATTTTTACTAGATAATAAATATTTCTTTTTAAAATAATGTTTATGATAGTTATTTTCATTGAAACATATTTAATCATGGATATTACTTTGATAATTCATAATCTTGGTAGAAGGGGTATGTGTATATATTTTTTGTATAAATTTAATGTAGGTATTCGGGCCAATGATATAGCGGGTTGAATGGGATGAGTGTTGCACCATGACTAAAATATACCCCTTCCCCATTTCCATGGGACGATGTTAAGCTTTTGCTTTGTATATACCTCCCCCTTTCCACTAGATGATTTTTTTCCCAGACTATTGTAAAATGAGTACCATATAATATCAATTTAAGGAATTGACCAATGTCGTACCCTAACCTGTCCATTTTAGACACCGGGTGTTGACATGAAAGTGTTAGTAATTCAGAACTGAGTATTGACCTGAAATAGGTATGTCAAGTATTGACTCACCTAATATAGAGAGTTATTATTTTTAATTAATAATATTATGATTTACATTTTTATTTATTACTACTTTTATTACTAAATCAATTTTGTGAAGTTTTTTATATACATTTATACAAATGAGTTGGTTGATTTAAAGAACACATATGAAGTTATTTCATATATTTTGGAATAATATTGTTTTCATACTAAGTTTTACATACCCACACCCTTCATGCATACTCTTTCAATAATGAATATTTCTGTTTTATCTTATAGGTACATATGTGTATTGGTAGATACCAATATATTAGTTTTTCATTATTTTTCATGGTCATTTATAGATCAAGCCATGTTCTAATTAGTATTGGAGTTGGAGACTAGAGATAGTGATCGATAGTTGGCCACTTGTTCTGTATTCTTATTTTTTAGTTGTTATTTTCCTAGGATGTTTTGTGCATGTTTTTAATTCATTTAATCGATATAATACTTATTTTTTATTCATAGTTTTTTGAACCAAGGTGTGTAAATAACTACCCAACTATACCCCAAGACCCAAAATGCTTGTCACCATCCCGTAGGGATCAGGAATGCTCTTAGCATTATCTGGTGTCTGGATATGGGTATCTTACAGTTGATTAGGTTCACATTAATTTAATTAAATGAACACCGATACCAAACTAGGAAAATGATAAGAATGATATGGAAACAAATGGGGTGATTTTACAACATCACTTTTAAATTTCACGAAGGCCAAGTTGCATATGGAAGAGAAACATGAAAACCACTCACATCATCATAATGAGTATACCAAAACTGGACCCTATACCTACAGGGGATAAAAAAACCTCCCAAATAAAATAAAACATTAGAATATAGTTGTTCAACCATGTGCCTCAATCAAAATCTTCAATCTCCATAATAATATTGGGGTAACAGACAAATTGAAACCCACACTTTTGATCTCATTGAATTGCAATCAACACCTCAACAGGACCATGTATCATTTGAAAAGGTGAAGATAGGAACAATAATGCATCTTTTTTTCCAAGAAAAATTTCTTATAAAAATAGAACATGTTAGGAAACCACAAAAAAAATCCATCAAATCAAATTTCTAAATACAATCTAGGACCCAAACCGCACCAAGTGGTGTACCTTGGTCGAGGGGATTCCGACACAATAAATTGGAGACCCACAACAATTGAGTTACCCATATTTATAACTACTATGTAACTTATCTATAATTTTATTGGATGCCCTTATAATCCCGTAGAAAAATAATAGATTGGGGAATATAAACCCCTATAAATGGCAGACCCATACACTATCTCATGGGAGGTTACTGACTTCGTCTGTCACAATAGATAATCCACATCCTATTAAGGATGCCTTCACTTGGGGATTACCCATCTATTATATGGAATTTCTCTCCACAGTATATGAACTAGAAATTATGATTCTTTTGAAGGACGACATCAATGATAATTTTTTTTTAAAAAAAATCTTTTGGATTGTGTTATGGGTTTTGTTAATTAATAATGCAGTGAAATGGATCTTCTATATAGTCTCTCTATAAGTATAAAATCTATATATTTAAGTATGGAAGCAATTTTGAAGAATTACATAAGTCAGTGGTGAAGTTTGACAGTCAAATTTTATTCAATAAAATTGAAATATTTGTATATATGTAAATCTAGATACATAATAGAGTTCATGTAAGAGAATATGTGGGGTAAGGGAAATTTGGCTATGTGAAAAAATTTAGCTACTTAAATGAATTTTACTATATAAAAGAATTAATCTACATGGAGGACCACATATGAAAATTTTATAGAGTTCCATTTACTTAAATTTTACAAGGGGTCACGTATGTGAATCTTCCAGGTGTCCACATATGCGAATTTTCTAGGGAGCCATGTATTCAATTTTCAGAAGGCATAAATGTATGGTATTCTATATCTATCCACATGCGTTAATAGAAACATAATAAAATCTAGAAATGTGAGGATTCACTTATGCATGTCTATCAACATAGTATATTTAATATATGTGAGCCACTACCTGTGGTTTTCAAGGTAAGCATTTCCAAAGATGAAGTTAAGTGTCACCAAATGGCATGTCCTTGGTGAATTTTTAGTGACATATGGGGATTTATTCTACAATTTTCTATGAATAAAGACTAGTAGTTAAACTACATTATATGATGAATGATCTATTTTTGAATGTTTCAAACATCTTGGAACATTAAATAAGGGAAATTATCTATGAATAAAATAAATAAAGGATGTTACAGGTGGTGCATCATGGATTAAAAACATAAATTCATGTCACAATTAATGGAGGTATAACCATGAGGTAATTGGGCACAACTTATGAATAATGAAGATATAATTTTATTTAAGATGTCATTTTTAATGTTGTGAGATTTATAAGAGATAAATTGTTTTGTGGATTATGAAATTTTCCTTGTAAATTTTCAAACAATATGATATTTGGTGATTATGAGGTTTTATTAGTTCAAATGGGGGATTATATGAAATTAAATCCACACAGAAAAAGGGGAGGGAAGTTTTTCAATGAAGAAGTTATTTTTTGAGTTCATTTATAGAAATCTTGGAGATGTTTCAAGAATTTTGGAAGTCCCATTACATGAAAAATGTGGCCAATTTATAATCATATAACCTCCTTATTAAAAATAGAGAGATAATATGTTATGATAAAAGAGACAATAGGAATTACTGGGAATCCTGGAATGTTAAAATGTGATGAAGGGGGAGTAGATTCTAGAAGCTTAATCTTCTTGAAACATCATTAAATTATGTTGAAGGCACACACAATTGATATAGTCAGCTAAGAATTTTACACATAAAATTACATGACTTTTTACATAAACATCCATTAATTTTAACCCAAAGTTCATGAGGCCTACTCTCTTTGGAAGACAAGGTTCACAATACATAAAAATGATAATAGAAAAAAAAAATTATTCTCCACAATGAGAACCTAAATCCTTTAAAGCCCCTAAAAATGAATGGGATAAGATATGAAAGAATATAAAATAATGGGTTGAGGTAAAAATAATAGTATGGGGATAAACATGACAAAGAAACATAATGTGTGAGTCAAAGGTATAACATAATATCACGAAAGAGAGGGGACATGAGTATTCAAATGGGATCCTAACATAAAGAACCTAGTATCATAAGATCATAGAGTCATAAGTGTAAGAGAAATATAACATGACATAACCATGAGTCAAGTATATCTACCTAGATTGTATCACATGATGTACAAAGTCTCATAATATATTATGTTTCTCTCTAATATCATACAATACACCTCATGAGACTAAAGCTTTACCCACTGAATTTAATTACTTTATTGGCACACTTATCATAACATGTTCATTATTATGTGTGAAATAAAATTTTTATCAATAATAATTAATATACTTAATAATTAACCATGGAGATAAAATTGGTTCCATAATCTTATCACATATTACAATCAAAGGAAATTTCATAATAATGTAATTTGATATATTAACATAACGAATGTATTACCACATCAAATTAAAGGGAAATAAGATAGGTATATATGTTATAGGAATATATAAATAATTTATAATTAATATATAACATCAAATTTTGTCTTTATTGAATAAAATTTCTTTAAAATATTACATAGAATATTTGTTCAGAAAAATGATATTATCATTTTGACCTCACTTATTCTAAATCTCAAAAAAATCCAAAATATTATAAACAAATTCCTCAAATATTACCATGGAAACTTGTAAATTAATGTTAAAATAATCAATTTTTCATGATGGTTCCTAAATTTTTACATGTTATATATGTTAAAAAACATTCCTTTCACACTGTTGTAAAAAGGTTAAAAGTACATAATTCAGAAAAAAAATAATATTCCATTCAAACCGTTTGAGAAAAAATTTAAACATTGTTAAAATTTTATTTGGTAATTAATTTTTAAAATGATAAAAACATTATTGAAAATATTTTTATAGAACCTAGAAATAGAAGAAAAAAGATTTTTGATTGAAGAGGGTAATAACCTCAACTTTTCTTAAATTGTTTTATGAATAATGTTAGGAAACAGATAGAGGAAAATGGTAAAATTATATGAAAATTTATTAAATAACCACATGAGGATGAAATATAATGGGTTTATGTTAGAAATATCAAAGAATTAATTCAAAGGTGGCTTAAACATAAACAATTCTGAATAAAGAGGAAATTTGGTAATAAATCCTTACCACTTTAGTAACATTCAAATCATAACCCCCATGAAAAAAGTAAATTTAAATTAAACATGAATTACCATGGATATAAATAGAATCATGATATAAATTTAATATGGTATGTATATAAACCACACAAAATTAATAAGTGTTAAATATGGGATGTGTCTAATGAAACTAAAACTGAGATAAGAAATCACTTACCATGAGTCCAGACTTATTATGTATGTACTTAATATTTGGTATTATAAAATTATATAAAATTATTTATTAAGTAAATTTTATAGGAAAATTGTTTTTTAATTGAAAAACATACTAACTTATTTTCATAACATATTTAATTACTTATTCTGTTATGTCCATGTTGGGTGCTTTGAAGACACATAAGTCATAATTTCAAAACGACATCAGTGTGTTGAATATGGTAAAATGGTTCTTCATTCTATTATCTACATAATAATAACTATTAAATTATTATTATTTTTATGCATTAATTAATAGTTTAAAACCAACAATAAAATATTGTTATGAATAATGAAGTACTTTATAATCATAGAGATGGTAGTTCATACATACACATGAGTAACATTTTCATTTTTCAATGATAATGATGGAAGGAATATATGGGTTATTTTATCTTTCCAAAATTATCATTATA
The DNA here is from genome assembly GCA_963277665.1 of Viscum album. Classification (NCBI taxonomy): domain Eukaryota; kingdom Viridiplantae; phylum Streptophyta; class Magnoliopsida; order Santalales; family Viscaceae; genus Viscum; species Viscum album. The sequence goes on from OY728143.1 coordinate 1,634,486,629, forward strand.
ATATAAATATAATATTATTTCCTTATATAAAATTACATATATCATCTACCTAGCGTGGCAATAAAAAACAAATCACATCGCTTTGCGAGGAAGTAGTCCACCGTACGCACGAATTATGTGATAATTTTTCAATGGATGGTAATGTAGGAAGTTATATGAAATGTTAAATTTTTATAATGATTAATATTTGATGAATTTCAAATATAAAAATTAAACCAATCATAATTCTTATATTTCAGATATTATGATATAAAAATATTTATATCGGTTCGCAAGGCGGGAGTCCCCCATTCACATAAACAATGGTTTCATTTCCCATATTATAGAATAGGAGATGGATTAAAATTATGTAAAACAAATAATAAAATATAATTACATATGAGATAATTTTGTTATTATATTTTATTTTTTTGACATATTTTATGGTGAAAAAAGAAACTAAAATATGGATCTCGATGATGATGATTTCTTTCACATTCAAGAACCTTCTTTTTGATATGTTATTAAGGATTGTAAAGTTGGTAATTTGGGAACAATATAAACTATAGTTTGCAGATAAAGATTTTGGGATATATTTTTTAGGGTTTTGTTTATCCAAATGTATTGATAGATTTGAATAAGTTAGGGGAGTTTATGCCCTTTTATAATTGATGAGTAGTGATATGTTTGTAAATAACCAAAAGTAATCATTAATGGAAAGTCTCTCTCAAGATATATACCTCAAAAATTGATAAATAATGAATTTTAGGTGTTATATGGTCAATAAAAACCACTAAAATGCAAAAAAAAATGTTTTTTAAACATTTTACTCACATTACCTCTTTAGTGTAACCATTTAATAAACCGGTTCTAACATTAATCCTAGTGACATATTTTTAGTATTTTTATTATTTATTGAGATAAAAACTAAGTTAAACATAATATATACTATTGATTATTATGATTAAAAATATAGAATCAATTTTATAAAATTCTATTAATATGATTTCCAAAAATTAATTTAAAATTAATCCTAAAAAACTTGTCAAAAAATTGTTTTCAGGAAAATCCTTCTTTAAGAAATAAAAGAACTTATATTAAATCTATGACTTGAAATATCAATTACAAGAGTTTAAATTAATATAAATAAATTTATAATATTTCCATTTAATTTAAATATTTCTTTTATAGGTATTATTATAATTAATTAAAAAGGACATACGTTATGCATTTAGAAATAATTTGTAGAAAACTATCTTTTTATGCATAAAAATAAACTTATAAAAAATCATAAAATTTGATGATTAAAATGAAATTAATTAGATTATTATAAGTTATATATTTAATATGTCACATTAATAGTAGACCTAAAATATAATTAATGTTTTAAATTACTTTATTTAGTTAAATTAAATGATAGCTTTTGAAAAATCCGTAATTTTCACTATTTACCAAAAAAATTAAACATTTTAGAAAAATCCTAAAATTTCACCCTATGTTAATTATAATATGGTTATTTCAAAAATTATAATCATTTAAAAAAATAATATTTCTAAAATATCGATAAATTAATTATAATAGTTTACCAAAAATTAAATAAAAAAAATATTTGAAGGAAACATATTTTTTATAAAATAAAATATATTTATTAAAAGTAGAGTTATTATTTAATAATAATTTTTAAATAAATTTATATTTTGTAGAAACATTATATATATTTCATAAATTTTGAAATAATATTCATTCACTCCAATTTAAAGGGTAGGTTATATCGATTGTGTTTAAATAATAATAATTTAATATTATATCATAGTTTTTTTAAACCCAGTGTTGAATTTTGAATATTCTATCTAACATATAATTATTTTAAAATTAAAGGGTTTCACATTCTACCCCCTTAAATTAATTATATCATCAGAATTTAACTATTCTTAGCAATCAAGGGTCAAAAATTTGGAAATTCCTTTTTAGAAAACCCAAATGGTAAAATGGGCCAATAAAACAACCTCTTAAAAATATGGAAAGGGAAAAATGAAAGTCTTAAAATAACTATGATTCTATATAGAATAAAATTATTTGGAATTTAAAACATATATTTTGAAAGGGGATCAATTTAGAAGATAAATTTACACTATTTTTAAGAGATAAGAGATAATAAATTTATCAAAAATTAATAAAATTTTATTATGGAGAACCTTTCCTAATGTTGAGGGATAATTTTACAAAATAGTCTTTGAAATTAAGGATATATACCTATTTGAAAAGTATAATTTTATCTTTTAACCATTTTTCACTGGAATATCTTTTATTTCTATAAACTATAAATATTCAATATTAATTTTTTGTGCTTTTAGAACTAAAATTAACTTTTAACGATTCATATGATTCCAAAAAATGATATCAAGTTATTTATATTGTCTTTAATTATTAAATAAAAAAATGGTTAGCACCTAGTAAGGTAATTTCCAAAATAAATAGGCCTTCATATTAATCTCTAAGTCTAAATTTCAACATAAATCATTCCAAAACCCTACATCCCAAATTATATAAACATTCAAAACATTATTTTTTTCTTTCCAAATTATCTTTTACATTGAAGAACATGTTAGATCTAATTTTTACATATACCTCAACCAAATGAAACATTTTACAAAATATCATTAATCACTTCAAAATAATAAAAATTCAAAAATATTTGATATTAAAAATATGTTTCCCAAAATCAATATAATATTTATCTATAAAATAATTTAAGTAAAAAATATTAATACTAACCAATACATTACAAAGTTTAGTTGTAGGAACTACAACCTTATAAACATTCTGTTGTGGTTTTAGGCCCAACCTTTTCAGATGTGATAGGGTGTTGCCCGACTTAAGAACCATACTTTTTATAAAACTATATTAATATAATTCCTATAACATTGTCAAAAATATGTTGAAAATCCTAAAAATAGAATTAATCATCAAATAAGTTTTTAGACACTAAATAATTCTATAGATTTTATTTTTTCCAAAAAATCAAATAATCACAGTTGACTATAATTTCCTCAATGTTAAGAAAATTTCAAAGATTATCATTTCGTAAATCATGTGCTTTTTACTAAATATCACTTTACCATTAAAGAACCTTTCTTTATCATTTTCACCATTAAAACTATTCTTGAAAATTATTAAATAGAAACTACTTCAGAATAATCCTTAAAACATTCAATATTCTTATAACCAGAATACCATTGATAAATATACTTTAACAACATGATTTTAGAGTTACAACACCTAAAAAATTCAATAATCCCACTTCAGTGGCTGTAATAATATATTCCCTACGAAATTATGACTTGTATTACATAATTTAATCGAATAATAATGAAGTTCCCCATATATATGTAATTTAACTGATAGTGTTTCCCTAGGTTGAAATTTATTTACCTTTGTCTTGTTAACTGAACTCTATATTTTTTATTAGAAATTAACTACTTTTTCCCCTGATTCCCACATATAAATAATCATCTAATTCCAATACGTAAGTTTCCATGGTGTCTCTTCCCACTTTTTTTACACGTAGGAAATTGAATTTTATTTTCATTATCATCTTTAACAATTGAAAATCCATGTGACATAATCCTTCTCTTGTTGCATGTGTTGGGAAATTCAAATTCATTTCAGTTGTTAATATTAATTAGAGATAGATCATTTGTAATGATCGTAAGATATCTAAGTGATATTCCTATTAGGTTAGTAATCTATTTAGAGAAATCATTACATTTACCATCACATTAATTATTGGAATGATTTATCATATTTCCCATGATTAACTAAAAAGAATGAAATAAACTAGGTGAGAGTTGATTAATATACAAAAGGGAATGTTATAAACCTTAAAATAATAACTTATAAATGATTATAATATCTTGAAATATGGTTATCATAGTTTAAATATATTATATCCATAAATTTGTTTTCTATTTGGTTTTTCTAACAATGCAATTTTTTTAAGTCCTTTACAAAGATTCATAATGAGTTTTTAAATTTCCAACACATATCTATAGGAGTGTTAAAATAGGTGTACAACAAGGCTAGTTTTCATACACCAGGTGTCAATCTAGTGAAATATCAATGTTCTTTTTTTATACTTATTACCCATAGGTGAAACTATGCTAGAGTCACATCCACTAATAGTATCTAGTTAGGGATATAAAATCTTAAAAACCACTGTCTCTAAAAATCACCAAAATTCCAATATATTTTCCTATACTTATCTCTATCATTATACGTGTCTATCAGGTTATCATGAAAGTTTGCCATTCCTAATACCCCAAAGTAAGTAGAACTTTATTTGATACTAACTATAGTGACCCAGGCCTTTTACCCATATTATTACACGATTCATAATTTAAACATCCATTAATTACAACCCAAAAATCATGAGGCATAATGTCTTCGGAAGACTAAGTTCATAATACATCAGAATGTGACTAAAATAAAACTTATTTATTTTATTCTCTATAATGATCTCCTAAATCCTTTCAATCTCCTAAAACTACATTGGATATCCTAGGGAAGTACATAAAAGAAATGGGTAAGCTGAAAATCTATAAAAGGGTATAAACATGAAATGGGAACATAATGTGTGAGTCAAATATATAACATGAGTAATCACATAAGAGCATATCATAAAGAACATGGTATCATAAGATCATGGCATCATAGAAAATTTTTCAGCAATGTATAACATGACATAAACATGAGTCAAGTCTTACTACTTAGAGAATATTACATGGTGTACAAAGTCCCATAATAGACTTGGTTTATTCTCTAATGCAATACATGAAACCTCATGAGAATAAATCATTACCCAAAGAACTGGATCCCTATTTGGGAACATCCATTATAAAATGGTGATGATTATGTGTTCCAAAAAGGAAATCAATCATAATGAATAAACATAATAATTACCTAGGTAGATAAAATGGGGTACATGATCTTATCTCATATCATAATCAAAGGAAATTTTATAATGAAGGAATTTGATAGTTGAACATAAGTAATGTATTTCCATGTAAAATTAATGAATATTATGATAGGTTTACATGTGAGATACATATATAAATAATTTATATGTAATCCATAACATTAAAGTTCATCGTCCTTGATAAAAATGTCTTTGAATTATTTATGGGATTATTTCATGAGAAAAATACCCTTTTCACATTAAAATCACTTCATAAAAATATATGATAATTAAAAATATAATATTTAAATAAATTTTTTTAAAAAATACCCATTTAAATTTATAAAGGGATGTTTAATTAATTTATTATTAAAGAAAGGGGGTAATTTTTGACATACTATATAAGATGTAAAACATTCATTTCACACTGTCGTAAAAAGGTGAAAAAGTACATCATTTGGAAAATGAAAAGGTTTTTCATTTATAACCATTTTTTAATAATTTAAAAAATTTATAAATTTTTTATTAATAAATTAAATATAGAATGTCAAAAACAGTCTTGATTTTTTTTCATAAAACATGTATATGGAAGAAAAATGATTTTAAATCAATGATAGAAATAAAGTAACCTTTTAATAAAAACAATTCTCAATCATATTAAGCACCAAAAAGAGGAAAATGGCTATATTACACTAAAAGTTAAGGAATAAATGTAGGAGTAGAAAATATTTTGGTTTTATGATAAATATATCAAACAATTCCTCAAAGGGATGCTTAAATATAAACAATCACAAATAAATAAGAGATTGTGAAATAAACCCTTACCACTTTGGTAAATTTTAAATAATAATCCATATGAAATAAGTAACTTAAAATGAAACATTAATGAATATGAAGATAAGTATATTCAAGATAAGAAATGAAAAGGAGTAAACCACACAAATGAAATAAGAGGTGAATATGGAATATGTCTCATGAAAGTAAAAGTGAGATGAGAAATCTGTTTCCTTGAATACAGACTTATAATGTACGGTCCATATCTCTTTTATAATAAAATTGTATAAATTGTTTTCTTAAGAACCTTATATAGTATTAATACTTCATATCAAAACTATTTAGTACATTTAGTTATTGATATATTTATTTACTTATTAAGTTATGTCAGCATCAGGTGTTTTAACAAAACTTTATTCGTAATTTTAAAACAGCCTCAGTGTGTTGACCGTCGTCAAAGGGGTCATTTTTAAATAACATAAATAATAATAATAAATGATATAATTATAATTTTTATAAAAAAATTATACTTTTAAAACCATTAATTAATTATGGTTATGAAAAATGAACTCTGTTACAATCATGGAGATGTTCAGTCGTATGTACGCATGAGTAACGTTTCCATTTTTCAATCATAATGATGGAAAAAGATAATTATAATTATTTATTTATTTAAATATAAATATATCATAAATTTCATATTATTAATTTAAATACCCCTGAATATACCATCCATGTGATGTGGTAATAAAAAATGAATCACGTCGCTTTGTGAGGTGGTAGTCTTCCAAACACATGAATGATGTTATCATTTTTTTAATGCATGGTAAGGTAAGAAGGTGTATGATATGTAAATTTTAAAAACTTATTAATATTTCAAGAATATAATATATAAAAATTAAATCCTCCATCATGAACTTGTGTGATAGGTGATAATGGAAGACAAATTATATCACTTTATGATATGGTAGTACGCTGTATACATGAACAATGGTTTTGTATCCTATGTGATGAAAGAGGAGAGGGATGTATATTATGATATAAAAATTATGAACTATAATTATATAGAAAATATCAGTTTTTTATATTGTAATTATAAAAATATTTAATTTATTAAAAATGATAAGTAAAATGATGGATCCCAATGAAGTTTGTTGCCTTCTTTTAGAAGAACCTCATTTGGGTCACTTATTAAGGACAATAAGGTTATTATTTTGAGAATAAAAGAAGCTATATAATGTGTATAAATATATTGGGGTGATCTTTATTTATGGTTTTATTGAGACATATTTTTGGAGAGGTGTGAATAAGTGAGGGGAGGGTGTGTAATTTTAAAATTGAGGAGGAGTGACATTTTTGTAAATACCCAAAACTATTCAATAATGGGAAGTCACTATCAAGAAAAGTGCCCCAAAAATTGAATAATAATTAACATTATGGTAGATATTTATTATCCAAACCTCCAAAATTCATAAATAAACATTTTTTTAAATTTTTTCTCCCTTTACCTCTTTAGTTTAACCCCTCAGTAAACCAATTTTGACATTAACCGTGGTAACAAATTTTTAATGTTTTAACTATTCATTATGATAAAAAAATAAATTGAAATTATTATATAATATGAATTATGATGATTTAAAATATTTAATCCATTTTATAAAATTTAATTCATATAATTTTCAAAATTTAATTGAAAATTAAACTTTCAAAATGCATTGAAAGTTGTTTTTTAATAAATGAATTTTCAAGCCGTAGATGAACTTATTTTTACTCTATGACTATCAATAACCATTATATAAATTTGAATTCATATAAAAATATTTATAACATAGGAATTTAACTTAAATATTTCCTTACAAAGGGTTATTTTAATTAATTAAAATGGATAATATTTTTTCATTTAATATTAGTTTGCAAGAAAATGTGTTTTGAGCATAAAATATAAACTTTTACCAAAATCATGATAATTGATGATTAAAATAAAAATAATTATATTATTAAAAATAAATTTGATCATAATTAACATTATAAACACATCCAAAAAATATTGGAACTCTTAAATTACTTTATTTAATGAAAATAAATGATAGTATTTAAAAAATTGATAATTTTTACTATTCATTAAAAAAATCAAGAATTACAGAAAAATCCCAAAATTATACCATATGTTAATTATGATATTATGATTTTAGAAATTATGTTTATTTTATAGAAAATGTATCTAAATTTTTAATAAATTTATTAGAATACTTTCTCACAAAAAAAATAAAAATCATTTTTGAGGGAAACATATTTTTTGTAGGATAAAATATCTTTACTAAAAGTTGAGGGCTTATTTTGTAAGTATTTTTAAATAAATTTATATTGAGTAAAAACCATTATTAATATTTCCTAAAAAATGTGATACTATTTATACCTTACAATTTAATATGTAGGTTATATTGATCTTTTGTAAATAATAATATTTTAACATTATATCATGGTTCATTTAAACTTAGGGTTGTGTATTGAATACACTTTTAAAAATGGTATTCTTTTAAAATATCAGTGTGTTAAATTTTAGGTCTAAAATAACATCTTTACATGATGAATAATATAAAGTTAGTCATAGAAGGAGTAGTGGGTTCTTCTTTATGATGAGAGGTAGTGAGTTTTCTCATTTTTTTTGAAAAGTGAGTTTACTGGGTCTGTGAGACTAGACCATTGTGTAAACCAAAATAAGTAGTGAGCTCTATTGTTCATAGAGAATTAGTAGACCACCATATAATGTTAGTTGGTCCTAAAAATATTATTGTAATCCAAGTAAAATACTAGGCGTGCTTTATTTCATTTATCACTCATATAGAAAAAGCGAGGGAGAGAAAAGGGTGATCCTTATAGTTGGAGAACAAGATCAGAATCAAGGAATAATGTTTTAAAATTTAATGTTACCCTGATTCCCCTCTAGGGTAATATCATTTATAATATACTGATAACTGGTATCACAGTAGTGGGTTGTAGGGGTGGTATTTTCTTCACTCATTACCACGGATGAAATAATGGTTGTTAATCATAAATGCATAAATGTTTTTGAAGGAAACAATTTCTGATTATTGAAGAATATGACGCATCACTACTTTAGGTCATGGTGTATGAAATTCTCCATGGAGGTTATTCAAGACACAAAAATGAATATGGAAAGTGGGGATTTATCAAAAAAATACCAAAAGAAATTAGATGCGGATGCAAAGGATATTAATTAATTAGGGAGATCCTTATCCAACCCTATACACACCAAGGTTATGTCATACAAAACCTCTCATCCCATATAGGAAATACTCAAGCGTGATTATAAAGTATTATTCAAAAATGAAATTTTTTTGTGAAAATAATATGAATATTTGAGGATAATCATGTTTGAAATTGGGGATGAGTTTTTTGACTGACTAAATCCCCTTTTAAAAGACATGGACAGTCTTGGAGAAAACATTGATGATGTAAAAATTATGAAAATAATATTAAGAATACTACATCTATGATTCAATGTGACAGTATTAGTGATTGAAGATAAAGGTATGAATGAAGTGTGTTTGGATAGTTTACTATGTATACATGTCGTATATGAACTGAGAAGTGATGAAAATTAATCCAGGGTGAAGGATATCTCACAAGAGTATTTATTCAAATTGAAGAAGAAATATTTAATTATAGAATAACTGAAAAAAGATGAGGTCAATGATATAATGTTTTTTATTTTTACTAATATTAAGTGGATAAAAGGTAAATTCAATGTCAATATTCCATTATCATTCTTTTTATGTGGTAAGACCCGTCATTTCACTATATAGTGTTTTAAAATTATTCAAAATATAGATGATGAAGTATTTATGAGGAAACCTTTTAATGGTAATAAAAGTAGGAAAAATCCACAATGTAAATTCATTAAGAGCAATAATCTTCCACCTCATGAAGATTGAATCTCATATGAGTCTGAATTTGAAGAAGTTGATGATTTAAAGGATACCGTGGTGGATAGCGTGATGGTTGTTATTGGAAGAATATAAAATAATGATAGTGATAATAAAAATGATGATGTTGTGGGTAGAGTTTAATTTCAGTTTGATCACGAGTCAACCAATAAATAAGTATTCAAATGGAGTGATAACACTAGTAAGAGAAATGTGGTTGGTCATGATTCTAAACTCTACATGAAGAAATAGGAGGAAGAAAAATCAGAAGAGAAAATTGAAATTTATTTTCTAAAATAGATAATTTATAGAAACTCTGAAATAGACATTGAGATCAATCTCCAAGTGGAAGAATAAGCTCGAATAAAATAATAAAAGACTAATAAAATGAAATAAGGGTCAAAATAATTGATGAAATTGAAGAAGATTTTATATCACAGTGTTGAGAGTGTGTGTAATGAGAATGGATCCTTACACCTGAAAGGGTACCGGGTTACTAAAAAACAACATTCCTAGTTAAAGTGGTACAAGTACCTAGTATAACTACTAAAGAGAGTATTCATATTCCAAAGGTGAATAATTTTCAAAAATGGAAATATTTCTTGAAGCATGTTCATAAATAGAAGATAGTTGTGGACCATGATAAATAATAATCATTAAATCCTTTTAGGAAATTGGACTCGAAAGAATATCGAAGGACTATCAATTAGGTTAAAAAGGGTAGAATAATGACAAAAAATGAAGGTGTTATTAATTTTTAAAATTGGATCAAAATCAGTAGGTTTTATCCATTAATGAAATATTTTTAATAGTGAAATGAAACCAATAATAGTAAAGATGTTTTTTATAGTTTTCCTATGATTTTAATTGTTATTGCCTTTGGCATAATGGGTTTGGACACATGGGTTAATTTTTCCCCTCATGGTTCAAATTATAAAATTATAAAGGGTCTAAGAGAATATAAAATCAATAGTTGAGAACATCAAAAGAAAAATTAAAAATTGAAAATAACTTTTAACTTTTAAAAGTGAATAGTGAATTATTAAACTAGGGGAGAAATTGGTGAATTAGTCAATATGATATGTTCCTAGAAATTATTGGATGAATAAAAAAATTCATGATAACTAAAAGCATTAATAATTAATTAATAGTAATAGTAAAGTCTAGTTTATTGGTTTTGGATAACTGTTTTAGCTCACAAATTACCGAAAAAGGTCTTATAATTGGCATCAAATACGACAAAGTAAGAGTTGTTCAATTTAGAAATGATATAATATTTTTTAGTGATAGTAAGGTAAGTTTTAGTGAAAAGGATATAAAAAATATAGATATACTCTTTATAATGTAATCTATTTTGGAATGGTTGAAATTTCCTTGGGAATTTTAGTTTTTTGTTTAGTGGATGGGATTTGAGAACTCAATGATGAGGTGAACAGTCCGAGGTATATGGTTTTTTTAATCATGTGGACTCTTAGAAAATACCATGAATCTTTGTGTAAGTGTGAAAAAAGTCCGACACACTTGGTGTACTATTTTCCTAATTGTTCTCTATAACCATATGAGGTGTGGGTTTCCTTAGAAAATAACACCACAAAGTTATCCCACATTTAAAAATATCATGTAGCCGAACTTTGAGGATCTTAAAAGGGGATTGAAATTAATGTTTTAACTATGCCTCCTTTATGTTTCCCTCCTCCCTTATCCTTCCAATTTCACTTATATATACTATTTGGACTATGGGTGCTCTCCCTCTCCATTTTCTCTAGGAATAATAGTATCTACTTCAATCAAACTTAGAAGAAACCATCATTGGTAATGTTGTATCACCCTCAATTAGTATATGATTCCTTTTTATCCTTTATATTATTCTATTTACATATAAAATCATATTTCCATGAAATCACATTTTTCTTATTTTAGGGTGTTTTTACATTTCTTTGATTGATCTCATTTTGAATCAAACGTAAGGTTGATAAAGGATGAGTGATGATTCCAAAACTTGATATATATGGTATATGTATTTTCCCTTCAATTATCAATTGTTTATAATATGTTTGCATTGTTACACATGCTAAAATTTCCATGACATGGTTCTGAAATTGATAAAACCTTAAATTAAATGTTAAATGTTGATTTAGATGTGCTAATACACACATATACATTGTGGGAATGGTGTGTCTTCAACTTGGATCAACCCTTTATGTGAACCCCATTATGTACCCTCATTGGACATTTTTATAATTATCCAAAACATTCAATATGTGTGTTTGGTTTGATCTATAGAATGAGAATTTATTAAATGTTTATAAATTTTTCTTAAATTACATTTATGTGGTTATACCTACTTGTCCCATATTATGTTGTGACATATACCCTTGGTTAAAAAGGGAGTTACATTAAATGGGAGACTTCTATAATTTAATGGATTCAACCATACTTTAGATATGTTATTAAATTACCCCCTTAGATAGGTTTGGATCACCATTTACTAGTGGGATGCTGAGATTGAAATAATGAAGAATCTAGGTAGCATGTATATTAACATATCCTTTAAAACTTGAGAGTGAAATAGGAAATAGATATATGGAATTTTTAAATGATAAGGATATAACACTTGACCCTTTTTGACCCTTATAAATTTAATTATTGTAGGTATGTTTGAATTGTAATTTGGGGTGGATATTTCTCACTGCCTTTGTGTAATTATTAAATACAATATTACAATTTATAATACATTCCTCGAGTGATTCTAAGGTTCTGGAAATGGATTTCAATCGATGGGATCATAGGTCAAAGTAATGGTAATACACCTTGAGTGATAATTAAGTTCCTTTTATGGAATGGCTTGGATGGAAACATAGGTTAAAATAAAATTATAACAATCAATGGGAAACACATAGGTTCCGTATATGAAATTACTTTGATGGGATAATAGGTTTAAATGGAAGTTATAATTATCCTTGGGTGACATTTGTATTCCATATACAGGATTCCTTGGATGGGCTCATAGGTTAAATGAAAATTATATTATTCCTTGGGTGACCCTTGGATTCCTTTTATGGAATTACTTGGATGGAATTAGAGGTTAAATGAGTTATATTAATCCTTGTGAGACACTTGTATTCCTGATAAAAAATTCATTTTATGGTATAATAGGATAAGTGAAATCATGTTATTCTTCATTGCTAAATTCTTACATTAATTGTTAAATAATTATTCCATGAAACATACATAACCTCATATGATCATTATTTTAAATTGATTAATTGGTTTCACCTTGGGTATTACAAGACTAGTGACACACATTGATTCCTGAGATTATAGACATGGGACATATTAATTCTACCCTTATAGCTATTATATTAGAGACTTCTAACTTAGGTCAAAGAAGGTATGGTCAGTTATGTGTTCCATGAGGAACCTGAGCTCGAAATGATTTTTAAAAACCATTTATTTACTACCTTATTTATTATAACTTCACACCATTAAATTTTTATATTCCCATAGTATATTTTTATTAGACATAATTGGTGGTGGCCTAATGATTTTTACTAACACCCTATTTAGAATGATTATTGGTTCTTAGATAGGACTCCTGGTTGTGGGTAATGTTATCTTGTGATTCCTTTCTATTGTTTTACATTGGAATATGATTTTACATAGATCCAGGGGTTAATAACTTATTTAGGATGCCTATATGATTTAGGTCATTTGTTTATATATTATTTTTTTAGTTCTAGTCTTATTGTATTTATTATTTGTTTTATGAGGTCTACCTATATTATGACTATGTACGCACTTTCAAGGATATTTATTTGGAACTGGACATGTTATGCAGTTATGATTATCTCCCACTATAAAATTTTATTTATCTCATATGTTGTTTGGTATTACAATAAATTATAGTCTCCCCACTTCACCTCCATTATACCCTTATTTTTAGTTGGAAGCATTTTACATAATGGGAGAAGTGGTTAATGCCATGTACTGAACCAAATCAAGGCACCATTTTAGTGCCTCTTAGATATAGGTCTTATAAATGGTATCAAATGACTTTTTCCCCTTGTATAACTACTTGGGTTAGTATAAAGGAGATTGTTAATGTATCAATATATGGTAAATAGTTCATGGTTGAGTCTATCCATCCCACACATTGGAGAAATATCAAGCTTCCAAGGATTGGCCTATTATTCATGATGATTCATTATTATAGTTGATTATTATTTCACCATGAGTGATTGGTGCTTTTTTATAGCTATTAATTTATGAGATTTACCTCTTATATTAGTATGAAAATATATTAGGTCCCTTCAGGTATCACTTCAACCGCATAGGATTCACATGACATTTATCACGCTTATCTACATACCATGCTTATGTGATTTACTTGTTACATGCCTATATTTATCACTCTATGATAGCATTCTTTATTATAGTTATGATATTTGATTAGTTATTAAAGTGTATGTGTCATCATAAATGGTGGTTTCCCATATAACTGGATAGTAGAAACATAATTAACCAATTATGAAATTATTGAGAAATGGAATGTTGATTTCATGAGTTGAAACATTAGTTGTTGTGATTAAATGGGTTCCAATATAAAATTATAAAGTTTATAGACCTTTATAAATTGGAAATGGTGACCCATATAATCAAACCATCATATATAGACTTGTTATATTATATTAATGAGGCTGGAAACCTGGTTTCATCTACATTAATTACAATTGTAACTTTTAAAGGAATGTACCTTTATAACTTGGAAATAGAGATTCATCTAACTGAATCATTTTATAAATAAAAAATTCATTAAATCATGATTCATGAAGTAAAACATTAAATTTCAAGAATATTATTTTACTTTAATAAATCCAAATTACTATTTATGGATGTTGGTTAAATTGTTCTTCAATTACAACACATAAAGGGTGGTACATTCATAACATGGGAATAACGATGAATATAAATAAATACTTATAGGATTAAATTGTACCTTTTTTCTTAGTTTTAGAATTTTATGAAAATTTGATATACCAATTAATGGTGTTCTAAATATTAACTGTAATGGGTTTCACTTAAATGGTATATGAATTGTAATTTATAGAGCATTAAGTCAATAAATTTGGAATGAAATCTAATATAAATGGGCCCATGGATGCAGAATAGGACTCCCATAGTGCAACATCCTATAATTTTCTATGTATATTTATTTTAAATTATATGGAATTATTTCAAGACCACACGCTTTGACAGCACCTTATTTTGAGACCTGGTGAACCCAGAATAGAATTTTCAAATTTTTGTGTTCATTAAAATAAACATGTGAGTGGGTTTCTCTAACATTTAAACTGGTTCTTAGATCAAAAAATGAAGGCCCTGTTGAACTCATAATGGAGGGATTCTCCTAGAATGGACTTAGGGTTGACTGTAAAAGATAGTTTTCAGAAATTTCAGAAAAAACTTATAAATATATTTTGTTTTGTTTTTCAAAACTATTGAGAGGAAAATGATGGTGTTGCGGTGTGGTGACAAGGTGCATTAAATGAATCTCATTAATGAATTATTTTTCTGTTGCGTAACGATGAATTAAATGAAGCGTAACAGATATGATGTCTCATAAATGAAACAACACAACGGCGCATTGTCACAACATAATAGAAATGCTACAACATGTTTTCATTAAAAGGGTTAACGCATTGGAGAGTTGAGAATCAAAGGGTGGAAATTTATCTGACAAACTGATAGTGAGAAATATCTCCAATGAATAAATAAGAACACCAACAGATCATTAACGACATCGACACTTCTTGAAGAATGGGACCAGTGAGTGAAAAATGCCTTCGACCTCTTGAATGTTCATGGGAGGGCCTCTTCAATGGTGAACTACATTGAGGTAGCGATTTAATTGTTTAAATTTTTCCTCATTGTTATTCTAGAACAATGAAAGTGGATCAACCCACAAATAATTTTATCTGAGAATCCAGTGTTATTAAGGGAGTGAGTTTTACATGGGGTTGTTTCACCGGGACTGATGATTATCCAATAGAACAGTGATCCCAAACCTCCCCCATTTTTAAACATCTAACACAGACAGAATAGGCTGACATGAACAAGGCCCAAGCCCCTCTTCCTTATGTGTTCTTCATGGACAAGAATTCAAATTAAAAGAAATGAAAATTTGAGGCCTTTGTAGGGAAGGCAACACCCCATGCAGGCTAAAGACACAAAAAGAGAAAAGAACGGACCACTAGAGCGGACCCAATGGTCTACGTAATCACCCGCCGGTACGTTCGGAGTAAAATCATGGCCGGTTTGGGCCACAATAATGTGGAAAGAGCTGATGGACCCCTAGCTGCATCGGTGCACCGTGGACGCAAAACCACACTGCATCACACATGCCAAAGTAGCGATCAACCAACCGCGGAGGAGGAGGCACCACCCAGATGACTAGCGGGGTAGGTGGGAGTCAGCTGTAGCTTCCAGCCACATCCCAATCAAGCGGACCAGGCAAGGAATGGGCCAGACCGACCCTCGCAGGCCGAACATAGGATGGGCTGGGCTCAAGTCAGGTTGGAATACCTGGGTCAGGTTGGCAGACCCGAGACTGGTCGGTGGACCCTGGGTCAGGTCGGGTCAGGTCTGACCGACCAGGATGGACCAGAACCAATCCTCACTGGCCCCTTTTTAGATAAATGCCAATATCATTCAAACCGAGCATCTGATTGATGATCTATTTTTGACATTTTGAACCTCCTTACAAGGTGGATCATTGGTAATAATCTATGTAGGATTTAAAGGATGTTTAAATTTGACAAGTGTATTGAGAAGCAGTTCACCTAAAATCAAGAACACTATGTGCAGAAACCCTGTGGTTTGCTGAGACCTAAACACTACTGATAAGTGGCCTGGTGTGGATCAGCTATGAAAGACTAATGGGAAGTGAATTTTTTGTGACATGGAAGGCCAACGGTGGGGAGAGACTTTCTATGACATGACAGACCCACGATACTTGACATGAATAGTAACTAAGTATGGATAAGGTGGGAAGAAAATTTTGTGTGACCCAAAATAACCACAGTGGGTAGCAGATTCTATGTGACCCAGCATACCCATGGTGCTCATCAGGGATGAGTACCACAAAAGTCCACGGATAGTGGGATGTGGTTTATTTATGACCTGACAGAGCCACTATACTTATTGAAAAGTACTTCTTCACCAGCCTTAGGTGTTCTATGATATGACTGATAGTATAACTTTTCTACTCTAGATCATACCTGGTGTTAGTTGTCTTACTTAGTGGTCATATTTTATGTTTTTATATGTGGATTTATTTGTGGTCATTCATTTTTGTTTTGGGATCCCTACTGAGTATTTTTTTACTCACCCCTTCACGGGTTTCACCTGCATGTGTTTTGTCCGGTGCAGATGACCGCTGCCTTGATGAAGGACTTGGTGGCCCAAGATCCAGTGGTTCCTAGTGATACCATGTAGAAAGTGTGTACTTCTATGTCTTCCATAAGCTACTCTAAACTTACCCATCAGGTGGGGTTTCCAACTGATGGCTTTTCAGCATTTTCCTTATAGTTTCCTATTTCTAGTTTATCTATGGTTGGGATTGTATTCTGGTCCATTTGAACTACAGTTTGTACATTTACTCAGTGGTTGATTAGTAAAATTCATGTTTAATTTTCTATCTTTGGGATGTGGTTTTGTTTATGTGCATACAGGTACTTAGGCAAATTCCTCGCACTTGAAGTTTGATGGCTTTGGCGCTAGTTTCCAACCCCTAGCCTTCATGAGGTGGGATTTGGGTATTTCATGGCATGGGTCCTAGGGGATGGGTCATGAAAAAGTGGTATCAGAGGTTGTCGGTTCTACCTCAATAACTAGGTGTCTATTGTTTTGTTTTTGGGAAGCAGTGTTAAATGTTTCAAGTTCGACTTTCATATTTGGGTAGTCTAATGTGGGTGTAGTGGCTGACGTATCCATACCCCAGGACCTTTAATTATACTTTTTGGATCTATATATAAATCACTGGTTTTATGCATAAAATAGAAATTGAGTGTTTTCTTATGATCTTATTGAATAAGTGTCATCTCACCTAGTATAATATATTAACCATGATACATCTTGATCTGTATCAGGATGCCTACATGCAGACAACTAGCTTGGATTTCGATGCATGACCATACGGAAATCCCTCATAGTAATGAGGCATCAGTTCAGGGACCAGTGCTAAAGATGGCCCCACTCGGTGGTGAACCAGGGTTATCACCACCCGTTTATTGGCAGTTACTACTAGCATTATCGATAGTGGACACAAAAAGGACTATCACCGTGCATGACTTCCAGAGATAGAGACCTCCCAGGTTTTGGGGAGAGATAGATCCTCAGGCCTCTAAGGACTACCTGGAGGTGGTGATGTGTGTCTTCTATTTAGTGAGGACACCACTTGATCAGATGGAGATCTTAGCTGTGAGACTTCTTCAAGGATCGATAGGGAGATGGAGGATTGTGATAATTTAGACTCATGATGAGGCAATCCTCTCTTGGACTGACATCGAGCGACTTTTTTGGGAATATTTATTCCCCCATTAACTTGCGTTCGGTGCTCATATAGGGAGTTCTTCACCTATATTCAGGTAGAGTGTTTGTAGTTGAGTAATCTGTGAGGCTTTTAGACCTCTCTCTCTACTCCACATATAGTGTGCCTGACCCTTTCTTCAGGGTCTAGAACATTGAGAAAGGACTCAAACGAGAGATCAGGGAATCTACGGTGTTTCTCAGAATCCCCACTTGGGCTGGGGAGCTAGAGTGAGCCATCCTTATGGGGAGATTCCTAATAGAGTAGGCACTAACAGTTGGATCCACTAGAATAAATTAGGCAGTAGAGTCTTCATTAGCAAGAAACAGGCAGTAGATGCATGGAACCAATTGGGTTAGATCTTTCAGGAGAAGACCCCAAGACTCAAGATCAGTAGTGTGGGTATCCCAGGGTTGAGTGAGTCAGTAGAGAACTAGGCTATGCTTCTCATGTGGAGAATAGGGACACATAACTTGGTCATTCTTGAACATCCATGTAAATGATCAACAGATGGTCGATTAACCACACAGGAAGAGGCATAAGTTTCAGTGAGGAGGTCCATAGGGAAGCTGTTGTGGTAGGGGATCAGGCTGAGCATTAGGTAGTGGGTGACGGTTCTAGGTTCCACCACCACCACTCCCTGGTGGTCCACTATAGGCTCAAGGAGCTGGCAGATAGTGGTGAGTCAAGATTCAGAAAATGGAGGCCTATCACGACAGTGCTCTAGAGATGTTTAGAGGTATGATCTATATCCTCTCATCCTTAGATTCAGTTCTTATAGACACGGGTTCTAGTCACTCTTTCTTTTCCACAAAACTCATTTGAAAATATGAGATTCTGGTGGAGTCTCTAGCTCGATCTTTATGATTGGAGACTCCTATGGGAGAGGGTTCGATGATTACACACTGGTTCTAGTAGTGTGAGATTACTCTACTAGGTGATAGATTTAGTTGCGATCTTCTAGTAGCGGCATCAAGACCTTACGACATCATCCTGGGTATGGACTGGTTATCTATATTCCGTGCTCAGATTGACTGTATTAGATGCAAAGGGTGGTGTGTCTGTGAGGATGGGGCTATGTTTTCCTTCACCAGTGAAAGGGAACCTTGGTAGCATAGGATGGAATTTGTTGGAGGAGGGTGCATCTGATCACTCGCCAATTGGACAACCTCACCCTTGTTGAAGTGGATGAGAGGAGTCCAAGTTTTCTTGTAGTGGTTGATGAGTGTGAGGATGTCATTTTTGAGGATGTTCTGGGACTACCTCCTCATAGGAAGGTAGACATTGGCATCAACCTATACCTAGTGACGACACCAATATCCACATCGTCATATCGGATGCCTCCTAAAGAGCTTAATTAATTGAGGGATTAGCTAGAGGAATTATAGGAGAAGGGCTTCATGAGGCCCATCGTTTTACCATAGGTAGACCCAGTGTGGTTTTTCGAGAAGGTATATGAGAGCTTGAGGCTATGTGTGGAATTCCGATTCCTAAACTAGGTGACCTTGAAGAACAATTATCCACTATTGAGGATTCATGAACTCTTTGACCAGATAATGGGAATGAGGTGGTTCTTGATGATAGACATCATAATGGGCTATCATCATCTTTGGGTATACGATTCAGATGTATTGATGATAGCCTTTCGATGCCGATATGGAAACTATGTGTTTTTGGTGATGCCTTTCGGCGTGACCAATTCCCCAGTAGTGTTCATGGGACTCAGGTATAAGATATTCAAGCCTTATTTCGATAATTTTGTGGTGGTCTTCATTGATTACATCTTGGTGTACTCGGTGTTAGAAGAGGATCACACTACACACATGCGGATAGTCTTAGATACACTCCAAGAAAACCAACTTTATGATAATATCTCAAAGTGCAAGTTCTAGATTCGGGAGGTTTACTTTCTAGGACACATCATCTCATAGGCTGGATTTTTAGTGGATTCGGAAAAGATAGAGGAATTATTTTCTTGGGATCCACCTAGGAGCATGAATGACAGGAAAAGTTTCCTGGGGTTGGCTAAAAACTACTTAAGGTTTATGCGCAACTTTTCTAGAGTAGCCGCACCTTTATCAGCCTTGACATGAAAGGGGAATTCCTTCATATAGATGGAGAAGTTCTATTTGAGTTTCCAGGAGCTGAGGATGAGACTAACGAGTGCCCATATCTTGAGACCACCTAAAGAGGGTGTTGGGTATGTAGTACTATGCGACACATCAGGGATTAGAACAGGTTGTGTCTTAATGTAGGAGTGTGCATTGATCACCTATGGATCATGGTATTTGAGGAAGTATGAAAATATCTATGGGACCCTTGACCTGGAGTTAGCAATAGTGTTATTTTCATTTAATATGTGAAAACAATTCTTGATTGGTGAATGGTCTACCATCTAATCTGACTACAAGATTCTCATTTATATATTCTCATAGAAGGATTTTAAATAGAGATAGTGGTGATGGATTAATTTCCTCCTGGACTATGACTATGAGATAGTCTATACTCCTAGGAAGGGGAATATGGTGGTAGATGCACTAAGCAGGAGGTTTGGTCTACAACTACTGAGTGAAGTGATGAAGTAGTTATCCACGATGAAAATATCCTTTATGGATGATAATTGATCAAGTTACCTTTTGTCAATGACTGTCATTACTCCAATTATATAGCGAGTTTGGGAGGCACAACTTTTGGATGTTGACTACGAAGCCTGGTGTGCTTAGTTATCCTCATGACATGCACCTTATGGATTTTCGATAGATGGGGGGAATGTCATCATTTTCAAGGGATGCACTATAGTACCGGTGACGTTACAAGAGGAGGTGTTGAGGGAGTTACATACATCCCCTTTGGTGGTACATCTTGGTGTGGCAAAGATGTACCGAGACCTATGTTGTCTGTAATGGTGGCCCTGGATGAAAAAAGTTGTGGCGAAGTTTGTTTCACGATGCCTGACTTGTCAGCAATTTAAGGAAAAGCATCAGGTTCTAACAGGTTGGGACTAGCCACTTGTGGTACCATAGTTTAAATGTGATGGTATCTCAATAGACTTAATAATGGGGTGACCACACATGCCCAAAGGTAAAAATTATATCTGGGTTATCATTGAACGACTCACCAAGTTGGCTCACTTCCTACTTATATGGGAGTAGGGATCAGTAGAGGGATTGGGGCACCTCTACATCCATGAGATAGTGTGGATTCACAGGGTGACTTCAACGATCGTATCAGACTGTGATGAACTCTTTACATCATGGTTGTGGAAGAGATTTTAGGAGTCATTTGGGACAAAACTGTTCTTGAGAATAGCTTTCCACCATCATAATTATGGTCAGACGGAGTGTACCATACATACCTTGGAGGGAATACATCATTCTTTTGTTCTTGATTTTTAGTCGCATTTGGGAGGACCACCTACCCCTGGTAGATTTTTCATACAAAAATATCTATCACTCAACTATTGTGATGGCACCATTTGAGGCCTTTTACTGGTGGACATGTAGATCATATCTATACTAGATAGACTAAGGGGAGTCAACACTCATGGATCCAGAGTTGTAGAAGATACCACTGAGAAGGTGCAGATCATCCAGAAGTGGATTAGGACTACACATAGTAGGCATAAATTAGATACTGATAGGAGATAGAGGCTCTTAGAGTTTGAGGAGGTAAACCATGTTATCCTGCAGGTCTCACCTTGATGGGGATTGTATATATTTGGCTAGGGAGGAAATTTATCTTCGAGGTTCATCATATCTTTTCAAATTATTAACAGAGTTGGTGATGTGGCATACCACCTAACCTTCCCCCACAGATGTACCAGGTGCACGGTGTTTTTCACATGCCATAGTTGAGGAGGTACTTTCATGATATACAACAAATCAACGACTGGGGAGAGCTGAACATTAATTAAGGTAAGACCTTTGCAGAGTTCCTAGTAGAGATAGAGGATCGATGGGAGCTGTTCCTTCATGGATAGTTGATTCCTCTTGTGTTCATTCTATGGAAACACGGGAAGCTCCATGAGATCACATGGGAGCGGGAGGATCATATACATGTTCAGTACACCCATTTTTTAGCCTTGTTTTGGATTACGAGGATATGAATCCCAAAAGGTGGGTGTAATGTAATAAGGTGTTGGAATTTTTGTGTAATATTTTTTTAAATTATATGGAATTATTACGAGACCAGATGCCTAGACGACACCTAATTCTGAGGCTCATTGAGCCCAGAATAGAATTTTGAACATTTTTTGTTTATTTAAATAAATGTGCAAGAGGGGTTTTCTACCTTTTAAACCAATGCTCAAATAAAAAATCTGAGGGAACCGTGGAACTCAAAATGGCAGGATTCAACTAGAATGTACATAAATTTGAATGGTAAGGGTCGACTAGAAAAGATAGTTTTTGGACATTTCGAAAAAAATAAAATAACTTATAAAGATATTTTATTTTGTTTTTTGAAACCATTGAGTGGAGAACAGTGGCATTGTGGAATGACGACAAGGTGCATTAAATGAATCTCATTAATGGATTGTTTTTGTACAGCATAATTATGAATTAAATGAAGAAAAATAGATATTTTTTTGAAAAATGAAACAACATAACGACGCGATTTTACAGTGTAACAGAAATGCTATGACACATTTTTTAATGGGTTAATGTGTCAGATAGTTGTGAATCAAATTGTGGAAATTTCTCAAAAACCTAATGGTGATAACTCTTTACAATGAATAATGATGAATTCTGTAAGATCGTTAATGACTTCAACGCATCTCGAAGAATAGGGCCGGTGAGTGATGAATTCCTTCAACCTCTTTAATCTTCGCGAGTGGACAACATAAACGTCGAACTGCTTTGAGGTAGGGGTTTTATTGTTGTATTTTTCACTGTTCTGATTCTAAAACAATGAACAAGGATCTCCCCATGAACAGGTTGATCTTCAGATCATGTTTTCATGTGGGGGGATGTTTTCCTTAGGGGTTTTTTCATCAGGATTGATGATTATCCAATAGAACTATGATCTCAAGACTCCCCTATTTTTAAAATTTTAACATGAAGGGTGTGGACCGACATGAAAAAGGCCTGATCCCTTCCACCTTGTGATTTCTTTATGATCTATCATATAAATTGTCAGCAAGGAAAATTTTAGGCTTTCATAGGGAAGGAGACACCCCACAGAGGCCGAAGTCATAGGAGTTGTGAAGAACAGAACACAAGAGCGGACCTGGTGGTCCATGGAAGAAGCCACCTTAGTGACAGCAGTTGTGGGTTGGTGGCGGCATGCCACAATGGCGTGATAGGAGTAGTGACATGGTCGGCTCAGGTCATAGCAGTGCAGAAAGATCCACCATCCTCTGTGCTAGTGGTGGGTGGAACCAGCCACCAGACCATGTTGGTGCACTGCAGACTTGGCACCAAACTACATTTCACATAGAAAAGTCATGGTCAACCGGTCGCGGTTGAGGAGGAACCTCACAATCAACCCACAGGGTAGGTGGGAGTCAGATGCGACTTCTAGCTGTGTCTCAAAAGGCGGAACTAGTCGACCTATGAGGGACCATAAAGGGCATGGAATGACCTAATAGGCTATATTCGTGGTCCATCGGTCCGGGTCCAGGTCTGGTCAGTCTGATCCGGTCGGACCAGTCCCGAACCCCACTAGCCCCTATTTGAAAAAACACCAATATCTTCCAAACCAGGTGTCTGATTGACGATCCATTTACAGCATTGGGACCCTTGAGATGAGGACGATCTTTTGGAATGATCTACTCTAGATTTAATAGAAGTTTGAATTAGAAGAATCCCTTGAGCAGTGGTTCTCCAGTAATCAAGTGCACTATGTGCGGAAACCCTACGGTAGGATCAGACCTCAAGATTGCTAACAATAAACCCTGTGAGGATCAGCTATGATGGCCTAGTGGGAATCGGCTTTTATGTGACCTGTTAGAACCATTTTAGGGACCGACTATGTGTCACCTGGTAGACCCATGGTACTTAATAGGAGGAGTACCTCATTATGGCCATGGTGGGAAGTGACTTCTGTGTGGCCCGACAGGCCCACTATGGGGAGTGTCTTCAGTTTAAACCATCATAACTATAGTACTAATTAGGGATAAGTACAAAACTAGTCCATGGTTAGTGGAAGTGGCTTCTGTGTGACCCGGTAGGCCTAGTTTACTCATTGAGAAGTAGTTCTCTAGCAGCGCGAGGTGTTTGATGATATGATTGATACTCTTACATTCATACTCTAGATTATTCCTAGTGTTATCTATCTTACATCATGATCATGTTTCATGGTTTTCTCTGTGGATTTCTTTTTGGTCTTTAATTTGTGTTTTGGGGTCCCTACTGAGTACTTTTTTACTCGCCACTGCATGAGCTTCACCAGCATGTGTTTTGTCTGGTGCAGACAACTGCCACCTTGACGGAGGACATGGTGGATGAGGACCCGGTGGTACCTAGTGAGACCAGAAAGGTGGGGCATAATTCTACAGCTTCTAGAAGTTACTCTACACTTACCCATCAGGTGGGGTTCCAGTGGATGACTTTTCAACATTTTATATGTACTTTCCTGTTTCTAATTTATTTTTTTTGTGGTTTTTATTCTAGCTCATTTGACAAACAGTTTGTACTTTTACTCAGTGTTTTTTTAGTGCTATTCATGTTTACTTTTCCATATTTGGGACATGGTTTTGTATATGTGCATATAGGTACTAAGGAAAATGCCTCTCATTTTTAGGTTGACGTCTTCGACACTAGTCACCAACCCCTAGCCTTTGAATGGTACGGTTGGGGTATGTCAGAACACAAGCCCTATGGGACAGGTTTTCACACATGGGTAACCTTTATTCTTACAGGCTTTAGTAGTAAACCCCATAGGGGTATGATTGTGTTATGTGGGATGGTTATTTCAAGATTCATTAACTACTTACATGATGTCATGTATAAAAGTATGGTGGAATATTACTAAACAAATCCCCTTTAAAATCATAAAATACCTTATAACGTTTTTTGATATTTATTTTTATTATGAGGCATTAGTTAATTAAAATTTCTACTAAAACCTAAATATTTTTTTCCTTTGTAACATGAAATTAAAAGATTCCTTTACTGATAATAGTTTCATAAAATTGGATAAAATATAGTTTAAAATTAAGTTATGAAATAATTTTCAAATAATATTTCATGACATAATCTAAATAAAATGATAAATTCAGTTTCACAATGATTTCCATATCACGGGTACAAGACATTGCCTATATTTGAGCCCATTAAATATTTATCAGAAATATAAATTAATGAAATGGTTTAATTAAAACCTTAGGGATATACTGTTAATGATGAACCCTTCAGTACAGTATAATGTTAATTTTACCTTGAGAAATTTCTTGAATGGTAATATGAGAATTTCCCATAGTTTTCAATTGGTTTCTTCTTATTTTTTTTTTGAAATTAAATGTTAGGTGGTAGAGCCTAGTGGCCTTTTAGGAATGGAAATAATTTTAGAGTCAATGCCCTATGAAAAATGAGGGGTTATCCCATTATGGAATTTCCCTTAGATATGGGAAACCGATAGGGTTTTGACCCAAGATTATTAATATAGTAGGTTAATTATATTGGTTGTTAGAGTCAATTACATTCCGTAGATAATGAAACAACACCCCAGGGAGGTGGGTGGTTATATGGTGAGTTAAACTACATGTTTTATTACTGTATGTGGATAACCAGTGAGTTTTTAATCCTTATACTTTTTATGTTTTTGTTGTAACCCTATGTGGATCACTCCCCTATAAGGATGCTTAGAGATAATCAAGTCCTGTTAGGCTGAAGCGTGGCAGGTGTTGTTTTCACACCAATGTTAATAGGTTTTAACCCTCATAGGTTGATGATTCCTTTACCTATTTCATTTTTAACTGTTCTAAATAATTTTACATGTGTGATTAATTACATTTAATCAAAACACATTAATTTTTTAATGGTTCTCTTGTGAGAATACATAGGTCTAGGTAAATAAACCTAGTGGCCCTGTCTTGAGTTGTGACTGGTAGAGATAGGTGGGAGACCAAGAATGCCTTATTTTTTCTCATATTTGATGATTAATTGAAATTTTTTGATCATGGAAGAACTATGAAATAAGTTTTACTAGGTTTATTTTGTCCATGAGGGTAATTATCTTGGTTTTACTCTTATTTTGCGGCTGATGCATAGAAGGTTCTTGGGTTTTTCAATATAGGCATGGCGATGCCTGCTGTTTTCAACAAAGCACCTATTGTTCTCATGTATCAAAACAATATTTGATATGTAAGATTTTTAGGGTTCTTGGCCTAGCTGACTAGTGGGTTTCTATTTAATTATTTAATTTATGAAACAAATTTTTGATGTGAGAGGTCATTTGATAAATCATGGAACTAGTACATGCCTGATTTTTAAAAGAAGTTCCCAGGGATATCTTGATGTGTTAAATCTGATGTTCCGTGTAGCATGGTCAGATTGACCTTGGGGATGAATAACATGTGGGAGTGTGAGTTAGGTCTTGAATCACATTTTATGGGATATAAAACCACTAGGTAAGTCATGTTTTGTTTGTACGGGTTACATGTGGCTATTTATTGATATTGAATGTCAGTGTGTGGTCGGGGTGTAGTTTGAGTACTGATGGTTTTGAATACGTGATTATTGTGGAAATAATGAACTGAATATTTTGTTAAATTTAAAGGATGTTCTTATGATGAGATAATATTTGGAAATAAGTTGATGATGTCTAATGGTTGCATGTAGTTTCATCTGGGCACACATTTTAGGGAGATGTGGTGTTAAGAGTAAGTTAAAGGAATTTATAGACTAGTTTTATATAAGAATAGATTTGGAGAGTGGTATAAACATATTGAAGGATTCTCTAAATAATCCTAGTTAGATACAATCATTAACAATATCTTGAAATCATCTTAAACACATTATGATATCGTTAGATATCGGCTGATCTACCTAGTTATCATTCTTGGGTGCATGATGAGAATCCATGGGAGTTGTTCTCAAGGATAAATTTTATGTAATTCAGATGGTGCATAGTAAATCATTTGACATTTTAGGTTAGTGAACATCATGTTTTAGAAATTAGAAATCACCTTTTGAACTATTCCTAGGATGTGTGAATGGGTGATGGGTGACATTTTCATTAGCTCTCTAGGGTGAGTGGATTCTTGACCATTCCAATTGTTGTGTTTGAAGTTGGAAGTGGAATGGGCTGTTAAAATCATAAATTCTCTTAATTTTTTGAAGGAAATGGATTCTCTTAAGGTGGGGAGTGGGATTTTGGTCAATAATGGGAGACCCTCATGTGAAAAAGGTCATGGAACCTTGAGAATGGTTGAGTAAAGGTCATTTTGGAATTTATATGATATAGAATAAATATAACTAAGGTAAAAATGAATTTCTTGGTAAATTTTAGGTATCATTTTGAATATAGAATCATGGAAAGTGGGTGTTAGGCCTGGGATGGATTTTTAAGATCTAGGGGTGTGGATTGGATTTAAGCTGGTTCTTGGGTTATACCATGTATATATTTTTGAATAGGGGACGGTTCATCTAGGAGAAATCACTTCTAGTTAGTTGTGAGATTTAGTGAGCATGCTTGGAATAATATCAATACGCATCTGGATAAAAGGATTTAGAATCTAGTTTTTCATGTTGCATCAACTATTGAAGATGAGCATTTAAAAAATTATTCAATCAAATGTAATTATATTTGTTTTTATTCTTATAGTTGAATGAGTTTAGTGAGGAACCATGATTAGAATGATGTTAGGGTGACACAAGTGTAGTTTAATGGTTTGTCATAGCTTTTAATGGAAAACTCTGCACGATCACTGTGACCATGGATGATTAGTCTACAAACATTCCAATTAATTTAGGACTAATGGTAGTGTTCTCATGTGTGATCAAATGTGTCAGGAGCATCAATATGATAATAGGGATGAGATTTAGTAGGTAAATAAGATTCTATAAGTACCATGACTCAAAATTGATCATTGGTATAAAGATCCTATAGAAGGGAATTCTAGAGGCTGGTTGATGAAAATGTGACAACAAGTTGATCATGTCTTAAGTAAGACATGTTTATGTAATAAATTTCAATGAATTTTGTCAGTTTTTATGAGCATTGGATCCATTTTTAATTGATTAAGTACTATATGCTTGAAATGGATCTGAGATGTGCAATTTGTGTTTTGAAATACAACATGCCTATTTTAGTGGAAATTCCTATGTTTATTAAGTTTAGTGATGTTTCATTTTCCCTCAATACTTCATGGGTATGATACTTTATAAGTTAGAAAGGTTATAAAAGCCCATATTTTAGACTAATTGACATATCCAAGAAAATTTTAGTTTTTTATTTGGTGAAAGAGTTGTAAAAAAATTATTTTAGGAGGAATAGCCTGGGGGGAATGGTTAGCACATCATTAGTTCAAACTGTGTTTCCCAAACTATTTTCCCTGTTAACACAAGAATATATTTTTTTTAACAATATGGACCCTAGGGGAAACTGTATGACTTGGTGTATGTGTGTAAAGAGACCTTCATTGTTGGAGCATGGTTTTTCTAAACATGTGTTGCAACAATGTGATGTGTGGGTGTCCTTGGATAGTGGAATCATATGGTTAGTGAAAGGATAGACAAACCATGTGGCAAAATTTTGCATCTCTTAAAATGGGATATAAATTACATTTTTTCATTTCATCTTTTATGTTTCCATCCTCCCTTATCCTTTCCATTTCACGTATAGAATCCCATTGGACCATTGTCTCTCTCCCTCTCCGTCTTCTCTAGTAATGGAGGTATATCCTTCATTTGAACTCAGAATCATGCATTGTTAGTCATGTTAGACTTCCCTCATCTGGTCAATGATTCCAATTTCCTATTTTATTTTTTTATCTTGTCACATCAGATTCTATTTCTATTTGATAACATTTTCCCAATTCTTGGTTAGTTTATTTTTTTCATCAATTTATCTCAATCCGAATAAAATCAAATATCTATAATATATTATTAAATAATCCTAAGAATATGGTAGGTGGTCTATTGATTTTTTCCTTCATGTATTACATGTTTATAATATGTTGTTATTGTGCTGCACACCATGCCTTTCGTGTATTTCTCCTAAAATTTTTAAAGTCATAAATTAAATGTTATTTCTTGATTAAAAGTGCTAATACATTCTTATACATTGTGGGAAGATTGTGACCTCTACTTAGATGATCCATTTAGCTGAATCACATTACGTACCTTCATTGGTAGTTAATTCCACTAACCAAAACAACCCTTAGGAGTGTTTGGGTTAACCCATAAAAATAGAATTTAGTAACTGATGGTAATGGAATTATTTGGATCATATTTTGGTGTGTCTACTTACTTGTACCATGTTATGTTATGTCATATACGCTTAGTTAAAAATGAAGTTAAATTAAACGTATACTTATATAATTTGATGGATTTGAACATGATTTACTTATGTAACCAAGCCACCCCATTGAGTATATTGGGATCACCACTTACTAGTGCAATGTTGAGTTTGAAATAATGAACTAGATAAATGAAATGTATATTAACATGGAATTTTTATCACATCAGAGTGAATTTGAAAATGGATGTATGGATTTTTTAAATGAAAATGTTATAGAACTTTCCCCTTTTTTACCCTTATAAATGAAATTAATTCCATTATGTTTGAATTGTAATTTGGCATGGATATTTCCTACATACTGTATTTAATTTTTAAATGAAATGTTCATATTTATAAGATATTCCTTGAAAGATACCTAGGTTCCTAACATGGAAATCCATTGAAAGGCTCATAGGTCAAAGGAATTGTATTATGTCATAAGAAGAACTTGTTTTCTTTATATGGAATGACTTGGATAGGATTTTAGGAAAGAAGTTCTTGATTAGATATGCATAGTAAACACATTTTTTCTTTCATTCTTGATCTGGACATTCTAATTGTGTCGATTTGTCAGCATGGGGAAGGACTTATTTCATAGGAACCTAAGTTACATAGGATCAGTTGTGAGATTCATGTTGGGATTTATAGCTTTTATTTTATAGGATATGAAAAAAGTGGCATTATTCATGAATAAACCAATCATTTTTTTATTTGATCAATTCACAGGGGGTTCTCCATTTTTTGTATAGTAGTAAATGTGGACCAATGGACTATAACCCAATTGTTCTTCTGTTAGAGATATTCACATTAGGTTCACCATTTTTTTGATGAAGGAGACGCGACTGTATTGCATGTTAGGTTTAGTCTGATGGTTGATTGTGGGGGGGGGGGGGGTTATTTCTTGCACAATCATTAGCATTGAGTTACCATTGTTGTTCTTAATAGGAAATCCAAATGGTTCCCTCATCCATTACTAGGTACAAACATGATTTCCAAAGGTAGGTGGTAAATTTGGGTTTCAGACCCAGTGACTCTTAGGGACTCAAATTGGTTGAGAGGATGGGAGGTTAGGCTCATCTCACCCTTTTGAAGGGAATTATTTCCTACTTCGAGATTCTCTTATATATTTAAGACATGTTAGAGAATATCTTCCTAATACTGATATGAGATTGGTTATCCTAAAAAACTATAGGTTAGGTATCCATTTACACACAAAATAATGGGGGATGTTATTATTTAATCCATTTGTATGTATATAGAGTTCTTCATCCATTTCCCAATAATGAGTAGATGCATTATATGATGAATCTGTATAAATGAACCAAACATAATTTTCAGCCATGTAGGGAGGCGGTTGATATTATGAATGTGGAATTAAGCCATTATAAGGCATCCTATTTATACTGATTATTTTAGGAATCAAACCCCACATTGTTCGTCAAACCCATGGAGTTTAACATCATGCAGAGAGGACATATGTGTGGGAAATTAGGCACCAAATGTTTGAAATTAATCCTTGAGGAGATGACCTATGTATCCTGGTTATAGAAGAAATAAGATTTATTTTAGTTCTATCATGCCCCTAGGACTAGCCCCAAGATAGATGCCCTCATATGTTGGATTTTAATATCATACCACTCATCGGGTCTTACATGATGAGATTTTCCTAGCCAGTGAAGATTCAAGATGCCAATGAGGTGACCATAGTAACTTCGTAATCCCAAATGATCTATGCTCGATGTGATAATCAAGGGATATCAAGTAATTAACATCACTGTGCATTGATGCCGGGATTATGTCCTGGGACTTCCCCTAGAGTGTTTAATATGGATCTCCTGCCTCGGGGAAGCATCAAACATATCCTTGTTATAACAGGAATAAAAGTCATCATAGTTCAATTGGTTTCTCTGTCCATTATGGGATGAGGTAAGATGATCTTCCTGTGAGTATGATTCAGTCTCGACGGTCAAAATGTTGAATACATGGTAGTTATTAAACCGAGGTGGATGCCCGTTTGATTTTGTGCTTATTCAAGAGGAAGGAATCCAATGTATCATAGTTATAACTGGAATTTGATTCCTCCTAGTTCAATCATATCATAGATTAAACAGTTATGTTTCCCTCACCTTTTTAGAGACATATGCTACAAAAGATATGATCTTTGTAACTCCCTATGACCACATGAGCTATGCTTAATGTGATAAGAAAGGCACGAAAAATAATCAGTAACATTGCTTGTGTGCAACACCCCAAGATTTTGTAAATAAAAATTGAATACAAAAAACACCGAGTGTGTAAAAAACAACAATCTCTTATAATCAAACCAATAAACATAATTTTGTGACTTTTGTTATTTGACATTCAAAAAACTGACCTACACGGTTGTGTTCAGTAATATATTTAGGGTCTGATAGGATCAATTTAAATTTTTAGTGAATAGTAACCTGACCCTTATGAATAGTAATGAATATTATATCAGCAAAAAAATAGAAAATTCACCCATGAATGTATAAATACTATTTAGACATCTTATAAGTGAAACAATGATCATTGCATAAGTATTGGTATTTTTGTAAGACTTAAATTTTTTAATTACAATTTTATGATTAAATTAACAATTTAAAATGGAAATGTATTTTCATAAAATGTAATCATAAATTTTCATTTTATTTTTTTATGGTTATAAGATACTTTTATGAGTTCTTTATTAACTTTTCAAGTTGTTATAAAACAAGTTATAGTTTTAAAGTTGATTCTTAATAAAATATGATTTTATTTAAAAATTGAATTAAAAATATTTAGAAAATTATTCTAAAACAATGTATTTCATTTTTTAGTTCTGCATGTCAAAACATTCATACGGTGAATTTTTGGGTTTTTTCTAAAATACTTGAATTTTTTATGAATAGTGAAATTCAGTAATTTTCCCTATATATACATTATGTGTTAAATACACTGTTCCTAGAATCATCCCTGATGTAAGAACTCTCAGTTTGAATTCATATGCACTTATTACTATTTTTTCATGGAATCTTCACTATTTCTTTCCATAGGGAATAATAATAAACGATTGATTAAAATATTAAGAAAACTCTTCTCTCCTCTAATATAAAAACCACCCGCACTCCCCTCTTCTCTTCACTCCTATAAAGCCATGTACTTTTTCTAAATTCATATCAAATATCCTCCCAATATTTTATCCCACATCCAGTAGCCCTTTATCTCATAAAAAGCCCAAACCCTCTCCCCAAAGAGGCTCTCAAGGAAGATTAATTCAAGAGGTAAATTCCTCTTTTCAATTCTTTCACTTTATTTTCAAGTTCCTTTTTTTCCTATCCTCACATATCCTCATACAAATGTTATAAAAATAAATTACATTAAATATACTTTACTTTTTTATGATTTTTTAATGAGTTATTATCATCTCTCATTTACCCTTGTTTTATGATTTCAGTAAAAAACACTATCCGAGATGTGCTAATTTACCACATTCAAGGACGATGGGTTTTCAATTTAAGTTACCATATTAAATTATGGACATGAAAACATTCTTATGATTGAACAAGAATATAATATATATATATATATATATATTATGTATAATATATGGTTTTGGAATCTTTTTGTACACAAGGTTTTGATTTATAAAGAAAAATGAGTTTGTTGTGTTCAAAACCCAGCAATTAACCCAAATGATAATCCTTAAATAATTTATATAATGATTAATCTTCACATCAAGTAACCAAATGAAATTTATGACCATTTAACCTCATTTATGTTCAATAATGACATATAACTTCAATTATGGGCAACCATCCTCATTTTACAAGATTCTTCGTTCACGCATATAAGTATACTGATCATGATACAAACAGATCCGAACAATGAAATTGAACCTCTTAACCCATAAAAAAGGTAATGAATGAACTTAATTTTCATATAAATTATAATTAAATGTTGAGGAACATCTAGAATTATTAATTATTGAACCTAAATTTTATTATTCAGGTCATTAAGATAATGTGAAGAACACCACCAGACTTAAGGTAATGGGTTTCTTCATCTCACTTCCATTTTTGTGAGACATTTTGTATTCACTACTATTACTTGTGTATGGTGTTTTTATACTACCCACTGATGTTTCATATGATGAATCTATTTATTTTCATGATATTAAATGTATGATTTTATGATTATTAATTTTGGGGCATACGATTCAATTGATTACAAGGTTGTAAGAATTTTCGACCCGAACCTCCATTTTCATTCGGGTAGCTCTAATTCTCTACTCACCTCAATAAAATTATTATTTATTCTTATATAATAATCATAAATTCTGTTTTAATGTTATATATATTTTTACCTATCATAGTCATTATTTATTTTAAGGGGAGTTATATTTTTTAAATGAATATTTCAAAAAATCTTCTGAAATGCAAGTCTGATTCAAAGAACATTTCGAATTATTACCTATTTTGAAGTTCACTATATAATATATTTTATACCATATTTATCTTTATAGAATCACAAATTTTAACATTAAAAATCTATTTTGGTTTATTTATGATTTTATGAAATCTATCATTCCGTTGCGCTTTAAAATCTTTTAATATTTTCCTCAAACTCCACTAAAACATCTTATTTCTAAAGATTCTTTAAGAAATATTTTTAAATTGTTTCAGCTCAATAACAATTTATTAAAGTATAAAATATAATTTCAATGAAATTACCTATTATATTCAGGTATATTCATTTTTACTTTCTTATTTCATGATAAATACAAATTATTTTCCAAAAGAACTCTTCTTTCCAAAGTAAAAAAGGATTTATCTCATCTCACTTTAACTTTAATGAGATATCTTCATTGTTCAACACTTATATATTGAATTTGGTGTATAAACATACATTTAGTATATCATATCAAAATTATCATTATTCTCATTATATTCTAAGTTATTATGATTTCAATTTTTCAAGGTTGTATGAGACACTTTGGAATGATTATGGATTATTTCCTTAAGGATTTTTCAATGGTCGCATTTAAAAGGATCTTATTCTATGTCCACATCCTTTGATTAATTTTATACTTAATTTATTTTTATTTCCTATGATATCATACACCATGTTTTATTGAATGGTTTTTGATTTGTTTGACTGTGGATGTGCTATCTTGAAACCATTCACCATATTACATTAAATTGTTAGTGACAATGTTTTATGATTGGAGAAAGTTATTTACATTTCATATATTTGTTTTCATATGAATGTGTATGTTGTTTATGTTTATCACTATTCATATTGTGAATTAATGTGATTTAGTATGCATCGGGTGGGGCCCATTATATCCCCTCAGTGCATGTGTAGGTCTCATGAGACAAACTGTTGTCTTGGCACGAGGCCTTGAAAAAATAGTTATTTATGGTCATGACACGAGGCCTTGATGGTATTATTATAATATCCTGCATTATTTATTCCATCATTATTAAATTAATAATTTAATATTCATGTGGTTATTTGACTAGTATAATACCCATGATAGTTCTTTATTATTGTATATTTACTCAGCTCATATTTTTTCCATATTATGTTAAAGTTTATTTTTTAAAGGCATGGGTTTTTAGTTATTCACCATGCCAAATGTTTATGTTTATGATATATTATTCTATATTTTATACCCTTATTGGGAATCTATTCTAACCCCTTTATTATATTTCATTTTCTTAGGACATGAAGATGTTTATTAAGAATGACCTGCTGGGATAAACTAAGAGTTTTAGATGTTCCCAATAAAAAATATATGTTGTTTTTATTTTCATGTTGTAATGTTGAACCTATGTATGTATATATTTTTCAAAAACTACTAAACTAGTTGGTCCATTAGTATTTTATTACTTGTAATCATGAAATATATATTAAAATAATGTACCGACTCTGGGAAACTGGGGTCGAGGTGTTATAGTTTGAACCAATGGAAGTTTAGTAGAAAACATAGAAGCTAGATTTAGAAAATATAGATTAGGGAACAAAACCCTAAGATAAAATATGAGGATAAACATACAATAATGTTCTGTAATTTTGGTAAGGAATATATTATGTGGATATTTCTATAAAATACATCCCAGTCTGGATACTACAAGTGGATGTAGTTATGGCACAGATGTACCTAAGAGTAACAACATTAACAAAGAGTTTCGGTCTTGAAACATGGTATCCTTGTACATGAAAATAGACCTTACTATGCATCAGGTTTGACACTCCCCGGGGATATTCTTAAGATAATTCATAATTTTTTTAGATACCATTATGAAGGATTTATTCTCCCAATGTAACAATAAATATAGTTCTAGGATTTATGATGCATAAATTTATAATATGTGCTATAATGTATTAAGAGTTATAGAATGTTTATAATTTTATAAGCTAATATAGTATTTCTAATTGATTAGAAATGGATACTAATAGAAGGCATGAGAAATTCCCCAATTTACATGATGAAAATAGTAATAAGGATCATATATCTCATGGTCTTAAGCCATTATTTCAATGGAAGATAGTCTCCCAGGTATCCTCCTTATATGAGGAAATAATAACATGTGTTAACAAGGTATGTAAATACTTATTTGAGTCCTATGGATTTTAAGGGGAGAAAAGGAAAAAGAGGATGGTAGAGAAAAATATGGATAAAGGGAAGAAGAGAAAGAAGCATTTTCCTATATGTGTTAACAATGTAAATAATCACCCTGGTAAATTCTTGAGGGGAATATGATTTTGATATATGTGTGATGAAAAAGGAAAAAAACTTCATGATTGAAAGGGAATCAAAAAGGTTTCCAATGTACAATACTTCAACTACAAGAATATAGAAAACTATGATAATCAATGTCCCAAGCGTCAAAGGAGTATACCCAAAATGATGATACTAGATAATGACCAAGTTTTGATGCTGTTGTAAATGAAGTAGAATAACTATAATGACTTGTCAAGAATCATGGAATTTGAATATATTTTTTCAGCAATGTATTAGTTATAATAATTATGGAATATATGATGATTGTACTGCAATAATTTTTCATTAAGGATTTCAAACCATATGTTGAGTAGTGCCAACAATAGAAATTCAGTGGAATGTTAATATTTTTGGAAAATACATGATTGAGGGATGGAAAAACCTTATTATATTTCTAATGATGAAGATAATGATTAAGAAATGATTCATTTGGATAATTACTGGATACCTAAAAACAGATTTTTAACTTATCAACAAGTGGTCTATGATATCATTGATGGAGTTTAAAACATTTTTGGATATAAGGAATATATCCAGTAACATGTTTAAGGATGAAGTCATCTTTTCAATAATGTTCTATGGTAATTTGAGTTATTATCATATTTCAAGAGGACACATGATTAGGATATTCACATATTAGGAATGTGAAAATTTAGGGCTATTTCATATTGATTAATGGAAAATAAGGTAGGAGATGAATTGAGTAGGATAGATCATGGAGTTCTAAAAAAATGAGGATTATTAAGGATCCCGTGTACATGGATCAGGTAAGGATGGAATTGAGAATGATTCTAAATTATTAGATCATGATATTTTTTAATGTTAAACCATTTGTGAAATGGTTTAAGTTGATCATTTTATAAGGTTTTAGAGCTTAATGTTCACTACATGATGCAACCTATTCTAAGAGATTAAGTAAAGATATTTCAGGGCACAAATAGAGGATAAGATTGTGTGTATGAAAAAGAAATACATATTTATACTCTTATAGAGTGGAATAATTCATCGACTCTAGGAAAATATTCTTAAATAATAATATTGTCCTATTATCATATATTTTTTTCAACAATATCAATGAAATTTTTCATAACTGTAGTTTTTGTTTTTTTTCTAATGGTCTTTCATCTGAGCATGTTCTCTATTAGTTTCTATCAGAACATGATGGTCTAATTATTCTTCCATGATCATGTTGTCCAATTATAATGAATAGTTTTTAGTAACCTATTAATTTTCCTTTTCCATTTTATTAAGAGGATATTTTAACAGTATTCCATTATGGGATTCCCACAAAGGAATTTTCAAGTATCAACCATTAACTTTCAAGGTTCAATTTCAAATTTCTAGGGAAAAAGTTTTGTAAGGAGGGGATAATAAAACACCCAAATATTTTGAAAATAAATATCGAATGCGTATAACACTGAGTGTGTATAAAACAAAACTTTCTTATAATCTAGACAATACACATAATTTTGTGCCTTTTGTAATTTGAATTTCAAAAGCCTAACATACACAGTTGTGTTCAGTAAGATATTTATAGTATGATAGGATCAACTTACCTTTTTTTGAATAGTAACTTGAACCTTAGGAATAGTAACATACCCTTATGAATAGTAATTAATAGTAAATTGGACAAAAAAAAGAACCTTACTCATGAATGTATAAATACTATATAGACATCTTATAAGTGACAAAATTATCATAGCATAAGTATTTGTATTTTTGTAAGTAATAAATATTTTAATTACAGTTTTAAAATTAATTTAATAATTTAAAATGGAATTTCATTTCCATAAAATTTAATAATAAATTGTTATTTTATTGTTTTATTGTTACAAAATAATTTTATGAGACCTTGGTTAACTTTTCAAGGTGTTATAAAATGAGTTACAGTTTTAAAGTTTTTTTTAAGAAATTATGATTTTATTTAAAAATTTAATTAAAAATATTTAGAAACTTATTTTCTAAAAATAGATTTAATTTTTTAAGTCTACACATTGATAAATTATTGTGGTTAATTATTGGTATTTATCTAAAATAATTGAATTTCTAATGAATACTGAAACACGGTAACATGCCATATATATACCTTATGAGTTAAATATAATATTCCTAACATCATCGCTGATGTTATAACTCTTGTTTCAAACTCACATGAAATTATTATTATTTGTGGTCATGTAATCATCAATATTTTTTATATTAAGGGAAAATAATAAAATATTAATTAAAATATTAAGAAAACCCTCCTCTCCTCCATTATAAAACCACCGATAGTCCCCTCTTCTCTTCACTCCTCTCAATCCTTGTGAATTGTCTAAATTCTAATAAAATCCTCTCCCAGTATCTTCTCCCATGTCCAATAGCCCTTGGTCTCATAAAAAGACCAAATACTATCCCCTAAAGAGGCTCTCAAGGAAGATTAATTCTAGAGGTAAATTCATCTTTTCAATTATTTTGCTTGATTTTGAAGTTCCATTGTTTTCTTTTCTATCATCACCTCTCCTCATCCAAATATTATGAAAAACCCAATACCTCACATGTATTTTAATTTTTTTATGATTATGGAATAATTTATTATCATCTCTTTTTTACCCTTATTTTATTCATTTAGTAAAAAATACCATCTGAGATGTGCTAATTTACCACATTCAAGGATGATGGGTTTTCAATTTCTGCTACCATATTAAATTATGGTCATGAAAACATTATTATGGTTTAAATAGACTATAATATATTTATTATGCTCACATATGGTTCCAGAATATTTTTGTACACAAGGATTTAATTTATAAAGAAAAATGAGTTCGTTGGTTTCAAAAACCGCCAATTAACCCAAACGGTTATCATTAAATAGTTTTTATATTGATTCATCTTCACTACAAGTAATCAACTGAAATTTAAAACCAAGTAACCCTCTGTATGTTCACTAATTAAATATTACCTCAATTATGGAAAACCATCCTCATTTTACATGATTCTCTATTAACATATATAAGTATACCGATCATGAAACAAACAGAACAAACCAATGAAATTGAACCTCTTAACCTATAAAAAAGGTCATTAATGAACATAATAATGTTATACTAACTTATTAAAAGTAAATAAGGTTCTGGAATTATTAATTAATGAACCCAAATTTGATTATTCAGGCCATTAAGATCATTTGAAGAACACCATCAGAGTTAAGGTGATGGGTTTCTTCTTCTCACTTCCATTTTTTGTGAGACATTTCGTATTCAATACTATTACTTTTGTGTGGTGTATTTATACTTACCATTTATGTTTAATATAATTAATATCTTTATTTTCATGATTTTCATTGTATCATTTAATGATTATTAATTTTGGGGCATATTATTCAATGGATTGCAAATTTGTAATTATTTTCTACCCATACCTCGATTTTAATTAAGGATGGTTTTATTATCTACTCACCTCAAGGAAATTATTATTTATTATTATTTAATCCTAATAAATTCCATGTTAATGATATATATATTTTTACCAATAACAATAATTATTTATTTTATGGGTATATATATGTTTTAAAATAATCTTTCAAAACTTCTTCTGAAATGTAAGTCTAATTTAAGGAACTTCTCAAATACTTACCTATTTTGAAGTTCACACAATAATCTATTTTATTCCATATTTAAATTTATAAAATCTCATATTGTAACATGAAAAGTATATTTTAGTTCATTTCTAGTTTTATGAAAGAAAACATTCCTTTTTACTTTAAAATCATTAAATATTTTTCTTTAAACCACACTAAAATATTTTATTTATAAAGCTTCATAAAAAACACTTTTTAGATTATTTCATCTAAATAATAATTTATTTAAGCCTCAAATATAATTTCAAAGGCCTTACATTTTATTTTCTTGGATATAAATGTTTAAAATTGGATATCATGACTAATATAAATGATTTTCTAAAAGAATTATTCTTTCCAAAGTAAAAAATGATTTTCTCATGTCGCTATAACTTTTATTATATATATTCCTTATTTACCAACTATTTCTTGATTTTAGTGTATATACTGACCTTTGGTATATAGTATCAAGATTCTACTTATTCTCATGATATTCTAAGGGATTATGATTTGAATTTTTCATGGTGGTGTGGGACACTTTGGAATGTTTAAGGATTATTTCCTCAAGGATTTTTCAATGTTCTCATTTAAAAGTATCTTCATCAATGTCAAAATCCTTTTTTGAATCTTGTATTTCATGGAGGTTTGTCTCCTATGATATCATCCAAAATGTTTTATTTAATTCTTTATGATTATTTTGATTATCGATGTGCAATCTTAAAACCATTCACCATATTACTCTGAATGGTTAGTATTAAAGTTTAATGATTGGAGAAAGTTATTTACATTTCTTATGTTAGTTTCCATATGAATACGTATGATTTTTATGTTGATCCTTATTCATATGAGGAATGAATTTGACTTAGTATGTGTTGGGTAGGGCCCTCTATAGCCCCTCAGTGCATTGGAAGGTCTCATGAGACAAACTACGGTCTTGGCACAAGGCCTTAACAAAATTATTATTTATGGTCTCGGCGTGAGGCCTTGATGGTATGATTATTATACCCCACATTTTTCATTCCCTCATTATGAAACCAGTAATTTAAATTTCATTTGGTTATTCTATTATTAGGATAACCATGATAGTGCTTTATTATGGCATATTTACTCAGCTCATATTCCATCCATATTATGTTCAAGTTTATTTTTTAAAAGGCATGTATTTTTTAGTTATTCACCATGCCTAATGTTTATGTTTATGATATCTTCTGCTGTATTTATTACCCTTATTAATCATATGAGATCACCCCGTACTTATGTTTCATTTTTTTCATACATTAATAAGTTTATTACGAATGACCTACATGGTTAAACATAGAGTTGTGGATGTTTCCAATAAAAGAGATATGTAATTTTTTATTTCATGTTATAATGGTAAACCTATGTATGCATCTGGTTTTATAAAACTACTAAACTAATTGGTCCCTTAGGATTTTATACCTTATAATCATGCCAATGTATTAAAAGAATGAACTGGATCTGGGGAACTGGGTTCAGGGTGTTACATTGTGGGTGTGTGACTTATGTGTTCGAACATCTATTAAGGTGTTTTAATATAGTACACAAGCCTTAGGAAGGTGTCCTATATATCCTAGTAATTATAGGATTCCGATTAATCATAGTTCAATGTTCATTTCTTACACACTAGTTTTGAATAAATTTATCAAGTCATAGGATTCCCTTGGGCCCTAGTCTTCTTTCCAACATAACATGTGTTGATTGTCTACTCAAAATGTCTTGATTTCCCACTGGACAAGTCAGAAGATGCATTCTAGACATTTCCTAGGATACTTTCATAATAAAATTAGATTTTATAAGGGACTTAACATATCCTAAATGACATGATCAAGGTTCATCTCGTGATCGATGATGACTTCTCTAGAGGATATCTCAAGACCAAGACAGTTTGTCATGGAATCCCTCATATGACCCTAGCTGACATGTCTAGAGTTTGTCACATGATTCATAAAACTTTCCCTGGATTCATTGAGAAATGTGGATGAAATTCTTGGGGTGACACAAGAGTTTGTGTGACATTCCTCAAAGGGTGATTAATATCTTGGATGAAATGTTTCGAGGACATCTCTAGACCTAGCTGTCCTTCTCGGACGGTATCGCGAGAGCCAGTTGAGATACCATGGTGACACCGCGAGGCCCATCTAACATACACTAGAGTCACCATATGAGTTAAGTGACATGTTTTAAGGACATTGTGAGTTCTGAATATGGATAATGGAGGGATTCACG
Organism: Viscum album; assembly: GCA_963277665.1. NCBI lineage: Eukaryota > Viridiplantae > Streptophyta > Magnoliopsida > Santalales > Viscaceae > Viscum > Viscum album. Next base: position 1,634,528,944 of record OY728143.1, read on the forward strand.
AGACATTGTTTGTATACCCAGGGGGTTTTATGCGACTTGATTTGACACATACAGAGAAATTCGCATGATACAAATTGTATACCAAAGGAGTGTTGTTAGATCTAGATGGCATATTCTAGTTTGTAAAAATGTCTTTTATGGTTTACATAAATCTCATGAGGATCAACGTACATGTATTTCACATATGTATCGAATTTTTTTATTCTTTCTTCCAGCCTTTTATCATGAATGTATTAGATTTATTTCATGTTACATTTTTTTTAAGTCTTATGTGATCTAATAGATGTGCGTGATGCTCTTCATTTGTCCTGATAGAAGTCCTTTACGTGATCTATTTGTGACCACGTGAAGTGATTATGCATGTCCCATGATTTCTCTTGCTATTTTTCAGAACATTACTTGACATGAATCTTTTCTTCTAACAGGATTAGCCGATCCAAAAAAATCCTCTCTAGATCCAGTGCATCTAAATGTAAAAAATACAACCTACATCTGAGGGTCCATTTTTTAATTTTTCATGGTGGGGTGCGGTATTTATAGGCCTATCCACCATGGTTGTTTTCTACTTTACGTAGTGTATATCATGAAAATCAAGGATGGAGTTGGCGGAAGGTCTCTTTATCACGCATCTTCACGAGGTCCTTCCATGGGTCGTTTTGGAGGTGTGGCTTGATTTTATCATCTATAGTATCACCACATCAACATATCATTTATTAGAATATTTCCAATTAATGGGGTCCTTTAAAATTTTACAAATATGCCAATGGACTTTCATATTTTCATATCGTCATGCTTTAGGGCCTTTGTGAGATCAGGGTTCCTATCATAATTCCATTGCATGATCTCAAGTGACTTGTATGGGACTTTCCAAGAGACAAGGATGTCTTATCAAGGGGCATTCGTATGATCAGGATATATTTTCAAAGGGTTTTAAGAGACCATGTTGAAGACAGCCTTTGTGTGTTGGAAGAGTTTAATAACTATGAGAGGCCCTTGCCTCCCCCCTTTTTATTTTCATTGTTATGTTTCAAAGGTTGGGGGTTTTATGTGGTTGTTTAAGTGTTTTCAAGAAAAATAACTCTACCTCGTAGTGATGTGTGAGGTGACATAATGATTCCCTATAGATATTCCTGAGAATTTCATGGATAATTTCATCTGCCTCTCCTTTTGAAGCCAAAGCGGATGTGTACAGTTTCCTGGATATGCCTGAGGTCCTTCATGTGATAGGGATGACATGTCGATAACCATTCTTGAGATGAGGAGTACATGTCATTGGGGTATTGTGGTGTCTTTCAGATCACTAGGGATGTGTTGAATGACTTTTATGACCATGAGAGGATTCCACAACCTTATTATTCATTTCATTTGTTTATTTTACATATATTGGAGGATCTAGCTAGTTTGATTAGATGTTGTAGAGGAAAATCATTCTCCCCATCGATGATGGGTCACATGATCTTTAAGACCGAAAATGGATCCTTCCTTTTGGATAATTTCTTCCTATTTTATATGGATTTTTGGATTGTTTTTTAGGAGAATGCTAATTGACTAGTCGCATGTCCCAAGGGAGATTATCTGGATATCATCGAATGACCAATGATAGTCCAGGGCACCTTTGTGAGATAATGACTTATCAAAGGGACCTATAATGACCGTATTCATGATCTATGATGCGTATTATATATTTGTGTGACCATATGATGGTGACATGATCATGTATCCTTTGGAGGATCAGGTGATACATGGGTCTGATACATCTTCTTCTTCCTTTGCATTTGTAGGGTAGATAATACCCATATTAAGGTATTTCTTCAATGGTGAATTTTTTGATACTCATTTTGTGGGAGTCAAAAAATATAGATATGTCATATTTTATGAATGTAACATACTCATGTGGTAACCCTTACCTACACTAGTCAATATTAGATTACTTTGGAAATATATCCTAGAATGAATATTATTTAAAACATCTACCTCAGATTTAATTTTTTTTTGTTTTGGTAGATTTAATTTTATATACCTCAGTGTTGGTATATGCATTTTATAAATTTCAAGTATCTTAACAAGTAGGTTACTATTATTAATGAGTTAAATGACTCTTATGTATTATACTACTTTTTCAATTTTTAGTAGTTTGAGAAAACTAATTTTACATACGCCCATGCTTACACTTACACAAACGTTTCTAATTCGAATTCATTAGTTCTACACCAAAGTTAATTTTATTCATTGAGCATATTCTAGAATTTGTTTTGCATATAGTTAGGAGGACTCATACATAAAAATGACATATCCAACTCTTAATTTCAATTCAAAAATTCCATAACTTATGAAAATAACCTCAGAACATCTTCTAATCATCTAAAGGAATCTATAATCTTTTTAAAACACATTAAATGACTTTAGACAATATCAAAATATTTTTAAATCTCTTTAACATAATTTTCAAATAATTTTGAGCAATATAAAAATTATTTTTTGAATTATTCAATTAGTATTCACTAGCATTAAAAATTACAATTTCAACTCAAACATCTTCAAAATTCATATAACAAATATTCCCAATATACTCTACAATCCAAACTACTAAATAATCCTTGGATTGTTTCTCACACTTCCAAAAATCTTATTTCTTGATTTATCATAGCCCAATCATAGCTTCTTTAAAGATATCTAAAACAACTAATTTTCTTAACTTAAAAAACTAGTGTAGATAGTACTTATTCCTAGCATAATTATTTTTCATGATTCCATACAACCTAACTCAGTAATTCCCACATGTTTTTTATTATTCCTTCCAAGAATATTTTTTATCCTTTATAAATATATAGTAAGCATTTATATTAGTAACAATAAAAATGTCTTTGATTCTTGACAATCCATCACATCAATCATCAATGTTATGGGATACTGTATACTAAAATAGTTTATATTAGAATTCCAAATATAAAAAAAATCCAGTTACTTATAATAAGGTAAGTGTATCATCTTTTTTCCATCATATTAATGAATACTCGTGATATAGTGGTTAGAAGAATCTCATTATTAACCTTGATTAATATCGATCATACTCCATTACCCAACATTTCCACATATTGAATTTCCTTCACATACACATATTAAAAATAAATAAAACCTAAAATTCATCAATTAGGTGTTTTTAGTCTCCACATTTGGAGTTTTTGTTAATACCGAATTAAATTAAAATATATTATTTTCTTTTCAAGTCAATGTTATTCTTCTCCATTCTATGATGTTATTTTCTATCCCCCTTATTGAAAATATATACAAAGGTCTTAATGTAAGGTAATGTCATGATCATCTCATTAACTTCTATTATACCACTTTAATGTTTTCATATGGTATCATTTATTATCCCCATTTCTAGATAGATATAGTATGATTATCTTATAAGAAAGGTGGAATCACATACCACTTATAAATGAACCATTACTTAATAAAATCTAATTCTATGTGACCTAGCTCGTTCTAGAAAACATGAGTTATCAATATACAAACCAAGGTTACCTATAAACTTTCTAGAATGTGATACCAACTTAGATTTTATCTTTTTAATTTTTTTAATATCTTTATACATAAACACCAACACTCATCTTCAAAAAATACATTAAATATATTCTAATAAAATAATTTATTCCTATTATAATCTTAACATACACTCACCTCAATAATAAATATTTATTCTATTAAAAAGGGATGGGAATGTGTTTATCATACCTTAAACAATAGTTTTTAAGTTATTTTTAAGATTATATATTTTTAATGAAATAATAATACTTTGAAAATTTTATTTTATTTCTATATCCCACTCAAGGGATGAACAAAAATAATGTTCTTCATGGTTATATTTCATCAAAAATTAATACCAAATATCTTATGATATCAATTGAAGTGATGAAATGAAGCTTAAAGTACTATATGATATATGAAATACCATGTTTTATTATGGATATATAGTTAATTAGTTTTTAATTTTTATATATCCCTTCCAGTTCAATACATATAGAAAAACAATCACATAAATATAAGAATAAGGTGGATCTTCATAGCTTCTTAATGAGAGAAACTTGGTTGATATTTGTTTCTCAACACATAAGATATTTTAATTTTAGTTATAATATTATGAGAACTCTTTATGGTATCTCCTCCTTTAACTTTCAAAAATTTTAATTCCATAGGAATTATTGACTTCTAGAGTTTCTTTCCTTCTTTATCCTTATGTGGATCTTTATTTTTCTATATGGATAATAATGAACCTGAAAACAATGTTGTTTCAGATTTAATTTTCATCAAATCCATCTATCCAGCTAACCATGTCCTGTAATGGTTTGGATTATTTCTATTATGAATGAATCATCCACACAAATTACCAAGAACAAATGGTTTATCATCGCTTGAAAACCTCTCCTGAAATTTTATTTCTTATTCATAAGGAAATTCCCGTTAGAAATTATATTCTCCTATCATTTCTCTATATTTCTAGACAATTACAATTAATATAAACCAGTAATCAAGAATTATTTTATCACATAATCAACCTTATGGAATTATTCACATGTTTTCTTAATAACTTTTGAGTTACCTTTTTTAGGAATCTTTACTTCTGGAATTTCTTCAACCAAACCAATCCAATTATGTATATCATAGATTAATTCTTTCTTTGATTCCAGATTTCTTCCTTTATCCATTGTTTTAATGAGTAATTTACAATGGAGAATAATGTGATATTTTTTCTACAATATAAAAATATTTTCTTTGATTATGTAAAATAATTTTTTATTTTCTTCTTGGGAGTTTTTTATTATACTTTCATTCCATTTTTGATACCCCATGAGAAAATCATCACCATTTCATTATTACTTAATATGTTGTGGTCTTGTTTCAGTGAATGTTTATGGTACATTCTTGGTTTGTACATAATAGAACACTTCACTACTATAAAAAACATTATTTCATTTCTCCTGGAATTTATCTGGGTTTTTATATATGTTCTTAAAGGAGAAATTCATTTTGTTCTATGAACATTACTTTTTATTAGCATGTGTTCTGAATATTTTTGATCTAAAATTCCTTAATTCAGGCCTCCTATATGATTCAGTAATTGAAAAATTATGCCAACAATCAATGGATGTATATAAAATATCAAAAATCACTAATAATGGTCAATAAACCTTGTTTTCATCCTTTGTGGTACACTCTATCCAAATTGTGAACCGTGATGTTTTTGGTAGAAATAAAACCTTCATAATTTCTTCTTAATGAGATAATTTTCTTGGATATGCTTATACCCACCCTTGATTTAGTGGTGGATTTATTAGAATTTTATACCCATGTTTATAAAAAATTTAATTAAAACACTCACTTGAAATTGAGACAAAATTGTTACATAAAAAATTTATATAAACGTGTTACCTTTTCCCATGAACTTGGAGTAGATATATATTTAAATGATCTCACGATATTCTTGGAACCAATATGAGTATTTTTAGGAGAAATAATCTTTTCATAAATACCTATGATTACACTTTTCTTATTACCAATTTATGAACATTCTTATTAGGTGCTTTCAAAATTTCTCATCTTAACATCCAACTGAAGACATTCCATATTATAAATTCTTTTCTAGTATTCAATTGATTTTATCCTACACCCAAATTAATTTTTAAAACCTTCATATATTCTTAATGTATATTATTTTCTTATTATAATGTATTTGAAAACTCATAACTTATTTTATACTTGATTTCCACTATATAAATTCTAACACAAATGGTTTCATTCAATGAACGAATCTTTTCTATGATGATTTTATTATCCTCAGTTTTCTCATAACTATATTTATTAAAATTTTCATTAGCTATGGTGAGTTTTTATTTATGAAACATTAATAGTTATTCTTTTTATCCATCAAATTTTATTATATTTTTGTACCAGGAAACCTTATTATTAAATAACTCTTCCATTGCAGCATATTAATACTTTAACTGTGATCTTTCACCTTATTTTCCCTTTCTGTGTCCCAGTATATATGTTAAAAAGTCAATAGAGACCATTTTCTCATAATTATTAACATAAAAATAAAAAACACTAAGTGATTCATCTGAAAAATAAAATTCATATTCTTTATATCATGAAGATTATTTATTACAAGATTAAATCTCAACATATTTATATAAATAACATCTTTGATTACATTCATGTAATGGAGTATCATAAATTTCCCTTTAAAATCTTTATATACTTATCAGCCACACTTTTCTTAATGTTCTATAGGGTAAGGATGAAACCTCCATATTTTTACTACTAAGAATGGTAAAAGAATTTCCATTAGAATAACTTATAAATTGTCTTCAAAATTTTACTTCATATATCTTTGATATAAAGAACTAGGAATAAAATTGATCTGACCAAAGGAAACCAGATTTTATAATAATATATGAAGTTCTTGGTGAAATCTATATTCACCTAAAATTAGGTGAATCAAGGTGACCTATTTTATCATGTTATTTTGTAATTAAAATTTTACCCTTTTAAATTCCACTCTCAATATTCAAACCCTTGTCACCTATTAGGATATAAATGGATCTTATTATGTTTTATAAAGAACACAGTACAACATAAAATGAAAAATAAAAAGTAAAGATTAGTATATATTATTTTTATAAAGGTCACCCCTAGTGTTGGTGACTATATCATTATTTTTTTAAGTCAAGTATGATACATTTATTATCTACTGGAATAAATTACGAATTATATGTGGGTTGTTCAGGTATCATCCTAACCCCATATATTATAATGTCTTGATTTTTAATTATACTGAATCCCAGTATTCTTTAATCTCATGACCTGAATTATAATTATTCCTTCTAAATTCTAGTGAATAAGAAAACTAATATTCTCATAATTTTACCAAATCTGAATGATTTAATCTTCTTCTACAGCCAGAGTCATGAAATAACCAATAAACCTAATCATTAATAAAATCCATATCATTATTCATAATAAACTCTCAAGACTCCCATGATCTTAAAAACCCAGTAGCTCCACAATATGAAAGTTTATTTAAAAAAGATAAATAATAGTGGTGCATGTTGGTCTCTCACTCAACTCTTATAATTAATATTTATTCCATATATGTATTATTTTTCATTGATATAGTTGTATCACTAAACAGTATTCCAAAAATATTTCATCTTCCTATTTATTCATCTATTTATATTATTATTGGACACACTAAATCTAATATCACTAAAGGGTTCCAACTTATTAATATTTGATACAAATAGGGTCATTAGGAATTCTATATCGGGTTCTCTTATTTTCTTCTCATAAACTTTCCTTCACACTCTAGAATATTCAACAGTAGGGGAAATATAGAATTTCTATATTTATCTATCTCTATCATATTCTTCTATATATTCACTTGATCATGTGAACATATTTTATATATTATGAATATAAAAAATTATTTCAATATCAACATTTTTATCCTCATATTAATCATATAACCAACCTACATGGGAATGCCACTATGATCTACAAGTATTCTTCTTTTTCTTGACATCCAATATCCACTAATATTCCAATAATAACCATCATATCATTTAAAACTATTTTATCATATTTTCATGAATTTATACATCTTTTATCATGAATAAAAAAACTCAAAATATCTCCATTTAATTTTTCATGTGACTCATGATAATTAATTAATTGTTTTTACTAAATTTATAATAAATAAATATTTACATATGCATAAGAATATTATAAACTATTTTTGTGTCATGGATTCTCATATAACGGGTTCTAAACACTCTTAAAAATATTATTAGAACTATTTTGGTATTTCATGGATTAATACCACTCTGCGAAGCTCAGTAGTGATATTTTCTCAATCTCTCACCATAATGTGACATTCTCATCACATCATGGAAACATCTCATTTTAGAAATTCAATTTTAACTTGTAATTCTATATCGAAATACATTACTATTTGGTATTTTTATTCAAGGTGTGGATATAATATATTTATCTTGAATCATAATCTATCAAAATCAATATGAGTTTTAATAAAATAGGGAAAAACTTTAGTGTGATGTATTTTTAATTATCCAGTAATATTAAATTTTGAATATCATTGAAATATTTATGATATGGAGAAGACATATTTTATGAATAGATCTTACCTTTCTAGTGACCCTTGCATACTTTAATGAAGCTTTAATCACATTATAAATTTAGAAAAATTATTCTTATGCATAAATTATTCCTTAGGATTACTTTCACATTCCAACAGAATCACTTTTATATACCCCATTATTGGTTTACGACTTTGCTGAATTTCTAGTCTCCATGGTAGCACGTTACTCTGACTTATGAGTCAAATAACTATTAAAGATCATGGAAATCTATCAATTTTTTGCTATTTGAAAAAACAAATTTTACATATTGCCATGTTTACTCCTATGAATACTTTTTCTTTATTAATTTTTCAATTATCCACCAACACTACATTTACATATAAATCATGTTCTAGAAGTTAATTTTATGTATGATCCTTAGGAATAATAAATACTAATTACTAGCATACTTTTTTAATCTAACTCTAAAATAATAGAACTTATGAAAATCAACTCATAACCTCTTTGAGTCATCTCATGGGATCTCCAATTACTTTAAAAACACATAAAATGACATTGGAAATATTAGAATATTTATAAATCTATCCCACCTAATTTTTATAGCATTTTTAATCATATAATATATTTTATTTGAATTATTCAATGATTATTCATTGGATAAAATAATTATATAATAAACTCATCCATATTCTAAATCTTTCTTATTTATATTCCACATATTAGTCATCCTCCAAATTTCAAGATAATCTATGGATGTTTTCTAACAATTTTATCCATATTTTTGATTTATTAATTATAGGTTTTTCAAAACTATCCAATAAAATAAAATTTATCAACTTTATAAATCAATTTTAGACAATACTTCTTCCTACTATCAAAACATGTCATTATTCCATACAAACCATCTTAATAATAATCACATGTGTCTATTTTTCCTTCTAAAAAGCATTGTATGACATAAAAAATCTATAATAGATAGTTTTTTCAACAACCATAGCACCTATAATTGATTAATCATATTACAACACATTAATAATATATATATATATATGAATTTTTATATTGAAATAGTTTATATTATAATTCAAACTAGAAAAAATCATCATATTCGCACTATTACGGGAAGTATCTTAATTTCCTTTTTCATCATATTACTGAATCCTCTTATTACAGTGGAAGAAAAAATATCAATATTTACCTTAATTTATAATGATCTATATCCATTTCGAAACTTCAATACAAATTGAATTTTCTTTATATAACCATATAAATAAAAAATACAATCTCAACTTCATCAATCCATTTAGGTTATTTAGGTAAAAACCACAACTGGGGATAAAAACATTAAACAATGAATTACTTGGGTTCAACCTATCTAAAATATTGAAAATTAACCTTATAAATCATTTATATATAATATGAAAATAACTTGGTTTGAATGATACTAAAAAAATCTCACAATATGATATTTTATGCATGAGACTCACTCTATATTCATAGAACACTATTGACACAACTTCGATACACACTATCTATAATTTTTTGATACACCTTCTATGTTTTATAAATATAGTATTGATCAAAAAAATATATTTATTAAAACTTTTATATAATTTAAATTAATTTAATTTTTATATATTAAAAAGAAATATGATAAAATAAAATAATAAAATTTTATTGACTAAAATAAATGTTTATCATTGATTTATGTAATAAAATTAATTTTTAACTTAACTAAGTAAATAATAATTGGGATCAAAATTTTAATTCACATCTTTTACTATCATTCCCTCTAAGATTCAAATTTTAAACTCATATATATTAAAAAAATGCATAAATTAATGAAATGGATTAATTATTTCACACTTGAATAAGCATGAAAAATTAATCAAAACTCATATAGATGGTGGAAAAAAATTAATAAATGAATGTAATGGGTTAATTATTTCACACTTTAATAAGCATGAAAATTTAATTGAAACATTAATAATGATACAAATATATGTTCAGAAAAATAAATGTTGACACCATAAATGTTTATCATGAAATCATTCAAAAAATTAAAAATCATGGGGCCTAGTTCATAAAATAGTTCACTAAAATTGAATAATATAAAAAAGTAAATCACATAAATGAAAAGGATCCCAAAAAATAACTCTCTAACTAATAAAAACACTAGAAATATAATTTGGTAGAAATAATATCTGATAATAAAAAATTTAATTTAAAAATAATATCATATAATAAATATAACTGTGTGAATATGAAGGCCTCCATTCAAATGAAGGGGAGTTTAAAAAATCATCAATATCAAAAGAATAATGTATCTATACGAAATATTATCCAAAATATAAATAATTTCTTTATTGGTTGTATTTTTTTGTCTCTATTTTCCAATCTTTTCAAAATTGGAACATACTACAAATGAAAACATATGTTGAAGACAAATTTAAAATTTTACACTCACATAAAGAGTGAAAACCACACCTAAAAAATAATTAATATATATATTTATGTATAAATTTAATATATATATATATATATATATATTAAATAAGGCTGGGAAATTTGAAAAAAAAAATTACTCTTAAAAAATGGTGAAAACGGAAAAAAGATAACAAATGTCATTTCATCTTGTGGGACCACATTGGGAAGGACCAAAAACAATATCCCCATATAAATCAACTATGGATCATAAAAAACTCAATAATTAGTCATAAAATTTCAAATTTATCTTTCATTAAAATATTGGTCAATATATTTGACCTATGATCATTTGTGTGAATCTTCTCAGGCTCAAATTATATTAAATGAAGTACATAATGTATATAATGGTAGCATAAGTAAATAGGTTTTAATATAAAATTATAAGTAGGATTGTTTCAAAAAAATTATATTAACAATCAAAAAATAAAATATACATTTTTGAATAAAATCGAGATCGTTAATATAAGTCTTCACCCATAACAATTCCTTACATACCTCTATAGCTACAATAAATTTTGACGCAGTTGTAGATAAAAAAGCATATCTCTATAGTCTTCAGTATAAAGATACAATAAATCCTATTAATGTTATCATATATCATGATGTCTACTTTATTTAATCTATATATCCTGATATATATGAATCTATGTAGTCATAAAGAATATGTGTCTCTCAGTTAAAATAATCTCTCATATCAAAGTACAATGAAAGTATCAAAGAAATATACTTTATTTTTCTCTAGTGTTATCTTCGTATATTTAATATATAATTACTAGCCATACCAACTACATGATCAGTATTAGGTCTAGTATGTTCCATCACATACATCAAATAACCATCTATGGACGAATAAGGTATTGGTTGTATATCCCCTCTATCCTCTTCATTATAAGGTAATTAACTGGAATTGAGCTTAAAATATAAGGTAAGAGGTGTAAAAACCATGTTATATTTTCACATGTAATATTTCTAAATCACCTTTTAAATATACCTTTTTGGAGAGAGTTATATTCTCTTGGATTTTATATTAGAGGAGATCACCATGCCAAGAATCTGTCTCATTGGCCTAAATTCATTCATCACAAAATAAAGACCAAACTCTTTTATTATATAAATTTTTGAATAATTGTTAACAAAAATAATAATATAATCAAAATAAATATAAAAAATATAATAAAATCATCATCAAAAAATATCTGAATAAACAAATTATCCTAAGAGGATTTTTTAAATCACTGAAGAAAAATTATATACACAAACTTTTTATACTACTACCTATGAGCTCGTTTCAAACCGTACAAGTTCTTCTTTAACCTAGATACATAATATTATTTCTCTATTTTTATAAAAACCTCAGATGATCTATATAATTATTATCCTCTATATCAATATGGATACAATCTTTCTTGACCTCCATATACTAAATCTACAAATAAAAACAAACATAAAAACCAAGAATAAATTGAAAATAGCATATTTCAATAATAGGACAAAAAATCATTAATATATATATACATATATATTAATATTTATATATATATATACATATATATTAATATATATATATATATCTTTTAATATAAACCTTTAACAACTAATCCTGATTTGTATCTTCAAATAGAACTAGATTGGTTATTATTAATCTGATAAATCCACTAATTTTGAAATGCCCTCATTATCATTTCTTATTATATAATTTAGATATTTTATACTTTTTCTCATAAATAAAATCCTTAACCCCAAAAAGATGGTACTGATCATAATTTATCTCTTTAAAATACTAAAAATCATCATAATAATCTATTTAAAAAATTATAAAAGATAAATTGATGATTTATATAGTAATAAATTAATCATGGACTCAAAAAGAATATAGTAAACATTACTTTGTGAATTAATCATTGAACTTTTTTCTTATAAAGTCTTAATCATCTTCTCAACTACAGCATTATGAAAAGGTGTATTTGGAGGGTTCATCTAATATCAATATACTTCCTACCTATAATACTCATAAAATAAAATAAATAACTCACCCCTTATAATTTCAAACATATATTATCTTCTTACCTTTTCCTCAATCAATGGAAATATGAAATTTCATTAAAACATTGAGCACCTAACTTTTTCATTTAAAACCCCAAATATTGTGTGAATAGTCATAAATAAATGTAATAAAATAATTTATTTCACTGAAATTCCTAGATTTTATAGTAACAAAAGCTTCCCAATGTACTAACTTGAGTAATTATTACTTTCTATGAAAAGGATGATGTTTGAAAAAAAATATACTATGTTTCTTACAAAGAAATTATTGTACATTTCAATTTTAAAAAATTTGAAACATCCAAGAAAATTTCTACTATAGAAACAAAAAATTACCTTCTCACAAATGTGGATGAGCTTATCATTCACTAATTTTTAAGATTCATTTAACTCAATAATATAATAAGTATTTAAAAATATATTCTTTGGGAAATTATAAATATGGTTGTTTTTTTTCCTTAAGCCACATCCAAGGAAATATTCAAAATATTCCACTTCATATATCTAAAAGTACTAGAAAAAAATTATCCTTAGTAATATTATAATAAATATTATCTAATAATCCAATGGGTCATGAAATTTTAAAAAAATTATCTTATTTCTAGTGCTAGTATCCAAACAAATAGTTACCATACATACAACAAGATAGACCATAATTATCCATCAATAAAATAAAAAAAAATTATTTAAATTCTAATATGTAAACAATTAATTCTTCGGTGTAATATATTAATGGACACCACTGTCAATGTTTCAGTAAGAATCATTAGAATCAACATTATTATATTATTAAAAAATAATTAGATCTCCCCTATAGCGATGGAAAATTGATCATCACCATAACTATTTGTATTTTATGGATTTTACATTATTATTTTTTCACTTTTTATTTTATAACAAAACTTTTTAGAATGTAATTTATTACCATAATTATGGAACTGAAATCATTATATTTCATTCTTAATTTTCTCATACCATTAATTTTACCAAAACCTCTCTATCATTGATTCCTCTTTAGGATTATCCTATTTTCACTATTACCAATTAAGGATTTATAGGGAATAAATAATAGTTATTCAATATATTTAAAGTCAATAGGAAACAGAAATTTATGATCATCATGATATGAAAAACCAAATCCTTGTATAACTAAAATTATAAAAACTATATACTTTCAAAAAATAATTATATCCCTCTTATATTCAACTACTATATTTGATTAAAATCAATAAGGAATAGCCAAAAAAATATTCCATTCCTGGTCTATATCCACAAGTTTACTAAATCACCCAAATCATAGGTGAGATCCTCCTCATAAAAACAATATGCTAGAATCTCTCATTTGGAAAAGGTAGTATAAGTCAAATGGATTCAAAAGAGATTGATATAGATTGGAACAGGATTGTACACCATTATAATGGCTATATCCTCTTTTATATACACTTTGAGGATTCTCCCAAAGCCTATGTGGAATTCATTTAAACATTATTAAACGTATGAGTAAATGAATTGATCACAACCCATTATAACATTGAATAAATAAATCTCTCATACGTTTTACCTTATTAAATGTTTAATCATGTATAAATTTCTTAGTTAAGTATTTTATGTTAACTATTGACATTCAATTTCCATGATCAACATAAAGTGTTTATAGAAATTATACAATACGGTTTATAAAAAACATTTTCTTATGATATATCTTATCATGCAAGATTATTTTGATGAGGTGGAGGAATTAATATATCTAAATATCACATGAATTTAGTTACCAATAAGGAATAAAATTTGGATTTACATTAAAGATTTTATAAATTATTATATAGATTAAATACATTATATGTGGTTAACCCTTCAGGGCATAACTTCAATAATTTCTCACTTACACTAAACACTCATTAACATTGTGACAATTAACCTTTTTATTATATCAAATGATGACTTGTGAAACCATATCAAAAAAACCTTTTGGATATCTCCCAACACACAATTGGAAAGATATTATTATTTGTCTATTTATCACATCATATGAAATACCTTGTAAATATCCATAAAAAACTTATTTCGGATAAAATATAAAACACTTTTTGAGTAGCTCTCTACATTTTGAAAAACTCAAACCTTATTCCATCATCCATTAAGTGTGACCCCATAGGATGTTATAGAATTGAGAAAAATATAAATTATTGAATTCATAGATGTAATCAAAGGGTGTCCACTAACACAAAATTAATTTTACTCAAGCTAAAAAAGGTATCTAGGGTGATTTCCATAAATCATATGTAACTATATACCTATTTCCTCTAGTTATATCATACATAAGGATGAATTTTTATATGACCCCTTTTTCTAATACCCAAGGTAAACATTGTACATAGAATATGAAAATCCCATATAGCATACTCATATATTCTTAATTATATATAAACATACAATGTCAATGAATATATTACACTCTATTCATTTAAATGTATAAGAACATCACATGAACCTCACCTAGGGAGATACTAACATCAAGTGAAAATTATATATATATATATATATAAGGCAAAATAATTCAAGCATCTATCTTAATTAAAGACCAAAATTTCATACTCATCATATGAGAGGAAAAATCCCATCATTTTTAAGCCACAGGTGATGAAATGATCAATAACATACCCAACCACCCATAATTATCATATAATCAACACATTCATAGAAAATATATCAAAGTATGGAGGTTCTCATGGTAGGAATCATTCTATCCATAGTTATGGGGAAATTAAATTATGAAACATACACCACTAACATTCCAAAGACACATTGTCTGACACTCCATGTGGTAGACTTAGGGATTCATCCAACACACAAAACTCTTTTTATGTTTTATGAGTATATTTTGTATCTATATATGAAATCCTACCAACAATAACCATAATATTTGATCACAAACTATAAAAATAAATGAATGAAATTGATTAGGGATAAGTCAAAATTATAATTGGAGAGGATAATTATCATTTCACTTAACATAATATATGTATACATTATGAATAAATGATATAGTGAAGTATTCCTTTTATATGACATGATATATTTTTTATTATTAAAATCCTTTAAGGATACTTACAAAACCATACATAATTGACCATATAATCATGCCCTATGTGATAAACCACTTTACATGCCATATGTTCATTTTACTTTTTGTATTTTGTTATATTTATTACATCTTTATATAATTCCTATCATATCTCTGTGTCCATCAGGTAAAATCTTCCCGCTAAACCCCTTTAGTATGTAACATCTATAAAGAAATTGTGTTTGAATAATGGTGAGACTTAGGAATCATATTCTTATTGTATAACTCATTTTCTTCATAGCATATATTGTTATGATTTTATTAACTTATGTAATCTATTTAAAACTATTTATAAAACCATCATCATCATCAATGGTATAAATTCCATCAAACGTTTTCTGTGAAATCAATTTGGTTAAAAAACACATATCTTTAAATTTTTATTTAATAAGGAATTTTAAAACTCTTTAGGATATAAAGATGCATTTAGTTTCTTTTTTTACAATAATAATAATATGTTTTAAGTACTATAGTTTCTATAAGTCTGAACGTACTCTTACTAGCATCTTAGACGTTATATTCTATCAGTATATCAAGATAAGATATAAAAATTCTGTTATGTTAAGGAAATAAAATTTATTTTCTTTACTCGGAATATATAACAAACAACCAATTTTATCCATATCAAATATTTTATTCTATTTATTTTGAAAATATTCTGAATATAAGACTTTATTCTTTAGAATATTCCATAGAAGTTCATGTGAACTGTTTACTTCATATTTCAACAATCGTTAAAGATAAAATTCTTCTCTAAGATAAAAATATTTTATCATTATCTTCATCTCAAACATATTATAGATTTTGATGAACCATAAAACATGTGTATCAATATTATCATCTCATATTTTTCATACTAACTTTTTTGTCAAAAAAACGTCTATTTTCATATAAAAGAAATAAGATGAAAGATACGCATCTATTATTTAGATAAATATAATCCTAATATACTTAATTGTTAAAAATTTCTCAATGTATTATAACATTTTTACCTCATTTTAATGAAAATGATAATCTTCATCAATCTTTACCTTTATTTTGAGAACCTACAAAATAAATATTTGGTATCATATACCATTTAAAAGAAATAATTATTTTATAAAACATTGATACCTAATAAAGAATCTATGTGAATTTTTTAAAAACCATTCAGATATAATATATACTTCCATACAATGGAATTTTCTATTCCATTCATAAAACATTCCTTTTAGATTAAATGAAAAATAATTTCTATTGGATAAATACAATCTTATTTTCTATTTTATTCTTTTACCCTTCTATGCTATCAACATAATATAAGAGTCTAAACATCATATATCACTCTCACGTATTCTAAACACTTTGAGAAAAAAATGTAATATTTTATTGAATTTATTCATATTTTCAGAAACATTCCAACATTAATTCTATAGTTAATTCTATATCTCTATAATGCCTCATAGGATATCATCAATCTCATCTAGTCATTGGAACCCTTAATTATATTTAGTATATGAGTAGAGACTAAAGTTACCTGGGCCATTTTTCATTTAATAACTTTAAAAACTTAACTATAATCAACCATTCTTATTATAAGAAACTAGATTCACTTATTAATCAAAATTAGTAGTATATTTATTAAGAATGGATAACTTTAACACATAAAAGTATCCTTCTTAATAAGAATGATTCTTAATTTTTACACCATTCCAAGAAGCTGCTTTAATTATGCTTCTTCTTTCTCTAGGATTGATTTCAATGTTAAGTTCAATGATTATGATACCATTATATCTAAAATATATGGTTTTATTAGATGTGTATCTCATTTTATAGTCATTTAATAAGGGATGTTATTAAATTTTATCTTATTAACATCATGATCAATTTTAAAATCCATCATATCCATCAGTAGACCAAGATCCATATTCACAATGATTTTTATTTATTTATCATTTCTTCCATAATTATTTATTTTGGCCGTTTATCATGTAAAAAAATCACTTATGACTCTTAAATAGTTGATCGGGCTATTATTTTCTACAATCCATCCTATAGATTCACTCAACATTATTCCTCTAGTAATATAATCATATTATAGTATCCTAACTAAGTATAAATTGAAAAAAAAAAGAAAATAATTCTTTTAGACCTTCCCATTACTTTCTTTACTTACACAAGATAATCCAGGGGACTCTTCTTTATCATGATCTACTCGATTGGATGGTTAAGGTCTTGAAAATTGTTCACACTAAAAGGAATCTAACATATAGTATTTTAAGGGGATTTAATCTCACTATATTATCCCATAGTATTCCCTTATCATGTGTTCATGATTCAAATGATTTAATTTAGAATCTATATTCCTTCCCTTAAAATAATATAATCAAATAATATTGATGTGTTACTCTTTACAAAACTCACAAACAAGTGAGAGTCAAGTTTAAATTAAACTAAATCAATTATTTTACATAGCATATAACTCCTTAAATACATGGTTGATAATTTAAAGAAACAATTGGACTATTTAAACTAATAATACACATATTCATAATATAAAAAACATATCCATAAATAAAAAACAGTGGAATAAAATAAATAAATGACCATTTTATATATTTAAACATGAAACAAACAATTAATGAAGAATTTGTAAACCATGAAAACTATAAACACTTCATAAAATATCCATAAATTTTTAAAATTCCATAATTAAATAAATAAAAACCTTTTTGAAGTATTTAAAATATAATAAAATTTATATTATTGTTTATAGGACATTTAATTTTAATATTTAATATCTAAAATTTTAACATTCTATATATGGATTTTTCACATATTATGTAAATATATAGAATAACAGATATTTAATATTATTCAAACATTGATCATATAAACTATCAAAAATTAATTTAATATGGTTTAAATAAATTCATCAAATACCAAAGAAATTTGAACAATTAAAATTAATAATTATGAACAATACATAATTTTAAATATAAACACCATAATATTTTTTCTCCTTATTATTTAATTTAAAAACATTTTTTAAATCAACATTAAGTTCATAAATAAAGAATTTATATCCAAATTATAAGTTATATCATATAATTTCAAAGTGTATTTCATATTAACATGTAATATTAAAATATTTATTTAATAAATATTTTACAAATATTTAGTTAATTAATAATAGACACATTATAATTAATTAATATATAAATTTTCCATAAATTAAATAAGCATCCTAAAATAAACGTCTCTATATTTTATAAAATATTCACCAATTATATAAATCAATTCATAATTGATGTATAGAAAAAATTAAATTTCAATGTATTTTTTATTTAATGAAGAAACCATATCGTAAGATGGATTTTAGAAGAAAAAAAATTGTGTCATTCCCTATGATTGGAACACCACAACCTACGATTGATAATCCAAAATTATCAATTATATTTTATGATATATCTATATTTTAAGTTGTGGTATTTTGATCATGGATTATGAGTGAAAAACATAGTGAAAATTTATATCATTTCTTGTAATATGAAATGAGATATTCTATCTCAATGGAAAATCCATGTTTGATTTAATTATAGAAATATGATACCAATTTATTCTTAATTATATATATTATTTCAAGAATCAATAAGAATAGCTTACTCTTCAAAACCATAGATGGTTTCATAATGATTGAATGTGTGTTATTCAATATATAAGAAGAGAATAGAAACCTCAAATACCGGGTCACTAAGATATACAAACCAAAACAATGTATAACAAAAACGAAGAATGTTATGTACCCTTCATTGAAGATAATTACCCTCTTATAATCAATCACTCTATTTAATAAAGAACAAAAAGAAACACCTAATAAACTATTTCCTCTCTAGTGTATCCATGGGATGAATGAATCGAACGATGATTGGGAGGGATCCTCTTCACAAATATGTTATTCTAGTATCACTTATGTTGAAAAGGTGGGATAAATAACAGAGCTTCATGAGAAATCAATAGAGCTTGGGAAATGATTACACATAATTCTCATGTCCAATTCCTATTTTATATAGGCCTTAAAGACACTCTCTAGGCCTATGTTGAATTTTCTCACACATTACTGAATATATGAGTAAATGGATATGGTCACAAGCCAATGTATCCTTTGACCTCTAACTCTCCAATTAATTTCTTCTTATAAAATACTTAATCAATGATAGATTTTTTGGTTGATATTTGAATTCTAACTATTAACATTCAAGTTCTATAATCAATCAGTGGGTGTTTATGAAAATTATACAATATGATTTATACAGAACATAGCCTTATTATATGTACTATCCTATAGTATGATTTGGATTAGGTTGAGGGATTATGATATTTATATTATTATACCCTAGGACACCCTAAGAGGGGGGTGACTCTAGGTTTCACCCACATTAAACATTTTCTTTTTCTTGTTTGACTATTTTTTAGGATATTGTTTTTGTGTTAACAAGAATAGTGTTAAAACTATATTAATTTCTTGTATAATCACTGAATCAAACACATATATGCAAGAAAGTAAAGCACATATATAAGACACAAATTTTAGTTTGTTCTCCATAAAGGGATAAATATAAGAAGAATATACTATATATTTGTCAATGTACCAATATCTACTAAGATTCACTATATATATGGATTAAAAAGTGTCGATAATGGTCACTCTATTCTAGGAGTACTGCCTTTATAATTATTCTTAGTTTGGTCACTCCTTTCCCATGGATCACTGCCTTTTCTTCACTCCCACGCATTGCTCTGATGAAATATTTTCCATAGTTTATAAAAATGTATGTCTCCTTCAATAGATTTGAAATAAACTAATTTTTTATGATTGGTACAAGACCCTAAATAAATCATGGTTTCTATTTAAGGTTCCATTGAATTCTCTATTCACTGCATATAGAACTTTAATTATTCTTATTTTTTGTATAACTTCATTTAACATATAATTCATAATTGATAATTGTTCACCATAAAACTAAGTCATATAACCTCCATCGCATAACCCAGATTTCATAAACTTGAGTGCATAACTCCAAAATCAAACCCCGATTGTGATACGCTGAGCTCAAAACACAAAATTCATAAAATTGGTGTGTAAACATGGTCATGTAAATCTTGGTTCATAATCCTATTTGGATAAACCATGGTTTGTAAACTCTTATGTATGAATTAATCATGAAATCATACACTAGATAACATGATTCTAATCTTTTTATTCAAGTGAGATTCTTCAGATTAACACCTAGCATGAAAAGATGTCAGATCTCTCTAATTAGGTAATTTTCACTGTATAAATTTTACCATGTTACCAGAATTCAACCAACATCCCCCACTTAACGTGAAACTCTTTTTAACTCCTCATACCTAAAATAAATATGTGTACTTCCCTTAATTAAGGAAAAACGATAATTTTATCTCCAAATATACTTTTATGCTAAATCAATTCTATATAATGATGTAAAAATGTAGCATTTATAAGAAATTCTTGGTGACCTAACTCCAAAAATGAATTTAATTATCTATATCACTGACCTTATCAATAAAAACTTCACCAAACCTAGTAGTGTGTCTATCATGTAACATCATAAAAATCATGTCATCATGTGGATTATTCATGTAACCTCATCCACATATCCTCAATTACATAACTATTATTGCATGAATTCTCCACACGCCCATTTTATAATGAAACAAATTTTCCATGTATTATTTTTAAATATTATATGGAACGTTTTCAAAAATAGGAACTAAAACACTATGTGATTCCAAATCCCATTGTGTTTGGAATAAATGATTGAAATGTTTGAAATATATTATGTAATACACCATCACATTTTTCCCAAAAAATGGAATAACCCTTAGATGGGATCCCAAATCAGAAATATGAGGGAACTATTGAATTCATGTTAGGACCAAATGGGGTCGAGATACCCTGAGAGGGGGGGGGGTGAATCTAGGCATGGATATTCTATTTTAAAAATCTTCATTCCCCACTAGATCTTCTCCTTAATATTATAAAGGTCACTTTGTTTTCACTTATGTGTTAATTTTTATCATGTTCTTTTTTTATTTAACTAATGTTGATTCTTTTGGATGCAATCCAAGGAAGAAAGCAGATAGACACAAGGATTTTTACTTGGTTCACCCTCACTGGGATATGTCCAAGGAGCATACGATGATGATGTGCTGCTATACCAAATCCACTAAAGATCACTTCCAATAATGTTTGGGCTAGATCACTTTTATGCCCAGGTGAACTACTTTTTTAATGTTTAGGGTTAGCTCACTTCTTTCCCAAGGGTCAATCCCTATTTCACTCTCAGTAGCCCACTGCCAGCAGAATGGATATCCTTCTTCATCTTCCTTTTTTCACTACTCTTAGTAGGGATCCACTCAATGTTTATGGACTTGTAGGTCCATTCATTATCTCTAATGAATACATCCTTAACTGTATGTAGATTCTCTATTGAAGTCTAAATTTTATCCACTGATAAATACCCATTTTCCACTAAACACCACATAATCATTTTGAAACTCTTTCACAAAGCACACTGCCTTTACGAATCTCCCACTTTTGCAAAGTGCAAACCATCCTTTGAAATGCTCCAACATCTTCAAAAAGATCACTGGGTCACAGAGTTCACAAATTTGAAAATATCACTAGATCACAGAGCTCCCTAGATCGTAGTGCTCACTACATCATAGATTTAACATTGGTCTTTGATATTTTTCAAAGCTAAACAAGACTTCGTGAAGCTCCCGTCCTCCACAAATCCAAACTGGCCTTCAAGGAACACCTTCTATTCGTAGATCTCAAATTCCTCTTCAAATTCCCATTTCTTTCACAAAGTTACCTACTCAACAAATTCCCTTCACAATTAGAGAGCTTAAGGTTTGACATTTGAGCTCTATACTTTTCATGATGGGGTTAAGGTCTATTTATAGGCGATTCCATCGACTCAAGAACCTTCTGCACAAAGTCTATGCCATTTCATCTCAAATTACAAAGCTCCAAAATTTACACCAAAATTTTATCTATATCGCAATGAACCATGACAATTTTTGGATTGCAGAGTACATCATAATCACATAGAATTCTATCAATTCCTTTACATTGCCAATGCGATTCTCTTCACCTATACTATTCACAAAGCTCATCGTGATCATAGATCTCACAATCAAAATTCTTCCATTCTCTATGCAATCCACTTCCAGAATCCCATATTCATGAAACTAAGGACTTTTCAAAATTTTGATGAGATCTTTATTGAAATCCATTTTTTTTGTGATTCTCACCAAACTCAAAATTGTTTACCCCAAAAATTTCAAAAAAATTGGAAAAAAGCACCAGCTTGTATCTATTATTTTGTACAGCCTCTAGATCATCCATTCCTTTTTCATGGTTCATTATCAACATGGATTATCAAAAAAATCCCTAGAACTCAACAATTTACCATGAAAACTTGTTTTATCAACAAACACAAGCTACCCAAAAATACTGCAATGTTACCATAAAGGAATTTTTACCAACAATCTTCCCCTTTTGGTTTTTTGTCAACTCTTCTCATAATGATTCTATGAAATTTGATACCTCACTGAAGGTCCTTTCATCAACTACCACTATTCTGCTCTTACAATTCAGATAGAAACCAAATATTCCCTCACCACATACTCTAAGCCCAAAAAAGCAATGGTCAGTGTGAGAAACAAGAGTAGTATGAAAAGTTAATCTATTAATCACTTCATTACTGACACCAATAATTGATACCATACTAATAATAAAAAACTTCTTTCATCCCAAACCTTGGCTATTGTGATATCTATTCTTTGATCGATCACTTAAAGCATCATCATATTTAAAACTCATACTCTCCCTCTCTTGTTATTCCCCCCTATCCCGTTGCTCCACCAGTCATCTACTCCATTCGTCTTTGACTAAGATATTTTCCCCATTCTATAGACACATGCTCTCCTCTTTAAGGAGTCACTATTTCTCCCACATTGAAAATGAACCAAAAGTTCACTTCTTTGTGGTCTATAGAAGAGTAGAGAACACAAATCATCACATTAGATAAAACACACAATACCTCGATGAGAAGGGGTTACAACATACACACTTTTACAAGTGTGAGTAGTTGATTGATGTCCTAGAGCCAGTCGATGCCTCCCAAATTCTTTCTTGGGTAAATCCTTCATTAGAATGTCTGCAACCTGTTGTCTAGTAGGCACTTAGTACAACTTCACGATTCCCTAATCAAACTTCTTGAAAAAATATATTTTATCTTAATGTGATTTTTCATTGAGTGATGGACTATATTGTTTCTAGGATTTATAGCACACGAATTATCACATTGGATTCAGATAGAAGAATTCACTTCAACACCCATATCGTCAAGTTTATGCTTCATCCACAATAACTATGTGCATTCTTGAGTGGTGGAAATATATTCAAATTATATGGTTCTCAATGAAATGAAATATTACTTCTTGCTTATCCAAGAAATACATTTTCTACCAAGATATAAACCACCTCCTGATGTTGATTTTATATCATCTGCTGAACCGGCCCAATCTGCATCTATATATCCCAACAGCTTTGGATGAGATATTTCATTATACATCAAATCGAAATACACAGTTCCTTTAATATACTAAGGTATTATTTTCACTTCAAGAATGTGGACTTCCTTGGAATTTCATTGATATCTATCTTCATCATCTTTCGGAAGTTTCATCAGGGTATCAACTAGAGTCTTCTAATCCTTGGAATTTTCTATTATAAATCTTCTCATGACCTTCTTAGAAAATTTGGATTAAGAAATATATGTTCCATTATTTTTTTGTGTCACCAATGATATTCTTCCTTTCAATTTAAACTCATCTCTTTGGGTTCTTTGTAGATATAGACTTGATTTCCTCATTCTCATTATTTGTATATTCTTCTGAATCAATATTTTTTTATATCTGATCCCCCTGAGCCTCTTACTACTTCATCACTTTAAATAAGCATCATATGAATGTGTCATTGTACAATGACATAGTTTCTTTCAACTTATTTTCTCGGTTTCTTGTCAAAACATTGTTGATATTCTATAGTACCTTCTTTGTATCCTAAAAATAGTCAGTCGATACCACATTGTTAAAACAAAATATATAATCATGAAATGCATGATTATTGCTGCTTCACCACAATCCGTCTTCTCTCAAGGGAAAACTAACACCTAATATAGTGCATGATATCAATGGATATATATTCAATGCACATCAGAACCACTTGAAAACCCATGTATAGCTTTGTAAGGTCTTCAATTTCATTGTAGATGGTTCATCATATCATCTCTTCTTTTTGTATCACACATCCTTCTGATATAGATTTTAATAATAGAACCATTGAGTAACAACACTTATTGACTATAATATCATATCTAAACTTAAACTATTTTGATTATTCTCTTCTAACATAATTTCTTCTGATTAGTAGATTGAATTATCACCTATGATGTGCAACTCTTCCTATTTTCAGTCCCACTATTTACACCCATAAACATTCTTCTCCACCTGCATCATTTATTCTCATCTAGAACTTGGCATTGAGACATCAACAAAATCTCCAAGCCTACTGAGTTGGAAATCATTGTATGAAATAAGAGATAAAGTTAATAACACAGTCACTTTCTATTATTCTCAATTTCTCCCTTTGTTCTTCCACTCTTGTACCTAATTTTAATCAATGGAAACATGGAAGCATACCACTTTGCCACTTCTCATCTTTAGATTCCACTTCCCCTTGGATCGTATCTCCATAAAACATGAAACACTTAACTCATCAGTTAACAAAATTTATATACATAGTGAGAGGGGATCTCCTGAAATCTTTAAGAAGAGGATTGTAGTTGATCCTGATGGTCCAACCATTTGATTATTTATTTCAAATAATTTCACTCATGACTTTCCTGCCATAACTTCCTAGAAATATTCAAATATTCTGTCTATATAACTAGAAATTATTTACCCACATTATAAGTATTCTTCTGATATTTTGGTTCTTTGGGTTTGTCCTTCTTCACAATTTTTGGTTTATACCCACTAGTAAAAATATCATTCTTTTAGGTTCCACCTGAATTCCATTTCTCATGATTCATTCTATGAGCAGTAATATCTCCATTATCCATCTTATATTTATTATTCCTCCATTATAGGGATCTTTCTATTTCCTTCACTTCTCACAGTGAAACATGACATGTGAATTTTTCATGACATTCATTATTCATTTTTCATTTTTCAATTGTCCAAGTCAAGCCACCCCTTCTTATTGTGTTTGAATATTCCACATAATTTCACATTCTTCTTACTCGAAACTAGAGTTTATCTTTCTTTGTTCTTCCAAGTTTTTCAAATTCTATACAAGATATCTGTTGTGATTGTAACATAAGAGGTGATTGATAAGCCTTTTTTTGAGCACCTTGTGATTTTTTCTGAGATGGTAAACCTATTTTTCAACATTCCATGTTTTATTCCAGTATAGGATTTTTCTTTTTACACTTCATGTGCTATGGATCTCCTTATGGGTTCTTTTTTCCTTCCCCTCATTCTTTTCCCTACAATGTCTGGCCAAATTCCCATGTTTAGAACATATGAATCATCTTCCATTAAATACATACATTATTTCATCATTTCTCAGCTGGGATGTTGATTCTTCTGGCTTTCTCCTTGTGACATTGAGATTATGGGATTACTGACACATACTTATGGTGTCTCCCATTATTCTACAATAGAAGCACTTCAACAATAATTTCTTTTGAGAGAAACTTCTTTCAGAATTCTCAAGATGATTCTTCTTATTCTTAGATTTATAAATTATTCTATCTTCACGTCATGAACTATATTCCAAAGCCTTTAAAATAAATCTTGATGTGTGTCTATGAATCCCACATAAAATGTACCTGTTTTCACTAATTCTTGTAAATTTCCTCTTAGGTCTCCAGCACCTATAGGATTTTCTATATTTCTAGAACTTTTCACAGCTCTCTTCTGTCATGCACGTGAGGGGATTAATCAACTCCAATACTAGTTTTTTCAAAACTTTATGGTATTTGTGATGAGAAAATATGATGTTGTTTCTCTTTAGAAATATCATATTTATTTTTCATTTTATCATCACATGATGAAGGATAATCAAATAGTAAGTTCAAGGTGTCCGTTATTTTAGGATTTCCTTTAGTATTGGATTTATCCTCTAATTTCATCACTAACTATATCTATTTTTCAAATGTTTGAATCTTTATATCTCTTTCTTCAAGTTTATCATTGAGTTATATCTCAAGATTCTTCCTTCTATACATCACATCTTCTAACTCATGTGTGATCTTGTCATCCATGTCACATTTCTCCTTTAAATCCATTTTTTCTTAATAAATAGAATTAGAATAGTATGCACTCTCTTGTTTTAGTATTTTATTCTCCTGAACTAGTCCAATTAGCTGTGCAACAAGATCATTATTTTTGGATTTAAAATTTTTAATGTTATCTATGTTCGGATTCTTCACCTTATCATCATCTTTGCATTTATCTATATTTAAATACATCTCTTGTTGTTCTTCATCATGGGAATAATTATTCTACCTCAAGTTAATATCCACATCAATAAGCCTTTTATTTAAGCCTCTTAGCTTATTAACCTCAATTTCTAGTACTTAGATCCAGATATCTTTATATTTAACTTCATCGTCCAATTTCTGATCCAATTCCTTTTTCATGTCGATATCATCTATTGGTGGCCTTCTTGAAACTTCATCATCATCATTAGTTTCATCATCAATTGTAATTTCAAGTACTTCACTGGTTCCTACATCATTATTGAGTGAATATATCTTTTCCCTGTATGATTCATCGAAGCATTCTGTCAACAAGCTATTTGATTAAATTAGTTGAATCACACTTTTTCTGTAAACACTTCAACACTAAGGAATACCATCTGACTTCTGATTCTTATTTTAGGTTTTTTCCATTGTCATGGCACACCAAGATAAGAGAAGACTGAATTAGTATCCACAAAAATCAACTAAACCAAGTTAGAGAAAACAAATATTAAAAAAAGAAACATTCCCTCTGATGTCAATTATAAGAACCGAAAGGGGCCTAGATACCCTAAGAGGGGGGGGGGGGTGAGTCCATGTATGGATATTATATTTCAAAATTCTAACCCCCCATTGTATCTTGACCTCAATATTATAAGGGTCAATTTTTTTCCACTTATGTGTTAATTTTTATCTTGTTCTTTCCTTGTTTTTCTGATGATGATTCTTAAGATGCAATGCAGGGAAGTGAGCAAGAAGACACAAATATTTTTACTTGGTTCACCTTCACTAGGCTATGTCTAAGGAGAATACAATATCAATGTGCCGCTCTACCAAATCAACTAAAGTTCACTACTAATAATTTTGGGACTAGATCAATTATATGCCCAGGCTCACTGCTTTTACAATGTTTAGGGCTAGCTAACTACTTTCCCAATGGTTACTCCCTATTTCTCTCTCTTTGGCTCATTGCCTGCAGAAATGATAACCTTCTTCCTTTTCTTTTTCTCACTAATCTTATAATGTATCAACTCCAAGTTTATAGACTCATAGGTCCATTTATTATCACTTCTAAATTTGACCTTCACTGTATGTAGATGATCTTTTGAAGTCCAAATTTCATCCACTGATGAATACCCTTTTCCACTAAACACTGGGAAATCCCTTTTGAAACTCTTTCACAAAGCACACTGTATTTGTGAAACTCCCACTTTGGAAATGCTCGAACCAGCCTTTGTAGTGCTCTAACCTCTTCATGAAGATCACAGGTTCACAGAGCTCATCGGTTCACACATCTCACTGAATCAAAGAGCTCTCTAGATTGTAGATCTCACTGTATCACAGAGCTCACACTGGTCTTTGCGATTTTTAAAATCTAAACATGCCATTGTGTAGTGCACATCCTTCGCAATTCCAAACTAGCCTTTGTAGTGCCACTTACTCTCACAGAGATCAACTGCCTCTAAAAATTCCAATTTATTTAACAAATATCCATGATCGACGAATTCTCCTCACAATTTGAGGGATTAAGGATTTTTTTTTGATCTCTCTACTTATCTTCTGGGGGTTGAGGTCTATTTATAGGCAATTCTACCAACTTGAGAATCTTCCACGCAAAGTCAGTTCCCTGTCATCTCAAAGATAAAAGATCCAAAATTTCCATATAAATTTTATCTACACCGCAAGGCACCATAGAAATTTTCGGATCCTGGAGTTTTTTGTATCCATGGATCATTCCATCAATTCCTTTTCCCCACCGCCGTAAAGATTTTCTGTAATGATCTTCACCTCTTATGTTTATGAAGCTCTTCACAATCGCATATCTCACCATCAACATTCTTCTAGTCTCTACAAAATCCACTTAAATATGCTCATATTTGTGAAACTCGTGACTTTTCCTTATTTTGATGATATCTTCAAGGAAATCCACTTTTCGAAATTCTCAAAAAAATCCAAATTTTGGACCCCATAAATTTGGAAAACACTGGAAAATGGTTCCACCTTGTATTTGTTCTTGTGTACCACCTCCAAATCATCTATTATTTTTCATGGTTTGTTGTCAACAGGGACTGTCAAAAACATCTCTAGAACTTAACAATTCACCATGAAAACTTACTTTGTCAACAAACACAGCCAACCCAAAAATACTACATGTTACCTTGAAGGATTTTTTCCCAATAATTAAAGATGTGGGTTTTATCTTAGGTATGACATAAACGTTTTTAGAATGAGGGGTTTGTGGAAAGGTTTTTACTTGTGAATATTAATAAAATAAATAAATTTATTTATTTATTTTGTTTATTTTTTACATATCAGTTGAGTTTTATATAAATATATTATTATAGATTTTTTCTTAGGGTTTTCCACTAATCCTTGGATACCTATATATTGTTAGAGGAGATTATTCTTGGAGAATGATAAATGATCGGTATTGGATCAAGGATCATTAATACAACAAAGTACATGGATATCATCATTGATGGAAACATGAACTGCTCTTAATAAATGTTTGATCGAAACTCTACGTAATATAATTATTTTTTCCATCCCTTTATTTAATGTTAGATGAAAACATATCAATTCCATCAATATAATTGATATGTGCATCGTCAATAGATTTAATTTTATGGAATGATTTTTTTTTGTGTTTTATTCCACTTTTATTTTCATTTTATATGACAACTAATTGAGGCCAAATTAAAAAACGATGAGGTTTATTCCTTAAATTTGATAGATGTTATATTTCTTCACCTATTCTTCACACATTCATTACGTGTGATTCTTTTGGATGGTGGTCCGATGAATACCTAGTATTATATTATTACACGACCATTCCTTAGAGAAATAGATAAATATCATAGGTGTGGTTTGTAATTGATGGTGCAATTGAGGTGTGACAATGGTGGTGGATGATCATAGTTAGATGATAAAATATTTTAATTTTTTTATTCTAGTTTTGATGCGTGGTGATGGGTTTGATCAACTAATCATTTTCTGAGAAGATATGAACCCAAATTCTAGCTAGGAGTGATGGAAAGTCTTGACTGACAATTGATCTATAGGTTCCTGAAAGGGAGGTGTCTTTGGTGATGCGCAAGTTGAGGTGGAAGAGATCCAAGAGTGTGTGGAAAATCCCATGTTACAAGGCATGTATCTTAGGATTACATGTTCTGTGGGTCCCCCTGGCAATGGCACTATGGTTTCCATAATGAGTTAAATATCACACGCTCTGTGAACTGATCACACTTCTTGTAAAACTTCCTTAGAGGATCGGTGTGTACCTAGGAGGGTACACAAGAATATCTACAAGTACACAGTCATGTACATGAAATGTACTCCAAAACAGACATTGTCAGGTGTATATGACATGACTAGATGTACAAGGGCATGGCTAGGTGACACAGTTAGGTTGTCGAGTGACCTCTACATGCCATGTATGTCACTCACTTTTCATGTATGTGAATTATTACATGATATGTAAGGAATAACCACACTATCATGTCCAAGTTAAGGGATGTACATTGTGTACTCTACTTACACACTGTGTACTCCATTATAGACAACTCAGAGATCTTCATATCTTCTGTTTAGACTAGTTCTGTAAATTTTGTTTTCCCATTAGTCCTTACCCTATAGGTAACAATGAACAATTATGTCCTTAGATATGTATTGTGATCCCTAATAGATAATGAATCCTAAATAGATTTTGTGGTGTCAATTTATGAGACTGGATGGAGATCCTCTATCATCTTTATACCCTAGGTCAGGTTTGTAGAATCAGCATGACATCCTTGAGTAGGGAATTGATCCTCCATCTCATAGGACATATCGATAGGGTTTGTGGTATCATTGATATAAAATCCCTTACATAGTGGCCTAATCCATATTGGGTTTGGGGTGCCCCCCCATAAGTTTTTGGCATGACCTGCTATCTAAGTATCAAGGTCTTAGGAGACTAATGAGATTTATTTAGTAGGTAATAATGATCTTGAACTGTTAAATGATATTATTTAGTGATGTCATGAATCATGGAGTGTATTCTCCTAGAAAAATCATTTCATTGAGCTAAATTATGTTGCTGGAAGTTGGTTATAACCACTTGGTAGCACAACCTCTTTCTTGAGTATTTCTGGGTGTTTTATGATATATATTGATTTTCATATCCTTGCCTTGAGATGATTATTCTTGATACATTGTGTTTAGTTTTTTAGGTTTTCCTATATGGTAATGTTATACTGAACCCTATATGATCTATCCCAATACGAGTCATGTCTTATGCAGATTAAGACCTTTTAACAGTGGCCTGGGAGGATGTGGAGCTGGTGAAGCATAGATTGAGCTAGAACGACCAAGATTTTTTCATGGAGATTTCATTTGATCATATTATTCTCCCTTTGAGAAGAATGGAATTTATAATGTTTTTTTGGTATTTTATTTGTCCCCTTTACCACTGTGAATTCTTTATTGTCATACATTGGTTGTGGGATTATTGTTCTATGCGTGAATTGTTTTTATATTTTAGCATTTTACTGTATTGGAAATGTTTTGGTGTGTTTTGATACATTAGTCCAATGCCTCCCATTTGGGGGATATGCCTACTTAGAGTAGGTCACCAGCCCTTGGAATATTGGAGATGGGTTTTTGGTAGTCATGAGTCGAACCCTATTGGATTGGGCTATGACAGAGTGGTATTATAGGAACAGGTTCTACCTTTGGAACATAGTCAATGAGATTGTTTTGGGTAAATAGTGTTTACTATTTTTAGTTAGACTTTCCAGCCAAGGAATCCAGTGTTGGTGCTGGGACAGATATATCTATACACAGTGACACTAATAACCTTCCTTTTAACTCGATACATGTAGACATTAGTTTTAGAGAAAACACTAGTGCATACTTCTTATAAGAATGGGTTTTGTTTCCTTTGTCCTTCTTTAGTTAACTCCTTAAATATACGCTTTTTTAGTGGTATATCTTGTTTTATTTTAGTATGCCTCTATAAAGATATATATCTAGGATTCCATTGCCTGATCATGATGGGGATCCACAAATTGATGAGGCATCAGTGTAGGGGATGATACCGGTGATAGAACCTCCTTTTTCTTTATTGGATATACCACAATCTATTGAGAAGTATATAGTACTAGAATTGATATAAGATGATGCACGTAGGTTGAGTACCTAGCACAAGATTTATAAGAATCAACCTATCAGGTTTTGGGGAGATTGAAACCCTCAGGTGGTTATGAACTGGATAGAGGAATTAAGTCAAGTTCTCTACCTTGCGAGGATGCATGAAAATCAAATGTTTGTCCTTGCGACGAGTCTTCTTAATGGATATGTTGGGATATGGTGGTTTTTAGTGACTAAACCAAACAATGAGATATATATATCTTGGGTAGACATTGAGAATCTCTTCAGCGATGAGTTCTACCAGGACACGGTGCTATCAATGCAAATAAAAGAGCCTATAAATTGGCAATAGGTCTGTTTTACCCTGTCAAAGTCCTCAATGAGGTTTATTGATCTTTTATGACTCTCCATGGGTATGGATCATGATCTTTTTTTCAGAGCATGAACCTTTGAGCATGGATTACATTAGGAAATTAGGGATTTAGTGGTATCCATTTGCATTCCCACCTATACTAGGGTGTTTGAGTAGTCCTTGGTGGTAGAGAGTTTCCTGGTAAATTAGGCACCAATAATGGCAGCTAGTAGTGGGCACCCAAGAGATGATGCCTTACTAGTTGGTATCAACATATAATTTTATGTATCCAATCATGTTAGAATCTATAGGAAGGGATATAAGGACACACATTCAGTGGTTCATGTCTCCCCATATTGTATAAATCATCCAAAGGATAGGTGGTGTTTCTCCTATGAATTTTGGGGAAATATGAATCAAGACAATCCAACCTTTTGTAAATTTGATTGAAATAAGTTTGAGGGACCCAAAATATAGGGATAGATGAAGGATAAGGTTGGTACATAGGGTAGAAGACATGGTAGAGGGGCTGAAAGAGTAGTATGAGGTGGATGAACATTTTACCTATTACCACCACCACCACCCCCAGGTGGTCCATGCCAATCTCAGGGAGCTGGTTTTCAAAGATGAGGCAAGCCACATGATATGGAGACTTATAACGATGAGGCTATATGGTTGATATGAGGTATGATTTATGTCTTTTTTAACTTTAATTATAGTATTGATAAACACAAGTGTGAGTCATTCCTTCCTTTACACTTATATGGTTTGAGACTTAGAGATTTTGTTCGAGCCTATGGATTGACCCTTGCAGTTAGAGAATCCAAAATGTGGTGAATCAATGATTATGAACTTATTTCGATATTCTGATATGATGCTCATAGGAGATATTTTTTATGGTATCTCTTTGAAGAAGTGGTGAGGAAATATGATGTTCTTTTTTATGGAATGGTTATCTACATTACATGCCAAGATTTACTGTTTTAGTCATAGGATATTGTGTGTTTTCATAGATGAGTTAAGGTTTTCCTTTGTTGGTGAAAATAAAACCTTGGAAGAGTACTATCAGATGTGGAATATGATAGTATAGCCAATTACTGACCATCTAGAAAACATAAATCATAGAGTAGTGGATGCTTTGGGTTTCCAGTTTCCTATGGTGGTATTGGAGTATGAGGAGGTCTTTCTAGAGTATATACCAAGTTTAACTCCCTACTAAGATAAATAATTATACATTTAGTTTCATCCTAGAATAAAAATGATATCTTCACCAGCATATTAGAAGGTTATTACAGAGCTTTATGAGGTAAGGGTGCAGTTGGAGGACTTGACAAAGGGATTTTTGAGACCTAATGTTTCCCCCTGGGTGACCCTAGTATTGGTTTCTAAGAAGGTATATAGATTCTATAGGTTATATGTGGACTACTGGTGCATGAACAAGGTAACCGTGAATAATAATTATTCACTATCGAGGATCGACGAACTCTTTGATCAGTTGCTGCGGGTGTGATGATTCTTGAATATTGACCTTGGATTAGGATATAACAAGTTATGAGTATGGGATGATGATATACCAAAGATGAAATTCATATGTTGCTACGGTAATTATGAGTTCTTTATGATTCCATTCAGAATTATGAATTACCCAAGTGTACATGGGACTCATAAATATTATTTTTCATCCTTTCTTACATTGGTTTATGGTGGTCTTCGTCGATGGAATCCTAGTGTACTTAGCATCTGAGGAGGAGCATGAAAGACACTTGAGGATGGTTTTGGACACACTCTGAGAGAAACAACATTATGGGAAGCTCTCAAAGTGTAAGTTTTTGATTTGATTGGTCCACTTCTTATGACTTTTCATCTTAGAGTCAGGAGTAGCAGTGGACCCAGTGAAGGTTGTTGCAGTGCTTTATTAGTATCAACCTAAGAATGTTACTGAGTTTTATAGTATTCTTGGTTCAATAGGGTGTTATTGGAGGTTTTTACTTTATTAATCCAAAGTGGAGACACCCATGAAATATTTTACCTAGAAGGGGAATCCTTTTCATGTGGAAGAAAAGGTTCCAATAGTGAATCCCTGAGTTGAGATAGAGGTTGATGAGTTATCCCATATCGAGGTTTCTAGAGGATGGTGTCAAGTATGTAGTATTTTTCAATGCATTACCGACTAGAAAGGGTTTTGTTCTAATGCATAGGTATGAGGTTATTTTCTATGGTTCACATCATTTGAGAAAACATGAGTAGAACTATTTAACCCATGATCTTGAGTTAGCAATGATAGTATTCAAATAGAACATGTGGCATCACTACATAATGGGAGAACAGTTTTCATCTACTATGATCACAAGAGTCTCAAGTATATCTTCTCATTGAAGGATCATAACTTGAGAAGGAGGTGATGACTAGTGTTCCTCCAGGACTATGAATTTCAGATTTTATATACTATTGGGAAAGGTAACATGGATGAAGATTCTCTTAGCAAGAGATATTTTTTTAGTTGTTGGACGATGTGTCAGAGCAGTTAGCCTCAATGAATTTCTTACTTAGTGGGAGAGGATGGTGATTTATATATTCATTTGATGGTTGTTACCCCACCCCTTTTATATAATTTTACGGATTCCCAGTATTTAGATACCAACTGTGATACTATACATACTCTAATATCCACTAGATGTGTAAATAATGGATATTATGAAGGCGGATAGCACACTATCCTTTTCATTGAAAAGATGATGGTCGCTTTTATGTTAAATTTGGAGTTTACACAAAGGTTTCATACATCCCATTTTTTGGTACATAATGGGGTGGAAAAGTTGTACCAAGACCTTCGACATCTGTTTTGGATGATATAAATGAAGCATTGAGTTGCATAATTTGTCTCTCGATGGATCAATTTCCGGTAGTTGAAGGTTGAGAACTAGGTTCTAACGAGTATAGATCAACCCCTTGAGGTGATACAATCGGAGTGGTATGAGATATACATGGATATCATGAAGGTTCTTCCATGTACGTTCAGGGGACATGATTCAATCTTGGTGATTGTAGAATGACTCACCAAATCGTCCCACTTCCAAGACATTTGAGATTAGTGTTCAATAGAGCTGAGGTGCCTTTAGTTGGTGGAGATTTTCCAAATCCATGGATTTAACTTGATAATAATTTTAGAAACATGATGCTTGATTCACGTCATGGTTATAGAGAGGATTATAAGAGGACTACAAGACTTAGTTTTGCTTCAGGATCGTATTTCATCTCCAAATTGACAACTATACAAAGCATAATATTTATGTCATAGAGAAAATGCTTCTGGCTTACATGTTAGACATTTTCCATTTTGGGGGGATCATATATCCATGGTAGAGTTTGAGTACAAATAAATCTATCATTACTCCATTGGTATGGAACAATTAAATGATTTGTATGGATGAACCTATAGGTCAACACTTTCTTTAAATGATCTATGAGAGTCATAAAGCATGATCCCAAAGTGAGTGACAGTTGATATAAAGAATGTACAGATCATCTAGAAGTGTATGAGGACTACATATATCCATTAGAAGTCTGATGAGAATCAATGATGGTGACCTCTAGAGTTTGAGGATAGAGACTTTGTGTGAATGAGGGTCTCACATGAACATAGAATTCATATATTTTTCTAGGGAAGCTAGTTATCTTAGATATTCATTGGTACCTTCAAAATATTATGTAGAGTTGGAGATGTGGCATACCACTTAGCTCTACCTTTTCATTTGGGCTGGGTACACACCATCATCAACTTGAAACAAAGGAGGACATACCTATATGACCTATTGGTTGTTATCAACTAGGGAGAGATGGAAATTGAGGATGGAACTACCTTTTCATAGTGCCTAGTGGAGTTCAAGGATCAGAAAAACTGGGATAATTCATGGGTGATCGATTCCCCTAGTTCATATCTAGTGGAAGTATAAGAATATTTTGGAGAGAACTTAGGAGAAAGAGACCTAGATGTGATCTTAGTACCGTCATATTTTGAGATGGGGTTTCTATTTTCAAGATTGAAATACACAATGTGGGGAAAATTTAATGAATTAGACATTCTCTATGTCATTTTGGGATACTAAATGAAATATTTTAAAAACTAGGCCCTGAGATGGCATGTGATATTAAGGCACGTTGTTCCCAGAATAAATATTTGAAATATATTAAATTTATTATATAACATAGGTGTGTATATTTCTTGAAAAATATCATAACTCCTGAATTAGATCCTATGTGAGAAATATTAGGGAACTGTTACGTTTAGATTATAGGTTTAACCCTAGGTGTGACATAACCATTAACAGCACGCGGCATTTTTGAAAATGTTTTCCCAGACACAAATTAATATAATTAATTAATTAAATAAATAATTGGTCTTGATTTGATGTAGCGACTGAGTTTTTTATAAATCCATTCTTATAGATATTGTCTCAGCATTGTTTGCTAAAACCTAGAGACCTAAAGGCCATATGAAGAAAGAATTATTGGTGAATGATGATAGATTATGACCAAATCGAGGATCATTATGCCAATGGAGTTGGTAGATCTGGTCAACGATGGGAACACAAAACCATTATTTTTTAATTGTCGATCCAAAATCCACATAGGATGATTATTTTTTTCCATCCCATTCTTTGATACTGAACAAACACAAATAAATTACATAAATATATTTGATGCGAACATCATTTGTAGATTTAATTTTATTTAATTAATTTTGTTCATTGTGTTTTACTCATATCATATTTTATGTTTCTACCACAAATGATAAAGGTCAAACTAAAAAAAAATTCATTATTAATTCATCACACAATATAATTTTTTGGATTTCTTCTCCCACTCTTTGTATGTTCATCATAGAAATTTCCTTTTTTCCCTGTGGTTCGATGAATAGACATTATTCAATCATTGTACGACTGTTATTTGGCACAATAG
Source organism: Viscum album (assembly GCA_963277665.1). Lineage (NCBI taxonomy): Eukaryota > Viridiplantae > Streptophyta > Magnoliopsida > Santalales > Viscaceae > Viscum > Viscum album. The sequence goes on from OY728143.1 coordinate 1,634,566,804, forward strand.
TTCAACACCATTAGTGAGGTTCATGATTGATGGTGTGATCAAGGTGTAATGATGGTGGTGGATGATCTGAGGTGGATCCAAACAAATATATAGTGTTCATTCTTCCCATACATGATGTGTGGTGATGGGTTGTCATAAAAGATCATTTTTTAGAAGATCTAAACCTAGATTTGGGTTGATAATGATAAAATGGGTAAGTCTACCTAGGATCTATAGGTTCCAGAAAGGGCAGAGGTTCTAAAAATGTGCATTATGAAGCATAAGAGACCCTGATGGATGTTGAAAATACCAAAGTACACATCATGTATTTCAGGATTACATGTTGTGTGGGACCCCTTGTTGTAGAGCTGTGTTTCCATAGTGAGTTAAATATAACACTACCTTTGACTCAATAACACACCTTGTGACCCTTACATGGAAGCTCAATGTGTACCTTGGATGGTAGACAGACATGTAAAGGTGTATATGACTAGACTAGTTGTACACAAGCACAACTAGGAAACAAGGGAAGGGTTCTAGGTGACCTCCACATGCCTTGTGTGTCACACACACACCATGTATGATGAGGTTTACATTATTTTTGGGGAAGTACCACACGGAAAAGCCTGGGTTGAGTGATGCACACTATGTTCTCTACATACGCATTGTGTATTCCCTTACAGACCTATTGGAGTTATTCAACTCTCAAGTTTAGCCTAGTGTTAGATGAGTGGTATTCCCCGAGGTCCTTACTGTAACGTCCCGACCCGACATACCATACAACCCGCTAGTCGGACTAGTCGCTACATGGCCTCAAGCGCATCTCCCCATATGCCAGAGGCTGCCAACTAGCAGTGAGGGCCTAGGTGATTCCCTGGGGAGACTATTCCCTCATTACCAAAGCATCACATCAGAATTATTAACATACAATAGAGGAAGAATGTAACCAGTAGACAACACATAGATAGCGGAGATAGATAACAAATAGAAGGATTTGACATATATATAATGGTGAAAATGGTATAAGAGTCTAGAAAACAGCCAAAGATGGTACAAGAAAATATAGTACAATACAAGTATACAAAATCCCAAAAAGAAACCAAAATGTATCCCCTATCACATCACAAGCCTCATCTTGGTCCCGTGCGCTCCCACTCTGAGCAGCAAGTCAAGTACCTGTACAAGGGCCTTTTCCCTTCTCATTACCTATAACCATATAATCTGCTTGGGTCCAAAAACATGACCCAAACAGGGTGTGAGACTAAATCCCAGTAGGCAACCACCAAAGATCTATGCTAATCTTTCAGTGAATATATAAACGACAGTGTAATATGGAAAGTAGTAAACAAGGTAAACAAGAAAGTCCGACCCAAGCTTGTTCTTTGGCTTGGCATCACTTCAAGTATCCATTCCACTCATCAAACATTTCATTCAAGGGTTCAAACCATTCCTTGAGCCCATTCCAGGTATACTCCATCGGAAACGAGGAATCACTCAGGGAGAAAATCCACCTACACCATACAAGCCCGTTCTGGTGAACCTCTAGGACCCCAGCATCGCTCTACGAGCCCGTTCCGGTGAACCTCCAAGGTTCCCAGCCTCGCTCTAGGTGCGGTATAGTCTGTCAACTAAGCCCGTCCCTGGAATCCTATAAATAAGATCCGGGTATCTCCCATGACATGTTGTGCCCTATTGAGTCCGTCCATGGAATCTCATACTGGATCCATGGTTCACTCAGAATTACAGCAACAAGTCTTGTATGAGTCCGTCCACGAAAACTCACATTGGTTCCATGGTAAACTCATGACTTGGTTTCACATTTAAAATAGGCCAAAAGCATTTAAATCACGTGGGTAGCAATTCAAGAATTTTCATACAGGGGTCAAGGGGAAAAACTCCAACCCACACCCGAAACCATTTCAATTACAATTTCATATGATTTAAATTCCATTCATATTCAATTCCATTTTTAAAAACCCACAAGGGAAAGGAAAAACATGCCTCATAGGCATCCTGGGTCAAAACCCATAAAAGAGTCATTCAAGGAAACGCACCTAAGGGGTGATTCATGTCCAAGGTATATAACCTAACTCAAGAATATACAACCCTATTCAGATTACCTATAACATGTTGGGTAATAAAATGTTTGAAATTAATGTTCAAGAGACACCCCAAAAGTGGGCGAGCGGTACTTCTCCATATATAAACATCTTGACAAACAACGAAAAGCACGATACCACCTACCATAGGCTCGTGCAAGATAACTCGTCCAGTATCAGGCTCTGATTCTTTTCGGTTTGGGAGAAATCTGAAGAACAGACGAAGAAAGAGAAATTATGGATTATTTTCCTTAATCCAATCTGTGTTCGTTGTAACCAGAAGAATCGAGAAGGATTAAAAAGGAATCAAGGACTTACCGTTGCAGATCCAATGAGATGTGCGACGGTTGAATTGGAGTTAAGATGGAGAATCGAGCTCCAATTCTCCCTTAGGATCCTTGAGAGATCTCCCACTGCTTTCTAGTGGAATAGAATAGGTTAGGTTTAGGTTTTATAAGATTTAAATTAATTTAATTAAAAATTAATTAAATTAACAAAACATAGCATGTAAAACGGTTTACCCGCACAGTTTGACAATCTGTGTGGATACCATGCGGACCTCACTGGAAGGCAAGGGGAAGTTGTACGACCACCCCACATAGTTTACCCAAACCATGTGTGGGTCGTGCACTTGACTCTTCCAAGCCTACACAAGGCACATGGTTTAGCCAGGCCATGCGCAGGCCGTGTGCAAACCATGTGCCAGGCCATTTTCAGCCTCCAACATGGTTTCGATCTCCGAACAAGCCCCTGACACCTCCGTAACTCCCTTGGTCAAGTTAGCCATCCACAAAAGGCCTCAAAAGAGATGTTAAACGAAAAAGAAATGGATCCTTAAGTCTTACGAAAACTTGAGGTCTTAGAATCTTCCCCCCTTATAGGAATTCATCCCCGAATTTCTCTCTGAAGGGTGGTCAAGATTCGTCTGCGAACAGCTCCGGCCACTGAGCACGTACGTTGTCATCCTGCTCCCAAGTATCATCCTGTAAATGGTCATGCTACCATAGCACCTGTACTAGAGGAACTGACCGGCCCTGGAGAACCTTTATGCTCCTATCAATGATACAGATCAGATGCTCTTCAAAGGATTCATCCACCTGAAGCTCGACCTCCTTAGGCTGGAAGGTATGAGATGGGTCTGAATAGTATCGTTGTAACTGAGAAACATGGAACATGTCATGAAAGTCTTGGTACCTCTGAGGTAACTGCAACCAATAGGCTATCGGCCCAACCCTCTCCAAAATCTAAAAAGTACCAATATATCTCGATGATAGCTTACCCTGTCTTCTGATCCGCCTGTGTCCCTGCCTCGGTGAAACACGTAAGAAAACCTGATCCGTGACCTCAAACTCTAGAGGTCATCCGCGGTGATCATCATATGACTTATGATGAGATTATATGGTATCCATCTGCTTCTGTATCAACTGGACCTGCTCAGAAGACTCTTGAACAAGACGCGGTCCCAGTAAAGCTGCCACACCTACCTTTAACCATCACAGGGGTGATTGGAATGGACTACCATATAGAGCCTCGTACGGTGCCATATGTATAGTCGCATGATAACTGTTCTTATAGGAAAACTCAACTAGGGGAATATGCCTCTCCCATGAGCCCCCAAAATTCAGGATGCATGCTCGCAGTATGTCCTCAAGTACTTGTGTAGTTCGCTATGACTGGCTATCAGTCTGGGGGTGGTATACTGTGCTCAGGAACACCAATGTACCTAGTTCCATCTAAAGAATCTACCAGAAACGTGACATAAAATGAGAATCCCTATCTGAAACAATGGTGCATGGGACCCCGTGGAGTAATAATATCTCCCGAATATACAACCTCACCAGCTCATCCACACTGAAGGTCTCCTTGATTGGAATGAAATGATAATCCTTCATGAGACTATCAACCAAAACCCACACAGAACTGTTACCTTTAGGTGACCTCAACAAACCAGTCACGAAGTCCATCGCAACATCATCCCATTTCCACTCCGGGATAGGTAACTACTGTAAAATCCCAGCTGGCCGCTGGTGTTTCGCCTTCACCAGCTGACAGGTGGAAAATCTTGCTATAAAACTAGACACATCCCTCTTCATAGACAGCCACCAGTACTATCGGTGCAAGTCACAACACATCTTAGTGACTCCAGGATGAATTTCCCAAACCGAAGCATGAAACTCCCACATCATCTCCTCTCTAATATCCACTGGATCCCATACACGTCCATAAATATGAATAACTTCATCCTCACCCATCATCCAACTAGGAGGAGGGTCCTCACCTGACACACCTTCCCGTAGAACTAGTCCTTCTGAATCTGATAGCTGCCTCATCCTTACTCTGTCCATGAGGGTAGAAGTCACAGCTAAAGATGATAGAAAAGACTGCCCTTGGCTATTCTACACATCAAGATGCATCTCAACGAACAAGGACATAAGATTCCATCCTTTTTTAGCCTGCTGCATTTACTGTATTTGAGTCCTCTAACTCAATGTATTGGCCACAACATTTCCCTTACCCAGCGTATAAGCTAGCTCGAAATCAAAGGAATGTAGGTACTCCACCCACCGTTGCTGCCTAAGATTCATATCACGCTGAGTAAAGATATTTTTGAGGCTCTTTTGGTCTGTGTACACCGCAAATTGCTCTCCCAATAAATAGTGTCTCCAACAGCGCATCGCATGAACAACTGTTGCTAGCTCAAGACCGTGCGTCGGATAATTCCTCTCGTGTGGCCTCAACTGTCGAGATCTGTATGCCACGACTCTATTACCCTACATCAACACTGCACCTAACCCAATACCTGATGCATCACAATAGACTATGTAACTCTTTCCATGTTCTAGTAGTATCAGGACTGGTACTGATGTAAACCTTCCTTTCAGATCCTAAAAGGATGCTTCGCAAGCAACTGTCCATACAAACTTTAAGCCCTTCTTAGTCAGTCATGTCAATGGCGTTGATAAGCGTGAAAAATCATGTATGAAACGATGATAATAACCAGAAAGCCCCAAGAAACTTCGTATGTCAGTGTCATTCTTGGGATGTTCCCAAGAGACCACAACTCTAACCTTCTCTGGGTCTACAGACACTCCTGTCTCAGAGATAACATGGCCCAAGAAGTGTATCTGATCCATCCAAAAGTGAAACTTAGTAAGCTTTGCATATAGATGATGCTCTCTTAGTGTATTCAGGATGATCTCAAGATTATTGGCATGGTTTTTTTGATTTCGAGAATAAACCAAAATATCTTCCACAAAAACCATGATGAATGAGTTTAAATAAGGATGGAACATGTGATTCATCAAAGCCATGGAGACTTCTGGTGCATTCGTGAGACCGAACGACATAAACATATACTCATATAAACCATACCTTCTACAAAAATATGTGCGAGGTATGTCTGCAAGTCGAACACGGACCTGGTGATACCCTGATCTCAAATCAATTTTCGAGAACACCCTAGCTCCTCAAAGCTGGTCCAATAGGTCATCTATCCGCGACAAGGGATATTGGTTTTTAACCGTCAGTTGGTTCAGTTTCTGATAGTCCACACATATCCTAAGAGTTCCATTCGCCTTTTTCGCAAAACGGACCGGTGAACCCCACAGAGATGTACTAGGTTGAATAAACTCCATTGCCTCCAAATCCTCGAGCTGTTTCTTGAGCTCTTGAAACTCCGTCATAGCCATCCTATAAGGAGGAAAGGATACCTATGCAACTCCTGGAACTAGCTCAATGGAGAATTCCCCCTCTTTCTCAGGAGGTAAACCTGAAAAGTTGTCATGAAAAACATACCTGAAGCACTCAGCTACTAAAGGTAGGTCCGTCTGACTCACTCCTTGATCATCCAGAAACAAAATAGCGATCTGGGATGTCTTCCCACACGACCCACGACGATCTGGTCCAGCTCGGCTAGCCGGGAGATCCCACTCGCCCTTAAGAGTATACACTGCACCCTCTGGTGATGTGAAAATCACGCTCCGGCGGTAACAATCAACATAGGCTTGGTAAGCTACTGGTCAGTCCATACAGATAATGACATCAAAACCTGTCATCTTGAGAACATGGAGATCCCAAATGAAGTGACACCCTCCAACCTCAATGGAACACCCTCTGTACTTACGTACAACCTCTTCCCTAAAACCTAGTGGTGTGTCTAACATCAAGACGCCATCAGAAGACAACACAACTAGCCTAAGGCATTTCACTATAGGCACAGATATAAAACTATGTTATGTACCTGTATCAAAGAGGGTAGATTAAATAACAAATGCTACTAAGATTGTACCTCTCACCGTAGACGGACTCACTCCCTGATCCTCAGAAGTAGGCTGCATTGCATACAACTGGCCTGAACCATGGCACTGTGATACAACCTCGCTACCCAGAGCTGGCCCACTCTGACGTCTCAGTGTACCCTGTGCCTGGATACCTCTTCCACAACCACTACATCAGTCTGATCGGCCAGTAGCACCCCAACTCCCTATCTGAGGAGAAGCTGCCGACCCTGCTCCTGCATATGGAGTCGGTGTGGACCCTCTATCGCTAGCTGCTGGTGGAAACGTTCTGCAGAAACGTTGAAGATGACCCATCTGGCCTCATAATCAGCACTCGACTAGGTCCCTCGGACACTGCAGATTTGTGTGTCCTAGCCTAACGCACTGGTCGCACCTCAGATTGATAACCGAAGATAGGTTCTGACTTCTAGAATCAACATGTGGAAGCTCCAGACAACGCTTCCTACAAACAGTCGCTGCAGTACCTGATCTCGATGTCGAACCGCTCTGGATCGCACCTCTAGACTCTCTCAGGTAACATTTTGTGATTAGCACCTGGTTCACAATTCCAGAAATGGTAGTCAACCTAAAGATATATACCTGAGATCGGATGTCATATCTCAGAAAATCCTCAAAACCCTTGGCCCTCGACAACTCGTCACCCATCAGGATAGGTGTGAAGCACTGAAGCTCAGTAAAAAGGGATGAGTATTCCATCACCGTTAACATGCCCTATTCCAGATGCATGAACTCCCAGGCTTGATCAGCCCTCAAGGTCTTAGGAGAAAAGAAATCATAGAAAGCCACATGAAACTCTATCCAATCCATATCCTGATAATGATCCGACTGGGTGATCACATCCCACCACCTCCTGGAGGAATCACGCAGCATGTACGCAGTGACCTTGAACCTCCTCTCCGGAGGCATCTGCAAATGCTCAAAGATAGCTAGTACCGCCTCTAACCAGGACTCTACAGCATGTGGCCCGCCATCCCCTGAAAAAGTAGGCGGATGCTGCTGCTGAAACTCACACGTCAACTCTTCCATAGTCGGGGCAGGTCGCGGTACTCCCTGAATGGTCTGCATAAAATGGAACAAGCTCTCACGAAACTATTCCTCAGCACCTGTGTACGGAAGAACGGCTAGTTGGACAGATGGTACAGTTGGAGTTTACTCTAGTAGCCCATGGCCTACCATCTCAGGAACGTGGTTGTCACCGCTCTCCTGATGTACGACTGGAGGTCTCCGTGGTGGCATGAATCTGCAATTCCAAACACATTCCTCAGTATGAGATTTTTAACGAGATTCGAAACTCACGAATACAAGAACCAGGACAGGATAGGTCAAGACCTTCCTAAAAACCACATCAACCCACAACCTGCTTCTAAATCTTGGACAACATGAGGAACAACCATCAAAACCACTAGAGTCACTACCTCTTTCCCACTCAGAAGTCGGGTTTAGTTCAGGCTCTATTTTCACATTCACTCCTTTAACATACCTTTGTTCAAAATCATTAACCAATTGTCCACCAAGTTCCGATCCATGAGGCCCATAACACCTCATGAATCGAAATTTGATGCCCATATAACCATGCAATTCAATTCCATTTAGAATTTACATCCCATTGGTGCATCATTTCCCAATCCATAAGAGCCCATACTCCTTATGAATTGAAAGATGACTTCACTCTTAATTCATTGCACCCAATCTAACACAAAAGTAGGCACACCTATCAATCAAATATCAAAATAGAATGCAATAGTTATCACAACACCTATCACCACAACATGAAATATATAATGAATCCTAGATAGCATGGCATGTGATTCCTATCTAGGTGCCTATATGATGCATGAGATGGAAGACCCTCATCTCATCGGGTTACAACGAAATAGAACCCAAAATAATATCAATAGTATCACCAAAAACCATGTGCGTCACCCAAAGGTGAAATCATGACAACTATAATAGTCAAAACTAGAAAAACAATTCCATACGAGGCAACTTGTCTTTTCCCTATATGCGGGTTTGCAACTCCTGGGCACAGTTTATTACCAAAGTCTCTTCCCTTCCTACTCCTGTCTATAGTCGCCAAACAGTAAGTCAAATTAGAAAATGAAACCTTCCTCTGATAACACTTTGTAACATCCCAACCCGACTTACCACACAACCCGATAGCCGGACCGGTTGCCACATGGCCTCAAGTGCATATCCCCAAACTCCAGACGCTGTCGACTAGCAGCGAGGGCCTAGGTGAGTCCGTGGGGAGACTATGCCCTCATTACTAAAGTATCACAGCGGAATTATAAACATACAATAGCGGAAGAAGGTAACCATTAGACAACACATACACAGTGGAAATAGATAAAAAATAGAAGGATTCGACATATATATAATGGTGAAAATGGTAAAAGAATCTAGAAAATAGCCAAAGATGGTACAAGACAATACAGTACAGTACAAGTAAAAAAATCCCAAAAGGAAACCAAAATGTATCCCCTGTCGCATCACAAGCCTCAGCTTGGTCCCGTGCGCTCCCACTCCGAGCAGCAAGTCATGCACCTGTACAAGGGCCTTTTCCTTTCTCATTACCTGAAACCATATAATCTTATTGGGTCCAAAAACATGACCCAAATAGGGTGTGAGACTAAATCCCAGTAGGCAACCACCAAATATCTGTGTTAATCTGTCAGTGAATATATAAACGGCAGTGTAATATGGAAAGAAGTAAACAAGGGAAACAAGTAAGACTGGCCCAAGCTTGTGCCTCGGCTTGGAATCGCTTCAAGTATCTATTCCACTCATCAACCATTTCATCCATGTGTTCAAACCATTCCTTGAGCCCGTTCCTGGTATACTCCATCGGAAACTAGGCATCACTCTGGGAGAAAATGTAGAGACCCGAAGCTTGATGTACATTGACATTACATTACATTTTCCGAATACATAGTACATAACAAAAACACACACACAAGGATCGTAATAGTTTAGTGTCTTTGGAAACTCGGAATATAATCTTCTAATCCTGGTGAAGGATCTTCAATATCTCCCATAAAGATCTTCCTTTTTTTTATACCTAAAACCTTTCTTTATATCCTGGGGAAAAGAAAACATAAAAGGGTGATCTCAAATGCTCAGTAAGGGTAAACAAAATAAATATCAATCACATCATATTCATAAGAACATAACATTTTGGAAATCTTAACCTGCAAAAGAGAGAATAATTTTATAACATGGGATAAATCATGGCAGTAAAATGTAATCACAATAATCATAACTTAAAATATTAAACTTCGTCTCATACACACATAATCATAGATAATCATTTCTTGTTAGTCAAGACTCATTGCCAAGACTATCTTAGTGGACAAAGTCCCTTTCTGAACCGAGTCACCCTCGTTTCAGTCCTGTTTCACTGAACTGGTATAACCTACCATTCCAACCATGTCTATCTCATGAGATATAAAATCTTTACCCAATGCATTGGAGGGATATATAGGTCCCACCCATCTCATAATGATACCATTCTTATGTGTGCCACAAAATCATAAATCATACATCATTGCATAACCCATGTAATAAAAATGGAAATCTTAAACATCGTGACATCATAAAACAATTCATATAAGATAAAGGAATTCATAAAAATAATTCCATCACAACATTGTCAAATAAATGTAATAATAGGGATAGAAACAGAACCCTTTATTACCTTAGATGGAAAATAATTTTGATAAAACACTTGAACTCCATTCTTGAGGAAAATATCCTTTCTACGTCAAAAACATTTTTCCTTTCTTAAAATGTCATAAAATTTTAAACTAAAAGAAGTTGATTAAAAATAAACTTGAAAACTTGTAAAGGAATCTTCTTGGAAATAATGTTTTAAAAATCCATTCTTATCATATAGGTTAAAAAAACATTCTTCATACTTTTGTCGGAAAAGTCAAAAAGTACCTCGTATGAAAAACGACAAACGATTCCTTTCATATCCTTTACTAAAAACTCACCGAAGGGTAAAATTGGATTTAAACAATTGTAGGTGGGTGGAAATAATATTAAATATTGATAAAACATGGATGTGGATGATAAAATACACCCCAGTAAATGCCAAAGTATAAACAATCTCAGATAAAAATGAGATTGTGATATTTTCCCTTACCTTAGGTCTGATTTGCTTCGTATGTGTCCAAACCTCTTGTATAATGATTTAAATAATGTCATTGACTTATTACAGAATCATATTCATTGTTATTATATCATATATGGTTCACTTATGACTTTATATTACCCGTTCTTTTGTAAATTCCATGTTAAAGTAGCGTTTTGGGTAAAATCGTCTCATTTGTTGTTCGTGTTTTTAACTTGTAATTATTAATATGATTACTTGGATCATGATTTCATATATAAAGAATTTAAATCATGATTTATATATAATATATATTCAGAATATACATATATATAATATATTGATAAATGGAATGAAATACACCGTTCATGGAGACGGTAGTCCGTACGTACGCATGAACGCTATTTTCGTTTCCTTATTGAATTGAATGGAATTAAGTAGATGACATACATATAAATTTACATAAATCCATTATCATTATTATGTCATATATTTCATTAGTGCTTATTATATATACTTTATAATCATTCATGAATGGTTAATGTGGAGAATGAATCTCATCGCGTCGTGGAGACGGTAGTCCGTACGTACGCACGAGTGATGATATCATTCCCATGGTCGTGGAATTGTGTTGAAGTGTATGTATAATTTTTCAGTATCAATATCATTTTATAATAATCATATATAGTTACTCATTACACCATTATACCCATCCAATTAAGGTGGTGGTGGAAAAATAGATTACACCACGGCGTGGAGACGGTATTCCGTACGTACGCACGCGCGGTGATTTCATTTTCCGTAGGATGGATAGATGGTGAAATAGGGTTGTTTCATACTTATAATAACATATCAGTATATGAGTGATACTGATGTTATTAATTCATAATGAAACAACCTATGAAGAATAATTTGAAGAAGAAAGAAGCTTGAAAGAATCGGTAGAAGAAATTACCTCTTCTTCGATACGCCTCTTTGAAACCTCCTCTTAGGGCAATAAGAATGGTCTTTGAAGAAGACCAAAACCTCTAACATGTTTCTAGGGAAGTGGAGATGATAATTTGGCAGGGTTTTGCAGAGCTGGAAGGCTCAAAGTGGTGTGAGGAAGAGAGGGAGGGGGTGACCTTTTATAAGGGAGGAGAGGGGCCCCATAGGAATATCTCAAAATATTATTTTATATTAAAGTCAAAATCGGTATATAATGGTTCCAAAGGGTCTTATTTCGATGGTAAAGTGGGGATGGGTCGAAATAATATCATCCAATAGTATTTAAACAAGTTTAGGGTATTATTGTAACCTTATCAATTAGATTTAACTCTAAGTTAAAGAATTTAACTTTTACCGTGTCTTTTTGTTTTCTTACACTATATGGTTAATACACTTACTATAAAATGCCAAACGAACCCCAAATTGTTTATTATTAATATATATATCCTTATCTAAGTATGTTGGCTGAACCTTAGATTTTTAGGAATAAAATAACAATTAATAATATAATATTTGATTTAAAAACTATTTTGTGTCAATTTTGACACTATTTGATATATGATTTTTGTGAAAGTCATAACAGAATTATATATTCAAACCAGGTTGATTAAATCAACACTAATATATCATAGTAACCTAGAAAATTACTGTAATTCATAAAAAGGCTTAAATTATATTTATTTTGGTATTTATAATATCAATTATGTCAATATTTCATTAATAAGATAATTATTGCATCATCTTTGTATCATAAATAAATTAAATTATTTGATTTCTAAAAATTACAAATAAAATACCATTATGTAGGAAATCTTATTATATTTCTAATTAATATTTACAATCGAATTTATATTATGTATAACCCTATATTAAAAATTTTTTAGTAAATAAACTTTGATTTTAACTCTTTTAACTCTTCTTTGAATTAAATAATAATAAATGTCCTAATCTAATCCAAGTGGGCCTAAATGATAATATTTTACACTTAAAGTTGTTTTTGGTCGAGATACACTTGTCCAATAGAATTAGGAAATGTGTTAGGGTAATATTAATATCATTTTTACCCTTAATTACCCTATTTACTTTTAACCGTGGTAAATAAAAGTAAAAAGTTACTATTCACCAAAAATTATTTTCATCTCATTGAACCACATTTTACTTACTGACATCAACCGTGTCTCTCGGATTTTGGAAATTCCAATCACAGAAGCAGTAAAATTAAGATTTTTGAAAAAATTAGTTTTTTAACTACCACTTAGTAGTTTCACTATTCATCAAAAATTGAAGGTTTTTAGAAAAATGCCAAAAATTAGGCCTAAGCTATATTTGTTATTATGAACTAAAAAATTATTTCTATTTTACCAAATTCAAAACATATCAGTTGCATTAATTAATTTAAAAATTAATTCCCGTCTTCAAAACACAAGGCGTGTTTTTATGAGATAATAACTATCAAAAGATTGACACATGTTTATAATTGTTTTAAATGTGAAATTACATCCAATGACCAACATTGTATTAAATTGTAAAAATATATTCTAAATATACTTTAAAACCACTCAAATTAATAATTTATCACTATTAATTATTTCGATTAAAAAAGTTGTTTTTAATTAAAATTTAGTAATTTTCACTATTCATCAGAAAATGAAAGTTATCCAAAAAGTACAAAAATTTCACCCTAAGATAATTTCGATATTCTGAATCCAAAAATAAAGTCCATTTTGAAAAATAAAATTTAAAAAATTTCAAAAAGTGGTTATTACTATTCATAACGGCTAGTTTTAATTATATTTTAATAGCCTATTGTTGTTTAGCGAAACTTGGTGTTGCGTACAACACACGCTATCGTGGAAGGTCGCGATTGCGTGTAATTCAAGCCAGGTCAGAGATGTGTGTTATGAAAGCTCTTTTTGGTGTAGCGTATAACACAAGACATTAATGAAATTAAAAAGAATATTTATCATAAAATCTCGGGGTGTTACATTCTACCCCCCTTAAAATGAATTTCTCCCTCGAAATTCATCGGGGTTATAAATGGTTTACTATTCGAAAGTTTCTTTAATCAAAACACACATCGTAAAAAGTAATACCAAAACCAATCTTTAAAAACAAAAGTATGAAACGTAACAGTTACCCAAATAAACTGATCACTGGGTTTCCACCTAGGTGAGAATATGGATATGGAAGAGAAATCTAACCATCATGTTCTGATGGAGAGTGGTAGAGAACATGGCTATGGAAAAGCTAGCAATCACAAAGCCATAAATTTGTGACGTTCTAAGGTACCATATGATTAATCAGATATAAGAGCACTAGGACAACATTTTTGGTTTTCAAGATCATTTCCCTAAAGATGAAGAATTTGAATTAGAATAAATACTTACTTTATTTTGGTACAATCTCACTGTTGTTCGTGCCTTGAACAATTTCCACTTCATCTCTTAAATAAATGAAGTTGAATTTGTTATTCGTGAAGTTTTAGCAGATAATGTGATAGAATGACGGGTCATTCCATCTGTCTCAAACAAAATGTTAGCAAAATTTATTAAATATACATAAGTCATTCTATAGTGAGATTAATCATATATGGTTCCTAAAATGGACTTATACTTCATATATCATACTGCTCAAAACTAGCTTCTACTAAACAGGGACTTCTTGTAGGCCAGTGGTAGGTGATAAAGGCCAGTCGCACTTCGGTTGTGGGTTCGATTCCCACAGCCTTGTCCGACGCGATGGGATATCGCCCGTTCTGCAGGTTGTCCTTTTTCTAAAACTATATTACTATAACATCCCATCAATAATATCGAAAGAAACTTCTATCCTTAAACAATACTAACTTATGTCCAACATAATCCATTCGAATCTTTAGGCTTATCCATAATACTGCAGTCCACTCTCATAACATAGTGAAAACGATTACCAGAGATTTAATACCATCGTTGAACCCCATATATCATAAGATATGATTTGTTGGTCACATTCCAAACATTCAAAGTCCTTAATCATGTATTCTCTTGAATACCCATTGAACCTTAGTGAAAACTTGAATGCAGTTAAATGTTAACACATTCCACAAACCAAAATCCTTAAAATTATTTATACTCAAACCATGATATCACTTAGTCCTTATATCAATCATGAGCTCATGAATACTATTAAACATTTCGTTTTCTTGTTTTCCCTCCATTATGCGCATATCATCTTATGTCCAAAAATATCTCAATCACTTTGAATACCACATTAGACCAATACATAAATATTCTAATACTTTATGATACAAAATTATCTTGGAATCCCATTACATAAACACTTAATCACTCCACCACATTGTTATCATATTCAACATCGCCAATGGTGATCGCATGTGACTTCCCTTTGTCCTTATCCTTAAGCGGTTGCTCATGTCGATCATCACTAACCCTTGGATTAGGGAATTTATTAGCATAATGCCTCATTTCCTTGCACTTGAAGCATTGAAGTGTTGGTGGTGCGTTCTCTGTAGTGTTTGCTTTATTCACATCATTAGAATCCCTTTTTCCATTACTTCGACACTCAGCTGCTCGATAACCTTCTTTTCCACACTTAAACCATTTTCTAGTCCTTTTAAGACAATCTCCACCATGCTTCTTTCCACACTTTGTGCATAAGGAAACATTCATCTTCTTTTCACCATTATTCTGTGATTTCTCCTTGAACTCCATCTTTCGTTTCTTGTCAAAACCATGAGATGGATATGTAACACCGACTTCCATTTCTACCTTGATAGCACAACGCATAATTTCTTCATAGCTACTAATGTCTCTTATAGATAATGCCCTTCGAAGACTTGGTTTTAAGCCACTGAAAAATCGATCAACTTTACTTTCAGGTTGGATGATAATGCCAGATGCGTACCTTGCAAGTCTTGTAAAATTTGATTCGTATATACCAACAGATTCATCATCCTTCTGCTTCAGCTCAAGAAACTCCTTTTACATCTTTGTTCGAATAATACGAGGGAAGTACTTACTGAAAAACAAGTTCTTGAACTCGTCCCATTACATGGACTCAATTTCATCTCTTTGCCTCATATTCTTGATAATATTCCACCATTGATCAGCTTCACCTTCCAAACGATATACTGCTAAGATGACTTTATCATGCTCAGAACATTGATGAACTGAAAATATCTTTTCTGTGGTTCTGATCCATTGTTCAGCAACAATTGGATCAGAAGACCCACTGAAAGAAGGTAGACGTTGCCTCGTGAAGGACTCAATAGAATATTGTTCCCTTTTCTGCTCATTTGGAAGTCCAGAATGATTCATAGCTTGTGTAAGTATAGCAATAAAATTTTTCACTCCATCTCCCATAACATTTGTTTGTTCAGGAGGGAAATCATTTCATTGTCCATTGCATTGATCAACATGGTTCCTTCGGGTTCCAGCCATCGTCTAAAACCCAAAAAGAATAGTGTGAGATGCAAAAATCATGCTAGGGAAAACAACATAATAAAGTTGGAGTACCTTCAATATCTATCATCTTAGGTTTAATTCTATGATCGTTAGCATAATTATAGTACTATAACCTTTACGTATACTTAACCTTAGGGACATCCTTAGACATACCTTAGAAATATCTCTAGGGATCTCACTAAAGTTCTTGCATACTAGTTTCCAAAGGATGACTAAACCCTTCCTCTGATACCAACTGTAGAGACACGAAGCTTGACGTACATTGACATTACATTACATTTGCGGAAAACTTAGTACATAACAAAAACACACACACAAGGATCGTAATAGTTTAGTGTCTTTGGAAACTCGGAATATAATCTTCTAATCCTGGTGAAAGATCTTCAATATCTCCCATAAAGATGTCCCTTTTTTATACCTAAAACCTTTCTTTATATCCTGGGGAAAAGTAAACATAAAAGGGTGAGCTCAAATGCTCGGTAAGGGTAAACAAAATAAATATCAATCACACCATATTCATAAGAACATAACATTTTGGAAATCTTAACCTGCAAAAGAGAGCATAATTTCATAACATGGGATAAATCATGGCAGTGAAATGTAATCAAAATAATAATAAATTAAAACATTAAACTTCGTGGAATACACACATAATCATAGATAATCATTTCTTGTTAGTCAAGACTCATTGCCAAGACTATCTTAGTGGACAAAGTCCCTTTCTGAACCGAGTCACCCTCATTTCAGTCCTGTTTCACTGAACCGGAATAACCTACCATTCCAGCCATGTCTATCTCATGAGATATAAAATCTTTACCCAATGCATTGGAGGGAGATATAGGTCCCACCCATCTCATAATGATACCATTCTTATGTGTTCCACAAAATCATAAATCATACATCATTGCATAACCCATGTAATAAAAATGGAAATCTTAAACATCGTGACATCATAAAACAATTCATATAAGATAAAGGAATTCATAAAAATAATTCCATCACAACATTGTCAAATAAATTTAATAATAGGGATAGAAACAGAACCCTTTATTACCTTAGATGGAAAATAATTTTGATAAAACACTTGAACTCCATTCTTGAGGAAAATATCCTTTCTACTTCAAAAACATTTTTCCTTTCTTAAAATGTCATAAAATTTTAAACTAAAAGAAGTTGATTAAAAATAAACTTGAAAACATGTAAAGTAAGCTTCTTGTAAATAATGTTTTAAAAATCCATTCTTGCCGTATAGGTTAAAAAAACATTCTTCGTACTTTTGTCAGAAAAGTCAAAAAGTACCTCGTACGAAAAACGAAAAAAGATTCATTTCATATCCTTTACTAAAAACTCACCGAAGGGTAAAATTGGATTTAAAGAATTGTAGGTGGATGTAAATAATATTAAATATTGATAAAACATGGATGTGGATGATAAAATACACCCCAGTAAATGCCAAAGTATAAAAAATCTCGGATAAAATGAGATTGTGATATTTTCCCTTACCTTAGGTCTGATTTGCTTCGTATGTGTCCGAAACTACTGTATAATGATTTAAATAATGTCATTGACTTATTACAGAATCATATTCATTTTTATGATATCATATATGGTTCACTTATTACTTTATATTACCCGTTCTTTTGTAAATTCCATGTTAAAGTAGCGTTTTGGGTAAAATCGTCTCATTTGTTGTTCGTGTTTTTAACTTGTAATTATTAATATGATTACGTGGATCATGATTACTTCTATCAAGAATGTAAAACATGATTTATATATAATATATATTCAAAATATACATATATATAATATATTGATAAATGGAATGAAATATACCGTTCATGGAGACGGTAGTCCGTACGTACGCATGAATGCTGTTTTCGTTTCCTTATTGAATTGAATGGAATTAAGTAGATGACATAAATATAAATTTACATAAATACAGTATCATTATTATGTAATATATTTCATTAGTAATTATTATATATACTTTATAATCATTCGTGAATGGTTAATGTGGAGAATGAATCTCATCGCGTCGTGGAGACGGTAGTCCGTACGTACGCACAAGCGATGATATCATTCCCAGGGTCGTGGAATTGTGTTGAAGTGTATGTATACTTTTTCAGTATCAATATCACTTTATAATAATCATATATAGTTACTCGTTACACCATTATACCCATCCAATTAAGGTGGTGGTGGAAAAATAGATTACACCACGGCGTGGAGACGGTATTCCGTACGTACGCACGCGCGGTGATTTCATTTTCCATAGGATGGATAGATGGTTAAATAGGGTTGTTTCATACTTATAATAAAATATCAGTATATGAGTGATACTTATGTTATTAATTCATAATGAAACAACCTAAGAAGAATTATTTGATGAAGAAAGAAGCTTGAAAGAATCGGTAGAAGAAATTACCTCTTCTTCGATACGCCTCTTTGAAACCTCCTCTTAGGGCACTAAGATTGGTCTTTGAAGATGACCAAAACCTCTAGGATGTTTCTAGGGAAGTGCAGAAGATAATTTGGCAGGGGTTTTTCGAGCTTGAAGGCTCAAAGTGGTGTGAGGAAGAGAGGTAGGGGGTTCCCTTTTATAAGGGAGGAGAGGGGCACCTTAGGAATATCTCAAAATATTATTTCATATTAAAGTCAAAATCGGTTTATAATGGTTCCAAAGGGTCTTATTTCGAAGCTAAAGTGGGTATGGGTCTAAATCCTATCAACAAATAGTATTTAGACAAGTTTAGGTTATTATTTTAACCTTATCAATTAGATTTAACTCTAAGTTAAAGAATTTAACTTTTACCGTGTCTTTTTGTTTTCTTACACTATATGGTTAATAAACTTACTATAACATGCCCAACGAACCCCAAATTGTTTATTATTAATATATATATCCTTATCTAAGTCATTTGGCCAATCCTTAGATTTTTAGAAATAAAATAACAATTAATAATATTTTATTTTATTTAAAAACTATTTTGTGTCAATTTTAACACTATTTGATATATGATATTTGTGAAAGTCATAATAGAATTATGTGTTCAAACAAAGTTGATTAAATCAACACTAATATATCATAGTAACCTAGAAAATTAGTGGAATTCATAAAAAGTCTTAAAGTATATTTATTTTGGTATTTATAATATCAATTATGTAAATATTTCATTAATAAGATAATTACTGCATCATCTTTGTATCATAAATAAATTAAATTATTTGATGTCTAAAAATTACAAATAAAATACCATTATGTATGAAATCTTTGTATATTTCTAATGAATATTTACAATCTAATTTATCTTATGTATAACCCTATATTAAAAATGTTTTAGTAAATAAACTTTGATTTTAACTCTTTTAACTCTTCTTTGAATTAAATAATAATAAATCTCCTAATCTAATCCAAGTGGGCCTAAATGATAATATTTTACACATAAGGTTGTTTTTGGTCGAGATAAACTTGTCCAATAGAATTAGGACATGTGTTAGGGTAATATTAATATCATTTTTACCCTTAATTACCCTATTTACTTTTAACCGTGGTAAATAAAAGTAAAAAGTTACTATTCACCAAAAATTATTTTCATCTCATTGAACCACATTTTATTTACTGAAATCAACTGTGTCTCTCGGATTTTTGAAATTCCAATCACAGAAGTGGTAAAATTAAGATTTATGAAAAAAATTAGTTTTTTAACTACCACTTAGTAGTTTCACTATTCATCAAAAATTGAAGGTTTTTAGAAAAATGCCAAAAATTAGGCCTAAGCTATATTTGTTATTATGAACTCAAAAATGATTTCTATTTTACCAAATTCAAAACATATCTGTTGCATTAATTAATTTAAAAATTAATTCCCGTCGTCAAAACAAAAGGCGTGTTTTTAAGAGATAATAACTATCAAAAGATTGACACTTGTTTATAATTGTTTTAAATGTGAAATTACATCCAATGACCAACATTGTATTAAATTGTAAAAATATATTCTAAATATACTTTAAAACCACTCAAATTAATAGTTTATCACTATTAATTATTTCGATTAAAAAAGTTGTTTTTAATTAAAATTTAGTAATTTTCACTATTCATCAGAAAATGAAAGTTATCCGAAAAGTACCAAAATTTCACCCTAAGATAATTTCGATATTCCGAATCCAAAAATAAAGTCCATTTTGAAAAATAAAATTTAAAAAATTTCAAAAAGTGGTTATTACTATTCATAACAGCTAGTTTTAAGAATATTTTAATAGCATATTGTTGTTTAGCGAAACTTGGTGTTGCGTACAACACACGCTATCGTGGAAGGTCGCGATTGTGTGTAATTCAAGCCATGTCAGAGATGTGTGTTGTGAAAGATCATTTTGGTGTAGCGTATAACACAAGACATTAATGAAATTAAAAAGAATGTTTTTCATAAAATCTCGGGGTGTTACAGAAAATCCACCTATACCCTACAAGCCCATTCCGGTGAACCTCTGGGACCCCTTCATGACTCTACGAGCCCGTTCTGGTGAACCTCCTAGGTACCCAGCCTTGCTCTAGGTGTGGTATAGTCCGTCAACTGAGCGCGTCTCCAGAATCCTATAAATAAAATCCAGGTATCCCCCATGACATGTCGTGCCCTGTTGAGTTCGTCCATGGCATATCATACTGGATCCATGGTTCACTCGGTATTAGAGTAAAAAGTCGCATAAAAGTCTATCCACAACAACTCACATTGGTTCCATGGTTCACTCATGACTTGGTTTCACATTTAAAATAGTTCAAAAGTATTTAACTCACGTGGGATACCAATTCAAGAATTTTTATACAAGGGTCAAGGGGCAAAACTCTATCCCACAAACTAAACCATTTCAATTAAAATTTTATCTGATTGTAATTCCATTCATATTCAATTCCATTTTTAACAACCCACAAGGGAATGGAAAAACATTCCTCATAGGCATCCTTTTTCAAAACCCATAAAAGAGTCATTCAAGGAAACACACCCAAGGGGTGGTTCCTGTCAAAGGTATACAACCTAACTAAATCATATACAACCCTATTTAGATTACCTATAACATGATAGGTAATAATAGGTTTTGAATTCATGTTCAAGAAACACCCCAAAAGTGGTCGTGTGGCACTCTATCTTATATAAACAGCTTGACAAACAACGAAAAGCACAAGACCACCTACCTTAGGCTCGCACTAGATAACTCGTACAGTATCAGGCTCTGATTCATCCCGGTTTGGGATAAATATGAATAATAGATGAAGAATGAGAAATTAGGGCATATAATCCTTAATCCAATCTACATTCATTTTAACTAGAAGAATCGATAAGGATTAAAAAGGAATTGAGGACTTACCGTTGCAGATCCAACGAGACGAACGACTGTTGAATCGGAGTTCAGACGGAGAAGCTAGCTCTAATTATATCTTAGGCTCCTTGAGAGCTCTCCCACTACTGTCCGGTAGAATAGAATAGGTTAGGTTTATGTTTTAAAAAATTTCAATTAATTTAATTAAAAATTAATTAAATTAAAAAGCACAGCAGGTCGCATGGTTTACTCGCAAGGTTTGAAAAACCGTGTGGAGACTGTGCATACCTCACTGGAAGGCAAGGGGCAATAGCACGTCCACCCCGCATGGTTTCCCCAAACCATACGCGGGTCGTGCTCTTGCCTGTTCCATGCCTGCACAAGGTGCACAGTTTAGCCAGTCCATGTGCAGGCCGTGTGTAAACCGGGTTCTAGGCCATTTTCAGCCTCCAACTTGGTTCCAGGCTTCGAATAAGCCCCAGACACCTTCGTAACTCCCTTGGTAAAGTTAGACATCCACAAATGGCCTCAACAGAACAGTTAAACTGAAAAGAAAAGGATCCGTACCTCATATGAAAACCTGGGTTCTTACACTTACCCTTGAGGGTACAGTGCAGAATTAGTTCCTTATCTATGAATCGTGATCCCCTCAAAAGGATTAATCCTAGATAGAGTTAATAGAGTTCTTTTGTGTTAATGGAGTGATGACTTCTATCGTCTTTACAACTTATGTGGGGTTTGTGGAAAAGTAATTATCTACATGAGAAGGGCATTGATCCTCCATCTAGCAGGATATATCAATAGGGTTTTTGGTATCACTGGTATACAATCCGCTATATAGCGGGTTGATCTAGATTGGGTTTGTGGTGCCCACCAATTGTTTTGGGTGTGACCCCCTATCTATGTATCAGGATCTTCTGAGACTATTTTGATTTTTTGGGTGGGGTAGAATGATCTAGACCTATTATATGAGATTTTTTGGTGATGGCATGTCTTAGGGAGTGGATTATACTATAATGAGAACTTCTTTGAGCAGAATCATATGGTTTGTAGTTGTTTTTGACCGCATGGTGGCACAATTTCCTTCCTGAGTTTATCTAGGTGTTTCTTGTTATACATTGATTGTTATATACTTGTATCATGTTTAAAATTATTTATTCTTTGTGTTTAGTGTTTTTGGGGTGTCCTATTTGGTATTGTTATAATCAGCCATTTATAGGATCTTCACACACATGTCATATCTTTTGCTGATGAAGACCTTCTAACAGTGTCCAGGGAGGATGTAGAGATGGTGCAACGTAGCTTGAGCTTGACCGTTTAATGTATTTTCAAGGAGCTTGTATTTTATTGTATTCATATCCCTTGGTGCAGGTTGGACTCTTTACATTTTTTGGTTGGTCTTGTATTTGGACCCTTTTCCACTTTAAATACATTACGACCATACTCTAGTTGTGGGATTATAGATGTATTCATGCATTAGTATTTTTCATTTTACATTTCAACATTGTATGATCTTAGAGATGTTTGTGTGTGTATAGGTACATTGGGATAAAGCCTCCCATTTGTGGGATATTACTACTCAGTGTTGGTCTCTTGGCCCTGGCCTATTAGAGGCAGTCTTGGGGTAGTCAGGAGTTAAACCTCAGTTGGTCGGTTCATAGCACTCTTTCTGATGACAATTCAAAGTTCAAGATTACAAGGTTGAACAAAATCACTACCTTTAAGAGAGTAACTCTATTCACGTGATTCAAATGACCCGTTAAATCATACATAGTCCTTCTATTTCACTTTTCCATCATCAATCATGTTTCTATACCTCATAATAAATTTTTTAGTTATTCACTTTCTGTAACACCCGAAAATTTTACACTACACCTCCTTTTAAATTTAAATTCTTTGATATCTTACCATCTTAACAAATGATTTAAATTTTATAATTTAATTATTATAGTTATATCCTAGATGTTGGGAATTGTGACAATGAATGAGATTATGTAAATTATGAAAATATAGATTTCACATGTTTATAAAATCAATTCATTGGTTACCAATTAATTATAAATAAAATCAAATTGAACGTAAACAATGTATTTTTATAAACACCATTGTTATGCCCACAATGCAATTTGATATTAATAAATTAAATTAATCACTAATTAGTGAAACATATTAATGAAATTTATATATTATATATTCAATAAATATTTTTACATTCATTTAAAACATTTTTAGAGGCATAAGATTATTATAAAACCAATTATACACATTAAAAGGCTATATTTTTATAAAGGCAGTTTTTCCACCTTTTAATGGCGCAATTGTTATAAAACTAAATATTGACAGTTTTATAAATTATATTGATCAAAATAAACTTCATTTTTAAAGTCAGAATGTCAAAATTATCTTATGGTGAAATTTTATTATTTTTCTAAAAATATTCATTCTCCAGTGAATAGTGAGAATTTTGTATTTTTATAAAACTGTAATTTTTATTTTAATTGATAGTATATTTATCCTCAGAATAGTAACATCACCTATGAAATTATTATTATAATTTATGAATCTGATAAATGGTAATATGATATTATTATATTATAGTTTATACAAATAAATATTTTAAAAATTAATAATTAAGAGTTGGTGTTTTTTTAAGTCATAAATATTTAATTATATTTTTATAATTAATAAATTTATTTAAAACAAAATTTATTTAATAAATTTTATTCATAAATTTTATATTTTGTTGTTTAATTATTTTACGATAATTTTATGAGACCGCTTAATAAATTTTCAGTGTTATAAAGTCATTTATAATTTAAAAATGTGTTTTTTTCTAGAAAACGATGATTTTAATTAAAAATGGAATTTATCATATTTATAAAAATTATTTTTATAAAATATAGTTCATTTTTTAGTTATAAAAATCAAAAAATGGATACGGTGAATTGTTTGGATTTTTATGAAGTACTTTAATTTTTGGTGAATAGTAAAATGCGGTAATTTATGGTATAAATACATTTTAAATTAAATACACTATTACTTGAGTCATCGATGATGTAAGTAACATAATATCTTAAATACCTTAATTATTTTAATATATTTCGTGATAATGATCCAACTATTTATATTCTTTAGGAAAAATAATAAACTAATGAGTAACATAATGAAAAAACACCCCTCTCCTCCACTATAAATATGACCCCTTGCCACCTCTTCTCCTCACACCTTCCAAGATTTGAGCCTTATCCAATTTCTATAAAATAATATTCTAGATACACTAACCCAAATCCGTGATACATTGATCTTAATAAAAGATCCAAAACAATCCCCTTTAAGAGGTTATCAAGGATGAGAAAATCTTGAGGTAAAAACCTCTCTCTTTTCATTGAATTTATTTTCAAGTTCTTCTATTTTTGTATTTTCTCCTCCAATACCTATCCAAAAGTAACATGATATCTCCATTATATTATATATACATTAATTTTATTTTTTATTGAATAATCCATCATCAATTCTCTTCCCTCTCATTTTTTTCAAAAAATGAAAACATCGCCTGTGATGTGTTGATTAATCACATTCAAGGACGAAGATTGTTAAATTTAAATTAATACATTCATGTATAGTCAAATAAACATTTTTATGGTTAAAAATTTTTATAATATGTGTATCATATCCTATTTAATTTTATGTATCCATTATATATACATGATGTTAATTAATTAAACAAAACTAGTATGTGATGATTCAAAAACTGCAAAAATAATCTAAACATTTATAACCAACGTCTTATCTAATGATTAATCCTCACCCAAAATAATAAAATGAATTATATAACCATTTAGTATTTTGTATGTAAATTAATAACATATAACTTAAATTAAAGATATCTATTCCCATTTTACTTGAACATACATACTAATATATAATTAAACTGGCCATGAAACCCAAGGAAACGAACGATCTTGAATGATAAAATTGAATCTTATAACTCATAAGAAAGACTATAAATGAATATAATAAAATTTTATTAAATAAAATAAATGTATAATAGGTTATTAATTAATTAATTAATGGATTTAATTTTATTATTTGGGATATTAAGGTCAAGTACAAAACACTTTCAGATATAAAGTAAGAGTTTCTTCCTGAATTTACATTTTCATTCAAGGTATGATTTCTCCCTATATACACAAACTTAATTATTAATTAATATTATAAAATTATTATAAATTATTTTTATATATTCCAAAATCATGTATCCATATAATTTTATCTTTCATTTATTGTTAAATACATGTTTTATGTGGTTCACTTCTAAATTCTTTTTGATACGCAAGCCCAATTAAAGGGAACATCTCCATTTCTTACCCATTTTCAAGCACCGTAAATAATGTGTTTTAAGACACCATTATTTTTATCAAATCACTAATTTTTCATGAAAATTTATATTTTTTCATTTTTGGATTTATACACACAATTATGAAAAATAGAGATGATTTTTCCGAAACAACTTTTCTTTGCAAAGTAAAATGGGTATTTCTCTCAAGAATTGATTGATGATTTTATTAGAGTATATTTATATATTTAGAAAAATATATTGATATTTATGATTTATTGATATTTATCTCTTATGATTATAATATACCATATTTTAATAAATAGTTTATGATTAGTTTGACTATGGATGTGCTATCTTGATACCATTCACCATACTACTAAGAATAGTTATTGATTATGTTTACATATATGGGAAATTTTTTTAATTTAATATGTATATGTTGTTTATGTATAACCCTTTTCATATGAGTAATGCATTGGACTTAGTAAGTGACGGGTGGGTCCCTCTATGACCCCTCAATGCATTGGTAGGTCTCATGAGACAAAATAGATATGGGTTTGGTTGAGGTCTAAACTATTTATTTTCATGTGTCTTGGATGAGGCCTTGATGGTATTTTTCAGATGTATAGCATATGAATTCCCTTGTTATTGTTTTAGTAATTTATTATCTATGTTAATATTCTACTAGTATAATATCCATTTTCAAGATTATATTTGTGTTATAATTTTTATGGAATTACTTATCCAGCATTAATTATTTCTATATAATTCTCAAGATTATGTTATAATGGAATGTGTTTTTATTCGTTCACCATGAAATATTATTTATATTATATTCCACTATATTAACTAAACTTATTTATTATTTGAGATATCTTATTTCATATGTGTTATTTTTACCTAGAATGCGATGATGTATATTACGAATGGATTTTTGGTATAATCTAGGGGTTTATGGGTGTTTCAGAAAGACTTTCTATGTTTTATTTTATTTAATGTTGCTATTTAATGTTCATTTATGTAATATATATTCCAAAATTTCTAAAATTATTAGTCCTTTGGGATTTTTGTCTTGTATCTATTCCAATGTAATAAAGTAAGGCAATGGCTCCGGACTACTAGGGTCTGTATCTTTAATGTTTCTAATATTTATTAAAGAAATGTGATTCTCAAGACCTATATACTCAAACAACATAAATATTTTCACATGTTTCAACTCTTGTAGTTCATGTAACCATTTGAACATACTCGGTCACAAGATCTAGTAGGGTTTTTATTCTCTCATGACTCTAATACTCATTAGTGGTTTTATAAATCTCTATCACATCATGATTTTGGATTTATGTGACCATGTGCCCATTAAGGTTTTATGTGAAACTCTTTATCAAAAAAGATTTTAAGCCTAAAAATTTGGAAAACAATCGAAAATGTTTCCTATTTAAATTTATCTTATGGCCTTACATAAGAATTAATTATTATTTCATATACACATATTCTTCATGATTTCTCCTCATTTTTTATCTCATGGATTGAACCTCTCATCACCATATCATCATGGATATCATCTATTCTAACCCAGTATTCCACAAATTTCCTAGACTTCTAATAAAATATCCACATTTCATGATGTATTAGTTAAAAAAAATATTACTCTAAAAATAGATTTGGGTAAATATTTTCACTGTTATTTATTTCAACACTATCATAAATCCATCCAAAATCACATAAATTAAAGATACAAATTCAATGGATTTATGAATCTTCAATTTCCACCATTTATGACATTGAATTAAAAGGGATATATAAAAACAAATAAAAAATTCACGTTCTCATCCCCTTTGTGAATCTTCAGTATGATCTTTCATATTAACTCCCCCCATATCATATTATTCCACCGAGGATCCATATAAACTCTAAACCCCTATGATATTATGAACTCTAGGATGACCTTGAATATAAATGTTTCATTAATTCTCTTCCCCCTATAATTGTGAACTCTATAGGGGAACCTTTAACTAGTAAAATCTTCTCTAGTCTCTTATAACTATATAAAAATTAAATAAAGAGAAACTTTCTTTCAATTTGTTATCCATATCTCCTCCACCCATTTGGAATATAAAGTTCACATACAGATACATCTTGGGTATTTCCACAATTTGATAATTTAATTCCAAAAAATTGGTCTCTGTAAACAATCTTCACGAAAATAATCATATATACATTTCAACCTTTAACTTTTATACACTTTATCAACTACAGTCTTGTTTTTGGATGATCAGTGAGTTAAATTACCACTTGGAATGGAATTCACCAATATATCTTATAATCCCAACTAGTCTAGAATCAGTGTATGAAACAATATTTAAAGTTAAAAATATAAAATATATACATGCCACATGATTACATTAAATAATTTCTATTAGAATGAAATATAATCACTTTATCAACCCATCCTGCGATCTTAATGAAATTAATAACAAACCATTATCATATAACCAGAAATATATTGAGTGTGTGAGACATACCATATAATGAAACAACAAATATAACTTGTTAAATTTTTTATACCCATTTCTAAAGATGTACCTATGATATTACTCAACACACATTATGTTCATACCTTAATTGAAAAACATCCTCTTCTTTAAAAAATATATAATATGATATGATTCTTATCATGAACATGACCTGGATGTATTTGGATCATAGTACCCATTTTTGACACCAATTTGTGAACTAATATCAACTATAGAATTGATATTCTGAATAATTTTTCTAAAATAATCATAAGTTTGTGGAAATCATATATTGGTTGAATTATTTATCCAACAGATTCTTGGTATTGACATTTATTATGGCATGTCACTAATTATTGGACTCTCAAAAAAATATACTACAAAACCTTTCCCACAATAACTATGAAACCAATTTAGATTTTGTAATGGTGTTGTGATGATGTCAGAAATAGTGAAGATTTGATGGCGGTGGCCTTTAGCTATTTCTCTAGGTCAGGTGGGGTTGGGCGTCATGGTCTACATCGAGAGTGGATGGCTGTGACACAATAATGATGATGGTGATATTATAATGTCAGAAAAGTTGTGGATAGTGTAGTGACTTGATGATAATAGTGATGATGTAGTACTCGATGTAGGATTCCTGGGTAGGTACATGATTTGAGGTCTATGTTGAAGTGTTGGTTCCCACATACACCTTTGAATTTTAAATTTGTTTTTTTTGTTTTGAATTTTTAATGGTATCCCACTGTGTTATTTTATTTGTGTGGTTCCCACTTTTCCCTCAAAGTGATTATTATGAAATAGAAAAACAAATTCCTTGCGGTGATATCCCTTCATATTTAAGTCAATATCATTATCATATTATCATATCTTTCAAAGAATATGATCATCATATGTTTCTTTTATGAACATAGTTGTTACTCAAAAAAATTACTGAGTCAAACAAAAATTCTAAATTATTAAAAATTAGACTCCTTCTATTTAATTAGATTAGATTTTTGCTCCATCACTTGTGTTGTTTTAGTACAATTGACCCATTGATCATATATCCCCCTTAATTATATAAAAAATTCCATAAATAGTGAGAAACATTTAAATTTAGGATGAGAGGGTTATCTATAGCATCCTCAAGTCTAGGATTGTGCATGGTATGGATGAACCAACCCAATGCTTCTATATTTATTCCAAGCCTTTCTAGTTGTTATTCTTGATATTCCACTTGAACGTATTACACTCTCGGTATGATTTTTGATATTTCTAAATTCTCTAGAATTTTTTCTATCTATCAAGTGATCTGAGTCCATCTAGTACATGTTTCTTACAGAGATGAATTTTTATTGCATTTTCTATCATTCTTTCTTCGAGATAAGAGGCCTCTTCCACCAACTTTTATTTATTACATTGTGATATAATTTTTAAACCAAAAAAGAATACCTCGTGTTTTTTTTCTTTAATTATCATAAGGTTCAAATTACTATTTTTGTATCTAGTAAGTATTTATAACAATCTTTATCAATATTTATCAAAAATATAGAAACATCAATATTAAAAAGAAAGGTATTTTTCACTTTAGTTGTCATGAAATTTTAACTCTTCTTTTCATACTCCATTTATTATCTATTTCTTAAAAATCCATAAATATGAACGCGAATTATTTAACCACTTCATCATTCATCATTTTTTTCATAGATTCATTCTTCTTATAAATATTTTTAACACAAGAATTCAAAGGTGGTTTCCCGTTGTTTTTCAATACTTCCTCTTGTCTAAGTAACAATATCATGAACTTTTCTTCTATATCCCTAGTTAGCTTATAACTTTCACAATGTTCTTTGGTACTATTAGGATTATCCATTTTTTTAATATCTATGAAATTTGAGTTTTTCATCCATGGTGTTTTTCACCTATCCAATCATGTTACTTATCTTCAAGACTAATATTTTTTTGATTCAAGATTACTCCATATAGCACTGATGTTAATCGATAATTTATAGTAGTCCATGGTGTGGCCTTTCTTACCACAAGAGAAGCATATTATCTCATTTTTTTACATAATTTTCAAAATTCTTTTTGGATATACATTGTTCAACCAATTTTATATTTTTATTCATCATACAGACTTATATACATTTATATTTTTCTTTTTCTGTTATTGTTTTCATATTCTATTTTCAGCACCATATGATTTGTTCTGTATTGGTACATTCCATCAATCCTCATAACTATGACCACTTATCTTATAATGATCACATAATCCTTTATGAAATTAATTTCTTTTTTCATGATTGAAAGATTCCCTCTTTCTTATGAGTTTGGTTTCAAGAAAATAGGATTTATCATCCCATTATATCTACTCCATCTAAATGTAGACCTTATGTAATTATAATAAATTTGAATATAATTCCAATATTATGTGTACATGTGTGAGAACATAAAGTTTAAAAAATATTTTCTAATAAATCTTATTATTTTTTAGATATTGTTTTTGAAGATTTGATTCCTTACTTATTTGGAAAAGACTAAACTTATTTTAAAAAACATTTTACTAATGAGGTGGTATATCTATTGATACTTTAATTCATCAACTTTTTTCCATATTTTTATTTGGTTCTTACAGTATCATATGAAGCTACGTTAGTTAAAAATATTTTTACGGTAGTTTTTAATATCGTTCCATGTTATTGGAGTTAATAAATAAGTTGAAGAAATACAGATCTTTTTATCACTGTCATGTGTATTTTCAAAAAAAAATTAGAAAAAAATCTATATTATATAGTTTAGAACTATCAAATTGGGTAGATTCTAGTATTTTCTGATTTATCTCTGGTTCAAATAATGTCATATTGAGAGTATTTTTCTAAACCTCAACTAAAATCAGTCTTTCACACCTTTAATTCATCATTTTCTCGATCTAATATTCATGTGTCCAATTTATCTCTACTAAAAATTTATCAAGATATTTTATCCTATTTTATTTCACCTCCTATTGAGCATTCATCACAAAAATGCAAGATTTCATGCGTTATTTTTCTACTTTACATTTCATCTCTAATGTCTTGGATGGGAATGTATCTACATCATCACCTCTCCAAGTACGTTTTTGATAAAAGAGACATATTACTTCACACAATTATCATTGATATTCCATGAGATCGTTATTATTCTATCATTAGATTCTATCATTGGTTTCTTTTTAGTTTCAACATTAATATTTTACTCTTCCTCGTTGTGCTCAACTAAAACATTGCCTATATCATTTTTATTTACACTCTCATTATAATCATATGGATCATTTTCATAACTATATCCTACAAAACATTTATTCTAAAACTCATCATTATAAAATGGATCCCTAAATTTTATTCTTTCTATAATTTCATACTGAAGAGACTCAATTCTAGTATTTCATTCTTCAATAAAAAAACCTTTTAATTTTCAATCACTTAGGCATGCTCTTAGATTTTTTATTGGATATCAAATAATTCATTCAATTTTTATTGACAATATGATTTATCTATTAAATCTTTCTCAAGGTATTCAATATTTTCTATAAGTTTATACACATATTCCAAATATTGTTTCCATAAAACAATAATTATTAAATTTTTTATTCTTTTAAAGTATAATTCTTTGAGAGAAACTTCAAGCTCTACCTGATGGTCAAAAACACCCCTACATTATTTATTTATTTAAACACATCATATTCTATTGAACATCCATATAAACATTTTGATATGAGTAACCCATAATAAAACAAAAAAACTAAATCATGTTTTTTATAATAAGGTTGAACACCATGTTAGAACCCTTATACTCTAATACCACTAGTTGTACCCACAGAAAACCTGAGAGTGGAGGGGGTGAATCAAGGTGCATCCAAAATTAAAATATTTATTTTACTTATTTATTTATCCTTCAAGATCATAGAACCTTGTTAATTGAAGTATTATTCAATATATATTACATTTTATTATAATCACAAAATCATACATAGATATGAAAGAAAGTAAATCACACATAGAACACATAGATTTAACTTCGTTCACCACATAGGGATACATAAAAGGATAACACACTAACTACGTGTTAATGTTTCAATGTCCACTAAGATACAATATTTATATGGATTACAATGATTTTAAATGAGCAATCTATTACAGGAGCACTACATTTACATTTTTTTAGGTTTTGTTACTCCTCACCCATGATGCATTGACTCTTCTTCACTCCCACACACCACTTTATTGAAGGATACTCCATTGTTTATTGACTTCTGGGTCTTGTTTAATATATTTAAAATATAATTATTTGTCTCTGTTTATCATGAAACCCTATCTATATATTGGTTCTAGTTTTATTCTCCTTTGAATGATTTGTTAACTATATATGTATATTCAATGATTCCTATTTGCATATTACTACCCTACACAACTAATACTGGATTAATAAAACAATGTCACATAACCACCATCAGATAACTTAGATCATGTAACACGAGGTGCACAATTTTGAGTGTGAGACCCCATGTGTGTAACCCTTGATGTATAAACCACTATTTATAACCCTGGTCGTGTAAACTATAGTACATAACCCTGATCATGTAAACCGTGGTGAGTGACTATAAGTATAAGAATTTCTGTTTGAAACCTATATTACATGAAATACTTATTCTCATCTCCTTTCTATGAGTTTCTTCTGCTTAGCTCGTATCATGAAGTAGTTTCACATATCTCCGATCACATGAATTTCACTGGGTGAATTTCACTGCATAAACAAAATTTATGGGATCTCTTTTACTTCATGTAAAACTAGTTACATGCTCCACATATATGACCCACATATTCATACATCCTTTCGTTAAGCACTCTTGATAATACACTATTCATATATACTTTCAAGATTAATTATCTCTCTCTAAGGACATTAATAGTGAAGTATTTATTAGCAATTCCCATTGAATTAACTCTATAAAATGAATTTGATCATCCATTTCACCAACCATAGAAATATATGATTGTTCAAACCTAGCAATGTTCCAATCAAGTAAATTCATTTAGCTCATGAAATCATGTGACTTCCTCATGAAAACTCTGTTGTATGACCACAAATGCATGACCATGATTTAATGAAAGCTATTCATGACCTATATCCCATGAATTTGTTCAGATCAAGATTTCACTTTTTATAAATTACCACCTTAAATAGTGTATCTCTCTTAATGTGATTTGTATGAATCCTTAGATCATACACAGTCCTCCTATTTAACTTTCCCATCATTGATCATATAAATATTCCTCATAATCTATTTATTATTATGCACAATCCAATATCTCCTAAAGAAATTTTATTTATGAGACCTATTTGCCTTAGAAAGTGTTATTTACTTCATGTGATTCAACCCATGCAGTTTGTGTAACCCATTTAAACTTAAATTGTCCCATTATCCAGTATGATTTATGTGGTCTAATGGATCTCTCAATCAGATGTAGTTCATCGAATCTCGGTCATGTGATCCTTTTGTATAAATGTGATCGTGTGACCCATAAATATTTACACTTTAAAATATCACATGCTTTAATTAATATTCTGGGCACACACAATACTTCAAGTCATCTTTGTTCAACACATCAACTTCACAATTTCACCTTATTTTTGAATTGATGGATTTCAGCTATAATCACTAAATCCTCAGGGATTACACATCTTATAACCATTACTTTATATAATTCCAATGACAAAAAATACTCTATCCATATTTCATGGTAGATTTATTGAGAAAATATATCACAAAACATAGGATTGGGTCTAAAATATATATAATAATCAATGATATACCCATAAATCTTAAAATATGATTTTGCATCATGAATATCATACAATATGATAAAGCATAAATAGTTCATACGTGGATATTAATTTAGGTAGTATCTCTATTAAACAAAAGTTATAAATAATATATTTCCTATATGAATATTCGAAATCCTTCATTCAAAATATAGAACATAATAAAATTTATAGTCACAACACCATTAGGAGTACAAGTAGTTAGAGTAACACATACATTTTTTCTTGTAGAAACCTAGGGTTTTGAATTATCATTAGATTTTTATTTTTTATATCATTAGGTTTATTTTTATCTATTAAAAATTAATTTATTGGTTTTGGGTAAAGGAAGGAGAATGTAGGGTGGTATATAGGTAGACCTTGCTCGAATTGTTTAGTAGGTGCCACAGGGTACCCAATGGCAAGGTACCTAGTGGAGGAGGTAGTGGTGGTGCCTTGGGATAGCCACTTGGTGGGATAATAAGGATTTAATAACACTCATTAAATTTAGTGGTAGATAATATAAACCACATTTACATTACCACCATACAATACAAAACCAAAACCATGCGTAAACTAAAATGAATAGATTGTTCCATTTATTGTAAATGGTTGAACACCCTTCAATCATTGTGGTTGATGAATATCAATAAAGAATGGACAAATGAATCATCTTTTAATGGAAAATTAACTGAATCAAAAAAAAATTATTGGGTGGAATTATCTACACAATAATGATATACTAGTATCTATTAAAAGATAAATAAATAGAAGAAGCGAGATATGGTGATAACTCGATGGAGTTTAGATCCTCCCTGAGCATCTATATAATTTTATTGTTTTTTATAAAATATTAAATTAATTCTATAGTTGAAATTATTTGTAACTTATGAGTCACTATAATTCTCTCGAATGGTCCATAATATGAAACAATTATAAATGATATACAACATGGAAGATATTTGAACCATAACATTTAACATGTAACGTTCTATTTCCCAAGTTAATTATATGATATAATTCACTGATTCCATAACCTCTATAATATTACTCCAACATACATTACAATATAGTTTAAGGTATTTTTGTGATATCTATATATCACCCTATACATTATCCCCATCCAGGGTGTAAGATATTTCTTATCTTGATGCATGTTTTAGCCTAAATAGGATCAAATTATACATTATAATATATCCAAAAAATCTAATGGTGTATAATTAAATTATGGAATATATCTTCTAATCTCCCAGTATAAATAAATCCTCATTTACCTCACATCATTTCACATTATATTATATCATATATAATAACATGTGAAATAATATACAAAACTCATTTTGTATTTATTCTGAAACACTTTGGGAAAGCATCATCAAATTCACTATGTTTTACATCATATGAAATACCTTCTGAATATCCATCCAAAAATCATTTTTGATAGACTTTGAAACACTTTTTGTGAAACTCTCGGTGTTTTGTGAAACTCAATCCTTATACAGATGCCCAAAATGCATAACACCATTTTCCATGAATTCTAGAATTCATAAATGTAAGAAAAGAGAGTACTCTAGAAAATAATCAATACTACAGATCTTACAAAGAGGTATATCTTGATCTTGATAAAACACAAACATATATATACATATGTACACTAGAAGTATAAAAATCAATCATTAATTCACATGTGATGTCTTTTTCTAATAAATCATGTAACTATAGAACATAGTGTATTTCAATATAATATAACTACTAATATGATGTTAATTCTTCATGTATAAATTGAATATGTTAACGAACACATCACATGTCATTCACATTATGGATGATAAAATTACATTCCCCCATCTAATATATAATTTCATCAAATTTATTATCTAGTTATAGTCGTATACTCCTTCAATCTATCTAAATATAAGAATCAAATTTCACACTCACCATGCAAGAGGAGAAATTCATTTTTTATTAAGTATCAAAAGATGACATGATAAATAACAAACCCAACCACCCCCTGATTAACTAATTATCATGGATTTAATAATAAAGTTATCAAAGTTTGAAAGTTATTATACTAATTGTCTTCCCAAACTTTGTTATAAATGAATACTAGCATGAAACTTGCATCCCTAGTATACAAAATACATAGCATATGGAAATATATGTAGTATACATAGGGGTAATCCAACATAAAAGATTCCATGTATGCCTCATGGTCATATTTTTTATCTCTACATGACATGATACTCCCAATTACCTTAATATTTCATCAAAACCTATTATACTCAGTGAAAAACATCTGTTTTTCATAACACAATGTTTTATATTGATAGTTTAATTAAGATTTTGCTTAATGAAATATATTATTCCAATATTAAGGAATGATAAACTAGAGATTACCCTTGGTAAATAATCATAAATTATATATTATTATGATATTTTAATAATAATAACAAAACCATCCATAATCATTCATCAAAGCACATCCCATATGATAGAAATCTATTGAGGCCTTATGTTCACTGAACTTTTACGGTTTTGTTAAACTCATTACATCTGTAGGTAATTCCTACCCCAAATCTATGTGACTATCTGATAAAAGCCTCTTACTAAACAACTTTAGTGAATAAAATTAATGAATAAAATTATTTTTTAATAATGGTGAGACTTTGGAACCATATTTATAATTTTAACTCTTTTGAATGTTGTATTCATACTCCTTTACTTCACAACATCCAAGGTCACAATGTTAATAAATTCTATTTTTACATTAAAATCTTTTTATGTTAGTCATCCGAATCATTATCATAACCTTTCCATCAAATTTTTCCATTGATATAATGTGGATATTAATGTAACTCTTTAAATTATTCTTTACCAACATATCCAAAACACTTTTAGGATATAAATTTATTTAAACATTTATATAATAAGTAAATGTGAATCTATACATGTCTTCTGTCCAATATAACCTAATAATGTTTAAGATATTTACTATAATTAAATTTGAATTTTGACCATTATAATCCTTCATTTGTTGTAATTAAAATTCTCTATGTTCAAACATACTCCCACAATCCACTTAGAAACTATATTCCCCTTAGAATAACTTTCTAAAATATAAAAACTCTATTGTGTTATGAATTAACACTTATTTTCTCTTAGGGTGAATAATAAATAAATAAATTAGTGTATTATTTTCATTTATGGTGTTCTTTGTGATTAGAATATTATTTTTATAAAAAGGACATTATTCTTTAAAATATTCTTGTGTTGGGTGGTGGGAACTCATTCCCTCACATTTTAACTGATCTTCAAGACAAACTCCTTTATCCTAGATAAAACTCCTTCCACCCTTATCTTTTTCTCAAACATGATATATAAATTAATGAATAATAAATTTCTTTATCAAATTAAACCACTCAAATTGTTCATAATAACACTGTCAAAAAACTTCTCTTATTATATAAGAAAAATAATATGAAGATAAAAATCCTTTATTTGGATCTATGTAAGCTAATTATAATATTTTGGATTCAAAATATTCATGAATTTATTGACCCTTAGTTTCATATCTACAATAAAAACTAAAATATTAATAAATTAATACCCTGATTATATCTCTTTTACATTTACTATAGTTATACAATGTTCATTTAATTTCATATACCCTTCAAAAATCAATGAATTAATTCTATAACATTAATACCTGACATGGAATCTCCATAGAGTTTTGTGATCCCCTTATGGTATTCTAAGAAATTACATCCTATGGAACTAGTATCCTACATTCCTAAAATCTCATTTAGGTTTCAATGACTGAGGAATACTGTTGATAAAATTAAATATTCTAATTATAGCTTAAATATTTACCCCATTTTCTATCAAGACAATCCCAGACCCTGGACATCAAATGCCCAGCTCATCTATTTTTGAAACATCAAATAGATAGGGTAAACTTTTATTAAAATATTTCAAAATATCAAAATAAAACAAAAATGATTATATAAATAATTATATAACTAGAAAAATCCTGTAATGGAATTATTCATTCACACCAATTCATAAACTCACTCAATCATATTATATATATGAGTGAACACTTCATTTCCTTTGGTAATATTACATTAAATTCTTTTGATACCTTAACTGAATTCGTTTATTTTTTTAGTGGGCATATAAATTCAATTTTTGAACAATTTTAAAATTTGGTTCCTAAGAAATATCATTTCCCTAACACATATAATGTTCGTTTGATAAAAAATGATTTTGATTTTTCTATAAAATTCTATTATGTTTCTTACATAAAGATCCTCTTTTATTTAGAATTTATATCAAGGCTATGTTTGATGATAATGATGTTATTTATAAAAAATTGAATCTTTAATCATATGACTATATGGTTTAAATATAATTTAACAAATAATTTTATTAAATGTTCTCCCACTAAAATGATGAGCCATTTTAAAATACATTATATCTATTATCGGGACGAGATCCATATTTCACTATATAATGAACCTGATTTGTAATTTACCTCATCATTTGATCTATTTAGTAAAAAAACAATACAATCCTTTCATTTATTAATCTAGTATGGTTTCGATGAAAACTGTTTACACAATTCATTGTATGGATAAACTCACCACTATTCCACTAGTATCGAAACTCTTACGGTTTCCCAACTTTTTATAAAATGAATAATATTTTAAAAAAATTCACTTAAATCATAGGTTCACCTCATTAATTTCATACCATACATTAGCTAATCCATAGACACTCTAATTTGGAATGATCCTACCCACTGGGACGATAAAGGCATTAACAGTTGTTTGATTTTGAAGGAATTTGTCACTTAATATTTTCAAAGGGGATTTACAATAACCATGTTATATATTTTATTCCCTTAACATATATGCTTAATTATAATAAATTATTTATAAATCCTTATTAATTCAAAAAGAATTAAATACAATTAAATCATATTGATGTGTAACTCTTTACACATCTTATGAATGAGAGAGAGTTTAAAAAATCCATTATTATAACAAGAATGTAATTCCTTAGATGCATGTATGAAATTTTAAATCCACAGTTTAAAAAAAATTCAACTAAATAATACATCACAATTCATAATATAAATTTTATATATGTATATTATAATAGGGAATAAAACTAAATATATTAACAATTCATAAATTTAGAAATGAAATAAACATTTTATGAATATTTCAAAAAAATCATGTGGATAATCATGAATAGTATACTTTTATACAATATATACTTTTCATATCTTTATTTACATATTTTTAATATTAACCTTTTAATATTATCATTTATAAAGAATTTTAACTTAAATA
Source organism: Viscum album (assembly GCA_963277665.1). NCBI lineage: Eukaryota > Viridiplantae > Streptophyta > Magnoliopsida > Santalales > Viscaceae > Viscum > Viscum album. The sequence goes on from OY728143.1 coordinate 1,634,606,086, forward strand.
TAAGATATCTAAGTTAAAAACATTATATTTATTTACTATTGATACATTATGTAAACATCTAGAATATTATATAATTAATATTTACACCTTGATCATAAAATTTTTCAAAACACTTTTTGAAATGGTATAAAAAATTTCTCAAATAAGGATTTTTATTTTAAAAAAATTAAAATCGATAATTTTGAACAATTAACAATTTAATATAAAATCCATTTATATTTTCCTTATTTTGTAATGTTTACACACTTTAAAAATTATCTTATAATTTTTATATAATCCATTTATATAGAAATTATAATATAACTTCAAATGTATTTAACATTAACATTTAATATTATGGACATTTGTTTATTATATGATTCAAAAATATGTAACAATTAGTTATGAAAAATTATAATTAAGTAATTTATAAAAATATTAATTTTTTTTACTCAATTATTATCGAAAAATTTATTAAAAGCATATTTTTATAGATATCATATTTTATAATATCAACTATATCATAATTGTTGATTTATAAGTTGTGGTGAATAAGACCCCTTTGTTACTATCAGTTGTATTAGAAGATAGTTTATTCGACTTGAGATATAACCTTTCACGCATATGAATAATAATTTATTATATAAATCATATCTCTAATATGATGCAATGATCTATATTCATCGTATAAAGTAATATAAATTATTGGTGTCATAGGAAATAACACCCCACACATAGGTTACGATATGTGTAAAACCAAAGGTTTATACTAGATGACATGGTATGATATTTCATGTAATATGATGCAACCCAATCAAATATTATGAAATATTATGTCATATAACGATCCACATAACAAATAATATATTAGGTATTAAGGTATATTATATAAAATGAATGAACGCTGAATATATTTTAGAAAGTTTATTATGATATCCAATATAATAGATGATTTCAACATTTTTGAAAACAGACTAAAGAAGAAGGAATCATGGATTTTCTTTGATACCACTGATGGGTTTATAAGGATTTAATGACACTTATTCAATGTAGTGGATGATAATCAAAACATGAATTCCAAGATCACCATGTTGTAAAAAACTGAAACCATGTATAATCAAAAATAAAGAACATGTGATTTTAACCATAAATGGTTGAACCATCTTCTTTGATAATAGTGGTTGATGAAAATCACTAAGGAACAACCAAAATAATCTTTTCTCTAGGTTTCATCCATCTATTGATTAAATAACCCAAATATTTCATGTGATCTTCCATGAATCCATGATTTATAGTATCTCTCATGATCCAATGAATGATAAGAATTGTTCTATATAGAGAACTTATTAGAACTTAGGTAATGATCACTAAACTATTTCATTGGAATCTACATCCATAGGCATCAAGGATTCACCTTGAGGATCTAGAGAATTTTCAGGATTGTTATGAAATGTTCAGGTAATATTATTGTTAAAACCCATTCTAAACTCCCAACCAATATAATTATCCAAAAAATTCCATCATATAAAACATTAATTAATGATGGCCAATGTAAAATAGATTTGAATGTGAATGTTTAACATTCCACTACTAATGTTAATTGTATGATATAGTTAAAAAAGTTCATAACCTATATGATATCACTCAACCATACAAAACAACATATCTAAAGGTAGTGGAGTGATATCTCTATATTTCTTCATACAAAATCACCATCCAAGGAATACAATATTCCTTAGATTGAATCATGTTTTAACCAATAGAAATATCTTATTTTACTTTATTATATATCCAAAAAAATATTATGGTTTACAATGGCATTAGGACATATCTTATTCGCTGTTGAGTATCCAATGGATATATAACAACTAATTAGTAGGATTTTGGGGAGTATTTTAATAAATATGAGAATTATGTTTATTTTATAATCATAAAATTTGGATTGAGTTCCATATTTTCCATTTCTATGAGGCTATTTTAATATAAATATCACCCAATAACATATCTCTTTCCCTTTCAAAATTTAAGTGGTAATTTCTCCTTTATTTATTTATAAAATTGGGATCCATCAAAGTTATTAGCTTCATCTTAAAGAGATATTCAAAATCCTTCTCTTCTTATTAAAAACATTATGTGTTTATTTTTAATTCATTATAATTATTCTTTTATGCATCCAGTTTGATGATTTTATGTATTCTATATGCTCTATAAGGAATTGCGCCTTCCGTCTTGGTGCTGATAGATCACCCAATGTGAGGTAGTTAACCCTTTATGCTCTTTAAAATTTTATTTTATGGTTTTATTTAATATGGGTACATATATTATAGTTTAATGATTTATTTGAAAATAATATTGTGAGAATTATGATCTATTGATTGGGAATGATTTAACATGAATTGATAATTTTTATAAATTTATTTGGATCTAGAACAGTGAAATTACATGTGTTGAATGATAAAATAATAAGTTAAATGGTAAATTAAATCATTAATTTTATGTAATAATTAATCATATAATTAATGATCAAAATTTAATGGTTGAAAATGATGTTTTAATATTGATTTTATGAGTTATGAAATTGTTTTTTTCTATGAAAAATCATATTATAAATGTATGAATTCTAGCGAATTTATATGAAATAATTAATTTATGTTATTAGTGTTGGTATTGGGGATTAAGTATTCTAATAATTGTATTTTTTTCTGAAAGTAATTTTATAAAGGTAGAAAACACATTTAAATGAACTAAATCAACTAATTATATTTTTTTGATGATTTTTATGATGAAAATATTTAGATATAAATTTATCTTTACTTTTTAGAACTTGATATTTGATTTTCTAATGTTATAAATAAATCTAAAATGATTACCTAATATTTTTTTGAATTAGATGTTGGTTTATATGGCTTAAAATGAGGATTTTTTTTGTGAATTTTACTTACTGGAAATCATTTATTAAAGTATATGAGAAAACGTTGAATTAATGGTATTTTTATTTTCTATAAAGTGAGTTTGTTATTCATGTTAGATAACTATGGGATGATTTATAGAAATTTGTGTTTAAAATAAAGTTGTATTTAAGATATTTTGATCTTAAAATTTTCAAAATGTTCCATGGATTTGGTCACTTAAAGGTTACCTTGTGTTAGGCTATGATGTGAACATTTTATTTGCGAGATGTGTGTTTACCTAGGACATATATTAGGATTATATATTTATGATATTCTATGTATTTTAAATTTAATTCTTATGAGGCATGTTTTTTATACTTTTTTCCACGTTTAATATCAATGATTATAGATTCTTTCGACGAAGTATGTATGAGACTATTTTGAAGACTTGGTTAACACACAATACATTAATTACATGATGAAAATAACGTTGTTAAATAATTTAAAATATTTAAATCTTTTATATATAATCATGTTAAAATCCATTCTATGTATATGGTTATAGTTGTTTCTACTAGGGATTTATTCCCAATTTCTATATGTATAGAACTCTTGTTATTTCAAATTATATTCATGATGACACAAGTAAAGGATAAATTCCTAAATAGCATGGAGTTTATGTTTCGAGGAATATTATAGTAGTTTATGTATTCATTTAGAGTCCTGGGGATGGGATTTTAAAAATTTATTTTATTAATATTTCATGTTTTTTTACATTATTTAGTAATAGAGTTTTATTTTCTATTAATGTATAGATATTTGACACAAGTGATAATTTATGGGATATTGAAATAACATTATTGGGTAAGTTATTATTATTTTTAGTGGTCATATTTTTAAAAAAAAAATTATTTTGGTTTTCATGATGTTATGGACCATAAGGGTGTAAATAACCATCCTAAAAAAATCTTTAGACCCTCATCACTAGATGCCAACCTTTGGATATTGGGGACCACACTTAAGACCATGTAATGTTTTGCCTTGGTATCATATTCATATCATTGTGATACATTACCAAATTATACCGTATCCAATTCTTTTGTTGGGTCTTGATATTTTGTGGATGGTAATTTGTAGATTAGGATTTGGGACTTGGAATGGAATCTATGTGTGGTTGTGTGTCTTGAACAAAAATAGTATAAGTATATGTTTCCAAGGAAGTATGTGATTATTTTTTTGATATTTGAAAATATGGTTTTATAGTATAACATTATTTCTAGTTAGGGGTGACTAGTGAATTATTCATGCATTATTTTGTCTTATATAAGAATTTTATATGAGTTATCATATGTTTATGATTGATTAGTGGTCAAATTTTTAGTAAATGATTGATTATTATTAAATTAATTGGTATTTATCCTAATTAATATATTAATAATGGATTAATTAGATAAAATATATGAATTGAAATTAATAATTTCATGTAATTAGTTTATTTAAAAAACAACTTTATGTTTATGTGTAGGAAGTGATGTAGAGTGTGTTTATCTGCGGAAAATATTGTAATTAATTCCAAACCAGTGTGTTGATTTTTGTAAAATTATAGCACTAAAGAAGTATATTAATAGAGATATTAGGATTTAGGTTGAGAAGTATAATTAAAATAATGTATATATATAAGGAAATCTAGGAATTCCCCTATTTTGGGTGGGATAGAGACTCCAATGGATAATAAGACCATTGAGAATTTCCTGAAGTTGATTTTAAATATGGAAGTGAATCCACCTAAAGACATAAGGGTGGAGTCTAAAGTGGTTCACGTTTTTGAGTAGAATATTTCAGTATATTAATAGGATATATTAGGAATAAAGGATTTGAGGATAGGTTGGAAGGAATAGAATGAATCTTTTATCTAATCGATACATATGGGAGGAAGAAAGTTAATTTTTCAATCATTGTTTTTGAAGGAATATATCTACGCTAGTGGGATATCATAATCTAAGAAAAGTGGATTGAGATATTATCATGGGATACTTTCTAGGATCTTTAATTTGATATTTTTATCCAAAGAATACAAGGATGAATTGAGGTCAAGATTATATGGAGTTGAATTATGTGAATATATATGTTCTTGAGTACTCCTATATGTTTATAGATTTTCCTCAACTTTATATGGATGTGAGAGACATTGAAACTTATAAAGCCCATTAATCTGAGTAAAAGATAAAATTAGAGATTTTATGAATTTTTTCCCTCCTTGTTTACCTATTTTTATGAAATTGTTAAACATGAATATCTTAAATCATAAGGATATCGATAAATTAAAGAGGTTCATAGTGGGAGAGGGTGGATCTAGGAGTGGTAAGAATATGAAAGGAGATGAGTATTTTTAGTATAATAAGTAATCTTGTGGATATAGGAGACATTTTCTTCTTCTTATTCTAGAGGTATAGATCCATTGGAATACTATCAGTTTGAAAAAAGAGTCCATAACTAATCTTTTTTTTCTAGTGAGAAAATGCAATATTAATATGATGAAAAATTAGTATATCTTTATAAGTTATATTGTAAGGAATCTCAATGGGGTGTAGGTTGTGATTTAGCTTCCTCCTTGAAATCTCATGCATAGAATATTGTAATTTTATAGAGTTTAACATTAATTTTATCTAGGTGGTTCAATTTGAAAAAATTTATTAGAGATAGGTTTAGGGAAGAGATATTATATGGGGGAGATAGATAACCCATGGTAGGGTTGAGGTGCAGATTCTAGTTAGTTTTTTCATATTGAGAAGGTGACAGTGGATCTTTGTGATAGGTCTTTCGTGGTTAGAGGTATGATATTAGATACTTATACCATGGATAGTGTGTTATTTTATTCTATTGATTCTCACTCTTTTATGCCAGTTTTTTTGGTATTTGACCTGCATTTGATTGGGGAGTTTTTATGTAGACTTTTAACTAGGAATACCCTATGATGATCCCAACAGAAGATTCCCAACTTGTGTCATTGATATTTTTTTGGATATAATCACATTTTTAATTTATTTATTCTAATTATAAAATGTTTTAATGTGATTATTACTATGGAATTTTCATGACATTTTTAGGTGAATATCAATTCTTACTAAAGGTGAGTCACATTATATCGTTTTGGTGATGAATCTTATGTATTTATAAGGGAATATGACTATTGATTCCATTGATCTGGCTATGAATAAGGTTAAAACAGGTTATCACATTATGTGGGATAGTTATTTAGTTAGTTAAGGGATATAATAGTGTTTATTTTTTCCATGTGGTTAGTATGTGTTTCTTAAAAAATTTATACCGTTATCACTAAAGAGGGAGTTAGAGATTTTGATTAACTTGTTACCAAGTCCTGATCCTATCACTATACATTTTGATAATATTTATCTAGTCGAGCTAAAGGAGTTAAATAATTAGTTAGAATATATTTAATATATTTGATTAATTGGGAAGACTGTGTCTTAGTGGACCAATCTTGTTCTTTTTTCCAAGAAGGTGGATGCAAGTTTGTTATTATGTAGTAACTATCATAGACCAGACAATGTTACCATTAATAATCAGAATCATTTTCCATATATCAATGATTATTTCTATTAGTATAGAGTAACTTGGTATTTTTAAATATTGACCATTGATCAATTTTTCATTAATTAAGGGTGTATTCTAAAGATGTACCAAAAAAATCCTTTAAGACATGTTATGACTATTTAAAATTTCTAAAGATATCATCCCGGATGATGAATATACCAACTATGTAGAGACCCAAAGTTTTATGTACATGGTTATTACATTACTTTTTCGGAATACTTAATACATGAAATAAATAGACTCCTAAAGACCGTATTAGTTTAGTGTCTTTGGAAACTCGGAACGTAATATTCTAATAATGGTGAAAGATCTTCAACATATCCCATAAAGATCTTCCCCTTTTGGTTTTCTTACCTAAAAACTTTCTTTATATACTGGGGAAAAGAAAACATAAAATTTTTGAGCTCGAATGCTCAGTAAGGGTAAACAAAGAGAACATAAAACAATCCATAAACATTTGAATGCAAAAACATGAATCTTGAGCAAAGAAATAAATCTTGGAAGTACATAAGGAATATAACATAAAGGAAAATCAATCATGATAAAATAGCATAGTAATAAAACAAGTAATTGTGTAAAACCATTAAGCACATGATATGATTTCTATAGTATCCAAGTCATTGCTTCCAAGACCATCTTAGTGGACAAAGTCCCTTTCTGAATCGAGTTCACTCCTTATTCCATCCCAGTACCACTGAACTGCATTAACTTACCATTCCATCCATGTAGAGACCCGAAGCTTATCGTACATGGACATTACATTACTTTTGCAGAATACTTAGTACATAACAAAAACACACACACACAAGGATCGTAATAGTTTAGTGTCTTTGGAAACTCGGAATATAATCTTCTAATCGTGGTGAAAGTTCTTCAAAATCTCCCATAAAGATCTTCTTTTTTTTCTACCTAAAACCTTTCTTTATATCCTGGGGAAAAGAAACCATAAAAGGGTGAGCTCAAATGCTCAGTAAGGGTAAACAAAAGAAATATCAATCACATCATATACTTAAGCACATAACTTTTGGAAAATCTTAACCTGCAAAAGAGATCATAATTTCATAACATGGGGTAAATCATGGAAGTGAAATGTAATCACAATAATCATAACTTAAAACATGAAACTTTGTGGCATTCACACATAATCATAGAGAATCATTTCTTGTTAGTCAAGACTCATTGTCAAGACTATCTTAGTGGACAAAGTCCCTTTCTGAATCGAGTAACCCTCGTTTCAGTCCTGTTTCACTGAACCGGTATAACCTACCATTCCAGACCTGTCTATCTCATGAGATATAAAATCTTTACCCAATGCATTGTAGGGAGATATAGGTCCCACCCATCTCATAATGATACCATTCTTATGTGTGCCACAAAATCATAAATCATACATCATTGCATAACCCATGTAATAAAAATGGGATTCTTAAACAACATGACATCATAAAACCATTCATATAAGATAAAGGAATTCATAAACATAATTCCATCACAACATAGTCAAATCAATGTAAAAATATGGATAGAAACAGAACCCTTTATTATCTTAGATGGAAAATAATTTTGATAAAACACTTGAAATGAATTCTTGAGGAAAATATCCTTTCTTCTTCAAAATCAATTTCTTTTCACAAAACATCATACAATTTTAAAAGAAAGAGATTTTATTAAAAATAGTCATGAAATATTTTGGAGGAAGGTTCATGAAAATAAGGCTTTATAAAACCGTAAAAATCCGTTCGTGCCGTATAAGTTAAAAAAAACATTCTTCGTACTTTTGTCGGAAAAGTCAAAAAGTACCTCGTACGGAAAAACGACAAAGATTCCTTTCATATTCTTTACTAAAAACTCAACTAAGGGTAAAATTGTATTTAAACTATTACAAGTGGATGGAAACAATATTACATATTGAGGGAACATGGATGTTGATGATAAAATACACCCCAGTAAATACTTACGAATAAACAATCTCGAATAAAAATGAGATTGTGATATTTTCCCTTACCTTATGTCCGACTTGCTTTGTAAGTGTCCAAACCTCCTGTATAATGATTTAAATCATGTTATTGACTTATTCCAGAATCATATTCATTGTTATGATATCATATATGGTTCACTTATGACATTATATTACCCGTTCTTTTGTAAATTCCATGTTAAATAAGCGTTTTGGGTAAAATCGTTTCATTTATCGTAGGTGTTTTGACTTGTTGTTCTTGACATCATTATTACTTATATCATGATTTACTTACTTCCAGAATATAAAATATGATTTATATATCATATATATTCAGTATATATATATATAATAGGTAGATGAAAAACACCGTTCATGGAGACGGTAGTCCGTACGTACGCATGAACGCTGTTTTCCTTTCCTTATTGTCTTGAAATGGAAGTAAGTAGATGACATACATATGTATATATATACATAAATCCAGTAGCTTTATAATGTCATATATTTCATTATTATTTCTTATATATACTTTATAATCATTCTTAAATGGTTAACATGGAGAATGAATCTCATCGCGTCGTGGAGACGGTAGTCCGTACGTACGCACGAGCGATGATATCATTTCTATAAATATTGAATTGAATTGGAGTGAATTATACAATATATCAGAATCAATATGATGTTGTAATAACTATGTATAGTTATTCTTTACACCATTATACCCATCCATGTAAGGTGGTGGTGGAAAATAGATTACACCACGGCGTGGAGACGGTATTCCGTACGTACGCACGCGCGGTGATTTCTTTTTCCGTAGGATGGATAGATGGTGAAATAGGGTTGTTTCATAATTATAATAACATATCAGTATATGAGTGATACTGATGTTATTACTTCATAATGAAACAACCTAAGAAGAAGAAGTGGAAGAAGAAATAAATATGAAAGAATTGGTAACGGTAATTACCTCTTCTTTGAAGTGACTCTTTGAGACCTCCTCTTAGGGCACTAGAATTGGTCTTTGATGAAGACCAGAACCTCTAGGATGTTGCTAGGAAAGTGGAGAAGAGATTTTGGCAGGGGTTGGCCGAGCTTGAGTGCTCAAATTGGTGTGAGGAGGAGGGGGAGGAGGTGTCCTTTTATAGGGGAGGAGAGGGGCACCTTAGGAATTCTTAAAAATATTAATTTATAATAAATCTAACCCCACTTACAAACCTCCAAAAATGACTCATATTCGAAGATTAGATGAGATAGGGTTGTAATCTCATCAACCAATCAAATTTAGACATGTTTGGATATTATTTTAAACCTTATCAATTAGATTTTACTCTAAGTTAAATAATTTAACTTTTACCGTGTCTTTTTGTTTTCTTTCACTATATGGTTAATACACTTACTATAACATGCCAAACGAACCCCACATTGTTTATTATTAATATATATATCCTTATCTAAGTCATTTGGCCGAACCTTAGATTTTTAGGAATAAAATAACAATTAATAATGTAATATTTGTTTTAGAAACTATTTTGTGTCAATTTTGACACTATTTGATATATGATTTTTGTGAAAGTCATAACAGAATTAAATGTTCGAACCAAGTTGATTAAATCAACATTAATATATCATAGTAACCTAGAAAAGTAGTGAAATTCATAAAAAATCTCAAATTACATTTATTTTGGTGCTTATAACATCAATTATGTCAATATTTCATTAAAAAGATAATTACTGCATCATCGTTGTGTCATAAATAAATTAAATTATTTGATGTCTAAAAATTACAAATAAAATATCATCATGTAGGAAATCTTTTTAGCTTTCTAATGAATATTTACAATCGAATTTATCTTTTGTATAACCCCATATTAAAAATGATTTACTTATTAAACTTTGATTTTAACTATTTTAACCCTTTAAATAAATTAATAATAAATGTCCTAATCTAATCCAAGTGGGCCTAAATGGTCATATTTTATTCCTAAGTTTGTTTCTGGTCGAATTACACTTGTCTAATGGAATTAGGACATGTGTTAGGGTAATAGAAATATCATATTTACCCTTAGTTACCCTATTTACTATTAACCGCGGTAAAAAAAAAGTAAAAAGTTACTATTCACCAAAAAATTATTTTCATCTCATTGAACCACATTTTAGTCCTTGATATTAACCGTGTCTCTCGGATTTTCGAAATTCCATTCATAGAAGCGGCAAAATTAAGTTTTATGAAAAATTCAGTTTTTTTAACTACCACTTAGTAGTTTCACTATTCATCAAAAATTGATGTTTTTCAGAACAATGCCAAAATTTCATCCTAAGCTATATTTCATATTCCGAATTCAAAAATGAAATCTATTTTACCAAATTCATAACATAGAAGTTGCATTAATTAATTTTATAATTAAATCCCGCTGTTAAAATAAATAGCGTGTTTTTAGGAAACAATATATATCAAAAGATTGACACTTGATTATGTCTGGTTTAAATGTGAAATTACAACCAATGACCAACATTGTATTAAATTGTAAAAATATATTCTAAATATACTTTAAAACCACTCAAATTAATAATTTATCACTATTAATTATTTCGATTAAAAAAATTGTTTTTAATTATAATTTAGTAATTTTCACTATTCATCTGAATATGAAAGTTATCCGAAAAGTACAAAAATTTCACCTTAGGCTAAATTCGATACTCCGAATCCAAAAATGAAGTTCATTTTGAGAGTTAAAATTTCTAAAATTTAAAAAGTGGTTATTACTATTCATAACGGCTAGTTTTAATAATATTTTAATAGCATATCATTGTTTCGCGAAACTTGGTGTTGCGTACAACACACGCTATCGTGGAAGGTCGCGATTGCGTGTAATGGAAGGAAAGTCAAGGATGCGTGTTGTGAAAGCTTCTTTTGGTGTAGCATACAACACAAGACATTAGTGAAATAAAAAAGAATATTTTTCATAAAATCTCGGGCTGTTACATTCTACCCCCCTTAAAATGAATTTTGCCCTCGAAATTCGTCGGGGTTATAAATGGTTTACTATTCGAAAGTTTCTTTTATAGAAACCCACATCGTAAAAAGGAATACCAAAACTTGTCTTTAAAATCTAAAGTATGAAATGTAACGATTACCCAAATAAACTAATCACTGGGTTTCCACATAGGTGAAAATATGGATATGGAAGAGAAATCTAACCATCATGTTCTGATGGAGAGTGGTAGAGAACATGGCTATGGAAAAGCCAGTAATCACAAATCCATAGATTTGTGATGATATAAGGTACCATCTGATTCATCAGATATAAGATCACTAGGACAACATTTTTGGTTTTCAAGATCATTTCCCTAAAGTTGAAAATTTGAATTAGAATAAATACTTACTTTATTTTGGTACAATCTCACTGTTGTTCGTGCCTTGAACAATTTCCACTTCATCTCTTAAATAAATGAAGTTGAATTTTTTATTCATGAAGTGTTAGCAGATCATGTGATAGAATGACGGGTCATTCTATCTGTCTCAAAAGGTTAGCTAAATTTATATACATAAGTCGATCTATAGTGGGATTAATCATATATGGTTCCTAAAATGGACTTATACTTCATATATCATACTGCTTAATATAATAAAACTAGTTTCTACTAAACAGGGACTTCCTGTAGGCCAGTGGTAGGCGATAAAGGCCAGTCGCACTTCAGTTGTGGGTTCGATTCCTACAGCCTTGTCCGAAGCGATGGGCTGTCGCCCGTCCTGCAGGTTGTCCTTTTTCCAAAACTATATAACGTCCCATCAATAATATCGAAAATCTTCTATCCTTAAACAATACTAACTTATGTCCAACATAATCCAGTCTAATCTTTAGGCTTATACATAATACTGCAGTCCACTCTCATAATATAGTGACAACGATTACCAGAGATTTAATACTGTCGTTGATCCCCACATATCATAAGATATGTCTTGTTGGTCACATTCCAAACATTCAAAGTCCTTAATCGTGTATTCTCTTGAATACCTTTGTGAAAACATGAGTGCAGTTAAAAGTTAACACTTTCCACATACCAAAATCCTCAAAATTCTATATACTCAAACCATGATATCACTTAGTCCTTATATCAATCATGAGCTCATGAATACAATCAAACATCTCATTATCTTCTTATCCTTTCATTATGCACTTATCATCTACTTTCCAAAAGTATCTGAATAACCTTTCATGGTTACTGGTACCATTCATCATACTCTTTCAAAACTTAAGGAAAGACAACAGTGTAACAATCCTTAGATGTCTCCTTATTCCATGAGATTACTTATACAACATTACACATGATAAACATGTAATCATTCCACTACATTCTTAGACCATTGATCGAGCTTCAACATTTCTTTCATCTCACATTTCATTTGTAGTTTCTTCATCATCATCAACATAAATACTTCCCATACGACCATACTGATTCTCTTCATGAGACTTTCCCTTAGGGCATTGGTTTGCATAATTCCCGTATATTCCACATTTAAAGCATTTAACCATTGTTGATGTCATAGCAATACCATTATCCTCATCCATGGTGTTAACTGAACCTTTTCCTTTGCACTTACTTGCTTTGTGTCCTTCTTTTCCACACCCAAAGCATCTTCCAGTTCCTTTGAAACATTCTCCTTGATGCCTCTTCCCACATGATTTACATAGGGGGAATTGAACTTTCTTTCCTCTATGATCATCATGGAACTCCATCTTTCTCTTATTAGTCGAGTCAGGAAACTTACCAAATTTTACTTTATTGATCATGTTGTGAGATTGCTGATTCGGCATAATAATGATGTTTGGACATCCAAATCCCATTTCATTTGGTTGCTCATGAAGAATATCATTCCATTGTCCATCATATCCTCCATTATTGTGAATCATCTTGTTTCCAGCCATTTTCTAAAACCCAAACAGAATAGTGTTAGATGCAAAAATCATAATAAAGGGGGAGTAACTTAAATATCTATCATCTTTGGTTTAATCTAATATCGTTACCATAGTTCTAGGACTATATCCTATACGTATACTTATCCTTAGGGGAATCCCTATACATACCTTAGAAATATCTCTAGGGATCTCACTAACGTTTTAGCATCCTAGTTTCCAAAGGTTGACTAAACCTTTCCTCTGATACCAACTGTAGAGACCCGAAGCTTATCGTACATGGACATTACATTACTTTTGCGGAATACTTAGTACATAACAAAAACAGACACACACAAGCATCGTAATAGTTTAGTGTCTTTGGAAACTCGGAATATAATCTTCTAATCGTGGTGAAAGATCTTCAAAATCTCCCATAAAGATCTTCTTTTTTTTTTACCTAAAACCTTTCTTTATATCCTGGGGAAAAGAAAACATAAAAGGGTGAGCTCAAATGCTCAGTAAGGGTAAACAAAAGAAATATCAATCACATCATATACATAAGCACATAACTTTTGGAAAATCTTAACCTGCAAAAGAGATCATAATTTCATAACATGGGGTAAATCATGGAAGTGAAATGTAATCACAATAATCATAACTTAAAACATGAAACTTTGTGGCATTCACACATAATCATAGAGAATCATTTCTTGTTAGTCAAGACTCATTGTCAAGACTATCTTAGTGGACAAAGTCCCTTTCTGAATCGAGTAACCCTCGTTTCAGTCCTGTTTCACTGAACCGGTATAACCTACCATTCCAGCCCTGTCTATCTCATGAGATATAAAATCTTTACCCAATGCATTGGAGGGAGATATAGGTCCCACCCATCTCATAATGATACCATTCTTATGTGTGCCACAAAATCATAAATCATACATCATTGCATAACCCATGTAATAAAAATGGGATTCTTAAACAACATGACATCATAAAACCATTCATATAAGATAAAGGAATTCATAAACATAATTCCATCACAACATAGTCAAATCAATGTAAAAATATGGATAGAAACAGAACCCTTTATTATCTTAGATGGAAAATAATTTTGGTAAAACACTTGAAATGAATTCTTGAGGAAAATATCCTTTCTTCTTCAAAATCAATTTCTTTTCACAAAACATCATACAATTTTAAAAGAAAGAGATTTTATTAAAAATAGTCATGAAATATTTTGGAGGAAGGTTCATGAAAATAAGGCTTTATAAAACCGTAAAAATCCGTTCGTGCCGTATAAGTTAAAAAAAACATTCTTCGTACTTTTGTCGGAAAAGTCAAAAAGTACCTCGTACGGAAAAACGACAAAAGATTCCTTTCATATTCTTTACTAAAAACTCACCTAAGGGTAAAATTGGATTTAAACTATTGCAAGTGGATGGAAACAACATTACATATTGAGGGAACATGGATGTTGATGATAAAATACACCCCAGTAAATACTTACGAATAAACAATCTCGAATAAAAATGAGATTGTGATATTTTCCCTTACCTTATGTCAGACTTGCTTTGTAAGTGTCCAAACCTCCTGTATAATGATTTAAATCATGTTATTGACTGATTCCAGAATCATATTCATTGTTATGATATCATATATGGTTCACTTATGACATTATATTACCCGTTCTTTTGTAAATTCCATGTTAAAGAAGCGTTTTGGGTAAAATCGTTTCATTTATCGTAGGTGTTTTGACTTGTTGTTCGTGACATCATTATTACTTATATCATGATTTACTTACTTCCAGAATATAAAATATGATTTATATATCATATATATTCAGTATATATATATATATATAATAGGTAGATGAAAAACACCGTTCATGGAGACGGTAGTCCGTACGTACGCATGAACGCTGTTTTCCTTTCCTTATTGTCTTGAAATGGAAGTAAGTAGATGACATACATATGTATATATATACATAAATCCAGTAGCTTTATATTGTCATATATTTCATTATTATTTCTTATATATACTTTATAATCATTCTTAAATGGTTAACATGGAGAATGAATCTCATCGCGTCGTGGAGACGGTAGTCCGTACGTACGCACGAGCGATGATATCATTTCTATAAATATTGAATTGAATTGGAGTGAATTATACAATATATCAGAATCAATATGATGTTGTAATAACTATGTATAGTTATTCTTTACACCATTATACCCATCCATGTAAGGTGGTGGTGGAAAATAGATTACACCACGGCGTGGAGACGGTATTCCGTACGTACGCACGCGCGGTGATTTCTTTTTCCGTAGGATGGATAGATGGTGAAATAGGGTTGTTTCATAATTATAATAACATATCAGTATATGAGTGATACTGATGTTATTACTTCATAATGAAACAACCTAAGAAGAAGAAGTGGAAGAAGAAATAATTATGAAAGAATTGGTAACGGTAATTACCTCTTCTTTGAAGTGACTCTTTGAGACCTCCTCTTAGGGCACTAGAATTGGTCTTTGAGGAAGACCAGAACCTCTAGGATGTTGCTAGGGAAGTGGAGAAGAGATTTTGGCAGTGGTTGGCCGAGCTTGAGTGCTCAAATTGGTGTGAGGAGGAGGGGGAGGAGGTGTCCTTTTATAGGGGAGGAGAGGGGCACCTTAGGAATTCTTAAAAATATTAATTTATAATAAATCTAACCCCACTTAAAAACCTCCAAAAATGACTCATATTCGAAGATTAGATGAGATAGGGTTGTAATCTCATCAACCAATCAAATTTAGACATGTTTGGATATTATTTTAAACCTTATCAATTAGATTTTACTCTAAGTTAAATAATTTAACTTTTACCGTGTCTTTTTGTTTTCTTTCACTATATGGTTAATACACTTACTATAACATGCCAAACGAACCCCAAATTGTTTATTATTAATATATATATCCTTATCTAAGTCATTTGGCCGAACCTTAGATTTTTAGGAATAAAATAACAATTAATAATATAATATTTGTTTTAAAAACTATTTTGTGTCAATTTTGACACTATTTGATATATGATTTTTGTGAAAGTCATAACAGAATTAAATGTTCGAACCAAGTTGATTAAATCAACATTAATATATCATAGTAACCTAGAAAATTAGTGAAATTCATAAAAAATCTCAAATTACATTTATTTTGGTGCTTATAACATCAATTATGTCAATATTTCATTAAAAAGATAATTACTGCATCATCGCTGTGTCATAAATAAATTAACTTATTTGATGTCTAAAAATTACAAATAAAATATCATCATGTAGGAAATCTTTTTAGCTTTCTAATGAATATTTACAATCGAATTTATCTTTTGTATAGCCCAATATTAAAAATGATTTACTTATTAAACTTTGATTTTAACTATTTTAACCCTTTAAATAAATTAATAATAAATGTCCTAATCTAATCCAAGTGGGCCTAAATGGTCATATTTTATTCCTAAGTTTGTTTCTGGTCAAATTACACATGTCTAATGGAATTAGGACATGTGTTAGGGTAATAGAAATATCATATTTACCCTTAGTTACCCTATTTACTATTAACCGCAGTAAAAAAAAGTAAAAAGTTACTATTCACCAAAAAATTATTTTCATCTCATTGAACCACATTTTAGTCCTTGATATTAACCGTGTCTCTCGGATTTTCGAAATTCCATTCACAGAAGCGGCAAAATTAAGTTTTATGAAAAATTCAGTTTTTTTAACTACCACTTAGTAGTTTCACTATTCATCAAAAATTGATGTTTTTCAGAACAATGCCAAAATTTCATCCTAAGCTATATTTCATATTCCGAATTCAAAAATGAAATCTATTTTACCAAATTCATAACATAGAAGTTGCATTAATTAATTTTATAATTAAATCCCGCTGTTAAAATAAATAGCGTGTTTTTAGGAAACAATATATATCAAAAGATTGACACTTGATTATGTCTGGTTTAAATGTGAAATTACAACCAATGACCAACATTGTATTAAATTGTAAAAATATATTCTAAATATACTTTAAAACCACTCAAATTAATAATTTATCACTATTAATTATTTCGATTAAAAAAGTTGTTTTTAATTATAATTTAGTAATTTTCACTATTCATCAGAATATGAAAGTTATCCGAAAAGTACAAAAATTTCACCTTAGGCTAAATTCGATACTCCGAATCCAAAAATGAAGTTCATTTTGAGAGTTAAAATTTCTAAAATTTAAAAAGTGGTTATTACTATTCATAACGGCTAGTTTTAATAATATTTTAATAGCATATCATTGTTTCGTGAAACTTGGTGTTCCGTACAACACACGCTATCGTGGAAGGTCGCGATTGCGTGTAATGGAAGGAAAGTCAAGGATGCGTGTTGTGAAAGCTTCTTTTGGTGTAGCATACAACACAAGACATTAGTGAAATAAAAAAGAATATTTTTCATAAAATCTCGGGCTGTTACAATCCATGTCTATCTCATGATATATAAATCTTTACCCAATGAATTGGAGGGAGATATGGGTCCCACACATCTCATAATGAAATCATTCTTACTTGTTCCATAAAATAAACATAAATCATTCATCATAACCCAAAGAATAAAATGGGTTTCATAAACATCTTCCCATTATAATATAATCCATATAAAACAAATGCATATAATTTAATCATAAGAAGAATCAGGCCATGTAAATAATAGAGACATTATACTTGATACATAAACATGCTAAATAATTTCATCTTAGATGGAAAGTAGTTTTGATAGAACACATGATATGAATTCTTGTGGAAAATATCCTTTCTCCATAAAAATCATTTTATTTTCAAAAAATGCCATGAAATTTTAAAAGAAAATTATTTTGTTGAAAATATTCATGAAATATTGTAGAGTAATCATCTTGAAAATTAGGATTTATGAAACTTTAAAAATCCGTTCGTTCCATATTAGTTAAAAAAAAGATTCTCCTCGTACTTTTAACGGAAAAGCCAAAAAGTACCATGTATGGAAAACAAAAGAAATATTCCTTCCATATCACAAAGTAAAAGTCAAAGAGGGGTAAAAATGACTTTAAATATAAATGTAATAATATTAAACACTTTATTAATGAATTTTTTTATTGACATGGATGAAAAATATAACCCCAGTAAATAGTTACATATAAGCAATCTCGAATAAAAATGAGATTAAAAAATTATCCCTTACCTTATGTCCAATTTCTTCCGTATGTGTCTTAGACTTCTGTATAGTGGGTTTAAACAAATTATTATCTTGTAATAGAATCATAATAATATTTATTATATCATATATGGTTCACTTATGTATTTATATTACCCATTCATTTCTCAATTCCATCTCAAAGCAACGTTTGGCGTAATATTCTTTTCATTTGTTGTACATGTTTGGAATTTTTGTTCAAGATATTATTATTACTTATATAATGATTTAATTACTTCCATAATGTAAATCATGATTTATATATCATATATATTGAGTGTATATATATATATAATAGATAGATGAATGAAATGAAATACACCGTTCATGGAGACGATAGGTCGTACGTACGTATGAACGCTGTTTTTCATTTCCTTGTTGAATTGAATGGAATTAAGTAGATGAAATACATATATATATACATAAATATAGTATCATTATTTAATATATTTCATTATTACCTATTATATATACTTTATAATCATTCTTTAATTGTTAATATGGAAAATGAAACTCATCACATCATGGAGACTGTAATCCGTACGTATGCACGAGCGAAGATATCATTCCCATTTTTATTGAATGGTATTGGAGTGGATGATATAATATCATAGAATCAGTATGATGTTATAATAATTATATATAGTTATTCTTTACACAATTATACCCATCCATGTAATGTGGTGGTGGAAAAACTTATCACACCACGACGTGGAGATGGTATTCTGTACGTACGCACGCGAGATGATTTCGTTTTCCATAGGATGGATAGAAGGTGAAATAGGGGTTGTTTTATATTTATTATAACATATCAATATATAAGTAATACTTATGTTATTACTTTATAACGAAACAACTAAATAAGAGGAAGTATATGAAGAATGAAACTTGAAAGAGTCGGTAGAAGAGATTACCTCTTCCTCGACACACCTTTTTTAAACTTCTTCTTAGGGCACTAGAGTTGGTCTTTTGAGAAGAGAAAAAACTCAATGATGTAAATAAAGTGGTTTAGAAGATGAATTTTCAGGCGTTTGTGGAGCTTCAAGGCTCAAAAGTGTGTGAAGAGAAGAGGGAAGGGGTACCCTTTTTATAAGGGAGGAGAGGTGCACCTTTGGAAAAACTTAAAATATTATTTCATAATAATTTAATATTCGGTTTATAATAGTTCCAAATTGATTTATTTAGAAGATAAATTGGGGATGGGTATAAATAATCTCAAAAAATAGGTTTTAAACAATTTTAGGTTTCTATTTTAACCTTATCATTTAGATTTAACTCTAAGTTAAATAATTTATCCTTTACCATGTCTTCTTGTTTTCTTACACTATATGGTTATTAAACTTACTATAACACACCAAAATAACCCCAAGTGGTTAATTATTAATATATATAACCTTATCTTAGTCATTCGTCCAAACCCTAGATTTTTAGAAATATAATATCAATTAATAATATAATAATTGTCTTAATAACTATTTTAGGTCAATTTTGACACTATTTTGTAATTGATTTTTGTGAAACTCATGGAATCATGATTAGTTCAAAAAAAGTTAATTAAAGAAATAATAATAAGTCATATTAACCTATAAAATTAGTTTAATTCATAAAAAGCCTCAAATTACATTTATTTGGGTATTTATAACATTAATTATGCTAATATTACATTAATAAGGTAATTACTATATCATCATTGTGTCAAAAATAAAATAAAATATTTAATTTCTAAAAATTATAAATAAAATTTCATTATGTATGAAATATTTTTATCTTTATAATGAATATATATAGTCTAATTTATCTTATTTATAACCCTATATTAAAAATGTTTGAGTTATTAAACATTGATTTTAACTATTTTAACTCTTCTTTAAATAAAATAATAATAAATGTCCTAATCGAATACAAGTAGACCTAAAGGGAAATATTTTATTCCTAAGGTTGTTTTTGGTCGAATTACACTTATCCAATATAATTATGACATGTTTTATGGTAATAATAATATCATTTTTACCCCTATTTGCTGTATCTACTTTTAAACGTGGTAAATAAAAGTAAAAAGTTACTATTCACAAAAAGTTATTTTTATTTTATTGAACCACATTTTACTCCTTGATATTAACCGTTTCTCTCAGATTTTTTAAATTCCACTCATAGAAGTAGTAAAATTAGGTTTTATATAAGTTTGAAAAAAGCTCCTAGGATGTAGGTAAAAGACAGTGAAAAGTTCAACAAAATTTTTATATATCTAAAATTATTATAAAATGTCTCCAATGAATTACATTTAACTTATATATGTAATATGTATCAATTTTTGCCTAAAATAAATTTAAATAAAATAAATAATTATTTAAATTAAAAGTTGATTTTTAAATAGTAACCTAGTGTTTTCACTATTCTTAAAAATTGAAAGTTTTCAGAAAAATACCAAAAATTCCCCCAAGTCTAATTTCGATATTCCGAATCTGAAAATGAATTCCATTTTGAAACATAAGATTTAAAAAAGTGGTTATCACTATTCATAATGATTAGTTTATATAATATTTTAATAGCATATCGTTGTTTAGTGAAACTAGGTATTGCGTAAAACACATGCTATCGTGGAAGGTCATGATTGCGTGTAAAGCAAGCCAAGTCAGGGTTGCATGTAGTGAAATATTCCTTTTTTGTTGAGTATAATAGAATCCAATTGTATTCCATTAATACATTGAATATATATATATATATACACTCAATGTTGTGTAGAATAAATTCTATCAAACGATCTTGAAATTTTGTGTAACACGAGCAAAGAATAGTGTTGCGTATATGGTGTTGCTTATAGAACACGATAATTTTGGTGTCGTATACAACACAAGACATCAATGAAATTAAAAAGAATAATTCTCATAAAATCTTAGGTTGTTACATTCTACCCCCTTAAAATGAATTTCACCCTTGAAATTCGTCAGGGTTATAAATGGTTTACTACTTGAAAGTTTCTTTCATAGAAATCCACATCATAAAAAGGAATACCAAAACATAACATTAAAAACTAAAGTATGAAATGTAACAGTTACCTAAATTAACTCATCATTGGGTTTCCACATAGGAGAACATAGGTGAAAATATGGATATGTAAGAGCAATGTAACCATCAAGTTCTCATGGAGAGTGGCAGGGAACATGGCTATGAAAAATCCATCAATCACAAAGCCAAAAATTTGTGATGATATAAGGTGCCATCTGATTTATCAGGAATGAGGTTACTAGTACAATGTTTTTAGTTTTCAAGATCATTCCCCTAATTCCGAAGAATTTTTTAATTAAAAGAAATACTTACTTGATTTTGGTAAAATATCATCGTTGTTCGTGCCTTGAACAATTTCCACTTCATCTCTTAATGAAATGAAGTTGAATTTGTCATTCGTGAAGTATTAGCAGATCATGCGATAGAACGATAGGTCATTCCATTTATTTCTATCGTAAAAAGTTTATCACAATTTATTAAATATACATAAGTCTATATATCTTGAGATTAATCATATATGGTTGCTAAAATAGAATTATACTTCATCTATCATAGCGCTTAATAAAAATAGTTTCTACTGACCAGGGACTTCCTGTGGGCAAGTGGTATGCGATAAAGGCCTATCGTACTTTAGTTTTGGGTTCGATTCCCACTGCCTTGTCCGATGTGACTGGTTGTCTCTCGTCCTAGGTGTTGCCCTTTTTCTAAATCTATACAATTATAACATTACAGAAATAATATTGAAAAACAAGTTCTATCCTTAAATAATACTATCTTATGTCCAACATAATCCATTCCAATCTTTAGGCTTATCCAAAATACATCTTTCCAATCTCATATTATAAAGAAAATGATTACTAAAGAGGTCATATACCAAGCATGTAAATACCATCATTTATCTCCCATATATCATAAGATATATCTTTTTGGTCATATTCAAAATATGTGAATACATTAATCATGTATTCTTTTGAAACATGAATTACGATAGAACCTTAGCGAAAACATGAATGCTATCAAAAGTTAACTCATTCCACATACCAAAATCCAGAAATTTCTATATACTCAAACCATGATATCACTTTTTCCTTATATCAGTCATGAGCTCATGAATACTATCAAAATTTCATTTTCTCTTTATTCATTAATTATGTGCATATCATCTTCTTTCCAAAAATATATGAATAACCATTCAACATATAATTTCAAATACATTAGGAAAAACAATAGTGTAACAATCCTTAGATGTTTCTTTATTCCATAGTACCATTAAATTACCTATACAACATAACTCTTGATAAACATACAATCATTCCACTACCTTATTAAACCATTGACCAAGCTTCAACACTTCTTTTATCTCATATATCATTTGTTGTCTCCTCATCATCATCCACATAAATACTACCCATATGACCATGCTGATTCTCTTGATGAGATTTTCCCTTAGGGAATTGGTTTTCATAGTGCCCATACATTCCACATTTAAAACATCTAATCATTATTGATGTCGTAGCAATACCATTATCCTTCTCCATGGTGTTAACTGAACCTTTTCCTTTGCACTTACTAGATTTGTGTCATTCTTTTCCACACCCAAGTAATATTCTAGTTCCTTTGAAACATTCACATTGATGCCTCTTCCCACATGATTTACATGAGAGAAATTGAACTTTCTTTCCTCTGTGATCATCATGAAACTCCATCTTTCTCTTATTAGATGAGTCGGGAAACTTACCAAAGTTGAGATTATTGATCATATAATGAGATTTCTGATTAGGCATAATAACAATGTTTGGACTTCAGAATCCCATTTCATTTGGTTTCTCATGAAGAATATCATTCCATTGTCCATCATATCCTCCATTATCATGAATCTTCTTATTTCCAGCCATTTTCTAAAACCCAAAAAGAATAGTGTGAGAGGAAAAAATCATTCTAGGGAAAAAAACATAATAAAGGGGGAGTACCATCAATATCTAACATCTTAGGTTAAATTCTAAAATCATTACCGTAATTCTAGGACTATAACCTATGAGTATACTTATCCTTAGGGACATCCCTAAACATATCATAGAAATATCTATAGGGATTTCACTAAAGTTTCCGCATCCTAGTTTCCAAAGTTTAACTAAACCTTCACTCTGATACCAACTGTAGAGACCCAAAGATTGATGTACATGGACATTACATTACTATTGTGGAATACATAATACATGAAAAAAACAGACACTCAAAGACCGTATTAGTTTAGTGTCTTTGGAAACTTGGAACATAATCTTTTAATCATGGTGAAAGATCTTCAACATCTCGCATAAAGATCTTCCCCTTTTGATTTTCATACCTAAAACATTTCTTTATATCCTGGGGAAAATAAAACAAAAAAAGGGTGAGATCAAATACTCAGTAAGGGTAAACATAGAGAACATAAAACAACCAATAAACATTTGAATGCAAAAACTTTAATCAAAATATTGAGGAAAGACATAAATCATGGAAGTACATAAGGCATATATCATAAAATAACATAAATCATGATAAAATAGCATGGGAATAAAACATGTAATTGTGGAAATACATTAAGAAAATGATATGATTTCTATAGTATCCAAGGCATTGCTTCCAAGATCATCTTAGTAGACAAAGTCCCTTTCTGAATTTAGTTCACTCCTCGTTCCAATCTTGTATCACTGAACCGGATTAAGTCATCGTTCAAGACATGTCTATATCATGAGATATAAATCTTTACCCAATTCATTGGAGGGAGATATAGGTACCACCCATCTCATAATGAAATCATTCTTACTTGGGCCACAAAATAAACATAAATCATTCATCATAACCCAAATAATAAAATGGGTTTCATAAACATCATCCCATCATAACATAATATATATAAAACAAATAGATATAATTTCATAATTAGAAGAATCAAACCATGTAAATAATAGAGACACTATACTTGAGACATAAACATGCTAAATAATGTCATCTTAGATGGAAAATAGTTTTGATAAAACACTTGAAATGAAGTCTTGAGGAAAATATACTTTCTCCTTAAAAATCAATTTCTTTTAACAAAATGCCATGCAATTTTAAAAGAAAGGTATTTTTTTGAAAATAGTCGTGAAATATTGTAGAGTAATATTCTTGAAAATAAGGAGTTATGAAACTGTAAAAATCCATTCATGTCGTATAAGTTACAAAAACATTCTCCTCGTACTTTTAACAGAAAAGTCAAAAAGTACCACGTATGGTAAAAAAATAACGATTCTTTCCATATCACAAAGTAAAAGTAAAATAGGGGTAAACATGACTTAAAACATAAATGGAAGAATATTAAAAACTATATGAAAGATATTTTTTATGGACATGGATGAAAAATATAACCCCAGTAAATACTTACATATAGGAAATCTTGAATAAAAATGAGATTGAAAAATTATCCCTTACCTTATGTGCAATTTCTTCCATATGTGTCTGAGACTCCTGTATAGTGGGTTTAAAAATATTCTTAACTTGTAACAGAATAATAATAATATTTATGATATCATATATGGTTCAATTATGTATTTATATTACCTGTTCATTTGTCAATTCCATGTTAAAGCAACATTTGGGGTAATATTCTTTTCATTTGTCGTACGTGTTTGGACTTGTTATTATGATACTATTATTAATTATATCATGATTTAATTACTTCAAGAATTTAAATCACAATTTATGTATCATATATATTCATTATATATATATAATAGATATATGAATGAAATGAAATACACAGTTCATAGAGACGGTAGGTCGTACGTACGCATGAACGTTGTTTTTCATTTCCTTATTGAATTGAACGGAATTTAAGTAGATGACATGAATATCTATATATAAATATATAAAGTAGAATTATTATGTCATATATTTCATTATTACTTATTATATATACTTTATAATCATTATTGAATTGTTAACATGGAAAATGAATCTCATCACGTCGTGGAGATGGTAATTCGTACATACGCATGAGCGATGATATCATTCCAATATTTATTGAATGGTATTTGAGTGGATGATATAATATCATAGAATCAGTATGATGTTATAATAATTATATATATTCACTCTTTACCCAGTTATACCCATCCAAGTAAGGTGGTGGTGGAAAAACTGAATACCCCACGGCGTGGAGACGATATTCTATACGTATGCACGTGCGGTGATTTCGTTTTCCGTGGGATGAATATAATGTTAAATAGGGGTTGTTTATATTTATAATACCATATCAGTATATAATTAATACTTATTTTATTAATTTAAAATGATACAACTAAATAATAGGAATTAGAAGAAGAATGAAACTTGAAAGAGTCGGTAGAAGAGATTACCTCTTCCTGGATGCATCTCCTTTAAACATCTTATTAGGGCATTAGAGTTGGTCTTTTGAGAAGAATAGAAACTCTATGATGTAACTAGAGAGGTTTATAAGAGGAATGGGTTGGGTTTTTCCAAGCTTCAAGGCTCAAAAGGGTGTGAAGAAAAGAGGGAAGGGGTGCCCTTTTTATAAGGGAGGAGAGGGGCACCTTTGGAAAAACTTAAAATATTATTTTATAATAAAGTCATATTTGGTTTATAATAGCTCCAAATTTATTTATTTAGAAGATAAATTGGGGATGGGTCTAAATCATCTCAACAAAAAGGTTTTAGAAATGTTTAGGTTACTATTTTAACCTTATCATTTAGATTTAACTCTAAGTTAAATAATTTAACCTTTACCATGTCTTCTTATTTTCTTACACTATATGGTTAATAAACTTACTATAACAAGCCAAAATAACCCCAAGTGATTCATTATTAATATATATAACCTTATCTATGTCATTTGGACAAACCTTATATTTTTAGGAATATAATATCAATTAATAATATATTAAAGGTTTTAAAAACTATTTTATGTCAATTTTGACACTATTTCGTAATTGATTTTTGTTAAAATCATAACAGAATGATTAGTTAAAAAAAGTTAATTTAATAAATATTAATATGTCATATTAACCTATAAAATTTGTTTAATTCATAAAAATTCTCAGATTACATTTATTTGGGTATTTATAACATCAATTTTGTTAATATTCCATTAATAAGGTAATTACTGCATCATCATTGTGTCATAAATAAATTAAGTTATTTAATGTCTAAAAATTACAAATAAAATACCACTATGTATGAAATATTTTTATCTTTCTAATGAATATTTAATGTCGAATTTATCTTATGTATAACCCTATATTAAAAATGTTTTAGTTATTAACCATTGATTTTATCTATTTTAACTCTTCTTTAAATAAATTAATAATAAATTTCATAATCTAATCCAAGTTGACATAAAGGGAAATTTTTTATTCCTAATGTTTTTTTTGGTCGAATTAAACATATCCAATAGAATTAGTACATGTTTTAGGGTAATAATAATATCATTTTTACCCTTAATTACCTATTTACTTTTAACCATGGTATATATAAGTAAAAAGTTACTATTCACCAAAAAAAATTTATCTTATTGAACCAAATTTTACTACTTGATATTAACCGTGTCTCTTGGATTTTTAAAATTCCACTCTCAGAAGCGGCAAAATGATGTTTTATGTAAGTTTGCAAAAAGCTTCTAGGAGGTAGGTAAAAGACAGTGAAAAGTTCAATAAAAATGTTATATATATAAAATTATTATAAAATGACTCCAATTAATTACATTGAACTTATATAGGTATTATGTATCAATTTTTACCTAAAATAAATTTAAATAAAATATATAATTATTTAAATAAAAAATCAGTTTTTAAATAGTAACCCAATGTTTTCACTATTCATAAAAAATTGAAAGTTTTCAGAATAATACCAAAAATTCACCCTAGGATAATTTCGATATTCTGAATCCAAAAATGAAGTCCATTTTGAAAAATAAAATTTCAAAAAGTGGGTATTACTATTCATAACGGATAGTTTAAATAATATTTTTAAAACATATCGTTGTTTAGTGAAACTCGGTATTGCGTACAACACACGCTATCTTGGAAGGCCGCGATTGCGTGTAAAGCAAGCCAGGTCTGGGTTGTGTGTAGTGCGATATTCTTTTGTTGTTGTGTATAATAGAATCCAACCGTATTTCATTTATACATTGAATATATATATATATATACACACTCAATGTTGCGTAGAATAACTGCTATCAAATGAACTTGAAATTTTCTGTAACACAAGCAAAGAATAGTGTTGCGTATACGGTGTTGCGTATAGAAAAATCTAATTTTGGTGTCGCGTACAATACAAGACCTCAATGAAATTAAAAATAATAATTCTCATAAAATCTCGAGTTGTTACAAATTGTGTTTATAGAGTTGATAATTCATGTTTTTTTATCCTTATTTGGATTAATTTGGACAATTTTTACTGATGATATATTAATGTAATCATGATACTATGAGGGGCATAGTGAACATTTATATATTTTACTAGACACATTAAGAACATATTTCTTTTATGATAAGATATTGATGTTAATTTTTTGGATATTATAGGTGAATTCTCATGGGCATGTTGTCATTGAATATAGGATTAGAATGGATCATTAGAAATTAGTCATTATTATGTATTGATGAATTCATAATAATGAATTTAAGATCAAGAGTTTCTTGGGAATTTTAGATTATTACCATCAATTCATTCATGACTTATCACATTAATCTATGCATATGATGGTGTTGAATAATAGAGGAGTGGAGTTTTAGTGGGATAATAAATGAAAGGGATATTAATATAAGGCCCAACCTTAAAAAATTACTTAATATTGAGTTAAATCAAGAATTAACATTGATGATATTTTCAGGTTTGGAGTTTAATATAATTATGTTATAACTATTATATTACATCTTGAATAGTACAATGTAGACACTTCAACTCAGAACCCATTTTTTCATAAAATAAAAACTCTTAAAAGAAAATAAGAATTATTTTCTCTATATAAATATTATTGACTTCTTCCTTTCTCTTACACATCCTTATACCCTGTGAAAAACATTTCAAGAAAACTTAGGATTAGCATAAAAAGCTCAGTAAGGGTTATAAAATAAATAATGAAAACATTATTACATTAATACATATAAATCAATGAAATCCTTCTTTTTAATAATAAAACATAATATCATTAAAATAACTCAAAAAATATTAAGATTTATGAATATCACATAGAAATAATAAATCATAAAGTGAACGTGTGGCATCCATATCATACTTACATTATATCTTTCACAGCTACATAGGGAGTTACGATTGGAATACCCATCAAAATATATTTTCTTAATCTCTTAGGAGAAATATTAATGTTCACCTCTGTCACGTTACCCAAAGCATTGAAGATCTATATTTGGCACACCCACCTTAGGTTTATCACAGAACCACCCATATGCGTAAACAATTCCCAAGAACCATAACATAACCATAACACACGAACAAGCGTAAAAGAAACATGCACATGAGTCTTAACCAGGTTGGTAAGGACTCCGTAAGTGCATTCGAGAGACCTGGGATTAAATATAGGTGGAGACATTATTTTCTAGTATTGTAGTATTACTGTAGCAGGTACTGTTGTGGGATCTATGCAATACTATATCAGGTACTGTAGTGGGAACTATAGCAGGTACTGTTTGGCACTGTAGCAGCTGAGAATATGCCCCCATTTGGGCATTCGGGCCACCGATATGGTCCATGAGTCCTTTAAGGCCTTCGGTCCACCTAGGCCTTCAAGTCAGTAAGGCCTTTGGGCTACCTCAAGGCCTTCGGGCCACCTTATGTGCAGATGAAAACCAGACAAACTATAAAGAACAAACTCTACATGGAGGATGAGCAAGGACCTTTCACCGCCATAGACGCTAAATGGATTTCAAGAATGAGAGGGTATTACACCTGACATCGGGAAAATTCTGGGTTCTATGTAATGTTTGAATCCTACGGGCCATGTAATACCTATGCCTACGGGCCTTGTAAGGGTTCCACCTCACCCCTTGAAAAGAAGATTATCAAAATCAATAAAAAATTAAGGCCTTCAGGCCATTGGATGGATGGATAAAGGAAAGATAACATTTCCACATTATAATCAAAATATAAAATTTCAATATATTAATACAATTAATACATTATCAAAACAATTTTAAATAACAGAATAGACAAAAATATTATATGGTATTTATTTTCCTTTTAAAAACATTAAGGAAGACAAATATAAAATAATGCTCGTGGTGGTGGAAATATTCTTATCACCACGTACGTTAAAAAGGAACAATATTTTGGTTGTTTTGAAAAACTCTTCGTAGAAAAAATGATTCCTTTGGAATAAAAGTAAAAGTAAAAGTTGTTTATTATACAGTTTAAAAAATAAATTTATGTATTAATAGAAGTATGCCTCAATGAAATAAGATTGAGATGAAGTCCCTTATAAAAATTTGGTAGCCTAATGGCATCAATTTAAAATTCAGAAAATGAGTTGATGGGAGAGAAAAGGGTTTCTCATTAATTGGACATAAAATTTAAAACAATAAGGATATATAATAACATATCCAAATATAAGAAAATGTAAATTAAAAGATGTAACATAAAGAAGTCTTTGACTAAAATGGGAGGGTGAAAGGTTCCCTTACCTCGTGTATGACTTGACTCGTCCATTCTTTAATTTACAAAAATAATAAAAATAAGTTAATTTCTACTTGATTAAAAATAAATTTCAAGCTTATTATTACTTTTATAACACTTATTAACTTTTATAACAATTAGTTAATTCTTTGATTTCATATCCGACATTTTGTTGATGTTCATATTTTGAATCAAAAATGAACTTCTTATAATTACAAGTTATCCATGTGGTCAAAAGTAAATTATATCCAGAATGATATTCATGATTTAGATATCATATATATCATATATATCCCATATATATTTATTTATAATAGTCTATATCATTTGGATAAAATATATGAAATGCACCGTTAATGGAGACGGTAAGCCGTACGTACGCATGAACACAACTTTCATTTTTATTTCATATTTAAAGGAATGAAAACATAATGACACATAGGTATATTATAATTCCATTATAATATCATATTTTATATATATTACATATTTTCTTTAATACAATCCTTTATAAAATCTATTTATGGCATGAACAAGTCATATCACCTTGATGGGGCAGTAGTCCGCACTTCCTCATATGAAATTATCGTATTTACTCATTATGGAAAACATAAAGTTATGATATAAATGAAACGTACAGAGAAAAATAGATAATATAAATATAATATATATAACATATAAATATAGTTCCATCATAATGGCCACCATGAGCGGCGGTAGGATATAATTGAACAATCATCATTTTGTGAGGCAGTAGTTCACCGTCCACAGAAACAGTATATTTGTAGCAATTAGATGGAGGTGTGTGGAAATTTAGTTCGAATAATTATAATAAATAAATACTAACATATTTTATGATAATATTGTTGTCATAAAATCAATTAATAATAATAGAATATTGAGTGAAGAAGTAAAATAAAAGAAGATAACTTGAGAGAAGATGTTACCTCTATATCGGGTAACTCCCTCTGGTTTGAACCAAAAGGCTTTATGGAAGTGCCTTCCACCTAACTTATGTATTACAGGAGGAATAGAGGGATGTTTTGAGATTATTTGGGTAGATTTTTGATGATCCAAGGGGCTTTATAGGAGTGATTAAATGGGTTGGGGTGAAGCCCTTTTATATGAGGGGGGAGATACTATTTAGAAGAGTTTGGAAATATTATTTTATTATAATTTTATTTTAGGTTTATAAAGTCTTAAAAGTTATTTTAAAATAATCTAAGATGAGTATGGATATAAATAATCTCAATAAATAAGTTTTATACATATTTTTTTCCTAAAATTAACCTTATATTTTATCTTTAACCCTTAGTTAACAAATTTATCTTTTACCACGTGTTCTTGTATATTCATATTATATGGTTAATATACTTACTATTAAATTCCAAAAGAACCTCAAGTGGTTAATTAATGATATTTTTTACACTATATAATTAATTTTTCTGAATCTTATATTTTTAGGATTATTATATCATTTAATAAAATAATATTTTTTAAAAAAATCATTTACGTTAATTTATATACAATTCATATAATTACTTTTTAAAAATTAATAACAACTTTATTATTTTGAAAAAACATCTTTAATTATAATATAACAAGTCATAATCATCCCTAAATTTTTTTATGTAACACAAAGTTTCAAAATAAATTTATTTCAATATTTATAATCTCATTTATGTAAAACATTCAATAATAAGGTACTCACTACATCGTCATTATGTCATAAATATATTTATTTATTTGATGTATAAAAATTATAAATAAAATACCATGATGTAGTAAATAGTTTTTTATTTATAATGACTATATATAGTCTAAATTATCACTTTTATAACCCTATATAAAAAGTTTTTTACTAAAATATATGTGTTTATGTTAAATTTTCCTTAACATTAAATTAATTTTTATAAAATGTCATTTTCACTTACAAGTGGATCAATGGGGTTCTGAAATTGACCCAAGGATTCCCATGGTTGTAAATGTATCATCCAATAGGGTTAATACATGTGTTAGGGTAATTTAATATTATTATAATATTATTTTTTACCCTTATTTACCAGATTTACCCTTTAACAATGGTAAATAAAATATTTACTAATGTTACTATTCATAAGGTCTAAAAATAAAAGTTACCTATTTAAAAAATTTGGACCTAATAATTCCAAATATTTAAACCATTTCTAAAAAATCAAAACACATAAGAGAAAAAATTAATTTAAAATTAATTCTCGTTGTCAAAACGAAAAAAGTGCGTTTTAAAAAATAATAACTATCAAAAGATTGACATATGTTTATGTCTAATTAAAAAATTTAAATTAATTAAAATGATAAAAATTTAACTAAATAGTAAAAATATAATCCAATTAAACTTTAAAAAAAATAAAAAGGAAAAAAAACTATATAAAATAATCATATGAAAATACAGTTTTGACTTAAAATGCAGTTTTTTTCACTATTCACTAAAAATGAACATTAACAGAAAAATATAAAAAATTTACCCAATGTAAATTTTGATGTCCCTATTCTAAATAAAAAGTTTATTTTTATAAATAGAAAATATAAAAGTTACAAAAACTACATTTAAAAGGGGTTCTCCATCAAAAGGCGGTAAAATGACCTTTACAAAATATTAGAGTTTTTCATGCTTAAAATCAGGTTCATTCTAATTTTAAGCCTCTAAATTTTATTGGATACATGTAAATACATTTAACTAACATGTTTAATAATAATATGGTTAGTTATTTTCATTCCCTCTAATACAAATTCTAGGTGATAACTTCCATTTAAAACAATAATGTTATATTATTATTATTTTTCATAGTATGACATAGCCTTCTGTATAACATAAGATTTCGGAGAAACCCATTATTGCGTGTTGGGTACGCCATCGAACATAGAATCCCCTTTAATGTAAATTTAATATTTAATTAATAAATATTAAAAATTATGAAAATTTCATATTCTTTATTTACATGGGATGTTACATCCTTCCACCTTTTTTGAAATTGCATCCTCACAATTTTATTCACTTATCAAATAAGTGGGGGTATTTATCCCTCATACCATTTTAGAATTCCCATTTTGCCTCATAAACCATGTTTTTTTCCAAAAAAACCTTTAGCTCATTAATTACATTATTCTAAAACACTTCATCTCTTTGATCAATAATTTGGACTGGTTGTTCTTCATAAGAGATATTCTCTTCCAACTGAACTACCTTTGCACTCAAAACATGAGTTGGATTCGGCATATACTTTATTAAAATTAAAACATGAAAAACATTGTGTACCTAAGAAAACATTGGAGGTAAAGCTACTCAATAAGAAATTGAGGAAACATTATACAAAATTTCATAAGTTTCAGTGAACCTTAGAATCAACTTTCTCTTCTTAAAAAAACTCATCAAACATTTCCACGGAGAAACTTTGAGAAAAAAATGATCACCTACCTCAAAAGAAAGATCATTCCTCTGGTTATATGCATAATGTTTCTTCCTACTCTGAGCTATTCTCACGAGCTTATGAATCATCTGAACTTTTTCTGTCATCTCTTCTACCAATTCTAGTGTAACACCCGAGACTTTTATGTTATATAAATCATCAAAGGAATCTTTTTCTACACAACACTTGCTTGGCTTGCTTTACACGCAATCACGACCTTCCTCGATATCTTGCGTCATAAGCAATACCGAGTTTCACTAAACAACAATATGCTATTAAAACTAGCCGTTATAAATAGTAATAACCACTTTTTGAAATTTTATAAATTTTATTTTTCAAAATGGACTTCATTTTTGGACTCAGAATATCGAAATTAGCCTAGGGTGAAATTTTGGTATTTTTTCTGAAAACTTTCAATTTTTGATGAATAGAGAAACCACTAAGTGGTAGGTTAAAAACTGAATTTTGCATAAAACTTAATTTTACCGCTACTGTGAAAGGAATTTCGAAAATCCGACAGACACGGTTGATATCAGTAAGTAAAATGTGGTTCAATGAGATAAAAATAATTTTTTGGTGAATAGTAACTTTTTACTTTTTTTACCGCGGTTAATAGTAAATAGGGGAACTAAGGGTAAATATGAAATTAATATTACCCTAACACATGTCCTAATTCTATTGGACAAGTGTAATTCGACCAAAAACAAACTTAGGAATAAAACATGACCATTTAGGCCCACTTGGATTAGATTAGGTCATTTATTATTAATTTATTTAAAGAAGGGTTAAAATAGTTAAAATCAAAGTTTAATAAGTAAATCATTTTTAATATGGGGTTATACATAAGATAAATTCGACTTTAAATATTCATTAGAAATCTAAAAAGCTTTCCTACATAATGGTATTTTATTTGTAATTTTTAGACATTAAATAATTTAATTTATTTATGACACAATGATGATGGAGTAATTATCTTATTAATGAAATATTGACATAATTGATGTTATAAACACCAAAAATAAATGTAATTTGAGACTTTTTATGAATTCCACTAATTTTATAGGTTACTATGATATATTAATGTTGATTTAATCAACTTTATTTGAACATATAATTCTGTTCTGACTTTCACAAAAATCATATATCAAATAGTGTCAAAATTGACACAAAATAGTTTTTAAATAAAATATTATATTATTAATTGTTATTATATTCCTAAAAATCTAAGGTTCGTCCAAATAACTTATATAAGAATATATATATTAATAATAAACAATTTGGGGTTCGTTTGGCATGTTATAGTAAGTGTATTAACCATATAGTGAAAGAAAACAAAAAGACACGGTAAAAGTTAAATTATTTAACTTAGAGTTAAATCTAATTGATAAGGTTAAACAAATACCATAAACATGTCTAAATACTATTGGTTGATAGGATTTCGACCTATCCCCACTTTAGATTCGAAATAAGACCCTTTGGAACCATTATAAACCGATTTTGACTTTAATATAAAATAATATTTTTAGATATTCCTAAGGTGCCCCTCTCCTCCCTTATAAAAGGGCACATCCTTCCCCTCCTCCTCACACCAAATTGAGCACTCATGCTCGGCCAACCCCTGACATTTTCTCCTCTCCACTTCCCTAGAATAATCCTAGAGGTCCTGGTCTTCTCCAAAGACCAATATTAGTTCCTTAAGTGGAGGATTCAAAGAGGCGTTCCAAAGAAGAGGTAATATCCATTACCGACCTTTTCAATTCCTTTCTTCTTCAACTTCTTCTTCTTTCGTTGTTTCATGATAAAGTAATAACATCAGTATTACATACATACTGATATGTTATTATAAATATGAAACAACCCTAATTCACCTTCTATCCATCCTACGGAAAAATGAAATCACCGCGCGTGCGTACGTACGGAATACCGTCTCCACGCCGTGGTGTAATCTATTTTCCACCATCACCTTACAAGGATGGGTATAATGGTGTAATGAGTAACTATTTATGATTATTATAAAGTAATATTGATACTGAAATAATATATTTATACTCCAATACAATTCCATGATCATAGGAACGATATCATCACTCGTGCGTACGTACGGAATACCGTCTCCACGATGTGATGCGACTCGTTCTACATGATCATCATTACATAGTAATTATATAAATGAATTTAATGAATAAATATGATATATGTTACACTAATACCATTCTGGATATAAGGTATCTATAACCTTGAAAGAAGAATAAGAATTTATTCGGCAAAATACGCATAAGAACAAAAGGCAATAAAGACCCGAGTAACAAGTAACAATGAAATATTACTAACAAGAAGCTAATAATATGACCATATATGATATCATATCAATATGTATGATTCTGGAATAAGTCAATAACATTATTTAAACCATTCTACAGGAGATTCGGACACATACAAGGCAAATTGGACCTAAGGTAAGGGAAATATCACAATCTCATTTTTATCCGAGATTGTTTATTCGTAAGTATTTACTGGGGTGTATTTTATCATCCACATCCATGTTTCATCAAAATGTAATATTATTTCCATCCACCTACAATTTTTTAAATCCATTTTTACCCTTCGGTGAGTTTTTAGTAATATGTATGAAAGGAATCTTTTGTCGTACGAGTTACTTTTTGACTTTTCCGACAAAAGTACGAAAAATGTTTTTTTTAACTTATACGGCATGAATGGATTTTTAAAACATTATTTCCAAGAAGCTTCCTTTACAAGTTTTCAAGTTTATTTTTAATCAACTTCTTTTATTTTAAAGTTGTATGACATGTTATGAAAGTAAAATAAGTTTTTAAAGTAGAAAGGATATTTTCCTCAAGAATGGAGTTCAAGTGTTTTATCAAAATTATTTTCCATCTAAGATAATAAAAGGGTTCTGTTTTTATCCCTATTATTACATGGATTTGATTATGTTGTGATGGAAACATTTTTATGAATTCCTTTATCTTATATGAATTGTTTTATGATGTCATGCTGTTTAAGAATCCCATTTTTATTACATGGGTTACGCTATGATGTATGGTTTATGATTATGTGGCACACATAAGAAAGGATTCATTATAAGATGGGTGGGACCTATATCTCCCTCCAATGCATTTAGTAAAGATTTTATATCTCATGAGATAGACATGGCTGGAACGGTAGGTTATACCGGTTCAGTGAAACAGGACTGGAACGAGGGTGACTCGGTTCAGAAAGGGACTTTGTCCACTAAGATAGTCTTGGTAATGAGTCATGACTAACAAGAAATGATTTTCCATGATTATGTGTGCATGCCACAAAGTTTCAAGTTTTATGTTATGATTATGGGGATCTCATTTTCACTTCTATGATTTATTCCATGTTAAGATATTATGATCTCTTTTGCAGGTTTTGATTTTCAAAAAGATATGATATGATTTTTATTTCCTTTATTTGCCCTTGCTGAGCATTTGAGCTCACCCTTTTATGTTTTCTTTTCCCCAGGTCAGGAAGATGGATATTAAGTAGAATATGCTAAAAGGGACCCTAGATATGATGAAATAAATGGGAGACACTGTAGAAGATTTATGAACCAGTTGTTTATGTTTCCCAGTTTCTAAAGACACTATACCTAAACGGTCCTTTGTGGTTTTATCATATGTTGTAATAAGTGTGCTTCAATTCTAAAGTATTAACAATGTATGTAAAGTATGGGTCGTTATAGTTGGTATCAGAGGAAAGTTATAGTCAACCTTTGGAAACTAGGATGTGGAAGCCTTAGTAAGAACCCTAAGGATAAGTCTAAGCATAGAACACAATCTTAGTGTTTTAGAAATGGCCTTGAATAACCTAGGATAAGACCTTAAGAATGAAAATTTTATTCTTGAATTATGTGGTTTTCCTATTATAATTAGTGTTGGTCACACTATTCTTCTTGGTTTTAGTCAATGGCTGGAACCCGAAGGAACCGTGTTAATGCGGAATGCGATGGGAAATGCAATGATTGTCCCCCTGAGCAACCAAACGATATGGGAGCTGGAATGCAAAATCTTGTAGCCATGCTCACACAACTTTCTCAAGCTATGAATCATGCAGGACTTCCAAACGAGCAAAGGAAGGAGCAACATTCTGTTGAATCCTTCATGAGGCAGCGTCCACCTTCTTTCAGTGGGTCTACTGATCCATTAGTTGCTGAACAATGGATTAGTACTACTGAAAAGATATTTTCAGTTCTTCAATGTTTTGAACATGATAAAGTCATCCTTGCAGTGTATCGTTTGGAAGGAGATGCTGATCAATGGTGGAATCTTATTAAGAATACGAGGTAAAGGGATGAAATTGAGTCTATGGAATGGGACGAGTTCAAGAACTTATTTTTCAATAAGTACTTCCCTCGTATTCTTTGAACAAAGATGGAGAAAGAGTTTCTTGAACTAAAGCAAAGGGATGATAAATCTGTTGGTACCTATGAAGCAAATTTTACAAGACTTGCAAGGTACGCTTCTGGTATTATTATCCAACCTGAGAGTAAGATCGATCGATTCTTTAGTGGCTTAAAACCAAGTCTTCGAAGGGCGTTAGCCATAAGGGACTTCAATAGCTACGAGGAAATCGTTCGATGTGCTCTCAAAGTCGATATGGAGATTGGAGTAACCCATCAGTCACATGGGTTTGATAAGAAGAGGAAGATGGAATTCAAAGGAAAATCTAAAGAGCACACTGAAAAGAAGATGAGCTTTCCCTTATGCTCAATGTGTGGAAAGAAACATGGAGGGAGTTGTCTTAAAGGGACAAGTAAATGTTTCAAATGTGGAATGGAAGGTCATCGGGCATTTGAATGCCGCGATAATGGGAAAAAGATGTCTAACGATGCAAACAAAGGAAGGGATACACAGAATGATCCTACTACACTTCAATGTTTCAAGTGAAAGGATATGGGGCATTATGCCAATCAATGCCCAAATCCAAGGGTTTATGATGATGGTCGACGTCAACAAAATCTTAAGGCTAAAGACAAAGGAATGTCACATGCAATTTCTATCAGCGATGTGGAGTATGATAACGAAGTGGTGAAAGGTACACTTACCATCCACTCTAAAGTATCAAATGTTTTATTTGATTCTGGATCCACCCACTCATTTATTTCTAAATAATTTTCTAAGGGTATCACCGTATTACCTCAACAATTAGATGTTGAGTTAGCTGTGACAACACCTAATGGAACAACAGTCGCATCAAAAGTTTATAATTCTTCTCCTATCGAAGTTTGTGGAAAAGTTCTTCCTGAAAATCTTGTGATCCTTCCTTTAGTGGAATTTGATGTGATTCTTGGCATGGACTGGCTTTCTCTACATGGAGCTCATATCAATTGCCAAAGAAGGGAAGTCACATTTCATATTCCAGATCAATCTTCGATCGTATATCAATGTAAGGATGAACATAACCTTCCAGTGGAAATTTCTTCCATCTTATGGGTATTGATTCCACTAAATGATGGTTATTTATCTCAAATGGTTGGTGAGAAACTCACGATTAAGAATATTCCCATTGTACGGGAGTTTGATGATGTCTTTCCGGAGGAATTACCGGGTCTTCCACCAAATCGTGAAGTTGATTTTTCAATAGAACTCGTACTGGGTGCTTTGCCTATTTCAAAGACACCTTATAGAATGGCTCCAATTGAGTTGCAGGAATTGAAGAAGCAACTCCAAGAGAATCTTGATAAGGGATTCATACGCCCTAGTGCGTCACCTTGGGGAGCACCTGTTCTATTTGTTAAGAAGAAAGATGGATCAATGAGACTCTTCATTCATTATCGAGAACTTAACAAGATCACTATCAAGAACAAATATCCTCTCCCACGCATTGATGACTTATTTGACCAACTACGTGGAGCTCAATACTTTTCCAAGATTGATCTTCATTCGAGGTATCATCAATTAAGGGTCAAAAGGGAGGATATACCAAAGACGGCTTTCCGTACAAGGTATGGACACTATGAATTTATAGTGATGCCATTTGGTCTTACTAATGCCCCTGCTATCTTCATGGATCTAATGAATAGAGTCTTTAGATACTATCTTGATCAATTTGTGGTAGTCTTTATAGAAGATATTCTTGTCTATTCAAAGAGCAAGGAAGATCATGAAGATCAATTGAGAATTATATTGAAGACCCTGAGAAATGAGAAGCTTTATGCCAAATTTACCAAGTGTAAATTTTGGCTTCAAAAAGTTGCATTTTTGGGTCACATAATCTCAAAAGAGGGGATATCTGTGGATCCAGCAAAAACAGAGGTTATCGAAAGATGGTCAAGACCAACAACAGTAACTGAGATCCGAAGTTTTCTTGGTTTGGCTGGATATTATCGATGTTTTGTAAAAGATTTTTCACGATTATCTAATTCACTCACCATGTTGACTCGGAAAGGAGTTAAGTTTGTTTGGACAGAGGAATGTGAAGAGAATTTCAAGGAGTTGAAAAGAAGGTTATCCAGTGCGCCTGTGCTCACACTACCTTGTAGTGGAGAAAGGTTTGTGATCTACAGTGATGCATCCAAGAAAGGATTGGGGTGTGTTCTTATGCAAAATGATATGGTGATAGCCTATGCCTCACGACAGTTGAAAATCCATGAGCAAAATTACCCAACACATGATTTAGAGTTGGCTGCGGGAATCATTGCATTAAAGATTTGGAGGCATTACCTTTATGGTGAAAGGTGTGATATTTATACTGATTATAAAAGTTTAAAGTATATTTTCACACAAAAGGAGTTGAATATGCGTCAAAGAAGATGGTTAGAGCTGATTAAGGATTATGATTGCTCAATACATTACCACCCTGGGAAAGCAAACAAGGTGGCAGATGCATTAAG
This sequence comes from Viscum album, assembly GCA_963277665.1. Classification (NCBI taxonomy): domain Eukaryota; kingdom Viridiplantae; phylum Streptophyta; class Magnoliopsida; order Santalales; family Viscaceae; genus Viscum; species Viscum album. The sequence goes on from OY728143.1 coordinate 1,634,646,670, forward strand.
TCAACAAGACCATGCTAGTTTATCCATGATGAGGATCACAAAAGATCCAATATTTATGGATTTACAAAGGATGGATCTTGGAATTATAATGGAAGGGGAAAAATATTATCTTTCTCAAATGAATGTTCAACCATATATACATGTGAAGATTAAAGAGGCACAGAAAGAAGATGTAGAGTTACAAAAGAAGGTGAGAAATGTTCCTGAATTCAACCTTGATTGTGATGGGATAATAAAGTTCAGGAATCGGGTTTGTGTTCCTCCCATCCCCGAATTTAAGAAGGAGCTGCTGGATGAAGCTCATAGTTCATCATTCTCTATTCATCCTGGAAGCACGAAGATGTATAGGGACATGAAAGAGTACTTCTGGTGGGATGGAATGAAAAGAGATGTTGCTGAATATGTCTCTCGATGCTTGGTTTGTCAACAAGTTAAAGCTGAGAGACAGAAGTCTAAGGGGATGTTACAACCATTATCCATACCCGAATGGAAATGGGAAAACATCACTATGGACTTTGTCACAGGACTTTCTAAAACATCCAAAGGCAATAATGCTATCTAGGTCATAGTTGATCGTCTTACAAAGTCTGCACACTTCATTCCTATTAGAGAGGATTTCTCTCTAGATCAGCTTGCCAGGATATATGTAAAGGAAGTGGTAAGATTGCATGGAGTACCACTTTCTATTATATCTGATCGGGATCCGAGATTTACCTCGAAGTTCTGGCGAAGTCTTCAGCATACTCTGGATATAGAGTTGAGTTTCAGCACTGCTTATCATCCCCAGACAGACGGTCAGTCTGAGAGAACAATTCAAACCCTAGAAGATATGTTGAGAGCTTTCTCTATGGATTTCAAAGGAGGTTTTGATCGACACCTACCTTTGGTGGAATTTTCTTATAATAATATCTTTCACTCCAGTATTCAGATGGCTCCTTATGAAGCTCTCTATCGAAAGAAATGCAGGACTCCAACTTGCTGGGATGAAGTTGGGGAAAGAAAGCTATTAGGACCTGATCTCGTTGATGAAATGGCAGAAAAGGTCAGATCTATTCAACAACACATAAGAGCAGCTCAGAGTCGACAGAAAAGTTATGCCGACAACCGAAGAAAAGACCTAGAGTTTGAAGTGGGTGATAAAGTGTTCTTACGAATATCTCCCTGGAAGAGGGTTATGAGATTTGGAAAAAGTGGAAGTTGAACCCTAGATATATCGGTCCTTTCGAAATACTGGATCGTGTTGGGAAGGTAGCTTACCGATTGGCGCTTCCACCGAATCTCTCTCAAGTTCACGATGTGTTCCATGTATCTCTCCTGAGAAAGTACATACCAGATCCTTCACATGTACTCAGCTCAGAAGTTGTACCGCTGGAGCAAGATCTTTCTTATGAAGAACAGCCGATAGAGATTCTGGATCATAGCGAAAAAGTCCTACGAAACAAGACCACTCGATTGGTGAAAGTTTTATGGAGGAACCACCAACTTGAAGAAGCTACATGGGAGCGTGAGGATATGATGAGGGAGAAGTATCCTCATCTGTTTGTTACAAAGTGACGAATTTCGAGGGCGAAATTATTTTTAAGGGGGGTATAATGTAACACCCGAGACTTTTATGTTATATAAATCATCAAAGGAATCTTTTTCTACACAACACTTGCTTGGCTTTCTTTACACGCAATTGCGACCTTATTCGATATCTTGCGTCGTAAGCAATACCGAGTTTCACTAAACAACAATATGCTATTAAAACTAGCAGTTATGAATAGTAATAACCACTTTTTGAAATTTTATAAATTTTATTTTTCAAAATGGACTTCATTTTTGGACTCAGAATATCGATATTAGCCTAGGGTGAAATTTTGGTATTTTTTCTGAAAACTTTCAATTTTTGATGAATAGTGAAACCACTAAGTGGTAGGTTAAAAACTGAATTTTGCATAAAACTTAATTTTACCGCTTCTGTGAATGGAATTTCGAAAATCTGACCGACACGGTTGATATCATTAAGTAAAATGTGGTTCAATGAGATAAAAATAATTTTTTGGTGAATAGTAACTTTTTACTTTTTTTACCGCGGTTAATAGTAAATAGGGTAACTAAGGGTAAATATGATATTAATATTACCCTAAGACATGTCCTAATTCTATTGGACAAGTGTAATTCGACCAAAAACATACTTAGGAATAAAATATGACCATTTAGGCCCACTTGGATTAGATTAGGACATTTATTATTAATTTATTTAAAGAAGGGTTAAAATAGTTAAAATCAAAGTTTAATAAGTAAATCATTTTTAATATGGGGTTATACATAAGATAAATTCGACTATAAATATTCATTACAAAGATAAAACGATTTCCTACATAATGAAATTTTATTTGTAATTTTTAGACATTAAATAATTTAATTTATTTATGACACAATGATGATGGAGTAATTATCTTATTAATGAAATATTGACATAATTGATGTTATAAACACCAAAATAAATGTAATTTGAGCCTTTTTATGAATTCCACTAATTTTTTAGGTTACTATGATATATTAATGTTGATTTAATCAACTTTATTCGAACATATAATTATGTTATGACTTTCACAAAAATCATATATCAAATAGTGTCAAAATTGAAACAAAATAGTTTTTAAATCAAATATTATATTATTAATTGTTATTTTATTACTAAAAATCTATGGTTCGGCAAAATAACTTATATAAGGATATATATATTAATAATAAACAATTTGGGGTTCGTTTGGCATGTTATAGTAAGTGTATTAACCATATAGTGAAAGAAAACAAAAAGACACGGTAAAAGGTAAATTATTTAACTTAGAGTTAAATCTAATTGATAAGGTTAAAAAAATACCATAAACTTTTCTAAATACTATTGGTTGATAGGATTTCGACCCATACCCACTTTAGCTTCGAAATAAGACCCTTTGGAACCATTATAAACCGATTTTGACTTTAATATAAAATAATATTTTTAGATATTCCTAAGGTGCCCCTCTCCTCCCTTATAAAAGGGCACATCCTTCCCCTCCTCCTCACACCAAATTGAGCACTCAAGCTCGGCCAACCCCTGACATTTTCTCCTCTCCACTTCCCTAGAATAATCCTAGAGGTCCTGGTCTTCTCCAAAGACCAATCTTAGTTCCTTAAGTGGAGGATTCAAAGAGGCGTTCCAAAGAAGAGGTAATATCCATTACCGAACTTTTCAATTCCTTTCTTCTTCAACTTCTTATTCTTTAGTTGTTTCATGATAAAGTAATAACATCAGTATTACTTACATACTGATATGTTATTATAAATATGAAACAACCCTAATTCACCTTCTATCCATCCTACGGAAAAATGAAATCACCACGCGTGCGTACGTACGGAATACCGTCTCCACGCCGTGGTGTAATCTATTTTCCACCATCACCTTACAAGGATGGGTATAATGGTGTAATGAGTAACTATTTATGATTATTATAAAGTAATATTGATACTGAAATAATATATTTATACTCCAATACAATTCCACGATCATAGGAATGATATCATCACTCGTGCGTACGTACGGAATACCGTCTCCACAATGTGATGCGACTCGTTCTACATGATCATCATTACATAGTAATTATATAAATGAATTGAATGAATAAATATGATATATGTTACACTAATACCATTCTGTATATAAGGTATCTATAACCTTGAAAGAAGAATAAGAATTTATTCGGCAAAACACGCATAAGAACAAAAGGCAATAAAGACCCGAGTAACAAGTAACAATGAAATATTACTAACAAGAAGCTAAGAATATGACCATATATGATATCATATCAGTATGTATGATTCTGGAATAAGTCAATAACATTATTTAAACCATTATACAGGAGCTTCGGACACATACAAGGCAAATTGGACCTAAGGTAAGGGAAATATCACAATCTCATTTTTATCCGAGATTGTTTATTCGTAAGTATTTACTGGGGTGTATTTTATCATCCACATACATGTTTCATCAAAATGTAATATTATTTCCATCCACCTACAATTGTTTAAATCCATTTTTACCCTTCGGTGAGTTTTTAGTAATATTTATGAAAGGAATCTTTTGTCGTACGAGGTACTTTTTGACTTTTCCGACAAAAGTACGAAGAATGTTTTTTTAACTTATACGGCATGAATGGATTTTTAAAACATTATTTCCAAGAAGCTTACTTTACAAGTTTTCAAGTTTATTTTTAATCAACTTCTTTTATTTTAAAGTCCTATGACATGTTATGAATGGAAAAAATGTTTTTAAAGTAGAAAGGATATTTTCCTCAAGAATGGAGTTCAAGTGTTTTATCAAAATTATTTTCCATCTAAGATAATAAAAGGGTTCTGTTTTTTCCCTATTATTACATGGATTTGATTATGTTGTGATGGAAAAATTTTTATGAATTCCTTTATCTTATATGAATTGTTTTATGATTTCATGTTGTTTAAAAATCCCATTTTTATTACATGGGTTATGCTATGATGTATGGTTTATGATTATGTGGCACACATAAGAAAGGATTCATTATAAGATGGGTGGGACCTATATCTCCCTCCAATGCATTGGGTAAAGATTTTATATCTCATGAGATAGACATGGCTGGAACGGTAGGTTATACCGGTTCAGTGAAACAGGACTGGAACGAGGGTGACTCGGTTCAGAAAGGGACTTTGTCCACTAAGATAATCTTGGCAATGAGTCATGACTAACAAGAAATGATTTTCCATGATTATGTGTGCATGCCAAAAAGTTTCAAGTTTTATGTTATGATTATGGGGATCTCATTTTCACTTATATGATTTATTCCATGTTAAGATATTATGATCTCTTTTGCAGGTTTTGATTTTCAAAAAGATATGATATGATTTTTATTTCCTTTATTTTCCCTTGCTGAGAATTTGAGCTCACCCTTTTATGTTTTCTTTTCCCCAGGTCAGGAAGATGGATATTAAGTAGAATATGCTAAAAGGGACCCTAGATATGATGAAATAAATGGGAGACACTGTAGAAGATTTATGAACCAGTTGTTTATGTTTCCCAGTTTCTAAAGACACTATACCTAAACGGTCCTTTGTGGTTTTATCATATGTTGTAATAAGTGTGCTTCAATTTTGAAGTATTAACAATGTATGTAAAGTATGGGTCGTTATATCTAGTCCCATAAGTTTCCTTTCACCAAATTCATCCCAAATAGCTGGAATTAGAAACTGCTTCCTATATAATGATTCAAATGGGGACATCTGTATACTGCAATGAATACTATTATTTTAAGAATATTCAACCAAACAAATATGTTTTTCCAAACATTCCTGGTAATTCATTGAGAAAGCACGAATAATATCTTTCAATTTATGAATTGTTCATTCTGAATTCCCATTAGATTGAGGATGAAAAGATATAAAAAAATTAATTCAGTACCAAATGAATTTTGTAAGCCTTTCTAAAGGTTAGAAGAAAATCTAGGATCATGATTAGATACAATGGACAGGGTAAATCCATGCAACCTAACTATATCATTAACATAAAACTAAGAAAGTTGATCTAGAGACATAATATATCAAATAGAAATGAAATGAGTAGATTTATTCAATCGATCAATAATAACCCAGATTGTATTGTTACCTTGAGATGTCTTTGGTAATCCCACAATTAAGTATATGGATATATTTTCCCATTTCTACTATGGCACCAGTAAAGGATGAACCATCCCTTTTGGTAACTGCCTCTTTGCTTTAACCTATTGACAATTCAAACACTTCACATCAAAGTCAACAATATCTATTTTAATTACATCCCACCAGTAATACTCTCGATGATTGTTGTACATTTTAGTACTTATAGGATAAACTGAAAATGGATAACTATGATCTTCACATAATAATTCGTTCATTAATTTTTAATCATAAGTTTCAGATAATCTATTCTAAAATCTCAAAATACAAACATTATCCATGTTAAATTCAGGAAACTTACCCTTCTGAACCAACTCTAACTTTTTCTGAAACTTACTGTCTTTCTTCTGTGTTTTCATAATGTTTTCTGATAGAGATGATTTCACTGACACCTAAAAATAAACAGAGTAATTTTCTATAGTAACAACTTCTAAGCCAAATTTAATCAAATTTTTAATCAAAGGATATTGTTCCAAATGTGACACGGTTAATGTAGAATTACATTTTCAAATCAATGTGTCAGCCACTTTATTTTCCTTTCCTGGATGGTAATTAATCATGAAATCATAATTCTTGATTAATTCCAGACATCTCCTCTGTCTCATGTTCAATTATTTATTTGTGAATATATAATTCAAACTTTTATGGTCAGTATATATTTCATATTTTACTCCATAAAGATAATTCCTCCAAATTTTTAAAGGAAAAACAACAATGACTAATTCCAAATCATGTGTAGGATAATTTAACTCATGAGGTTTCAACTGACGTGATGCATAAGCAATCACCTGATCATTTTGTATAAGGATACAAACATGTAATTTAAAAAAGCATCACCGTAGATAACCAATTCACCATATCTGGAAGGTAATTCCAAAACTAGAGCATTCACCAATCTTCTTTTTAATTCCTAAAAACAATCATCACATTATTCTTTCCAAATGAACTTAACACCTTTTGGAGTTAACTTAGTCAGTGGGCTAGATAACTGTGCAAAAGATTCAACAAACCTCCGATAATAACCAGATAAACCAAGAAAACTATGGATCTCAGTTATATTTTTGGGTCTTGGCCATTATTAAAAACATTAGTTTTAATAGTATCAACAGTTATTCTATTTTTTGAAATAATGTGACCATGTAATGAAATTTTTTGTAACCAAAACTCACACTTTCGGAATTTACCATATATTTTATTTTCTTTTAATGTTTGCAAGACAACCCTTAAAAGAATTTCATGTTTCTATTTACTTTTGAATAATCCAAAATATCATCATTAAACACAACCACAAACTTATCCAAGAACTCATGGAAAATTCTATTCAAATGATCCATGAATACAACAGGTGCATTGGTTAACCCAAATGGCATAGTTAAAATTTTATAATAGACATATCTAGTATAAAAAGTAGTCTCTTAATGTCTGCCTCCTTTACATTCAATTTATAGTACCTTGACCTCAATTCAATCTTCAAAAAATACTGAGCTCCCTGGAGCTAATCAAACAAGTCATTGATATGAGGAAAAAGATACTTGTTCTTAAAAGTGATGTTATTCAATGCTCTATAATCAATGAAAAGTCTTTGAAAATCATATTTATTTTTAATAAACAAGATAGGAGAACCCCATGGTGATGTTCTAGGTCAATTGAAACCTTTATCAAATATCTCATGAAATTGATTCTTTAACTCTAAAATTTCAATTTGATTCATTCGATAAGGGGGTTTTGAAATTGGATTATTATCAGAACTAATTCAACAGTAAATTCAACTTCCAGATCAGGTATTATACTAGGAAACTCATCAAAAAACATCAAGATAATCATTTACCACTGGAATATCATTAATCTAAAAATTTCCTTTGTTTTCAACAATATATGTAGGGTAACATTCATTTCCATCATTTACTAGTTTTTCAGCTTCCCGATATATTATCAAAATTAAGGGTTCATTATTGTATGCAAACTAAAATTCTTTCTGAAAATAAACCACTTTATCTCTAATGTCAATATTATCATGATAAATGGAAAGCCAATTCATGCCTAAAATAACATAAAACTCTACAAGATGAAAAAAATGAGGTTTGTAGGTAGATTCTTTTCACACACAAGGACATGGAGGTTCTTATAATTTCATTTTTTTCTCAACATTTCCTCTCAGTGTTTTTACATTAAGTTTAAGATTCATATCTTGAGATGGAATTCCCAATTTACTTGAAAAATTCTCAGAAATGAAAGAATGTGTAGACCCTAAATCAAAAAACACATTGGCATAATCTAAATTATCAAATAGTGTGTCTGATACTACTTCATTCGATGGACCAACATCTGCTGAAGTAGTTACAAAGGATTTCACCACCCCTTTCTTCTCGTAGTCTAGCTGCTTTCAGTCAGCTGAGTTATTTATTGGACACTTATTTACATACTAAACCATTTAATTGTACTTAAAATTTTTTACGAACTATAAATCATATTTTGTCTTACCATTAACCCAATATTTTTTAGTTCAATTACGAGCCATATTTCCCAGTTTAGCACATTGGTAGAACTTACCAGAATTAAAAAGGCATTCCCCAGTGTTCTTTTTACCAAAATTTTCAAAAACTGTAAACTTACATTTCTTATGATCATACTTATTTGAAGAGTTCATACCATTCATCTTCCACCTCAACCTCTTATTTTTCTGTTTTTAAAAGAACAACTGATCATTGTAAAACTCCATTTACACCTTCTCCGCACATCAAAAAGTTTTTCATAACTTCTGAACCCATGAGAATATAAAGCCCTTATATACTTTGGATTTAATCCTGAGTAAAAATGATTAATTTTACTATTATGATATCATATGGAATTTGGAGCATACCATATGATTAGAGTTAATTTAACTTCATAAGCGGCCACTGAGATATCCTCTTGACTCAATACAAGTATTTTTTCCATTCTAAGATGAACCACATTAGGAAAATATTTCTCAAGAAAAATAAATTTGAATTCATCTCAATCAAGTGAATCTATCTCCTCACTATCCTTGATATTTTTCACCATCAACCACCAATGATCGGATACACCATCAAAACGGTAAACATTAAGACTAACCTTTTGATGTTTTGAACACCCCATGACATCAAAAATATTCTCTAGTGATCTAATCCACCCTTCAGCTAGCATAGGGTCAGATGATCTTTTGAATGATGGGGTATGTTGCCTCATGAAATGCTCAACTATTGACAAGTTCCTTTGTGGCTGATCTCAAGCACGGATACCACCACCATATATAGCCTGATTCAACTATTCCATAACTACAAAAAAACTTTTCTGTTTAGATTCTGACCATATCAGGATGCTGATTTGGAAGGATGTTTTCTTTTGATGTTATTCTATCACAGTTAAAATGTTTCCATCGTAGAAAATCATTCTTAACATAGAATAATCTTAGGAGAAGCAACATGAACTACTACAAATAGGGATTATAATAGCACTAAAAACCACCTTTAATAGTTCTACAAAATCACTGTTAATCACAGCAATGATAAAGGGAGGGGGGTTTCCTTTATCAATGCTATTTTTAGCGCTGATAAGTGGATAATATATCAGTTCTAAAAATATTGTTGACAAATACCACCATTATCTGCCATATTTTGAGTGCTGATATATTAGACATTTATCAGTGCTTAATTAGTGATGATAAAGGTGAAATTTCTTATACAAACCCAGCACCTACACAACACCAACACACCTAATACAGAACCTGCACACATATCACAAACAACACCTACACACAAATCATAGAAGAAAAAAAATTCTATATACATTTACTTTAATTAATGAATACAAAACAAAAGACTTCTATATACATTTCAAAAAGATTAATTTCGTTACAATTAAAATTATTTAACAAACTGTTAAAAACATTGATGATTCATCCTTTTTTCATCCATGATCCGCTCTAAAAAATTTTCTTCCATGGTATTATTTACCGAACAAAGCATTAGAAAATAGGAAAAATATTTCAAGTATATAAGAAAACAAATATTTTGTTAATGAAATAAATTAAACATTAATATGAAAGAATACATTAACAAAATGTCAATTTTTACATGCTACAACCTTTATATGTCCATATTTCTTTATATTGAATTAATATTTTAGTAGAGGCTCAACATGATTCATTGAATTATAAATGTTGTTTTTCTAAGATTACACGTATGAGAAAAGAATAGGAATAAATGTCAACAACAACATGGAATCTAAAAGGTTTCATTTATTTACAATAAAAAAAGGATTAATCTCCAGAGGTTATATAATATGATCTATACATGATGGTGTATTCAATTTCATATGAGTATTCAATTTTAGAATAAATTCTATCATTTTCAAAGTGATACCACCATCCTTGATATGTTATAAACCTAATATTTACATATATCAGAAGCCTCTAAGAGTGTACACTCCCATGCCATGTTAAAGGGAATGAGTGCTAGATCGTCCGCATCAGATATTGGGTCCAACCCAGCTTGTATCCTGACCACTTATGCCTCTACAAGGACCCCATACATTATTTAAGGTCTTGTTGAAGGTATGAAAGGAATCTATTTCTTAGTTTTAGAGAGGGCATGATGAGAACCTACACAATTAGATAGGCCATGTTCATACTGGTTCACTTTTCTCAGGATCTCCTAGTTCTTTAGTTTGATTTGCCTAACACCACCCTCCTGAGATAGCCCCTGGACATCCCCCTCCCTACCGCTGGATATCCCCCCTCCCACCACTCCACCTGTAGCCCCCCTCCCTCCTCTTGGACAACCCCCTCTCATTGAAGCCCCCTCCCAACAACTGGACACCCTCATCCCACCACTCCACTTATACCCACCCTCATTACTCCTTGAATACCCCCTTCCTCACCTTGTAACCCCCTCCCTTTTCTTGGATAGCCCCCCCCCTCCTCTCCTAGATATCCCCTCCCCTTCTGGACACCCCCGATTTCTTGGACAACCCCCCTACTTCTCCTCCCTAAGATAGCCCCCCCTGCCCACAACTCCACCTAAATTCCCCCTCCCTCCCCCAGACAACCCCTCGCTCCCCTTGCAGCCCCCTCCGTTTCCCTAGACATACCCCTTCCCACTTCCTGGAAAACCCCTTCCCACCCCTAGACAACCCCCCTCTCCTACTAGACACCCCCTCCTTCCTGGACAACCCCCTCCCTCCTATCCCCAAGACAGCCCCCTCTCCACCACGGGACTGCCCCCCACCCCCTCCAACTACTATAACTGCATCCCCCTCCCTCCTCCTGGAAAACCCCCACCCCCTTCTCTTATAACGCCCCTAGACACCCCCCCCCCACTCCACCTGCTGCCACCTCCCTCGTCCTAGACAACCCCCTCCCTCCCCTTGTACCCCCTCCCTTTCACTGGAAATCCCCTTTACCACCTCTTGGACATCCCCCCTCCTCTCCTAGTCAACCCCCTCCCCTCATAGACACCCCCACATTCCTGGACAACCCCCTCCCTCCACTCTCTTAGACAGCTCCCTATCTACCCCAGGACAACCCCCTCCCTCCATATAGAAAACAACCTCCCTTCCCTTTCATCCCCCATCTCTTTCCATGTACAGCCCCCTTCCCACCCCCTAGATATCCCCCTCCCCTCTTAGACAGACCCCCTCCCCTCTAGGACACCCCCTCCACTCCTGGACACCCCCTCCTTCCTGAACAACCCCCTCCTTCCCCTCCCCAAGACTGGCCCCCTGGACAGAACAAAGACATATTGTTCTTCAATTCTATAGTGAACATGAACAAAAAAACAAATAATATCTTTGGACAATGAAAAAAATAAACTAAAAATATATAAATGTCAATAGTAACAAAAATAATAATATATTTTAGTGGTTATGACCAAATGAACATATTGTCATAAAAAAATTTATGTTACTAAATTAGGAAGAATCCCTTGAAATTTTTAGAATTAAGACATTGTATCTAAACTGGAAGCTCTCATGTTGCACCAGAAGTGGTGGGATCAAGAGTAGCGAAGGTGGGAACATGAGTAGATGGGGAATGATGAATACTGAAAACACACCACTAACATGCTGTGTAGCATGGAGAAAGTTCCGCAATAAGAGGGGGAGTGACTTACATTGGCAATGAGAATGACTGAGATTGAGGGAAAAGAAGACAATCAATGGATACTGGCTACGGAGGATACTAACATGTTTTGAGTGAATTTCAGTCTTATCTTTTGGGATTTTAGTCATGTCTTTGATGAACTAAATGAAGATATTAAATTGTATTTAATTTCAACACGGTGATCTTGTTAAAGGCTCAAAATAATCTTTTATCATGTTTTCTGATCTACCTCGATGCTTCAGTTAACATCAATTCCCCCTCCCTACCCCTGGATAGCACCACCTCCCACCACTCCACTTGCAGCCCCCTCCTCCTCAACAACCCCTCCCTCCCCCTGTATCCCCTTTCCATGGATAGCCCCCTTCCCACCCCCTGGATAGCCCCCTCCCATACTTGATAGTCCCCTCGCCTCTTGGACCCCCCCTCCACTCCTATACACCCATCCTTCCTGGATAACCCCCTCCCTCCCCTCCCCGAGACAACCCCCCTGGACAGCCTCCTCCCTACCCCTAGATAGCCCCCTCCCACCCTTCCACCTACATCCCCTCCCTCCTCCTAGACAACCCCCTCCTTCCCCTTGCAGCCCCCTCCCTTTCCCGAGATATCCCCATTCCCACCCCTGGACATCCCCCTCCCCTCCAGGATACCCCCCTCAACTCCTGGACACCCCCACCCACCCTCCCTCCTTGACACCCCCTCCCTCCTAGTTCATTAGTATATACCCATTAATAACCTTCTTCATCCAACTATATTTTCATCATCTATTTTATAATGGAATAAATATTATTCATATACCATCATTAACTAATATGAATTATAAAATCATATATTTTTTGAATATATATTGTTCAACAATTCAAGGAAAAACACCAAAAAAAAATATTGGAAGAATAGGAATGAAATTTCACATAAATATAATGTGAGAAAGGTAAATGATGCATATTTTGGGTCTTTATGACATTAAATAAGATATATTAGGCCTCAAATTGAACTGGAATATAATTTTTGGGCCTTTACATGGTCTTGGAATTGGTTTGGTTGGTTGTATCTTCCAATGCCTCACTATGGACCCACATCAAGCTACTCTAGAAGTGATCTACCCACTGTATATTATCAGTATTGAATGGAATTGAATGGATCTTTGTCTGTACACCCCATAACTTCTAGACACACCCCCTCTCTCCCCTCCTGGACACCCTACTCATGGACACCCCCATGGACACCCCCTCCCTTTTGGACACCCCCCACTCCATGACACCCCCTGGACATCCCCCCTCCCTCCTGGATACCCCCACCCACCCTCACACCTGGACACCCCCTCCCTCATGGACACACCCCATCTTGGACACCCCATCACTCTTTGACACCCCCACCCTATTGGACAACCCCACCCACAGATAAGGGAAACTAATTAGAAAATTAAAAATCCAAGATATCAGTTCCCATGAAGCCTTTAAGATGCTCGTTATTCGACTGAATGACTATGAATTGCTGACTTCCACACTGCCGACCAGTGTAGTCCAATAAGTAATGATTTACTAGAATGGAAAATAATTTATGACATCTATTGTGGGGAGATGAAACTTTAGATAGATGAGAGACCATATCTCTCTAAAATTGTCGAGGGACTATGGTTCTATGTCCCGGTTCTCTCAATTCGCTATCATAGAGGATTTTCTCATGCCGGGATGTTTCAAATCTCATCACTTCAAAAATCCACAGCTGATATAGATTCCTCTAGCGTAACACATTAAGGATGAAAATAATTAAGAGGACCCCCCTGATGAAAAGCTTTGCAATCACCCTCTCCCCAGTAGATCTCAAAGGGTCTCCATTTTAGATGCTCTAACAAATACAGGCTTGTGCAAAGACATCTCAACGAAGCCTCCTCTCTATGAGTGACTTGATGATGGTGGTTTCTCGGTGGAGGTGGAACCAAATTCACTTAAACAGTGCATGAAACTATGCAAATTCTCAGTGATGGGATACATCTCCTACCTCAAAGGTGACCACCCTTGGCCCTTTCTTGATTTACACTCACGCATTGTACACTACTGAAATATATCGAATTAGAAATTTATACCTATAGCCAAGAGATATTATCACATTCTGTTGAAATCAATAGATGATCTTGAAAAGGTTTGGAAAACTGGTAATATTAACCTAAATCCGAGATTCCTTAGAATAACTAAATGGGTCTTTAATTTCAACCCGCACACATATAGGAATACCATGGCATAGGATTGGGTTAAACTACATGGCCTGAACTGGTTTTTTCAGCACCCAAAAAATCTAAATGATATTGTTTCTTGCATCGAATCCCCTCTCAAAATCGACCAAAGAACATTGAATGCTAACTTGGGACTCTTTGCGAGAGTAATGGTGGAAATTAATTTAGATTCAAAGCTACCAAACATGATAAATTTCAATTCTAAGGATCTTAAAACTGAAATTAGAATAGAATATGATAGAAATCCTCCCTCTTTTGAACTTTGTAAAACAATTGGACATACAATCCGTAATTGTAGGGTGGTTAGAAAACAAGTAAATCAGCCAATTGAAAATGACTAGAAAGAAATAAGGAGAAACGAAAAAGACAAAACTCACACAGTGGACATACCTGAACCCTCCAAAAAGAAACATAAAATATGGGTTAAAAAATCACACAGCCTGACACACATAGGGGACAATTCGGGTAAAACCTGGGTAGACATAGTTGAAAAGTATGATCAAGGAGCTTTCACCATAGCAGAATCTAAACGGATTGCAAGAATGAAAGGGTATGACACCTGATATCAGGACAAGCCTGTTCATGCATGGGAATTCCTAGCCGAACAGCCATGTGAAGGTGGAGAGTTGATTCACGATGAAGATGCTGGGGAGGAGCAGTTCCAAGTAGTTTGTCTCGGTTGTATGTTATGTTTGAAGCCTATGGAAAAATGATTTCCTCTAAGTCCTACGGGCCATCTAATAATTACACCTATGGGCCTTGTATGGGTTCTAACTCACCACTTGAAAGGTGGATTATCAAAAATCAATAAAAAATGAAGTCTTTCGGGCCATTAGAGTAAAAACTCAGTACTTGTCCATCCGAGCAGGTACCCATCTCTGACTACATCAAAAAATAATAAACCCACCATGGGTCGGAGGGGTAAAATATCTCAACCTATTAAAATAAAATGCAATGATTTCATCTTAAGATATTCAACTAATCACATTTTTTATCATTTTCTACA
Source organism: Viscum album (assembly GCA_963277665.1). Classification (NCBI taxonomy): domain Eukaryota; kingdom Viridiplantae; phylum Streptophyta; class Magnoliopsida; order Santalales; family Viscaceae; genus Viscum; species Viscum album. Next base: position 1,634,661,733 of record OY728143.1, read on the forward strand.
AACTGTTGTTGAACCCAACTACTCTGATATGATTTCTGGACAGAACCAAAAACCCTCCCGACCGAATTATACTCCTACTCAAGATATAATAAAAGAGACCAACAAATAGACAAATGGTTTATGTTCCCTTCCCTCTGTTCAAACAATGGCACAATCAAATATCGCTAAGGTTAATTCTGTTACTAGATCCTTAGATTATTTTAAATCTGTAAAGGAGAACACACCCTTAGTGCACGTTCCTCAGCAAATGCAGGATAATAGTGTCTTTGATGATCAAAAATAGTGTCCCAAAGATGCTTTGGACACTGTTCAGGAACCCTATGTCACAGCTGCTTCTGCTATGGAAGTGACTCCAGGTACGTTGCTTCATACTTTTCCTCATTTAGTTACTCAAGATGTAGGAAATGACTGTACTAATCCCTTGATTCTATGTAATTTAATCTCTATGGAATCTACTCTAAATACTTCAATGGATGAAACTACTAAGAGGGCTGTCAAAACCAAGAGTTCAGGTAACCCATATGCTATTTATAACAATGAACCTACTTTGGAGATGAAGTATGTAGACACAAACAAGGCTAATGAACTTGGTTCTTCTCACTCTAATCACATTATATCTGTCAACAGTCCTAATGTGATGGAGACCACTGGTTAAACTACAAATTCTGAGAATTCTAATATTGGTCCAAAGTTTGTTCAGGATAAGACGCAAACCAAACATACTAACACTGATAAACAAGGTTCCATAACACTGGACCCTGTAAAACATACAAAAGGAAGAACTCCCTCGGTACAGGACCCCTTGCTTATGCAGGCACTTCCTAAATCCACTGGGCAGAGGCACATTACATCAGTTTTGGATAATGTCAAGTAGCAGGATATAGATGCTTAAAAGGACCCAGGTACTCCTACTCCTCATTCTATTAATGTACATTTTTATGGTGTTCAATATGTAGATAATAAGAACTCTTCTGAATAGTCTGGTACTCTGTTAACTAACCAAAACACCACTTCTTTAATGCAATGTAATAAGAATAGTACATACTCAATTATGAATGCTTCAAGAAATGAAACTACAAAGAAAAACCCTATCACTACAAACAATAAACAGGAATAGACCACTAATAATAATAATGCTCAAAATGTTAGAAGGTCTTCTAGAAATAAAGGCTCTGTAAAGAAGAAAAAAGGGAGTTCTTACTCCAAAAATAGGTTTAAATGAAGATTCTTTTTTGGAATTGTCAGGGTATTGCCAACTCGGACATGTTCAATGTTCTAAAAACAATTGTTAACACTCACCATCCCATGTTATTTTCTATTATTGAACCAAATATTTCTTATTCTTCTAAATACTCTAACATGTGTCAACATAATTATATCTTTACTTGAACAATATCAGATACCTGCAATGATGAATCTCTATGGATTTTTTCACACTCTTCTTGCAAAATTTTAACACCTTTAATGTCTCTGATCAAATTTTTACTTTCAATTTTAATAATGATGGAATACACCTCTTCTGCTCTTTTTTCTATGCTAAAAATAGATACTAAGAAAGGATAACTCTTTGGAATGACCTTTCATACCTAAGAACTAATATTAATTACCATTGGTTTATTCTTGGAGACATCAATGTCATTCTCAACCCTTGTGAGAAAATTAGACCTTATCATGCGTCTATTTCCATGAGAGAATTTAATGCCTCAATTGAAGACAACAATCTCATTGAAATTAATCTCACTGGTTTGAAATACACTTGGTATAGAAAATATTACAATATATTGGTTGCTTCAAAATTAGATAGATCCTTCATGAATTTACATGATTTAGATAAATGTGACACTATCTCCAGCACCACCCTTCATAGGCTGAACTCTGACTATCACCCCATTCTAGTCAATGTCTCCACCAAAAACATGAAACCCCAGTTACCCTTGAGACATAATAATGTGTGGTTCTCTGATGTTTATTGAACTATTTTTATAAAAAATAATTGTCTTAAATGTCTCACAATAATGATGCCTTTGCCTGTAATGTCACGTTAAAATATCTCAAACAGGATCTCAAGAGTTGGTGCAGTTTCAAATCCAAACAAATTAATAATGGCCTCCTTCTTCTTGAGGAAGAAATCAATGATGTACAAAGAAAAAACACCAGCTCTGACCTCCACACCGAATCTAATCAAGAAATAAACCTTGTGGTTAAACTCAACTATGTACTCACATTTAAAGAAAATATGAGGAAACAAACAATTAAAGCCAAATTGTTAAAAGATGGCGATAGAAATATGAATTTTTATAACTCTCTTCAAAGAATCAGGAATACCCTAAGCTATTAAACTTTATAAAAGATAGAGACAAGCTACTTGACATTAAATTTTACATTTCTCATCATATAGTCTCCCACTATGAAAACATTTTTAATGGTCTAGATATCAATAAGGACCTCCTTCCTGAGATCATTCTGATGGTGGTCACTGATGAAGACAACACTTTCCTTGTCAACATTCTGTTGGATCATGAAATCAAATACACTATCTTTAGTCTAAACCTAGGTAGTTCTCCATGTCTAGATTGTTTCAATAATTATTTCTTCCATCATTTTTGGGATATGATTCACATCGATGTTTGTAAAAAATTTAAATACTTTTTCTCTAATGGTGTCCTTCCACATATCCTAATGCCCAGTTTCTCACCTTGATTCCAAAAGTGGAAAACTCATCTGAGATTCATCTATTTCGGCCCATTTATCTCATCAATACTCTCTAAAAAATCATTAATAAAATAATTTCTAGTAGACTTTAAACCATCACTGAAAAACATTCCTCCTAGAACCAATTTGGTTTTATAAAGGGCCAATCCATTCAAGATTGCATCTATCTTGCTTCTGAGTGTCTCAACAACTTGAACAAAGCTAATCGAGGTGGTAATATTTCTATTTAACTTGACATCAGAAAATATTTTGACACCATGGATTGGATCTTTATCTTCAAAGTCATTCAATGTTTTGGATTCTGTGCATCTTTTATCACTACAATCAAAACTTTGTTTAAATCGGCCTCTATCTCCATTTTGATCAACGACACCCCAAAGGATAATTTACATGCTCCAAAGGTGTCAGACAAGGTGACTGTCTCTCTGTCATTCTATTCTCAATAGTAGAGGACTATCTTAGTTGTCTGATCAACCGTCTGGTGTAACAGAATAAATTAAAACACATCCCTATCTCCAGGAACATAAATGCTCGTACACATTTCTTGTATGATGATAACATCATCCTTTTCCTTCAATGATACAAATGAAACATTATCACCCTCAAAACTACTCTCTCACACTATGAAGTGGTCTATGGTCAAATCAACAGTTGGAATAAATCTTGCATTTTCTTTGGAAAAAACTTTCCTTCATTTAAAAAATGTGATATTATCAGAGAACTAAGTCTGAAAGAAGGTAAAATACCTTTCATTTATCTCGATGTACCCATCTTTTGGTGTATTCTTAAGGCTTCTCACTTTGTGCCTATTTACTACCAAGTTCTAAACCATCTATCTTCTTGGAAAAGAAAATCCCTCTCTATGGCTTGTAGGACTTGTCTTGTAAAATCCACCATTGTCTCCAGGATGGTATACTCCATGATGGCTTATAAATGTCCTATTGGTCTTATCAAAAAAATGAACACCACTATTAAGAATTTTATCTGTACTGGAAGTATTCTTGAAAGAAAGCTTGTGATTATTCCATGGTCAACTTGCTACAAGCCCATTGAGAAAGGTGGTATAGGCATTAAAAATTTAAAATACTTTAATAAAGATCTTCATGATAGGATCACTGGGAACCTTTTTCACAATAATTTGGAATCTCTTACCTTCCTCAAAAATAGATTCCATGATAAAATTACGAAGGGTAATATGAATTTTATTAACTCCTCCATTTGGCCCTCCATCAAACAATCTTTTTCCATCATCATGAATAATTCCAGATGGATGGTCTCCAGGGATTCCACCATGAAATTATGGTTGGATAACAGGGAAGCCACGCCTTTAATTTCTATGATATCCCTTGATCAGACCCCTGAGAATATTAATTTCTCTATTATAGAAACCTTAAACTCTCAACTTTACCAACTCCCCAATACTATTAAGAACATAATTGAAAATTAATCCTTCACTCACACTAATGATTTCTTAATTTTTGAGCTTTCTTACAATGGTCTGATAAACCCCAAAAATTCCTATCATCATTTTTTCTCTAACACTGATAATGATTATAGATGGTTAAAACATTTCATCAAGCCTTGGAATAGAGTTCCCACAAAAATTTTGTCTTCAATCTTTTGGTATTCAGCTCTGTTCTAAATGCAATTTCTGTAATCAACACAAAGAAGGTACCAACCACCTCTTTCTTTCTTGTTCCACATCTTCTTATATTTGTAAATATATTCTTGAAGTTTTGACTATAGATGGATAAATTATGACTATGTCAAAGTTCAACTAAGGAAATGTGCAGAAATTGAGGCCTCTCAACAAATCAAGAACCTTATACTAGATACAGTTGTTGAGATCTACCATGTGTTCTGTTATGATTGGAATGGAATTATTCATAAAATTATTAATACAATAAAAATGCAATTCCGGTGTGGATCCTCACCACCATACATGAAGTTTCTCTAATGGAAAAGGGACATTTCCACAACACTGTGCATGGATTTGGAATCTTGCGACGTCTTCAGATTAATGGAAATTTCAATCAACCTCGCCACACTCTGGAGGTGTTCCGGAAAACTCTTATTCTTAGATGGATCAAAATCTATATTTATTGGGCCTCCAATGGAAATTCGAGACCTGCAGGATGTGGTGATATCTTTATGAATCATCTCGGTCAGATCCTTGGTTGCTTCATGGGTAGTTGTGGCATTGCCACCTCCCTTGAAGCTGATATGATGAGCTTAATTCATGACATCACCTTCGTAAATAACTTTGGTTGGAACAATCTCTGGATCAAAAGTGACTCGACGGCCATCGTGCATGCAATTTGGAATGGAATTATTCATCTTTTTTGGCTGATTACTACCCATTGGATGGATTGCACTGATTCACTTATAGATCTCAACTATATCATCACTCATGTTTATCGAGAAGAAAATATGGTTGTCGATGGCCTGGCCAACATGGGAGTAAATCAAGACATTACCTAGTTCGAAGACCTCCCCATTGATCTTATTTCCCTACTTGAAAAAGATTGTAATATTTTCTCGTAGTTTAGACTATTGTAAACTTTCTTTTGATTTATTTATGATTTGCTTCTTCTAAAAAAAGAAAAATCATTTATAAAACCAATCTTCATAAACTAACGATATAAAACATAATTATGGGTGATCATATAAGCTCGATAAGTGTAAACAAGGGTGATATCAATTATTATATATGGATAACATAAGTAGTAGGAATTTACCTTCATCCAATTTGTCTACAATCTTCCATCGGGTATGAAGCCCATTCGTTTCTAAACACATCTATATCATCTTGTGAATATGATTATTTTCTATAGTCATGGTAGTACTTAAAAAATATAAATAAAAAAATCATTAATAAATATTTTAAATGAACTTGTAATTATTTTAAGAAATACCTCGTCAGGGATGATAGTTTGTTGATGAAATAAGATCTCTTTCATAAATTTACAAACATAATAACCACAGTCCATTATGTTTGTTGGTTTTAGACAGTATAGAAACATCGACAAAAATAAGTAATTTGTTTTGATATGTGTTTGGATATTTCAATGTTATAATATATACTAGGTTACTCTTCTTGTTTTATATCTTTTAGTCGTTCTTATCCTTAGGCCCTGGATTCATTTCATGAAAGAGATGATATTGATGCACCGCCCTATCATAACAGAATCCTTATTAAAAGATAATATAAATTATATAACTAGATGTTTAGTTTTAAAATTTTGGATCAAGTGTGTTAAAAATTTACAAATTCAATCATGTATGGTCATTTTGTTGGATATCCATGCATTGAATCTAGAAAATAAATCTTGGGTGTATCCGAATTTAATGCAATCAGCATCCAATACTCCCTAAAAACATAAAAAGTAATATGTAAATAATGAAATGAAAATATAGTTGATATGATTAAATTGTATAGTTTTACCCCTGCATCATTGGTATTAAAATGAGTCTGTCATCTATAATTTTTTTTCAAACTATTTGAGTAAGGATGAGATTATTGCAGCCTCTTTATCAGAATCTATTTCCTCTTTTGAAGAGGGGATGTGAGGACTAACGAGTCCAAATTTTTGTTCATGGGTAAATCTCTTCAATTGTTTTTAATATATATGCCTGCAAAAATAGAAATTGTATTTAGTAATTATTATTAGAGTATATCAGTTTTTGAAAAATCAAATCATGAAAACATACCTCATGTATACATTTACAACGGAGCCGCCTAGCCATGCATACTTGAGGATTTCATTTACATTTTCACCACTAATGAAATCCAACTCTTCTTCTACGTACATATTTTTTTCAAAATCAACTGTGTGACCATTTCTGTATATCAACTTTGTATCTACATGATCCTGTAATGATATTAACTGTGGATATAGAACGGGTGGGGTAAAGGTTATCCCATTAGACCGTTTCAATCAGTTGGTTGATCCTTGAGATAGTTTTGAGCTGATATTTCATTTCACCCCCTTCTCTCTGTCATTCTATAATAACATTCATTGGTTCAGACCTTTTTTCATTAAATGTTAAAGGTCCAGCTTGAAAAATAAATTTGAAATGGGTACCTCCTTGTCGACATGTTTTTTTAAAAGAATTGGTCGCCATGCGATGAATTTTTCAATAGCTTGTTCAACCATATGAATTTGATCATCATAATTTGGAATATGTATCTAGACACTCAACTCATTAGATAATTTAATTGACACTATGAAATGATATGTTAGAAGTTTTCTATTTTTTAGCATGTCGTTCTGCGTATTGAACATTATATCCCTCGCTACAATGTGATAGGTGAGAGTTGATAGATATAAATCATAGTCATTTTCACCCTGTATAATATTATAACAGGAAAGTTATCAATGTCTATGTGATTCAAATTTCACATAAATAATTATTAAAACATTGATTACCTCATCTATGTCATGTTTGTTTGGGGAATGACTCACCTAAAAGCTGGTGGGTGGTGGGGCATGATTTTCACGCACGGGTTGTTGTTGATTTGTTTCTTCTCTTTACCTCTCCCCCATCAAACATTCTATCATCTCTCTCTGTTATTTTAATTATTCTTGAAAAATTGCTAATTTTTCATGCAACTTTTCCGTTGTTTTTTATTTTGATCCTCCGCTAGTTTTTGTTGTTGAAAATATGTTCAGAGTTTCACCCCAAAACCTTCACCTCTGACGCGACCATACTGTTCTGGCTTCTTTAAGGCCAATGAAAGTATGTCTACATCTGGTGTGGGTGTTTTTGATTCTTGTGACTATGTCAGAAATAAAATATAGAAAAATAAGTATTCATTTTTATGTAATAGCAATTTAAAGCAAATTAAATTTATATTATGTCATACTTACACATGTTTCCCACACTTTTTGTGTGTTTTCAACAATCAGTATCACGTCTTTATTTACATGAGCTTCTGTCCATAGAACATGGAATGGGATGGATATGGATATTGATTTTTATTCATCAATCTTTATATAAACAGAGAAACATGGTTATGATTTTTTATGTCACATAAAATTAGTACGGTAGATTTAAAAGACGTACCATTTTTTCTCAAGTGAAGCATACCTCATCCTTGCTTTACGGTAAGGGTACACTGGTTCTGTTGTGAATTGTTTATTTTCATCACTAAGTTTCTGTTTCATAAATAAAAAAAATTCAATCAAAGTGATGAATACAGGAAATATCAAACAACTTATTACCCCAAACAATGTACATGAAATTTCTTCTCCCCACAACAGTTTCTAAACTCATCCCACGCTCGTTGGGATATCATGTTTGCATGAAGAGGAGGTGGGTGTGGCTCTTTTTTCCCTTCAACATCTTTAAGATGATATTTCATTACAATTGAGTGGAAACCTATATGAATCCTTCATGAAACTCTTAATAAATATTCCTTGTGTGAGGCATCTACTATAAATGCACTCTACAATGGATATCTAAGAGTAAGTCAATGTTTTAGTATTTTATTTTATTTTAATAAATTAAAAAAATGATATCAAAATGTTACCGTAATCTCTTCCCACATTAGTGTCTTAATCCCTGTGACAACATGGTTCCATGACTGTACAATAATCAAAACATGTTGATGAGTGAAGATTCCAGTGTAGCTACTAAAGATGGCATTGTTGGGGATAACATAACGGCCTTGCTTATTCAATCCCACCTATAATTTGATGTCTTTTGCTTTTGCCTTAGGAATTTTGGATAACACCGTCAAACTACAATGCTCTTGTTTTTTTTTCTCTTTCAGGGTTTCATTCCCTACCATTTCCTTAGAAGTATAATCATTATGTACCTCGAGAGAACTAGCATCGGCACTGGGACCAGTAGCAACAGGTTGAGAAAACTGTTGTACCTCAGTACTGGGACCAGCAACAATAGGTTGAGAAAACTATTGTACCTTAGCACTGGGACCAACAACAATAGTTTGAGAACCCCATAGTTTCTCTACACAGGGACCACCAGCAGCTGGTTGAGAGACCTTTTGTGCCTCAGGATTGGGTGCATCAGTAGGTGTAGAAGTCATTATCTTCAAAATTGGTTTAACATTTAATTTATATTACGTAAAAGAAGTAACTAACAGATAATAACATAACTTAACACAATGTATATTACAATAAATAAATAACCTGATTATTGTACTCCCTTTTTTAAAAGGCTGAAGAGATTTGACCCCTCTATTGACTACGCAAATACCTTTATTATAGTCTTCTCTGACATACAATATGCCATCTACATTGGGACTACTACAAAATGATTGTGAAGTACCTATAGAAGGGTCACCATCCATTGAACTTTCATCTGACCCTTTATTTGATTTGGTCGATAATAGAATAATTGACCAATTATAGTTTTTGTAGTCTGGAACATAAAATACTTGTACTTCCTATGATTCTATTATAAATGGTTTGTCTTTCTCCCCTTCCTTACTAAAATCAACTTTCACGAATCATAATTCATCTATTTTAACAACACTTTTATTATCAACCCACTATCATTGAAAAATTGGCACCTTGAATTATATATAATCCAACTCCCATATTTGTTTGATGATGCCAATGTATGACATATTCACATAAATTCGATTTCTTTCCTTAGCACTGGAAACATGCATCGCCTCGACCACAAGTGTAACCCCTGTATTCTGTATGGTACTGTCTTCATCAAGTTCATTATTATAGAATGTATAACCATTAACTGCATAAGCATTGTAAGATAATACATACACACTTTCTCTACCATCTAGCCATAAAAGTCGTTCTGAAATTGACTTTGGATTTTCATCCAACTTCTTAAAAACATGGTCCTAAAACAATCCTATAAACATTCGATTATGTATATCTGATATCCATTTTTCACCCCAATAATGATTAAAATCCCTAAGAATTTCGTTTTAGGTTTGAACATATAGTTCAACGTCGAAACTGTTATGAAAAATGTAAAGGTGAGCTTACTCCCGATCTGTAATATTGATTGTGACAACCACTCTTCCAGAAATTCGTTCACCCTCAAGCCACCTAGTGTGATGAGATTCCGGTAGGCCAACGTTTTCCACCAAAAATAGGTATTCGGTAAAAAATTTAATAGCTTCCTCAACAATATATTTCTATGCAATACAACCCACCGGCCGACTTCGATTTTTGACACACCCTTTCAAAATCATCATATACCGTTCAATGGGGTAAAGCCATCTATATTGTATAGGACCACATAGTCAAATCTCTCTCACCAAATGAACCATCAAATGAACTATCATATAGAAAAATGTTGGCAGGAAGAACATTTCCAATTCACATAATATGACGACAATTTCTCTTTCCATAGTTGGTAATTTTTCAAGGACTATAACTTTGTTTCATATAGCTTTGAGGAATAAATAGAGCTTTGTTAATGTAATGTGACATTCTTGGAAAAAATTCAATGTAAAGATATAGGAATTAGATCTTGCATCAAAACATGGCAGTCATGTGATTTCAGACCCTTTAATTTTAAATTGATCATTGAAACGATGTTATTAATATTTGATGAATACCCCTATGGAACATTTACATCATTCAAGAAGTTGAAAAAATGATATCTCTCTTACCTGGAAAGAGTGTAAGCAATAGGAGGAAGAAATGTTCATTTTTCAACCTTCATTGGTGCCAACTCTTCTCATATTCTCATCTCAACCATGTCCAATCTAGCCTTAATTCCATCGATTGTTTTTCCAGGTGCATTTGGAAATGTACCAATGACACTATCACATACATTTTTTTCAATATGCATAACATCAAGAAAATGTATGACATACAGATAAATTTAGTATGGTAATTAAAAAACAGATCTCTTATTCCAACTAGTTTTTGTAAGGTTTTTCGAAAACGGTTTCCCAAAAGTAGTGTCCACATGTTTTAGTTTCTCAAATAATAGATCACCTGTTAGTGGATACGGTGACGTACGTTGTTCTGAACTTCCAATGAATGATGTTGTCCAAGATCAGTACTTATGCTATTGAGGTAGAAATATGTGATGTCTTAGAAACACGATTCTCGAATAATGTTTCAACTTAATTGACTGTGTACCTTGTTTGCAAATGGGACACCCTTGATATCCTTTAATACTATATCCTAATAAATTTACATATGCATGAAAGTGATTTATCATCTTGTAAGATATGGATTTCAAAGTGAAATCTTCATTTTTGTAAGCATCATACAATGTAACACCTGAATCACACAATATTTTCAAATCCTCGATCAATAGAGTCAAATAAACATCAACATCATGACCTTGTTTTTTTAGTCCTAATATAAGCATAGATAACATGATGTATATTTTTTTCATGCATAACCACGGTGGTAAGTTATAATTTACAAACATAATAGTCCATGTACTATGACTTCTGCTTTGAAAACCAAAAGGATTCACCCCATAAGAAGATAATGCCAGACGAAGGTTTTATGGACAATTTCCAAATTCAGGATACTCATTATAAATTCACTTCCACTGTGGAGAGCCTGCTAGGTGATTTAGTTTCCCATATTTAATTCTGGTATCTGCATTCCATGTCAATTGTCATGCAGTCTCTTCACTTCCATATAAGAGCCTAATCCTTGGAATTAATGGAAAGTACCATAAAACTTTTGTAGGACTGGAATCATCTTTCTTGTATCGAGAAGTACCAAACTTTGGTTATTTTTAAGTGAATTTTGGTCCTTGAAAAACAATATGCAGTCATTCAGGATGACGTGTATTCTTTCAGAGATCATACCCATCGATCGTAGCATTTGTTTGGCATTGTATGTTCGGCATGGGAGCTCACTATCTTCTAGGAGCACATCATTCAAGAGAGAAAGTAGTTTACTAAAACCTATGCCACTCCACCCATTGCCTGCTTTCAAATTATACAGCTTACATACAGTTGACAATGCTGTATATTTAGTGAAACCGGCATACAATGGCGTTTTTTCACAACTCTTTAAATTCTTAAACAATTTTGGTCAATCTCGAAGTTCATCTTCAAAAATCCTTATCATTTCCTCAATACGATATCCATCATCATTTACACATGTAATCACAACCCCCATATGATCATCTTCACTGTTCACACTTATAATCATATCAAATAATCCATAAAACATCATGTTATCCGAGCCACTACATACATTCGTTTTTCCCCGTGTTTATTCCAACATGTATAACATCAATATATTCTGTGACAGATCAAGTGTTATTCAAACTCCTCTGGACTAATTTTTCTTGAAAAACAACAGCGTAAACACAGAAAAAGGATTTGATCAGGGTCACAAGCATGATCTTCAACAAACATGATAAATTCTTTCATGCCAACTTCATAATCTTTTGTTAACCGATTGGAATTCGTCGATTCTTTATTCATATTCTTTGTTTTTATGGGTTTTATATTGAACTTGCCTAATATTATGTTTTAATTAATAAAGTATCATTGTTTGGGTTTTATAAAAAAAATCATGGTACAAATTCTTCCACCATGAACCACCATTGGATACAAATTAACTGTTACGCTAACCTCACTAACTCTATGTCCACAAATTTTATATCTAAACTATAAAATATTAAAATAAACACATCACATGTGGTTATAAAGGCCATACAGGTGTGATTGTAAACATAACCAGTAGGACACACTCAAAAAAACAATTTATGGATATAATAATAGGTTAACCAAAACCTAATACCAAGGGGTAATATAAGGTATCATAAAGGAACTAGACATAATCCAAAGTCAAGAAAACCATGTAAAATGAAGAAACCAGTCATTATAGTGAATTCAAATGAAGGATCATATCATATAAGAAATTAGTGATACCTTGGGTAGTGTAAGTCCCACATAACCCATAGTCTACAATCCGACTACAATTCATAACTGAAAAGAAATAAAAAAGGCTCAAAAGGATGATGATATCCCAAAGAAATCTACATGTTAATATTTTATTAGTTTTGATACTGTTGATCATAAATTATTCTATAACTTCCACGTTATATCTCTAGAACTGTATTTATGGATTACACACCATTGATTTATATGTGTGTCCATCGAGGGAGTACTTAACCCTTTTGGAGGACCCTGCCTTGACACATGGGGGAGTATTGAATCCACTGACAAAGGACCCCCCATCGATACATGATAGAGTACTGACTCTGATGATATAGAGGAACCTACCCCAAAACATGTAAAATTACTTGAACTCTATCTATATATGGGGGGATATGCCTTGTCTTTGATATATCTCCATGGAGTACCTAAAACCTATAAAAAGAGGACTCTTCACTAAAACATGGGGGAGTACCATACTTCATATTTTCTCCAAACATCTCACTTGTCAATTTTCAACTCTCAACCATAGTAAAGATAATTAAAATATCCAAACCACATCGTGTGTAATTTCCAATGATTGAGGGAATCATACTATTTTCATTTACATGAGAAGATATTTATAATGGTCTACTCATACATGAAATACTATAATCTAAGTGAAAAATAAATAATAATAATAATGAAAATAACATAGCATACAATTTGTTCAATGGATAAACAATTTTTAGGGTTCTCAGCTTTGGTTGGTTGTATACAAACATTTCTAAACACATGTGAAATCTATATACATGGTTTGTGCAGTTGGGTGAATATCGTGTATGGATAATATCTACCCGATTTAATCTGACATATATCAAATTAATTCCAAGTTAGTCTTAAAAAGACTGCATAATGCCTATAAAAATACATGACATATAGAACAACTTGAGATAAAGGCATGTACTTTAGATACATTATGAGTCACCTCACCATCTATGCATCATATTTTTGTGGAATACATGGTGTGTAGTCCTTACATGACCACTATGGGTGTATAGTATATACACATCAAGTTTCTATGGTATCTATATATGGTGTGAGTGAAGTATTACACATATCATGTTGTTCTATCATTATTTCATGTAATGCACATGGATTCATGCTGAATTATATGTCTTGGACATAATTTATGTGTGACCTAGGCTCACATGACATGTAACATTTAAAATGAAACTTATTCCATGTTTGAGTCAGAAGTTGAGTCATGTGGTGTATATTTTGGAGATAAATGTTGTGTGGCATTAAAATATATATGAAATCCATGTATGGTGAAGCATGTTCCTTTTGACAAGACTATATACCATGTATTTTAAAAATATATAGAATATAAAAAACATCATATTCACAAAATACATACTTCTTTCACCTCATTTCATAGTCGTGTTTCCATTACAGATCAAAATTTTCACCCTCATAATATTCAATGAACCTTGTTGGGTTAATATCATTCTAACTATCACTGTCTAATACATTTTCATCCAAATATTCTTTAAAATACACCTAGAACTCACCATATCAGTATCATCATTCTTCTAAACCCATGAAATCTTTTATTTTACTCTATTGTGACATTATAGAATAACCATCAAACTCAAATGTGTATCACATCATAATATTTGTGATGGTGGTGGTGGGAAAAATACTTAACCACCGATGGGTGAGCTCATGTTTAGGTTCATCAAAGAATATTAGTATTATAAAATATTATAATTCTCCATTCATGGGGAAACATTTCTAAATGTATTACAATTCTTTGAACTAAAATTTATTCCACAAAAAAATAAATTACCAAATAATATTATTATTGAGGATAATTTTTACTTTAAATTATCATCAATATTATAAAACCCACATTATAAAAAAAATACAATGAAATAAAATTTTCGAAAACATGTGAAAGCTCCATCCTCATGTTCATCCCATGCTTGAAATAAAATATTAAAATAATTAAACTAGCATTAACATAGGTAAAATTTAATCAAAGTAAAATAATTTAACTAGCATGAAGTATTTAATTTTTTTCACCTTATGAGAAGAATAATAATTTATTTAATTATTATTCATTTTCATTATTTTCTCACTATAATCATTTTAACATAAAATATGGACACCATTGAAAATTTTATTTAACAATAAGAAGTAAATTCTAGGTTTGTGGATAATGAGTCAAACACATAAATAATAAAATCATATCTCATTGGAATTTCCCTAAAGCTCGATGATCACATCACATTCCTTAATTTTTTTGTCTCCACCACTTCATTGAAAATGAGTTACACGAAGAGTTGTTTTTTCTACAAATAGAGAGGCATGTGAGTTTTTATTCTCCATTAGTTTTTTTCACACAAAAATGATTTAGGTAAAATCCATTTTTGACTAGGGTGTCCATAATGTGTCTCATAGATTCTTCTAGTAAAGTGGGTTTTTAGGATTCAGTGTAATTACATTAGTAACACAGTGGTGGTTCCATTTAAATGGGTAATGTTTGGATTGAAATTAAATGGTTTAAGAACTATAAGATGGAAAACAAATGTCATATCAATAATTAAAATAACCAAAACATCATTCAAACACACAATCGTGCTCACAATCACAACACCATACAATCCAAACAATCACAATTTCAAATTTTACAAAGAATCCCTTATTCAATTTTCTTTGTTAATTCAGTGGTTATCACAAAGGTTTTATCATCCTGGGGAATTCATTCATAAGTCATGTATACCTAAATTTCCAATTTTTGTATTAAAATGTTCAACAGGAACCAACCAACATGGAATTCATTTAGTGAGCAGACAAGGACCACCAATAGACATGATTTTCAGCGGGGTATTTATCTTGTAAATTTCACATTATAACCATAAATATAATACATTAATAACATTAAAACAATAGGAAACAATGAGTAATAGGAGAAAACTCACTGCAAAGGTGTCATTCAACACACAACAGAGGTGCGTTCGCGGTAGAGGGGAGGCACACAGTAGAGGAAATTTTGAACTGAAAAGAAAACATAAAATTAGAAATCTTATGTTATACCTATAAAAAATAGGCCCAATGAGTTTTAGGAATGGGACATGTCTCATTAAACATCATTGAAACCTATATATGATGATCCATGAAACCCATCCATTCAAGGGCACAATTTTTTCACTAATCATGTCCTCAGGTTCATGGTGATACCCACCACGATCATGATCCAAAGTGCTCCCCACCACTGTAAACGCCTATTGTAACACAACATCTAGTAGTCCAACAACCCACTTGGTGTGGTTTATAACTAACCAAACGAAATTTTTTTTGAAAAACCCCTCCAAAATCTAGTACTGGTTGTCATATTTTATTCAAAAGAGAATCGAACAAGTCTCTACTGCTATATCATTTCAATCTTACCATAAAATAATTTATGGATATTAATTTAACAATATCTTAACTCCTAAAGTTGTATAAACCAACTTTTGTTAACACATATAAGGCCCCATCCATAAAAATATTACTTAATCTTAAGTTACATCAAGAATTAACATTAAGGATCTTTTCATGTTTAGAATTTTAGAGAATTGGGCCATAACTATATCATTACATCTCAAATATTACAAAGTAGTCACTTCTACTCAGTATACATTTTATCATAAAATAAAAACTCTTAAAAGAATACAAGAAATATTTACTTGATTTAAATATTCTTTAATTCTTATATTATCCTACCCTTCCTTATTACCAGTGAAAACAATTTCAAAAAAACATGGGATGTGCATAAAAATCTCAGTAAAGGATATAAAATAATGAAAGAAAACATTAGTCCATCAATAAAAATAAATCAATGAAATAATAATTTTCAATCATAAAACATAATCTCTTTAACATACCTCACACAATCATATGATTTATGAATAACACATAGAAATCATAAATCATAAAGGTAACTTGTCACATCTATATCGTACTTGCATTGTGGATTTCACAGCTATAGAGAGAGTTACGTGTGGAATACTTATCATAGTATATTCCCTAAATCTATTAGGAGAAACATTAACATTTAACTCTGTCACATAACCTAATGCATTGGAGAGCTAACTTGGTCCCCCCAACCCTAGGTTTATCGCGGAACCACCCTTATGCATAAACAATTCCCAAGAACCATAACATAACCAAAACTCATGAACAAGAATAAAAGAAAGATAAAATTTTTTACATTGTAATAATAATATAACATTTCAATATATTGAAATAATAAATCAATTATCAAAACCTTTTTCAATACCAAAATATGTAAAAAGGTCATATGGTATTTATTTTTCTTTTATAAACATTAAGGAATCTAAATATCTAATAATGCCCATGGTGACGAAAAGGTTGGTATCACTGCGTAGGTTAAAAGGGAACAATCTTTTTGTCATTTAAAAAAAACTCTTTATATAAAAAAATATTCCTTTTTAATAAAATTAAAGTTAAATGGGGTTTATTATACAGTTTATAAAATAATATCATATATAAATCTAAGTATGCCTCAATGATAAGAGATTGAGACGAAGTTCTTTACAAATATTCGGTATCCTAACAACGTCAATTTAAAATTCAAAAAAATGATTTAATGGGGGAGAAAAGGGTATCTCATCACTTGGACATAAAATTTACAATAATAATTATATATAATAACATATCCAAACAAATGAAAATGGAAATTAAAAGACATAACATAAATAAATCTTTGACAAAAAGGGGGCGATGAAAGGTTCCCTTACCTCGTGTCCGACTTGACTCGTTCATTATTTAATTTCCTAAATAATAAATATAAGTTAATTTTTACTAGATTAAAAACCTTTTAAAATTTTATTACTACTTTTATATCACTTATTACATTTCTATAACAATTAGTTAATTATTTGTGTTTATATCAGACATTTTGTTGATATAAGGAATTTGAGTCAAAAATGAACTTCCTATAATTACAAGTTGTATATGTGGTCAAAATTACATTATCTATAGAATAATATTCATGATTTAGATATCATATATTACATATATATCCATTATATATGCATTTATAATATTCCATATCATTTGGATATAAGAAATTAAACACACCATTCATGGAGATGGTAAGCCGTACGTTTGAATGAACACTACATTCATTTCAATTTCATATTTAAAGGAATGAAAACATAATGTTAAAGAGGTATATTATAATTAATGTATAATAAAATATTTTATATATGTTACATAAGTTCATTAACACCATACTTTATATGTTCCATGTATGGAATGAACAAGTCATATCACCTTGAGGGGGTGGTAGTCCGCACTTCTCAAATGAAATTATCAAATTTACCCATTATGGAAACAATAAAATTATGATATAAATGAAAAATAAAGAAACATAGAGACAATATAAATATAATATATATCACATATAAATATATTTTCATCATAATTTCTACCATGAGAGACGGTAGGAGATAATTGAACAATCGTCGTTTCGTGAGGCAGTAACTCGTCGTCCACAGAAACAGTATGTTCATATCCATTAGATGGAGATGTGTGGAAGTGTAGTTAGAATAATTATCATAAAAACATAATAGTATATTTATTATTCTAGGTTTGTTATGTAGTCAATGAATAATAATATAATAGTGAGTGAATAAGTAAAAAAAATGAGAGAACTTGAGGGAAGATGTTACCTCTAAATCAGGTAACTCCCTTTGGTTTGAACCAAAAGGATTTCTTGAAGTGCCGTATACCTAAGTTTGGGCTTGTAAGAGGAATATAGGGATGTTTATAACTTACATTGGCAGAGGTTGGATGATCCAAGTGGTTTGAGAGGATTGATTAAATGGGTTTGGGTGAAGGTCTTTTATAAGAGGGAGGAGGTACTATATAGTAGAGTCTAGAAATATTATTTTATTACCATTCTATTTTAAGTTTATAAAAGCTAAAAAGTCAGTTAAGTTGAAAATAAGATGGTTATGGATCTAAATAATCTCAAACAATAAGTTTTCTACAAGTTTAGGGCATAAAATCCACATTACATTTTAGCATTATGCCTTATTTAACTAATTTAACTTTTAACATGTCTTCTTGTATATTCATTTGATATGGTTAATATACATACTATAAAAGACCAAAAGAACCTCACGTGGTTAATTAATGTTATTTTTAACATTATCTAAGTCATTTTACCGAATCTTATATTTTTAGGATTATTATATAATTTAATAAAATAATATTTTTTCGAAACTCATTTAAGTCAATTTATATACAATTCATATCATGACTTTTTAAAAATACATAACAACTTTATTATTTAAAAAAACTTTATTAATTAAAATATAACAAGTCATAATGATCTCTAAAATTAATTTATGTAATAAATATTTTCAAAATAAATTTATTTTAATATTTATAATCTCATTTATTAAAAACATTAATTAATAAGGTAATCACTACAACATCATTGTGTCATTAATGTATTTTCTTATTTGAGGTATAAAAATTATAATTAAAATACCATGATATGGGAAATATTATTATATTTCTAATGAATATATATAGCCAAAACCTTCAGCTATATAACCCAATATAAAAAGCGTTTTACTAAAAGATATATGTTTATGTTACATATTCGTTAACTTTAAATAATTTTTTTTAAAATGTCATTTTCACTTACAAGTAGATCCATGGGGCCCCAAAATTGACACAAGGAATAAAATGGTTAGAAATGTACCATAAAATAGGTTTATAACACATATTATGGTAACTTAATATTTTTATAATATTATTTTTTACCCTTCTTTACTAGATTTACCCTTTAACCATTGCAAATTAAATATTTACTAATGTTACTATTCAAAATTTCTAAAATTAAAAGATAAATATATACACAATTTGGACCATATGATTCCAAATATGGAATAAATTTCTCCAAATCCAAAACACATAAGTGGTAGAAATTAATTTTAAATTAATTCTCGTAGTGACAACCAAATAATTGTGTTTTTAAGAAATAATAACTATCAAAAGTTCGACATGTCTTTATGTCTAATTAAAAATTAAAATTACCTCCAATGACCAAAATTTAATTAAATGGTAAATATATAATCCAATTAAACTTTAAAAACCAATTAAAATTAAAACATAAATATATAAATAAATCAGAAGAAAAAATATTTTTGACTTAAAATGTAGTAGTTTTCACTATTCATTAAATAATGAAATTTTCAGAAAAATACTAAATATTTACCCAAAGTAAATTTTTAGGTAACTAATCTAAATAAAAAGTTTTTTTTTGTCAAATGGGACATATAATAGTGAAAAAAAATATTTAAAATGGGTTCTCCATCAAAAAGCGGTAAAACGACCTTTAAAAAATATTAGAGTTTTACATTCTTAAAACCAGGTTCATTCTCATTTTTAGCCTCTAAATTTTATTGGATAAATGTAAATACATTTAAAAAACATGTTTAATCATAACATGGGTAGTTCTTTTAATTCCTTATAATACAATGTCTAGGTGTTAATTTCCATTTAAAATAATAATATTACGTTATTATTATTATTTTTCTCAATATGACTCATCCATGACTGCAACATAAGATTTCTGAGAAACCCATTGTTTTGTGTTGGGTATGCCATCAAATATAGAATAGAATTTAATGTAAAATTAATATTTCATTCAAAAATATTAATAAATATGAAAATTCCATATTCATTATTTACCTGGGATGATACAATTAACATCAGAATTTATTCTCATTTTACTGGATCCATATTAGGGTTATAAGGTCTATTGTGATGCCTCAAGTGTGGATTTGTGTTATGTTTTGATAAAATAATGGTATTTAGTGGCATATGGTTCTTAAAATATTATGTATTATGATATGAATTACTCTACTCATGATTATGAGTTAGTCATGGTTATGCATATTCTCAAGAGTTGATGGCATTATTGGTATAATGAGAAGTTTATAGTATTCACTGACCATAAGATCTTGAATTATTTATTTTCTAAATGATATTTAAATCCATAATAATTTATATCAGTCAAATATATTCAATTATTCATTTTTTTAATAATATATAATTCTAGAAAAAAAATGTGAATCTCAATTATTTGAGAAGAAGTCTCTTATGGATGTAGATAGTGAGTATAAAGAAGTTTGTATACTTATAAAAAAAATTTAGAGTTCTATTTGGATGTATCTGACGAGGTGGGTTGTATTGTCCAAATTCATTTGGACATTACCTCATCCTTGATGGGGTGAGTGAAGGAAGGATAAAGATTTGATTTTGAGTATAGGTTCTATCAAGACAGATTATATGGTGAAGAGTAGATACATGGGTGGATTATTGGTGTTGATTATCAATTATATTTAAGTGGAATTTTTTTATGTGGGTCAATGATATTACTTTCTTGGGTGTCAAAAATTATATAATAATCTATGCTTATAATTTATTATATCAGGCACTAAAATATGTCTCTATGGAGGGGTAAAAAATATTTTTTTTCACAATTAGTCAAAGTGGGTATGATTTTTTTTATATTTGAGAGAACTATAAATGATTGAAAACTATATTGATTTATCAAGTTATTGATTTAATAGCTGGTATAGGTGTTATATTACCAATTGTTCTATTATTCTCATCTTAAATTTATTAACCTTTTTCTTGTTATTTGATCAATTATTGGATCTACAATCACTTCTCTCTCACAAAGGGTTGATAGTGAATGTGAGATTAAAATCATCGATGATAATTACTAATTGATCCACCTTTCTATGTGTGTAAAACATATCAGATAATTTCCATAATATTATAAAAATGAGATATTAATAAATTTCTTAAACAATTACCAATTGGGAAAATGTATTATTGATCAATCCAAAGAGATCCCATACCTTCCATACATGTTTTAGTAATAACTTAATAATTCACCCAAAAAACCATGAAAATTCCATAAAATATACACAATATAAATTCAAAAAGAAAATAATTTATCAAATTAAGAAACAAAAAATTGGAAAAAAATATAAACCAATTAAAATCACATCCAATTAGGTGATCCAACATTAAAAACCATGATCATATAAAATAATAATAATTTATTATTGAAATCCAGACTTGAACATAAGAAATAGGTTCTCCTCCCCATTTCCCTAATCATGATAATGGTTTTATCCCACTATGGGTAGGGTTATATATGGAAAATAATGATGGAAAAATATGAAATAAAGAAATTAAAACTCTGAAAAATTGAATTCCCATCCTCATAGCCTCTATCTATTTAAATAAATTCTTTATTCCTTTCTTGGTTTTAATGATGATTTCACATGTAGAATGTTTTATAAGATATCCTCCATGTAGGATTTGAATATTTCCCTTGAGATTTTTGGTTCCCAAAATATATTCACTTAGGATGTTCCATCTCCTATATTGAATTACAAATGGATTGTAAGATTCATTGTTTCTTGGGTTAGTTAAGCATTTACATATGAGGATCCACTTCTAGTCTCCTCAACATCCATGAGATCCACATAGAATCATGATGATATCTAAAATTTTGGTTGCTCAGGAGTGTATTGAAAATATTTATCCTTATCTAAAATTTCATTCTTGGGAATAACTTGATTTTAAAAAAGTAAAAGCCTCATATAAGTTGTCTAAGAACTAAATAAATCTTATGTACTTTCCTTAAAATGTTATGCATCCATATATATCTCCCAATTATCTTATGTAACATTAATTTCACATTATATATGACTATAAAATAATTAAGTATCACTAAATATATGTTATGTATCTCGGGGAAGATCAATGTTTATATTAAGTATTACGGGCAACTTGACACTTCCCTACCACTAGAAAAGGAAAAATACTCAGACACCAAGGAAAATATATGATGTTTTATCCTAAAAATATGACATATCACATGAAAGTTATTATATATCATAGTGATATTTCCATTATTTTTTCAATTGTAGTTTTTAATCAATGAATAAGACATTTACCTTTCACAGATGGGGATTTAGTGGAGTAAACCATAGGTATCTCTTTAGAAGCTTTAAAAAATGTGATACATGGACATTAATAAATTTCATCATTAATACATCAACCAAATACTTATTATCCATTAAAAAAATTAAAGTATCATCGATATTATGCCATTATTTTTATTCAATAAATTAATAAAATTAATTAAATTTTCTATTTCATCCATTTTAATAAATATTAACAAAATCCAATGAAAGGATACTTTAATTAAAAAACTCTATAAAACAGAATTAATTAATAAGTTTGATGGAATAAAATGAAATGAATTTAAATAAAATATAATGAATTAATTACCTTATTATATCAATTATAAAATGTAATAGGATATTTTCATATATATTTTTTCTAGTTTGCAAAGGATACCTAATTTTAATGACACTTTTTTTCAAGTATGAAATAAAACAAAGTGGTTTTTGTTTTGATATTTTTCACCAACTATTCGGTGAAAGATAAAAATACAAATTATGTAAGTGATATTCAATAATTACCTATTACCAATTTTAAAGAGAATTATTTTACCATAGATTTCCTGAATGGATTCCTGAGATTGTAGAAATATAATGATACAATTTGTGTCAATGTTAATCTGTTGAATACAATTAAACATTTTATTCCAATTAAAGAGTCTTAGATAGTCGGGGACCTAAGGAAATTTATGTTAAATAGTATATCAGACTCTATGGGAGGACCAATTGAATTATTACTAATTGTGATGAGAAATTTTCATGTTGATTTTGTAAAGTTTTGCAGAAATATTTAGGTTCTCAATTGAAGTTGAGTAAATCTTATCTTGTATATATGGATATATAATCTAATCATAATATTAAAATTATTTATGGTTTACGTCATGTATGTATTATTTATTTTGGAGGTGTATAGGAAGATCATTTGTCCTTGTTCGAATTATTTTATCACAACAACTAAGACGAATCTATTCAGATTTCTCTATTTGAGAATTTATATGGGGGATATGTTGATCACCATTATGTTGGATAAAATTTGGTGAGGATTATTTCCTTATACTGATATTGAAGATATATACATCTGATCAAGTAAAATTTATTAGTAAGTTATGAGATATATCTCATAGTCTATATAAGTTTTATGCATAACATTTTCACAATTTAGATTGATACTAGAAATAATTACTTTATTCATAAGTCACCTCAATTGGGATATTACTGAATTAGTAATAAATAAAAGTTGGATTAATTGTTTATTGGATGGTTTGATATTTTAGATATGGTTAAGAAGATCTCTTATTTATTATAATTACATCTAAAATATATTTTTATGTATGAGGTCTTTAATGTATCAAAGATGAGGAAACAAAAAGTATGTATATATATTATGATTAAATATTATTATTTAGAGTTAGAACTAGATATATCATTTAGAAAAATAATAGGGCACATTGCTGATCATAGTGCAAAGTGTTTTTTGGGAAAATAAAGGCCACTTTTTTAGTGGTTTGGATAAACAATGGAGAAGTGAGGATAAGATATATGTGGTTCATTCAATAATTTTACAATAGGTTCCACTAAGTACCCAATAGAGGAGGCAATAGTGGTGGTAACTTTTTCCATCCACTAATTGGTAATTAGTAATCAAATATGGTGTTTTTTTGAATGAGGGTATTATAGTAATTGTGTAGTCATGGAATTTAGACTATGTTCCTCATTTTCCATTACCTGGTGGTTATTTGGACAAAGATATCTCCATTTAATATCTCTCTTTCCCTATCTAACTTCAAGTAATGATTTCTTCCTCATTTCCTAGTTGAGTCAAGATATTTCAATGATGACAGGTTCATCTTAATAAGATATTTAAAAACCATATAATCTTCTGAAAAGGAGTCAAGGATTAAGTACTTCTTAATAATAGTTATTTTTATATGTTTATAGTTTGGTTATTTTATGGATTATCTATGTTATAAAAGGAACTGAGTGTGCTCTCTTGGTTTTTATTGTTCACCTATTTTGAGTTATGTTAACAATTACACTATTTGGTATCTAATTTATTAATTTATATAATATGTTTAGTATACTTATATCATTTTAATTTTTTTAAATATTAATTTCATCAGATTATGTTCAATCATTGAGACTGATTTAACATGAATTTATATATGATCAATATAATTTTACAATTGTATTTTGGGCTATAGATGTGTAATTACATGAGTAAAATGTTAAAATAATGAGGTAAATGGTGAAATAAACCCGTAATTTGATATAATAATTAATTTCAGATATAATTATGAATATTTTAGGTCTTAAATTGTTGTTTTAGTATTTATATTATGTGTTAAGACATTATTTTATTCTATATAAATTCATATTATGATTTCATGAAATTAAGTTAATTATTTTGAAATGATTAATTGATTATATGAGTGTTTTTATTGTGAATTAATTATTTTAATAAAAGTATATTCATTTTAAACTACATGTATAAAGGCAATAAACATATATAAAAGAACTAAAAGAATTAGTTACATGTTTTAGTGACTTTAATGATGAAAAACATAAGATATAATGTGATGTTTACTTGTTGTAGATTTATTTTGTGACTATAAAAAGTGATTCATAATGGGAAAATGATTTATTAATAACCATTTGAAAGAGATGTGGGTTTATGTTACTTAAAATGATATTTTGTGTGTGAATTTTAGTTGTAGTAATTTATTTATTAAAGCATAATTGTTTTTTTAATTAAAGGTATTTGAATGTGATTTTGTATAGTTACTATGTTTTCTTGTTGGAATATTATGGAATGATTTATGGAATGTTTTTATTTTGAAAATAAGGTTTTGTCTATGATATTTCAATATAACTCTTTCATTGTGAAAATTTTCATGATGCCTGACACTTTCAGGGAGCCTTGGGTTAAGTTGTATCATGAGATATTAATAAATTAGACAAGGGTTTGGATAGGACTTGCATTATGTTTGGGTATTTAAGAGATTCCACATGATGATAATGTAATGATTATAATGCATGTGTTTAGTTATTTGGTTCCATGATTGATATCAAATATTATACCTAATTTTTTAAAAGTAGGTATGAGACTATTTAGGTGACTCAGTTAAAACTAAATATTTTTATTACACTTTAAAAATGGTACTGTTGAATCATTTAAAATTTTTAATCCTTTTATATATGATTATTTAAAACTCCAAGAGATATATGTTTTTACGATGGTTTTTAATAAGTATTCATTCTCATTCCATGTATGTATACAACTTTTGTGCATACAAATTATATAAGAAGTCTTGTATGAATGTATTAATCTTATGAGAATTTATAGGAAAATGACTTGAATTT
Source organism: Viscum album (assembly GCA_963277665.1). Taxonomy (NCBI): domain Eukaryota; kingdom Viridiplantae; phylum Streptophyta; class Magnoliopsida; order Santalales; family Viscaceae; genus Viscum; species Viscum album. Next base: position 1,634,687,722 of record OY728143.1, read on the forward strand.
ATTGATAATTTTATTATTGGTTTCAACTTCTTATATTTAATTAAATATTTATTTTTGTATTCCTGATGTGTGGAGTATTAAAGGGAAAATTTTACGATGTTTTCTAATAAGTATTCATTCTCATTCCCTGTATGTATACAACTTGTGTGTATACAAATTATATAATAAGTCTTGTATGTATTTATGAATCTTATGAGAATTTATAGGAAAATTAATTGAATTTATTGATAATTTTATTATTTGTTTCAAATTATTATACTTAAGAAAAATTTTATTTTAATATTCTTGATATGTGGAGTATTAAAGGGAAAATTTTTCTTTAAGTAATATCTTTAGACATATGGTGCCAGTCACTGGCCTCTAGTGATCAGGGTGAGATGACATAACCTAACTCATTAGGGTCTCTCCTAGGCCAATGAATATGAAAGATGTGCCACCCTATTCCCAAATATCATAAGCTAGTGGATGGTGACTAGCATAAAGAATGCATAACATGCATGGTATGGCTTATACAAAAGAAAACTTACAACATCCACATGTCTCCAACAGTGCAATATAATGAAAACTAGCAACATGAAATAAGTTAAAAGAGCCAAAAATAGAGTAGATAATATATATATATATATATATATATATCACCACTAATCATCCCTGGTTGACATATAAAAAATCCCCAAAAGATAAATAAATGAACATGGGGAAATCAAGGATGAAAATAACACCAATAAAATGTGAATGGAACCTCCTCACCACCGGAACATCCATCTTGAACACCATCACCTTTCACCACCACTAAGAATTATTGAGCATATGGTTAGTGAAATCCACATCACATATGATCACTCAAAAACTATATATCATCTACATATACACAACATGGGTGGGTTATAAATACCATGAAATAGTCATTATAAAAATTCCTAGTAGAACTCACCAAGAAAAAAATTATTAAATATAATAGCTTATGTGTTGAAAATTTGAATTTTGGTCAACATTAATAAGTTTATGAAATTTAAGTGTTAACCTATTTGAATTTTTGGTTCCAAGTGAAGGGTTGTTCTTAATTTTAGGATTAAGTTATAATAATTTTATTATTAATATGATACTTTGTGTATTTTTAAATAAGTTTTGAGGTTTCAATGTTGTATTGAAGTGTTTTCGATTGTTTATTATGGTGGACCTATAGTCTTAAGATGTTAGGTGGAACTAAGTGACCTTTTTTAATGGTTGTAGCCTAGAGAACATGCGGGTTCCACTGGGAACTCGATAGGCCTACAAGAAATTTTTATTAAATTCTATCCAAAAAAGGAATATTTATCTTTTTATTCTTAATAATTTAATGTACCTATTAATGAATGCTAAAAACTCACTTATTTATAACCCCTACAAGGATATTAAAGGCTCTACCTTCCTATCTTATATGAGCCCCATATTCCTCTATGTTTTAATCTTGATCCTAGGGAGTTATTCCATATTTAAATACAAGATATTATACACTTTCACTTCCCTTATATTCTCATCTTATATCTTATTTTTCACTCTTTATATGGTGGATTTTATAAATTGGGATTTCACCAAATTCATGGTGGAATCTATCCTGATGTTTGTATTCTTTCTTATTTAGGTTATAAAGGGATAAAGGGGGAGATTTATCATCCTTTTCTTTTTATTTTAAAAGGATTCAATTATGAAATCATTTTATAGGGTTTTTGTGATTTTGTACTTTGATTCAGGTATTTTTTATGTATTATTTATTTATCGATTTCTTTTGGATAGTCTTTTTATAATTATTTTTATATTCTTCCAAGGTTTCAACATCATTTAGATTATTTTTTTCTATATGGAGATTTTGATTTCATAGGTAATTGAGTGTGAAGGGAAATGGAATATTTTATTAGTGATTTTTTGGGGATTCTCTATTATGTTTATAGTAAAAGAATGATCTAATCAAGGATTATTGGTAGAAGTTTCCCACATATATGGGATCCCTTTTTCCAAGGTTTGGATTTATCTACCATAATATTGTTAAATAAATAAATAATTTCACTTTTTATTTAATTAATTGTGAATCAAGTATTTCACTATTTATTTTTATAGGGATCTAAATTAATTTTTTCATAGAGACCCATTTAAAATTAGAATTAATTTAAAATTCATTTAATTTAAGAATTAAATCCCAGTTTTAGGGAAATTTTGATTGATTAAGTACTTCCAAAATTTTATTCAAGGGTATTTTGTGTCCTTTTTATGTGGATATCACCTCTTAATTGTTTTTCCTTATTATACACACTTGAAATCTAAACTTTCATACATTCACTTCCTTTTTTAGAATTATAAAATATGAGGAAGAAAACATGTTTCATGGTTTGTCAAAATTGTTACTGAATAATTAAGGGTTTTCTCTCATTCTAGGATGAAACTTGTTGGGTAATTATTTAATAAATGAATTATAAATGTTTTTTAAGGAATTTTAATTCCTTATTTACCTCTAAATTTGTCAGAAAAGTGTTACTCATGCATCATGAGGTGTGAATAATTAATTTTCATTATGATTTTAATTAATCTATCTAGGTGGTTTGGTATCCTCCTATGACATGGAATTTATCTTATTGAACCCTTGGGTAGATAAAATGTTTATGTGAATAAATATAATTATATTAGAGTAAATTGAGGATCATGGGTAGTGTGAGAATGACCAAATAAAATCATTATTTCATATATATTAAACTTTTATTATTTATGGAGTCATATCCTCCCACATAAATGTGTTAGAGTTATAAGTAAACAGCCCACACATAACATTATTTAAGTGTTTCTTAAGTGGATAGATAATAAAAGTACTGATTTCATATGGAAATTAATTATGTGATACTGAAACTTAATTGGTTTTATTGGTTTGATTCAGACCTAAACACGATATCTTATTTTTGAAAAACATTACTCATTCCCTTTTTATAAAATTCTATATTTTTTATTTATTTAATATTGAAATGATTCACCATAAACAAATTTTATAAAACATCTTCCTATTTAAAATATATTTTGCAAAATATTTTCCAAAACATATAGAGGTTCAAAGTAAAACGTTTGATAATATTTAATCCCAAACGTTTCTTTATCTTAAAGTATGTCCCATTTATAAATTAAAATTTTAAAAAGAATTATAATTTTAAATATGTATCCTAAATTCAACACTTATTCTTACATTAACTCATAATCAATGATTCTTCAAGAATGTATTGCGAATATCTATTACTATACATGTTATATCACTTAGGAAACTAATTTTTCATAATAGTCACTTCCCTTGTAAGAGTTAATTCTTTGTTTGTCTAGGTTATAATTAACCTTGAATTATACCCACAATCATATCTTATAGATGGTATATATTTACTCTAATGTAATATAAAAATCAATGTTTTTTAACTTATATCATGTTTGGAATAATTATTGTTGTTTTTTTGGAATCTATAATGTGATACACATGGATAAAAAATGATTAAGGTATAAGTAGGTTGAATAGAATTAAATTTATTGTATGATAACCACCATGATATATGTGAATTTTTTTTACTTTTTTCGTTATTGAAAGTATTATTTATCTTAATGGAATTTTTACTAAAAAATGAAAAAAAAAATTTATGATAATGTGTATGATAGTGATTTATTTGGAACATATTTTATCATGGATATTTCATTTATAATTAACAATCATGGTAGAAGGGGTATGTGTATATATTTTTCTATATAAATTTAAAGTAGGTATTTAGGCCAATGATTTACAAAGTTGAATGGGATGAGTGTTTCACCATGACTATGGTATACCCCTTACCCTTTTCTATAGGATAAGATTTGGATTTGAATTTTTATATACCCCCCTTCCACTAGATGAGGTTTTCCCCTTGACTATTGTGGAATGAGTTCCATGTTCTAGCAATGTAGGTAACTAGTCCTATTATTACCCTAACCTATCCATTTTAGATAGAAGGTATTGATCTGAAGGAGGTAGTAATTATGAACTAAGTATTTAACTAAAGTAGGTATGTCAAGTATGGTCTCTACCTTTATAGAGATTATTTATTTTTTATTAATAATGTTATTATTTTCATTATTATTTATTACTTATTGTATTTTTGATGTTTTTATATACATTTATATAAATCAGTTGGTTGATTTAAATCAAACATCTGATGGTATTTCACATAGTTTGGAAAAATAGTTGTTTCATGATAAGTATTATATACTCAAAACCAACATGTGTACTCTTGCTCGTATGAAGATTTATGGTGTATCTTATAGATACATAAGTTTATTGGTAGATATCTAGACATTTGTTTCTTAATTGTGTGTAGTCATTTATGGATGAAGCCATGTTCCACTGGGTGTTGTAGTTGGATACCAGAGATAGTGATCAGAAGATGGACACTTGTTCCATATTGTTATTTTGTATTGATATTTTTTTACAAGGATGTGTTTTTTGTGTGTGTAATTTATTTCACCCATATAATGATTATTTTTTGTTTATAGTTTTGTAAACCAAGGTGTGTAAATATATCCCCAACTATACTCCAAGACCCAAAATGCTTGTTGTCATCCCTTTGGGATCAGGTAATGCTCTGGGCATCACGTGGTGACTGAATTCATGTATCTTACACGTGATTAAAGTCACATTCATTTCATTAAATGACCACCCATATCAAAATTGGTAAATGAGAAGAATGATATAGAAATAAAAAAGGTCATTTTATAACTTCACTTTCAAATTGAACTTAGGCCAAGTCACATATAGAAGAGAAACACCAAAACCACTCACATCATTATAATGTGTATCCCAAAACTAGACCATTTTCCTCAAGGGGATGACAAAACTTCTAAGATCCAATGACATATTGAAATATAATAGTTCAATCATGTTCCTAAATAAATATCATGAATCACCATAATACTCCTAGGTAACCAATTTAGTTAAACCCACACATATGAGCTTATTGAACTGAAATCAATAACACCCTCAATAGGATAATGTGCCGTCTAAAAAGGTGATGATCTGAAATAGTAGTTCATATTTGTTCCAAGAAAAATTTCTTATCAAAAGATAACATGTTAGGAAACCACAACAAAAAACTCTCACATAAAATTTATTAATATAATTGAGGATCCACACCTCACTGGGAGGTGTACCTTGGTCGATGGGATGTCGACGCCACAAATGGGAGACCCAAAACAACTAATTTACCCATATTTATAACAATTATTTTATCTATCTATAATATTATTGGGGGTACTTATCATCCCCTAAATATGTAAAATGGTCAAGGGGATATCAACCCATATATATGGAGGACCCATATACTATCTCATGGGTGGTTATCGATACTGTTTGTCATAAAAGAGAGTCCACATCCAATTAAGGTGCCTTCACTTAGGGATTACCTAACTATTTGCTGGGATTTTTATCCATCTTATATGAACTATAAATTAGGATTATATGGATAGACAACATTAATGATAATTCATATAAAAATCCCTTAGGATTCTGTTTTAGGATGTGTTTATTTATAATGGAGTGAAATGGATATTATATATTGTCTTTCTCTAAGTTTCAAATCTACATATTGAAGGCTGGAAGATATCTAAAAGAATTGTGGAAGAAAATGGATAATTTTGGAAGTCTATATTTTTTTTAAAAAAATTGAAAATTCCTTTCATATATAAATTGAGATACAAAATGGAGCTCATGTAAAAGAATTTACGGGGTAGGGTAAATTCAGATATGTTAAGAAATTTAGTTACTCAAGGAATTAATATATGTGAAGGAATTCAACCACATGAAGGACCACATATAAATATTTTATAGTGGTTCATGTATATGAATTTTTCAAGGGTCCACGTATGAAAATTTTATAGGTGTACACATATTTGAATTTTTTAGGGAGAAACATATTCAATTTTTAGAATGAATCTATGTAAGAAATTTTGTAACTACCCACTTTCATGAATTGTAAATTTTGGATATGTGAGGATTCATGTATCCAAGTCTTTCACCATATTTTATTTTGGGTATGTGTGCAACTATTTTTGGTTTTTCATGTACTCAACTCCAAATATGGTTGGATGTGTCACTAAATAGCCTGAATTATGTGATTTCTTAGTAATATAGGGGGATTTATTCTATAATTTTATATTAATTAAGATCATCAGTGCAAGTACATTAGATGATGCATGATTTTTTTTTTAAATTTTCAAGCATCAATGAAGATTATATAGAATACATGATCCAAGATTAAAATAAATAAAGTAATTATAGGTGGTTAGTAGTTAAGTAAATAAAAATATATTCATGTATCAATTTAAGGATATCTAACCATAAAGCTATTTGGAAAAATCGTTCAATAATGAAGATACTATTTTATTAAACCTGTAATTTTTAACACTACATGATTTATGCGAGATCATATTTTTAGTAGATTTTTATGCTTTCCTTTTAATTTTTTTTTAAAATATTGTATGGGACTATGTGGATGTTTTAGTAATTAAAATGGGGGATTAAATAAAATTAAATCCATATTAAAAAAAGATAAAAGTTGTTCCACAATTCATTTATTTTTTATTTCAATTATAGAAATCATTGATAATTGTTGAGAATTTTGGAAGACCCGTTACATGAAAAATGTAGCCAATTTATTACAAAATAATATTTTGATTAAAATTATATAGATATTATATTATGAGAAAAGAGACACATGTAATTAATATACATGCTGGAATGTTAAAAAATGTTGAAGTGGGAGGAAATTCTAGAAGTTTAATCTTCATGAAACAATATTATGTCGTGTGTAAGATTCATGCCATTTCTATATTCAACCAAGGATTTTACACATATAATTATATGATTTTTAACAGAAATATACTTTAATTACAACCCAAAGTGTGTGAGGCCTAGTTCCATTGGAATACGAGTTTCATAATACATCAAAGTGAGAGTAAAATAAAACATCTTTATTTTATTCTCTATAATGAGATCCTAAATCTTTTCAATCCCTTAAAAATTCATGGGATAACCTAAGGAAGTATTTTAAATAAGCTTTTGAGCAAAAATTAAATGTAATGGAATAAAAATGACAATGAAATATAACATTTGAGTCAATTCTATAACCAGATATCATGAAAGAGAAGGCACATGAGTAATAATCTGAGATCATAACATACCGAATATGGTATCATAAGATCATATAGTCATAATAAATGTGGTAGAAAAAATAACATGACATAAATATGAGCCAAGGATAAATTATTAGAGAGTATCACATGATGGAAAAAGTATCATAATATATTAGCTTTACTACCTAATCAAATACATAAAGCCTCATGAGACTGAATATTTACCTAATGCATTGAAGTTCTATATGGGAACACCCATAATAACATGTTAATTATTATGTTTTCTAAACAATTTACATCAATCATATGATATAAAAATAAGAATTACCCATGTAAAGAATGTGGGTTGCATAATCATATCTCATATTATAATCTAATGAAAATTCATAATGAAGTAATTTGATAGATTAACATAAGGAATGTATTACCACAAAAAAGTAGAAATAATATAGTTATATATGTCAGAGACATATATAAATAATTTATAAGTAATACATAACATCAAAGGTTGTCATAATTGATGAATCTTTCTTCAAAATATTACACAGAATATTTCTTGAGAAAAATGGCAATCTCATTTTGAACCCACTTATTCAATATCTAAAAAAATCCAAAATAAAATAAAACAAATTTCATTAAAAAGGATCATGGAAAATTATAAATTATGGTTCACATAATTTAGTGTTCATGATTTTTGTAAAATTTTTACACTTTATATAAGTTAAAAAAACATTTCTTTTACACAATGGTAAAGAAGATAAAAAGTAAATAATTGGTGAAATGAAAAGAAGAATATATTCAAACTATTTTGTAAACAAATTAAAATGGTTAAAAATTTATTTAATAAATAATTTTCATAATGATGAAAACATTTCTAAAAATATTTTCAGGAAACATGGATATGGAATAAAAGGTATTTTTGACCAAAGAGGGAAATAAAGTCAACATTTCTTAAAAACATTTTTCTCTATCATATTAAGTATCAAAGAGAGAAAATTTGTAAAATTTCTTGAAAAGTTCATAAATAAATTGATTATAATAAAATTTATTGATTTTATGGTAGAAATATCAATCAATCTATCTAAGGGTGGCATAAACATAAATAATCCCAAATAAAGAGAAGATTAGGAAATAAACCCTTACACATTTGGTAACTTTTAAATATTAACCCCCATGAAAAAAGTAACTTAAAATTAAACATTAAATACCATATAGAAATATATAATAATGATATAACATTAATGTGGTAATTATATAACCCACAAAAATATAAATAAGTGGTGAATATTGGATATTTTTAATGAAAGTAAAAGTGAGATAATAAATCTCTTACCTCGAGTCTAGACTTGTCATGTATGTACTTTATGTCATGTATAATAAATTTATATCATTTTTTTCTATTGATAAATTTTGTAGGATTAATTAACAATACATAAACCATTTACTAATTTATTTTAATAACATATTTAATTACATATTCAGTTATGCCTATGTCCGGTATTTTGAGGATGCCTAGTTCATAATTTCAAAATGACAACACTGTGTTGAACATGGTAAAAGGGTTAATCATTTTATCATATATATAAATATAATATATTAATTTTACATTTAAAACCAACCATAAAATATG